>CM061748.1:92433546-93033546 GCA_030979885.1 Lolium multiflorum
TGAAATTCACAAAGATCGGAACCGCATATATAATTTCTGGCCTCATGATGGAGAGAGTATTGCCCAAGCTTGGGGGAGATTGAAGTCTTTAATGCTCAAATGCCCCATTCATGAGCTTCATGGTAATGTTATTATTGATAATTTCTATGCAAGACTTTCTTTTCAAGACAAGACCTTGCTGGATACTTCTTGTTCTGGATCATTTACACGCAACAAAGAAGAGTTAAAAAGGGACCTTCTTGATCGGATCCAAGAAAATACTGAAGGATGGGAGAACGACAAAGATAGAGAATCAGGTATAACTTATGATTATAAATGCATTGAAGCTTTTATGGATACTGAAATTTCGTAATATAAGTGCTACATATGGTCTTGATTCCCAAGTTGTTGCAAATCTTTATAAAGCTTTTGCCTCTCATTATGAACTGCCTAAGAAGAATTTTGATAAGTATCATGAACCGTATAAAGATAAAATTGATTCATCTGTAAACAAATGTGTAGTGGTTGAAACTGTTGATATGTTATTCCTGAAGCTTATATTGAAAAAACTCCTTTCCCCGCTAAAATGAAGGAGTACTCTGTCATATTCTAGTGCGGTTAATAAAAGTGAAAAGAAACCTAAAGAACCCGAAGAACAAATTAAAATTGAACCTGCTGTTGCAATAGTTAAAGATCTTGTGACTGAAAATGTGGAGGATGGTCATATTATTTTCTGTGAAGATGCTTCTAATATTGTTTCACATCCTAATAAATCCAAACAAGTTAGTGTTCCTATGCTATCCGTTAGAATTGGTGATCATTGCTATTATGGTTTATGTGATATTGGCAAGTGTTAGTGCTATTCCTTATGAGCTTTACACGGAGATTATGCACGAAATTGGCTCTTGTGAACTTGAAGATATTGATGTGGTTATTCAACTGGCTAATAGAGAAACTATTTCTCCAATTGGTATTGTTCGGGATGTGGAAGTTCTATGTGGTAAGATTAAATATCCTGCTGACTTTTTACTTGGTTCTGCTGCTAGTGATCATTGTCCTATCATTTTTGGTAGACCTTTTCTAAATACTTGTGGAGCTATTATAGATTGTAAGAAAGAGAAAATTTTAACTAGATTTGCTGGTGAACCTTATGAATTTAACTTTTCTAAATTTACCAAAACTCCTTATAAAACTGACTTGCCTAGTAATGATTTTAAAATGGAGCAATGTGCATCTATTGTTCTTGTTCCTAATAATCCTTTTGCAGCAACATTTGGAGAATAGTGAAAGTGAAGCTTTTAGGAAAGAAAGAGATGAGCTTGAGGAAATTTTTCGTCGCCAACCTATTCTCAAGCATGACCGGTGGAAGATTTGGGTACAACACCGCCACCAAAGGAAGATCCCGTTTTTGATTTAAAGCCTTTACCCGATAATCTTAAATATGCTCATATTGATGATAAGAAAATATATCCTGTTATTATTAGTTCTAAACTTTCAGAGATTGAGGAAGAAAGGTTATTGGAAATATTGAAGAAACACCGAGAGCTATTGGCTATACTCTTGATGATTTGAAAGGGATTTCTCCTTCTATTTGCCAACATGCTATTAATATGGAAGAAGATGCAAAGCTTGTTGAACATCAACGTCGTCTAATTCCGAAGATGAAGGAAGTGGTAAGGAACGAGGTATTAAAACTCCTTGAAGCTGGTATTATATATCCTATTGCTGATAGTAGATGGGTTAGTCCTGTTCATTGTGTTCCTAAGAAAGGAGGAATGACTCGTTGTGCCTAATGATAATGATGAGCTTATTCCTCAAAGAATAGTTGTAGGTTATAGAATGTGCATTGATTTTCTAAAAGTTAATAAAGTTACTAAGAAAGATCATTACCCTTTACCCTTTATTGATCAAATGCTAGAAAGGTTATCTAAAAATACTCATTTTTGCTTTCTTGATGGTTATTCTGGGTTTTCACAAATTGTTGTTAAAGCTAAAGATCAAGAGAAAACCACTTTTACTTGTCCTTATGGAACTTATGCTTATAGGCGAATGCCTTTTGGTTTATGTAATGCTCCTGCTATTTTTCAAAGATGCATGTCTGCTATTTTTCATGGTTTTTGCGAAAGTATTGTAGAGGTGTTCATGGATGATTTTTCTGTCTATGGGAATTTTTTGATAATTGCTTGTGAAACCTTGATAAAGTTTTGCAGAGATGTGAAGAAACTAACCTTGTTCTTAATTGGGAGAATGCCACTTTATGGTTAATGAAGGAATTGTATTGGGGACATAAAATTTCCGAGAGAGGTATTGAAGTTGATAGAGCTAAAGTTGAAGCAATTGAGAAGATGCCCTATCCGAGGATGTTAAAGGTATTCGTAGTGTTCTTGGTCATGTTGGGTTTTATAGGAGATTTATTAAAGATTTTTCTAAAATTTCAAAGCCTCTTACTAATCTTCTTCAAAAAGATGTACCTTTTGTTTTTGATGATGATTGTAAGGAAGCTTTTGAAAATCTAAAGAAAGCCTTAACAACTGCTCCTCTGTAGTTGAACCTCCTGATTGGAATCTGCCTTTTGAAATTATGTGTGATGCTAGTGATTTTGCTGTAGGCGCTGTCTGTTCTTGGACAGCGGGTAGATAAAAAATTAAATGTTATTCATTATGCTAGTAAGACTCTTGATGCTGCTCAAAGAAATTATGCTACAACTGAAAAGGAATTGTTAGCTGTAGTCTTTGCTTGTGATAAGTTTAGACCTTATATTGTTGATTCAAAAGTTACAATTCATACTGATCATGCTGCAATTTGGATACCTTATGACAAAGAAAGATGCTAAGCCAAGGCTTATTAGATGGGTACTTCTGTTGCAAGAATTTGATTTACATATTATAGATAGGAAAGGTGTTGATAATCCTGTTGCTGATAATTTGTCTAGATTGGAAAATATTGCTTATGATCCTGTTCCTGTTAATGATAGTTTTCCAAATGAACAATTGGCTGTAATAAAGGTGAGCTCGCGAGATAGCCCTTGGTATGCTGATTATGCTAACTTTATTGTTTTGAAGTATTTGCCTCCAACCTTTTCAGCTCAGCAAAGGAGGAAATTCTTTTATGACTTGAGGCATTATTTTTGGGATGACCCACACTTATATAAAGAAGGAGTGGATGGTATTATGCGAAGATGTGTTCCTGAATATGAACAACAGGAGATATTGAATAAATGTCATGGAAGTGTTTATGGAGGACACCACGCTGGAGATAGGACCGCGCAAAAGGTTCTACAATCAGGTTTTTATTGGCCAACACTCTTCAAAGATGCAAGGAAATTTATTTTATCTTGTGATGAATGTCAAAGAGTTGGTAATATCTCTAGACGCAATGAGATGCCTATGAATTATACTCTTGTTATTGAACCATTCGATTGTTGGGGATTCGACTTCATGGGACCTTTCCCTTCTTCAGACGGTAACACTCATATACTTGTCGCTGTTGATTATGTTACTAAATGGGTAGAAGCTATACCTACAAAAAGTGCTGATGGTGAGACCTCTATAAAAATGCTTGTAGATATTATATTTCCTAGATTTGGAGTACCTAGATATATTATGACTGATGGAGGTTCTCATTTTATTCATGGAGGTTTTAGAAAAACTCTTGCTAAGTATGGTATTAATCATAGAATTGCTTCTGCTTATCACCCTCAAACTAGTGGTCAAGTAGAATTATCAAATAGAGAGATTAAAGCTATCTTAGGTAAAACTGTTAATAAATCTAGAAAGAATTGGCCTAGCAAATTGAAAGAAGCGTTATGGGCTTATAGAACTGCTTATAAAAATCCTATGGGAATGTCACCTTATAAAATGGTTTATGGAAAAGCTTGTCATTTACCTCTAGAACTAGAGCACAAAGCTTATTGGGATGTTAGAGAACTAAATAAAGATCCTAAATTAGCCGGTAATAAGAGGTTGTTGCAATTAAGTTCTCTAGATGAATGGAGAAGTGAAGCTTATGAAAATGCTAAACTCTTTAAAGAAAAAGTTAAGAAATGGCATGATAAAAGGATCATCAAAAGAGAATTTAATGTTGGAGATCAAGTTCTATTGTATCGGTCTCGTCTCAGATTTGCAGGGAAATTACTCTCGAAGTGGGAAGGACCATATGTTGTTGAGGAGGTGTATCGTTCAGAGCAATTAAAATTAGCTCTCTCCAAGGCAATGCCACACAAGTGGTGAATGGACAAAGACTCAAGCATTATATCTCGGGTGATTCTTATAATGTTGATGTTGATATTATTCAAGTGGAAACACCGGAGGCTTTCATCAAAGGACAAATTGACAGTCCGCCAGAACTGGACTTTGAATAGGTAACAGTATAGGTAATAAAAAGTCCGCGTTTACCTTTCCGAACATTATTTTTGCTGTTTTTGGAAAATATGAAAAATTACGGAATCGAAACGGAGTGGAAAAGACGCGCGAGGGCGTGCCACCATAGGCCGGCGCGGGCCCCACCCTGGCCGCGCCGACCTATGGTCTGGCCGCCTCGTTGCCCCTTTCCGACTCGTTTTCGACCTGGAACCTTCCTTTTGTCGTAAAAATATTTGCTATATAATCCCCCGGACCCCTGGAGGTCCGTAATATCGTTTTCTCGTCGTGTTTTGTTTCGAGCTGTTTTCTGCCAGGATCTGCCAGGATCTAGATCCATCATGTCTTCGTCGGGAACTCAGAAGGACAGCTTCTTTGAGGACGTCGTCAACCCGTACATGAACGAGCTGAAGATGCACCCCAAAGAGTTGCAGCTCGTGGATGGAGAGTTGCAGATCAAAGATGTCCAAGGTCCTAAGGGAGAAGGGAGCTTGGAAGACAGGATGGAGAAGCTGGAACAAGAGGTTTTCAACTACAAGAAGATGGCTGAGCGTGAAGTGGATATCTTTCACAAGATTGTGTCTGAACTCATTGATGGGCACAAGAAGGAGACTGCAAAGCTGTGGGACGATATCTTCTCACTTCACGACACCACCAACAAACTCCAAGCTCAACTCTATGATGTTCATAATCAAAACTGTGAGTATGAAAACAGGTTTAAGCGCATAAGTCATGCTGCTAGTTTCAGGTTTCCGGAGACCAAGATGTCTTTTGTTGATGGAGGGCCTCTTCCATGGAAGTCTGACGACGACAAAGATTCACCATCATCACCGAAGGAGTAATTCATCATCGGTATTGGCATCCCCTTGGTTTGTTCCAAGCTTGGGGGAGTGCCGCGGTATCACATCACCACCACCTTTATCTTTTACTATCAAGTAGTGTCATATCATGAGTAGGGAAGTTATCATATGGAATAGTATGCAATGTGGAAGTATCTCTCTTAGTTAGTTATCTATGTATCCGTTGGTGTGAGTTATCGTTATGGAATATTAATGAGAAGTCTTATCATTTACTTTTGCACACCTTATTTTAGTTTGCAATCTCCATTATATGATTACTCTTGACATGAGTATTGATATCACTTTGGGAGCATCAAGTAAATCTATTTGGTTTTGGCAAACTTAGCATTGGTCAATAGCAACAACATCTTGATGTTTAATAGAAGATAGAAATACACTTAGATATATTACTATTATCTCTATGCTTAGTATTCTGAAGTTAAAGTTGCTTGTGCTTATGAGAAAGATGCATGATTGTTTCTATCATATGTATATTTGTTTGTTTCCCTCAACCTTTATGCTTGCTATCAAACCTTGCTAGCCAAAGACCTGTATCGAGAGGAATGCTTCTCATACATCCATAACCTTAGACCAAACCTATGCCATTTGTGTCCACCATACCTACCTACTACATGGTATTTTCTGCCATTCCAAGTAAATACTTCATGTGCTACCTTTAAATAATTCAAACTATACTACTCCTTATTTGTGTCAATGTTCTATAGCTCATGAGGAAGTATGTGGTGTTTCATCTTTCAATCTTGTTGGGCGGACTTTCACCAATGGACTAGTGGCACATCCGCTTATCCAATAATTTTGCAATAAGAGCGCAACGGGGTTTCCAGCCCCAATTAATAACTTTCATTAATAATTCTCTTCACATGTTTTGCTCTGATTTATCAGTAAGCAACTTAATTTTGCAATAGACACTCCTCCATGGTATGTGAATGTTGGAAGGCACCCGAGATTCGGTTAGCCATGGATTGAGAAAGCCAAGGTTGGGGGGAGTGTCATCCTTAATAAAACTAAAATACATGTGTAAACAAAAGAGAAGGGGGATGATCTACCTTGCTGGTAGAAATGCCGTCCCTCATGGGAGCCGCTCTTTGAAGGTTCGTTTGGCAAGGGAGTTAGAGTGCCCGCTACCATTCGTTGACAACAACAAACACCGCTCAAAATCTTACTTTTATGCTCTTTATATGATTTCAAAACTTGAAAAGCTCTAGCACATGATTTAATCCCTGCTTCCCTCTGCGAAGGGCCTGTCTTTTACTTTTATGTTGAGTCAGTAAACCTATTTCCCTCTATCTCAAGCAAGCAATTGAGTTGTTGTGAACCAATCATTTATGCTGTGATCCAGTTAATCATGTCTTTTATACTTTCTTGTTTAGTACCAATTTTACCTGAATGAATATGACTTTGAAGTTATCAATGATTATGAGGAGATTGTTATGCTTAAATATGAAGGCTCAGCTATAAATTCTAATATGAAAGCTTTGCTTAGAAGTACAATCCGTTAGTAGTTCTCTGACCAAGAACAAAGTTTGCCATCACCAATTATGATTTCTTATGCACCTTTACTTGTGATTTCTCTTTACTTATTTCAAGATGAGTTATATGAGGAAGTTGTTTACTAGAATGTCTTGTGTGAATGAATATGATGCTTCTTGTCCGTATTTTATTTATCGACTCTTCACTCCATAAACATGTGGTCTTGTTTATCGAGCTCGGTTTCGCTTGGGGACAAGCGAGGTCTAAGCTTGGGGGAGTTGATACGTCCAATTTGCATCACTATTTTGTATCATAATTTGCTGTTATTCGTTGATATATTTCATATTGGGACACAATACTTATGTTATTTCATCTATTTTGCATGTTTCATCATCATTGGAGGATCAAGCACCGGAGCCAGGATTCTGCTGGAAAAAGCACCGTCGGAACGTAATATTTCGGAAGATCAACTGTGGAAGGAATTTCACGTAAATTCCTATTTTTCCAGATGACGGAGGGAGCCAGAAGGGGGAGCGGGGAGGAGCCACAGGCCCAGCACCACGGGCGGCGCGGCCCAAGGCTGGCCGCGCCACCCTGTGCTCTGGGGGCCACAGCCCCTTTCGCCTCCTTTTCTTCGCGTACTCCTTCGTCCCGAAAACCTAAGCCACAGAGAGGACCTCACGAAGGGTTACAGCCGCCTCTGCGGGGCGGAGAACACCAGAGAGAAAAGAGCTCTCCGCCGGGCAGGAATCCGCCGAAATTCCTCCCGGAGGAGGAAATCGGCATCGCCATCGTCATCGAGCGGGACATCATCTCCATCATCATCATCATCATCTCCACCATCTACACCGCCATCACCACCGCTGCACCTCGTCATTGCTGTAGCAATTCGGGTTAAATCTTGATTGTTTGATAGGGGAAACTCTCCCGGTGTTATTCTATACTTGTTGTAGATGCTATTGAGTGAAACCATTGAACCAAGGTTTATGTTCAGATTGTTATTCATCATCATATCACCTCTGATTGTATTCCATATGATGTCTCGTGAGTAGTTGTTTAGTTCTTGAGGACATGGGTGAAGTCTAAATGCTAGTAGTGAATTATGGTTGAGTAATATTCAATGTTATGATATTTAAGTTGTGGTGTCATTCTTCTAGTGGTGTCGTGTGAACGTCGACTACATGACACTTCACCATTTATGGGCCTAGGGGAGTGCATCTTGTATTCGGTTGCTAATTGCGGGGTTGCCGGAGTGACAGAAACCTAAGCCCCGTTAGTATATCGATGCAGGAGGGATCGCAGGATCTCAGAGTTTAAGGCTGTGGTTAGATTTATCTTAATTACTTTCTTGTAGTTGCGGATGCTTGCAAGGGGTATAATCACAAGTATGTATTAGTCCTAGGAAGGGCGGTGCATTAGCATAGGTTCACCCGCACAACACTTATCAAAACAATGAAGATTAATCAGCTGTATGAAGCGAAAGCACTAGACTAAAATCCCCGTGTGTCCTCAGGAACGTTTGGTCATTATAAGTAATCAAACCGGCTTGTCCTTTGTGCTAAAAAGGATTGGGCCACTCGCTGCAATTATTTCTCTCGCATTTTATTTACTTGTACTTTATTTATCTGCAATATCAAAACCCCCTGAATACTTGTTTGTGAGCATTTACAGTGAATCCTTCATCGAAACTGCTTGTCAACACCTTCTGCTCCTCGTTGGGATCGACATTCTTTGGTCCAAGATACCAAAGAGCCAGATTCGTTTGGGGGCGAGGGGCACCACCCCACAGACAACACCCCCAGCCCTGCCGGCGCCAAGCCATGGCAAGACCACCCCAACGGTGCCGCCATCAGCTGATGAGGACATGCAGATGGCACAGGATGAGGACATGCAGATGGCACAGGATCCGAACGATGGTCCGTACGAGGACAGTACGTTTGCCAACCTTGACTGCAACTTCGATTTTGGGGTGGACTACGATCTCAGTAGCCAACCCTCTCAAGCTGCCGCCGAGGGGAAAACCTATTGCAACAAGCGGCGCCTATTCAGTTCTCAGGAGACGCCTCCAGCTGCCGACTTCACCGAGACTCAGCCGATAGCCGAGGTGAGAAGTGTTATCAGTCCTAACACACTGAAGAAGGCTTGCGCAGAGGAGAATGCAGTCCCAGTAAATACGAAGCCGAAGGGACGGAAAAGAAAGAAGAAGGACGACAAGTCTGCCAGCCAGCCGGCACCTATCCGTGCTCAGGACGGGCCACCAGTGCCCAAGAATATCGAGGCGAGGGTGCATGTGTCGGGTGAGCGGATGCTAATTAAAAGATTGTACGATGCTGCACCCGGTCCTATGCGATCTCTGGTTGACGGTATTCAGTATATGGAGGAGCGGCGTATCAGGGAGAGAGATCATGGATACCCGGTGTATATTGCCAAGGTGCCCTTGGGCCATGGCTTTGTCGATAGTGGCTTCGCGGAGAAGATCTTCCTGCGGTATGATGACATCTTCGCCATGCTGAACAGTTATCCGCTGCACTACACCTTCATTCGCCTATACTCGCTCAGCAAGGCGATGCGGATCATTAGACACAACATCCCGGACATCGCGATAGCCGACCCCTTCTACATGCGTGCCGTCCACTTGGCCACCGCCGGAGACCGGGCAGTCGCGAGTGGATACCTCAAAGACTTCTTTCTAGCGAACCAGAATAAGTGTAACATCCTCCTGCCTGTATTTCCCGAGTAAGTCACCCCCTCACCGTACCGGTCTTAACTCGTGATTTATTTAGATTTCAATCGTCATGTTCTTAAACATTATGTCTTCTACGCAGAGACAAAACCTGCACACTCATCTCCATAACCCCGAAACATTCCATGGCCACATACTTAGATGCGGACGGTAAGTCAACCACGGACTACACGAATGTCAAGGCCGTACTTGATGATGCTCTCAATGGCTACGTCAAAGCGAAAGGCAACATGCAGAGGCCAAATATTAGGTACGGGAAGCATGTGTTCAAGCACCAAACAAAGTTTCCCTGCGTCAAGAAGCCGCCTTCTAGTAACAAGGATGCCTACTACGCCCTCTATCACATGGATAAGTTCATACGGGACCAGCAGCAGCTTACGCTACCTGAGCATCTCAGAGACTGGGCCAACAAATTGGCGCGGGTCCCTGACGACGGCATCAAGCAAGACTTCTTCCGCATCCAAGTAGAGTTTTGTGAAATCATCCATCAAGATGTCATTAGAAGCGCGGGGGAGTTCTACGCCGGCTATCAGCCGTCAAACAGTGATATAGACACGATGCTCCAAATGCAGGGTGACGACTACCGCTCATGGATGTGCTTGAAGAAAGGCGGCGGTTTTATCCACGCTCCGAGTGGAAAGTCTTGATGTGCGAGCCTAGTTATGTAGTTGTGTGAACTAAAGACGTGATTGTGTTGTAATAAACTTTATCCAGCACTTTACTTGCTATTAATTACTAGTTCGGCTATGTTTGTGAACTTATATATATGGCTCTGTCGTTTTCCGCACTTGATTTGGTCGTTAATTTTGTTTGCATATGCCGATGATTAGAATGGTTGGTCATCCGTACACTTGGGGATGGCGTGAGCGAGCCTGGTGTGATGGCACAAATATCCATGTCTTGTGCATCCTACCTGGTCTCGCTCACTCCATCCCTAAATGTTAATATTTTTTTTGACCGACAAAGTATGAGGCATTCCATTTAGTTCATACTAGCTACTTATCTTCTTATTTGAGTTGGCACTTCTTAATTGCATTGGCCGATGATTAGAATGGTTGGTCACTTGTACACTCCGGGGTGTCGCTAGTGAGCCTGGTGTGATGGCACAAATATCAATCTCTTGTGCATCCTACCTGGCCTCGCTAACGCCATCCCGGGATGTTCATATTTGTTTCGACCGACAAAGTATGAGGCCCTTGTCATTCTTCCATTTGCTTTCGCACCATTGGCCGATGATTAGAATGTTTGGTCACCTATACGCCGCAATATACTTTGTAGACGGGCCCCCCTTTCCCCGGCCGCCGTTCGTTGAACGAGTCCTTGACGAGACAACAACGCCGACATGTCTCTTCGGCGCAGAACCATGCCGCTCCAGCCGTGTCTAATGGGCTCTGCGCTTTTCTCCATGGCCGGACCACGATTGGACTCACCGGGAAATACTGATAATCGCCATCACCACTATCGTCAGAGTCCACAGGTGTAGAGTACTTTGCAGCAGATGCCGCTTTTCTTCTCTCGCCGTCCAGTGAACGAGTCCTTGATGCAAAGACCGTGCCGGCCTCTGGGCAGGCCGGCACGGTCTTTGCATCAAAGACTCGTTCACTGCACGGCAAGGGAAGAAAAGTGGCATCTGCTGCAAACTGCTATGCTCCTGTGGAGTCTGGCGATAGTGTTGATGGCGATTATCATTATTCCCCCGGTGAGTCCAATCGTGGTCCGGCCATGCAGAAGAGCGCAGGAGACGCGGCCAGAAGGGACGCGGCTGGGTCTGCCGTGGTTCTGCGCCGGAGAGGCAGATCAGCGTTGTTGTGTCGTTAAGGACCCGTTCACGGAACGGCGGCCGGGGAAAGGGGGCCCTTCTGCAAAGTATACTGCGGTGTATACTGCAACTATGGTTTCTGACCATAGTATTTGTGTTGACCAATAATGTATGAGGCACTTATTCCATTTTGTCATTCCATTTGCTTTGAGATTTTCAAAATGCCGATGATTATAATGGTTGGTCAACTCTCTGGGGAGGGGCAAGTGAACCTGGTGCGATGACACAAGTATCAATCTCTTGTGCATCCTACTTGGTTTCACTTACCCCTTCGCGGAATGTTAATATTTGTTCCGACCAACAATGTATGAGGCATATGCTATTTAGTTGATACCACTTGGCTCTTTCTTCCATTTTAGTGCCGATGATTAGAATGTTCGGTCAACTGTACACTCCGGGGTGTCGCTAGTGAGCCTGGTGTGATGGCACAAATATCAATCTCTTGTGCATCCTACCTGGCCTCACTAACGCCATCCCGGGATGTTCATATTTGTTTCGACCGACAAAGTATGAGGCCCTTGTCATTCTTCCATTTGCTTTGGTATCTCAAAATGCCGATGATTAGAATGTTTGGTCACCTATACACTTGGGGGAGGGGTCAGTGAACCTGGTGCAATGACACAAGTATCAATCTCTTGTGCATCCTACTTGGTTTCACTGACCCCTTCCCTAAATGTTGATATTTGTTCCGACCAACAATGTATGAGGCATGCCTTTTAGTTCATACTACTTGGATCGTTTTTGAGTTTGCTCTTATTCGTTGCAAACATCTATGAGCGTGCACTAATGTTTCTTTGGCTTGTTCATATATGTGCAGATATGACGTGGTATGTCGTGTACAAGGGCAAGGTTCCCGGAGTCTACAACGACTGGGAGGAGTGTCGGAGACAGGTTCACCATTTTAGCGGTAACAGCTACAAAGGGTACACCACTAGAGCGGAGGCCGAAGACAGATACGCACGCTATCTGGCGGGAGAGAGGACGGAGCGGAGGAGGAACCGGATGAAGACCACTTTCATCGGGACGGTGCTAGTAGTGACTCTAGCTCTCTTCTATGTGATGCTAGTTTAGATGATCGACCTTGTGTAACCACTATCTCATTTGTGAATTTGTAACTCCGTAACTCGTCTAATATTTGAAATCTTGTGAATCATGGAGGCTAATGTGAAGAACTATGTATTGATGTATTGTGCTGTTGTTCATATGTGTTATATATCCTGTATTTGTGCTGTTATACTGTTCTATATAACCTGTACAAATACCATCCAGAAATGCAAAAAAAAAACGAAATCCTAGCAGTGGCGCACTGGTGGACCATGAGTGGCGCACGGCCACAAAGTAGCAGTGGCGCACTACTCTGGAACCTGTGGCGCACTACTGGCTGATCCCCTTCGAATGTAGCTGTGGCGCACCAAAGCTGCTAGCAATGGCGCACCTCTGATATACAATAGTGGCGCACCTCGACAACCAGCAATAGCGCACCAGCTCGAGGTAACAGTGGCGCACCCCAGGAGGCAGTTGTGGCGCACCAACAACAGGCAGTAGTGGCGCACTGCTGCTCAACAACAGTGGCGCACCCCTTTGGGGTAATAGTGGCGCACCACTAGTCATTTCAATGGCGCACAGTGTAGTGCGCCACTGTTACTTAGGTTAGTTGTGGCGCACCAGTAGTGCGCCACTACTAAAAGTTAGCAGTGGCGTGATAGTAGTGGCGCACCAGCAGTGCGCCACTGAAGGGGAAGAGTGGTGCGCCACTAAAGAGCTTTTTCCTAGTAGTGGTCCGGCTTGAAAACCATACCGCTAACTTGGCCCTTCGCTGTTTGGTGCCTGGACATGGTTGGACCGTTCAAAACTGCAAGGGGAAACATGACCCACATCTTGGTAATGGTGGATAAATTCACCAAGTGGCTGGAGGTGAAGCCTATCGCAAAATGTGATGGCCATACAGCAGTAAAATTCCTGAAAGATGTAATCCTGCGATACGGATATCCACATAGTATCATAACCGACAATGGCACAAACTTTGCCCAAGGAGAATTCAAGCGATTCTGTGAAAGCAAAAACATCCGGCTGGATTTGTGCTCAGTGGCGCACCCGCAAGGCAATGGTCAAGTTGAAAGAACAAACGCTTTGGTACTTTCCGGTATCAAACCAAGACTCATTGATGCAATGGAAAAATCGCCGGGATGTTGGATCGATGAGCTACCATCAGTGCTGTGGAGTCTAAGAACAACTCCGAACCGGTCTACCGGATACACGCCATTCTTCATGGTTTATGGAGCAGAGGCGGTCATACCAACCGACATTCTCCATGATTCCCCAAGGGTGCAACTCTATACCGAAGAAGAGGTAAAGGAGGCCCGAGAAAATGATGTGGACTTGCTAGAAGAAGCAAGAGAACTAGCTCTGGCAAGAACAGCCATTTACCAGCAAAACCTCAGACGCTATCATAGCCGGAAGGTAAACCCAAGGGTATTCCGAGAAGGAGACCTGGTGCTACGCCTGGTGCAGCGCACTGAAGGCAGGCACAAGCTGTCCCCCCCATGGGAAGGACCTTTCATTGTGAGCAAGGCTCTCCACAATGATGCATATTACCTAATCGATGCGCAGGAATGGAAGAAGGGAAAGGCGGACAAATCGGGAGACGAGACCAAACGCCCGTGGAACGTAGCCTTGTTGCGTCCTTTCTACTCTTGAAGTTGTGGTGTAAGAAGTTCCTTTTTGTACCTTATGTGCTATGAATAAAAAGATGTCGGAACCTCGAATGAATCTCGGGGACTTGCCTTATTAAATTGCATGAAACATGTCTATTTTTTCTGTTTACCGGTTGCTTATTGAACGTTTTTTCTTTCCGGTTTAGTAGTGTGCTAAACCCTACCGGAGTCTTCGACTCTGCTGTCGTCCATAACTTGGCTTCATGGCAAGCAAGATAAACCGGTAGGGGATAAGCACATGAACTGTGGAGAGGGAAACCGGGAAAGAACAATCCGGAAAAATTTAACTAACCCCGGTTATACCGGTTTTTTGCAAAATTTCGAATTATTTCTAAGTTCAAGAAAATGCTTATTTGGTGAAAGAACCTTGTGCTCATACGCCAAAGAATGCCCAGAGAAGGCAGGCAGAGCCAAGGCAAAAGAACCAAGTGTGCATCAAATTGGATGCAGAAACAATTTGGAAATCTTTGCAAGTGCAGGATAAAAGCAGAACCAAAACGCAAAAATGCTAAGGCAAACTTAAGATAATTAGCTACCGGTATAACTTACCGGCACAAAATGTTGTACGTCAACCACGAGCAGACTTAAAGTTTTACATCATAAGCCCCGGCATACCGGGGCAGAATTTAACAAAACATTGTTTTGAGACACGCAGGGCGAAACAGCATAACAGGTTAATCTCAGGGTAGATAATCAGGCAGCAGGAGCTTCCGGAGGAGCGTCGCCAGCACCAGCATCGTCTAGAGGCTCCTCCTCGGCTTCATCTTCCTCCTCATCAAGATAATCTTGGACGCCATGAGGGGGAGGAATGAAGGTGCGCATTTCGGCGTACTCCGCGATACGGTACGCGCGATCCTGCCGCTTGGCGGCAAGGATCGGGTCCAGATCGGTTTCCGCGCCTTCGCGCACTCCGGTGAGGGCATCCAGGTCGAGCTCCGGGTACCAGGAACAAGCGACGCGGAGGGCAGAGTCTGCTCCAGCGCGGGCAGCAGAGCACTGCCACTCGCGGATCCTCCTGCCGGCGCCCTTGAGACGATCACTGATTAAGGAGAAAGTGTCCGGCACCTCCTCGCCAGGCCAAAGGGTCCTGAAGAGCTGGGTAGCTACATCAGGGATGTCAGATAAGTTGCGATCAATGGCGCGCATATGAGACACCCGCGCGTTAAGCGCGACCAGATGGTCGTTGGGCGTCCATGGCACGGCAAGATTCGCCTGGCTCTGGCTAGGGCGGCGCGCGTTAACCTTCTTGACAGCATACGTCTGGGAGTCCGGAAAGAGGCCTGTGCAAAGAAAAAGGGCTAAGGGAAAGGATCCGGAAGGAAAAGAATCCGGAAGAAAAAGAATCCGGAAGAAAAAGAGACCGGAAGAAAAGATAGCGAAAAGAAAGTGGGGTCGGAGAAAAAATGGACTCACGATAGGCAAGTGCGTCAGTTTGCAGGATCAGCTGGTTGCATTCCTTGTGCTCCTCCTCCAGCCGCGCGGCTTTCTCCTCAGCACCTTTCCGGGCCTTGGCCAGCTCCTCCAGCTCAGCTCGCAACACCACGGTGGCATTGCTGGCGTTCTCCAGGGCCTCGTTCAACTTGGCCGCTGCATCAGCTTCAGCGGCTTTGAGGACCTTGGCATGGTCAAGCCCTAGCTGGATAAGCTGGGACTTGAGCTCCTGGTAGCTGGTCTTCTGGGCGCTCAGCTCCTCCTGATGCTGTTTAATGAGCTGGTCCTTCTCCACTGCAACCCGGAAAAGAAGGTGTAAACAAGATGGTGTTGGTAAGATTGAAAGTGAAACCAAGTTAGCAGAAGAAAAAAGAAAGTCGTACGTTGGGCGTTGGCGAGCTGCTCTTTGAGAGCATCAATGGAAGCTTCCGGGATCACTGTCAAGCAGAAATTGCGAGTGTTAGAAGGAAAAAAGATTCTGGTAAGAAAGACACCGGCAGAACAAAAGCTTACCTTGGCACTTATCGTGTGCCTCAACGAGCTCCCGATGCTCCCATAAGAGCTCCTCAAAGAGGGTCTTCCGAGCGTCAGCCGTGAGCTGTTCAAAGCAAAAGAGGTTAGTGAAGTTTCGCGCTAAGAACAAAGTGCTTAACCCGAAACTCGGGGACTGGCAGTGCCGGTTTCGCGCGTTTAAGGTAAGTTTCGCGCTAAGAACAGAGTTCTTAACCCAAAACTCGGGGACTGGCAGTGCCGGTTTCGCGCGTTCTAAGATAAGTTTCGCGCTAAGAACGAGTTCTTAACCCGAAGCTCGGGGACTGGCAGTGCCGGTTTCGCGCTAAGTTTTCAAAGTTCAAGTTTTGTCCTGAAAGCTGCGCTCTCACCACAAAACTCGGGGACTGGGAAGATAGACAGGAGAGAAACCGGCATAAAACTAAAAGATAGAACAAACCCGGAAAAGGAAACCGGCAATTGAGAAAAGATAGTAAAACGTACCATCAGGTTGTTCGTGGCGTCGTACCACGCGCTGTCAAGCTCTTTCACGGCGCAGCGGAGCCGCGTGAAGTGCTCTTCGGAAGACCGATTCCCAACTGGATCAGGTGCCGGCAGCCTGTCCTTGCCCAAGCCGCGGGTCGCCGGAGTTACGTCCGCGGCGTTCCACTTCGGGCGTAGGGCAGAAGATGCCCCAGATCCTGGCCTCTGCGCTTAAACTCAGTAATACGGCCAAGAAGACCGGTGGCCTTAGTGGCAGTATTCTGGCGGCCTTGGAGACATGCAGCACCAGGGGCTGCTGGCCTAAGAGGCGCTGGAGCCGTCGCCTTCCCCTTAATGAGCCTGGAAGTCCTGGGCGGCGGCGCAGCAAGCGGCCCCGGAAGGCTGGGCGCTAGGAGCGCTGGCGGCGGCATGAGGATGGTTCGTGGAGAAGGGGGAGCGATAGGCGCGTCACCCCGGTTGGAACCTTCCGGCGCGGAGGATTCCGGCGCGGAAGTTGTCTTTTTCTCAAGGACAGGGGGAGCTGGAGGCTCCGCCTGCCCGGCAGCATCTTCTTCTCCGGCACCGATGTTGCTGGTGCCGGTATCCTGGTTCTCTGGGAGAAAGGAAAATCCTCCTCCGTGCGGTGATCTGATGATGAAGGGGCCGCACGCCCCGAACTTGTTGTGCCCCCCGAAAGGGAGGCAGAGGTGTTGCCGGCACCAGTGGTGCCGGGCTTGAGCGAGGAGGAGGGGTTGAGGTCCTTGCGGAACCCTCAGATCCTGATGGCCTTGGGCCAAGCTTGAGCGCAGGGCTAAGAAAAAGAAAGAAGATAGTTAGAAAAGAGCAGCCGGAAAAGAACTTGGCAAAAAAGAGGCAGGCCGGAAAATGAAAAACTTACCCGGAAGCGTCGGCATCTGCTTGCGCCCGTAGCGGCGCATGCCCACTTTCTTCTCCCCCAAGGCTCAGTCCGGAAGCGCTTAGAGGGAGGGGCCTGGCTGGAGCCGTCATCAGATGACGGCCGCTTGTTGTTTTGGCCCTGGGCCATGAGCTTGTCCACAAACTCAGAGCCGGCCTCGGCGCGCAGAGGCGGCACGTGCTCATGGATCTGTGAGTTGGATAAGGCTAAGAGGCAATTCGGAAGAAAACAATAGTGGAAAAGTAAAAGAAACCGGAAAAGAAAATACCTCAAGTATAGTCAGGTCATCAGAGGACCCGGTTGGCTTTGGCGGAGACCGGCCCAGACGAGATGCCGGGGTCTTGCCCATCTTCAGATCCTTCCAGAAAATGTAGGGATCTGGGTCGAAGGAGTCAAGGGCGCGCTTCCGGCAAGCTCCTCGCCGCTCTGCTTCAATGAGGGGGAAGCGGTCCTTGGCCTGAAACATGAAAAAGAAGATAAGCAAAAGCGAAAGTCACCGGCAAAAACAACCCCAATCGCATAATCCCTTACTTCTCGGGTTGGAGGGTTAGTAGTGCTGAAGGGAAGGAGGCCCCATTCCCAGTTAAATGGCATAGCAGTTTGGCAAATCTGCTTAGCCTTGAGAACAACGTCCTTCTTGCTAAGGGGATGGCCTGTGATCTTGGTGGGATCGCCAGGACCATACATCTCGCTCATCCTATGCGCACGGCGCTGCAGAGGAAGCACCCGGCGCGAGATAAAGGTGCGGACGATATCGTCGGAGCAGATGCCGGTGTCCTTCATCTTCTGCTTCATGAAGCGTATAATCCGGTTGGTCTGGTTGTGAGACTCCTTCGGATTATAGCCCCAGTTGGTCTTTGCGGCGGCGCCGGTCAAAAGGAGGTAGACCAATGAGGTCTGCAGCGCCGTTGTTCTTCACATAAAAGAACGTTCCTTGCCATAACCGGCAAGACTCGAGGCCGGAGAACTTAAAAAAGGGGCTCCCTTGACGGGAGCTGATTATGCAAGACCCGCATTGCACGGGAGGTTTGGGCTTGGGGATATCTAAGCCCTGAACGGAGTTAATCCGAAGAGCAAAGAAGCGGGCAAACGTCTCACGAGTGGGACGAATGCCGATATAGGCCTCCATGAAGGTGGCATAACAAGAAAGGTAAAAGATGGAGTTGCCAGGAAGATGGTGAGGTTGGAGTTTATAGAAATCTAGAAGATCCAGGAAAAAAGAGGAGGCAGGAAGGCCAAAGCCACGCTCAAAGTGAGCAAGAAAGACAACACGTTCGTCGGGCTGAGGGTCCGGTACTATTTCGTCGTCGGGAATCCGGCAAGTGACTCCTTCCGGAATCCTGCGGGACCGGTACAACCAGTCGATCTCGTACTTAGTGACGTTGGAGCCCATCCAGGCTCCGCGGGTGATTGGGGAAGGCTCCTCGCCAGATGATTGGCTGGAGCTACTCGAGGCTTCACCAGAGCTACTTGCTTCAAGGTGGCTGCCGGATGCTTGGCTAGAGCTACCGGATTCTAAATGGCTACCGGAGTCTTGATGGCTACCGGAACCTTGGTGGCTACCGGATCCCTGCTGGTTGCCGGAATCGGTCTCCATCGGATCTGAAGCTGTAGATTCGCCGGAAGATTGTCTACTAAGACTAGCGGAAGAGGAAGAGGAAGATGCGGAGGAAGATTCCTCGTCAGACATTGGATGGGAGGCAAAGAAACAGAAATCCCACACTTGGACCCCGCGTGAAGATCTACGAGTAAGAAGAAAACCAAGGAAAAAGAGGAAATAAGAACACCGTAGACCCCAGATCTGAAAAGCGAGCAAATGGCGAGCAAAGTAAGATTGGAACTGACCTTGAGCGTCGCAGTCGTTGAGGAAGACTTTCTCCGGCGAAGGAACGGACCTGCGGTCGCCGACGAGCACCGCCGACGGCGAGGCGGAGAAAGTCGCGAAGAAGCAAGAATGCAGCGCACTCAAGAAGGTGCTGCAGAAGCTCTCCGCACGACGAGGTCCGGCGGAGGCGCGGCGTAAGTTCGCCGGGCGGCGAAGCTCAGGCGAGCAGCGGCGGACGAAGAGCGGCGAAGGCGCAGAGGCGAGGAGCACTATGCGCGAAGGTAGGGGAAATGCGGAGAAGAGGAAGAAGAAGGGGCAGTTGTGCTTATAAAGGAGAGAGAAGATGGGCCGAAAACCGCTGGGCCTACGCGGTTTGCCTCGCGGCCCGCGACGGTTCGCATCGCAGGTCGCCACGTGGCATAGAGATACACGCGAAAAAAGGGAGGCCACACGGAGGCGCACACGGGATCTGAAGCGGTGAGTGGGATCTGCAGCGGTGCATTAAATGGGCGCGCGAGGGTCAATACGAAGTGACAACTGACACTGTCGCGACAGTCACAGTGTGCATGTCTCTGACAGGCACGGAACCCGATATATTCTCGACCTCGTCGAGGAGAGACTTAATGACTAAGATACCGGAGAGTAAGATGCCGGAGAATGCCTTACGAGCAGAGAAAATGTAAGTCCGAGCAAAGATGCCGGATTTGAGCCAAGAATTGAGAAAGTTAAACCGGTATCCAAAGATACGAAAACCTGGCATGGTCTGTTGGATAGAATCCGCCAGACTATACCAGCTTCGGGGACTAATGTTGGGGGATGACCCCCGGTATGCCAAAGGTATGCCATACCGGATGGTCTCACCCTTCAAGATACCGGTTTAATGTTCATACCGGAATAAGAAGATAGAGTTTGGCTAAGTAAGGCTAAGCCGGTATCCCCAAGAGGGGTATACCGGAACCAGGAAGGAAAGATACCGGCGCACCGGAAGGAAGGGCATGTCGGCTGACTGGTCAAAGATTCCGTCAGGAGCTAAAGGACAAGGATGAGCTAAGCAAAGTAGCTTTAAACGAAGGCTTGAAGACAAAGAAGAGGATGACGGTCAAAGAAGCCGGAGGACGTCATCCTCCATGTTTAAAGAAGACCCCGGCGTCATCTGTGATTAAAGTAGCTTTATAAAGTATCTTTGTAAAGTAGTTTGTCTAGTCAAAGATCCCATTAGGGTTTCTTGTTCTGTAAGCCACCCTCTCCCCTATATAAGGAGAGGGGGCAACCTCTTTCATACGCGCGATCCAGTGAAGAGAGAAAAACCTGTAACCTGTGAAGATCAATGAACATGGTGATCTAGAGCGAGTTCATCCTTGTGTCTTTCTTCTTCTACCTCTGGCCTTGGCCAAGTTCTTGAGGAAAGCATCCGGAAGTTCGTCCATCTAGTCACAAACCCTCCCCCGAATCCTCTAGCGTCCATTCGGCCCCAAGATAAGCCATCCTATGGCTTCATCACCTGACAGCAAGCCGGGCTGAATTGCCTGACATTCTCACTGGCCAAAGGTGCTACACCTTTTTTGATGCTCTGGCAATCCCAATCCCCCACAACCTCTGCTTCACCACCACTACCGATGGTTTCGAGACTTGGTGGACCATGTGGAAGACCCATGCCTTCAGAAGAGCTCTCGGACCGTTGCTGAAGCAGCTTGATGCCGAATATGACATTCCTACACATCAGGTACCATTGCATATAAATTTCTCGCGACCGTTCATAATGGTTATCTGAAAACCTGGCTTTAACTCTTGGCAGGAACAAGATGGTCCAGAGCCGACGCAAACCAACGGTTCCCCCTTCACATTCCTTCCCCCAGCTCCGGTGGTGCTCTTCTGCCGAAGCTCGCTGATACGTCTCCAACGTATCGATAATTTCTTATGTTCCATGCTACTTTATTGATGATACCTACATGTTTTATGCACATTATATGTCATATTTATGCATTTTCTGGAACTAACCTATTAACAAGATGCCGAAGAGCCGATTCTGTTTTCTGCTGTTTTTGGTTTCAGAAATCCTAGTAAGGAAATATTCTCGGACGAAATCTTCGCACAGGGTCCTATTTTTGCATGGAGCTTCCAGAAGACCGAAGAGATAGAAGTGGGGCCACGAGGTGGCCGACCACAGTGGCGCGGCCCAGGCCCTGGCCGCGCCACCCTGTCCCCGGGCCCTCGTGAGCCCCGACCTACCCTTTCGCCTACTTAAAGCCTCCGTCGCGAAAACCCCGACCGAGAGCCACGATACGGAAAACCGTCCAGACGCCGCCGAATCCCATCTCGGGGATTCAGGAGATCGCCTCCGGCACCCTGAGAGGGGATTCATCTCCCGGAGGACTCTTCATCGCCATGATCGCTCCGGAGTGATGAGTGAGTAGTTCACCCCTGGACCATGGGTCCATAGCAGTAGCTAGATGGTCGTCTTCTCCTTGTTGTGCTTCATTGTTGGATCTTGTGAGCTGCCTAACATGATCAAGATCATCTATCTGTAATACTATATGTTGTGTTTGTCGGGATCCGATGGTTAGAGAATACTATGTTATGGTGATTATCAATCTATTGTTTATGTGTTGTTTATGATCTTGCATGCTCTCCGTTATTAGTAGAGGCTCTGGCCAAGTTTGTACTCTTAACTCCAAGAGGGAGTATTTATGCTCGATAGTGGGTTCATGCCTTCATTGACACCTGGGACAGTGACAGAAAGTTCTAAGGTTGTGATGTGCTGTTGCCACTAGGGATAAAACATTGATTCTATGTCTAAGGATGTAGTTGTCGATTACATTACGCACCATACTTAATGCAATTGTCTGTTGCTTAGCAACTTAATACTGAATGGGGTTCGGATGATAACCTGAAGGTGGACTTTTTAGGCATAGATGCAATTAAATCTCACTATATTTATCATATCATGTATATGCATTGTTATGCCCTTCTCTATTTGTCAATTGCCCGACTGTAATTTGTTCACCCAACATGCTTTTATCTTATGGGAGAGACACCTCTAGTGAACTGTGGACCCCGGTCCTATTCTTTACATAGCATACAATCTACTGCAATTGTGTTTTTTTTGCAAACATCTTCCACTCGATACGTTTAATCCTTTGTTACAGCAAGCCGGTGAGATTGACAACCTCACTGTTTGGGGCAAAGTACTTTGGTTTTGTTGTGCAGATTCCACGTTGGCGCCGGAATCCCTGTTGTTGCGCGCATCACATTTCGCCACCATCAACCTTCAACGTGCTTCTTGGCTCCTACTGGTTCGATTAAACCTTGGTTTCATACTGAGGGAAACTTGCTTCTATACGCATCATACCTTCCACTTGGGGTTCCCAACGGACGTGTGCATCTACGCGTATCACTCGCCACCCCTGAAGCAAGTTATAATGCAGGGCCAGCCGATTTCACCAAAATCGGCTTCCAAGAGTAAAGCATCCTCGGGGCCAGCTGCCCCCGAGCCTCAGCCGAGGAAGGCGGTGAGAAAAGTAGCTCCTGTTCAAGACTTGCACGTAAGAACCCGCGCCTTGATTACATTTATCCATCCTCCCAGTCCTTCGTCACATGCTTATACCCCTTTTCACAGACTTCCACCGAAGAGAACTCCAGCGAGGATGCACAGTCTAAACACAGGGACACGAACCCGGGCAATTCCGAGAGATCCACCACCCAGAGCCAGACGGATTCGCCCACGTTGGTTTCCAGGCAAAGGTCCTCTCCCGAACCTGCTGCTACCCCAGCTCCGACCAAAACAGGGTCACGCGTGAAACGTCGCTGTGTCAAAAGGGCTCGCAAAGACCCGCAAGTTTCCTCACCAAGCCAGGAGGTTTCAAATGTAATTACCTCACCAGCCCATGCCTCATGTCATCCCATTGCTACTTGGGTCGACTCACCATCTTCTTTGCAGACTGATGAGACTTCTAGTGGGGACGTTGAAGAGGTACTGATGCCACCTGCCACACTAGATCTGGCTGCTTCGACGGGAGTGGCTGACCAAGCGGCCAACCTAGCCAAGCTTCCGGAAAAGCCGATTGTCACATCATCGGCTGCTCCTCTTTCTTTGGGAGAGGTACACTCAACTCTCTTGTCTCTACCTTTTCCTGTGTTGTATACTCACACCGCTCTTGTTTGTCTGTCAGGGATGTGATCTTTCAAGCTTGTTGACATTCGATCCTGAATCCATCGAGCCAGCTACTTCCAAGGCGGGCGAAGAGCCAAGCCCTGGTACAGTCCATGGTCCGCTCCAGCATCTGAAAACTTTGCTATCCTCCTCAGTCGAGATCTTGGTTGAAAACCCCGAGGCAATCAGGGGCATCCTTGAAGAAATCCAGTCCCATCTCCCCGTGACACTACATGTGAAGCTCTGGCCAGCCGTGACCCTGTCGGCCTTCAGGTCAAGAGTGCAGTCGGCGCGTCAAAGAATTACCCTTCGCCATGCCCAGCTCCCAATTAGAGCCGATATTGCAGAGAAGTGTCGACGGCTTAATGAGAAAAAGGCTGCTCTGGACGCCAAGACTGACACTTCTGCGAATAGCGCTGAACTCGAGATCCTGCGAAAGGAACTGGAGAACCTTGAAGAAAGAGTTAGGATGACCAAGCGACTTATCCAAGAGAAGGAAACCCTCATTGCCCGCTCTCGAGAGGAAGCGCAAGGCCTCACAGCCGATCTGAAAACTGATCTGGCTGAAATTCGTGCCCTGAGCAGTCAGCTGGTGACAGGCAAAGACGAGGACGATGAGGCTGAGATTGCCGGAGTGGATCGTATCCGTGCTGACGCCCTTCATGCTCTTGACGAATTTCTTCAGGAGAACCTCTCTGTGTAGATTACTAAATGTTGTACTGAACTTGTACCTTGTTGTACTTCTTGAGTCGATGGATAAGCATCGGCTGTGCCGAAAATTCTTGTATTCTCGATTTTTTTTGTTTAGCCGATTGATTCATGAATCGGCTTCCCCTGGGTGCATACTCTATGGTCTTGTACCTTCTCCGTGTGTATGCCCCCCGAGCCGAATCCTTCAAGTGATTGAAGATATCGGCTTTTCAGCCAATTCGAGTTTGTCTCGCCAATCCTCATGCGAAATAGCATATCGGTGGACACTGGTGGTGGTGCAATTTTAGCCGATTGCTGGAATCGGCTCCCCTTGCGGTTGGTCCGACTATTTACAGACTGTTGAGATTCCGAAAATCTATGGCGACTCGCCATCGGCCATCTTTTTTCTCCACAGGTATTATATTGGAAATCCATTCAGCGTACCTGCATGGCCTGATGGACTCGGTGTCCAAAAGCTTCTTGATCTCCTCCATCCGCTCTAGCTCATTTGCTGATGTAAACCCATAACCTAGCTTTCCATCGCCTGCCAGGTCAATGTTGAACACAGGCAAAGCGTATGTTGAGGATAATACTGGCCGATCGCTAAAATCGGCCTCCTTTTTCATTGTAATGCTTAATGAGGATTTACAACTTCTTGGCCTCTTATTATGGTGACGTGACTCGCTGGAGGCACGTTCACCATGTCTTGGGTCATAAATCTCTGACGAGATCCTGGACACTGTGTTTGTATCAGCCGATGTTTCTGCATCGGCATCAGCCGATGCCTGTGCATCGGCTTTCGTCTGTTTAGGGCGCCATACTTTCTTTGGCGGGCGCGCCTTCGTCTCCAATGTTTGCTGAATTTTCACGGCCAGATCGGGCCGTGTCTCCCTCAACGAGTACGGGTACTGTGCCTCGGCTTCTTCTAGGTTTCGCAGCCGCCGCACCCTACGCTTCTGAGAATGGCTGAGTCCATCAGGGCACCACCTTGGTCGGTGATACCTATCTTCTTCTCCATCTGACTCCTCAAAGTCTTCTTCTTGAGATGACTCAGCTTGCTTATTATGAGGTGGGAGAGGCCCTAGACGCTCGAACACTGAAACTTCATTTGCCCTCCTCCTTTGATGTTTGCACTCTGGGCAGTTCTCGATTGTTGGCAATCGGCTCATTCCTGAGTCCCAGCAATGTTTGAAGAAAGGACAGTTCCAGTGCTTATCCATGTTGTCTTGCTCCCTTGACCTCCCTCTAGCGTGATGCTCGTACCCGTCGTTGTTTCTGTCGTGCTGACGATACCTCCTGTCCGCTGCATCTGACCGATGATATCTTTCATCGTCTTCGTCGTGGCGCCGACGTCGGTCGTACTGCTGCTCATATTTGTTGAGGAGATGCACGGATAGTGGGCGTTGATACCGTATGCTTCTCACCTCCTCCTCGGTTAGGTATCGTCTGTCATCATCTTGGGGCCGGTCGCGTGGAACGGCCTCCTCTTTATCTTTGCCACGAGAGTGGCTGCTCTCTGCTTTGTCCGTGCTATGGCGGCTCACAAGCCCTGCCATGTTGACACCAAAGGAGAACCCTGGCTCCCTTATAGAGTGGCTGAGATCCACCATATTGACGCCAGGAGACGAACGTGTGCCTCCTTTGACCTTGATGCCGTGCGAACGGGTCTTCTCAAAGGAGCCGATGAGTTCGGCTTCAATGATGGCCTTCAGCTCATCGTACTTCTTCTTGTGTTCCGCAGGGAGATCCTCGTATGTGATCTGTTCCTCTGCCATCTCGGATGTCGGTGTTGACGTGGATGTTGAAGATTGTCCCACCGGCGTGCCAGAATGTGTTACCGCCAAAACCCACCGGCGGGCAATGGTTAAGCAACACGAAGAGCCGGGAGGCTCCCAAGGCCGCTTAGTGGACCCTGGCACCTCGCGTCGTCCCGCAAGTCTTCCAGCCACGTCCCGGCGGTTGCTAGGCGTGCCACCTGACCTAGACCCGATCAGAAGGTGTTAGATTGCTTCGATTGTTCCTGCATGGCAGACACGTAAACATTAAATACGAGCCCTATCGGCTCTCAGGTTGCCCTGTGGATCGGCTCAAAGAGCCGATCGCCCCATGGTTCTCGTTGGATTTGCAATGACATGGGGATCCTGCTTGATCAAAACAAAGCTAAACCGATCTACGACAGTTTAGGGTTTTCACCGCATAACCGGAACGTCCTACGCGTAGTCGGGCCTAGCAGATACGGAAGATGATGCGAACTACCCCTACAAGAGGCCTAAAAACCAACATAACGTTAATTCCCGGAACATCCCTTGTAGGAACGGTAAACAACACCTAACGCACTACCGGATCGTCCGACCCCAGCATAAGGCCTAACTATGCAGATATTAAACTAATCCTTGCGAGCAAGGAGCAACTATAACAGATCGGATCTACTAAGTAACGAACAAGCAAGATGCTGCCCTTACACCCGGATAGGTGTAAGGGCAGCTAGGTGTCGAGGGACGGCATTGCCACGCAGATATGCACGAGAAAGCATCAATGCAAGCCCCTAAACACCTAAAGATAAATAGTGCTGCTCGCCATCAACAACGCTTCAGCACGAGCAGCACAAGGTAGACGAATAAACGTGTACTGCCTAGATCGCGAGATGCGATCTAGGCAGCATGATGCTTACCCGAAGAAACCCTCGAAGGAAGGGGTGGCGATGCGCCTGATTTGTGTTTGTTGTGAACGTGATTGTCCTCCTTTCTCGATAACCCTAGATACATATTTATAGTCCAAGGGACTTTCTAATTGAGGCGTGCACCTAACCGTGCACGGGCCGGACTCTATCTGTTAATTCTAAACACGATACGATCTACTATATTACAGATACACGGGCAATTTAGCCCAAACTCTTAGCGCAAGGCCGCTTCGAAGATGCTCCACGTGTATGTCCTTCAAGCCCATCTTCACTTACGGCCCATTTCCTGATTTGGCCAAAATCTGGTGATAACAGCAACCCCCGGGGTTTGAGGATCTCAACTTTCCTAACCATGTCTACAAGCTTGATAAAGCACTTTATGGTCTCAAACAAGCTCCTAGAGCTTGGTACGAGCACCTTAAAGAATTGTTGGTAGACCGTGGGTTTGATGTTGGGCTAATCGATCCCACTCTTTTTACTAAGAGGGTTAATGGGGAGCTTTTCGTTTGCCAATTATATGTTGATGATATTATCTTTGGCTCTACTAACCAAGCTTTCAATGATGAATTTTCAAAGCTTATGACCGATAGGTTTGAGATGTCTATGATGGGAGAGATGAAGTTCTTCCTTGGTTTTGAGATCAAGCAATTGAGAGAAGGAACCTTCATCAATCAAGCAAAATATCTCCAAGACATGCTCAAGAGGTTCAAGATGACCGAGTTGAAGGGTGTAGCCACTCCTATGGTTACCAAATGTCATCTTGCACTAGATCCCAATGGTAAAGAGGTGGATCAAAAGGTATATCGCTCCATGATTGGATCCTTGCTTTACCTTTGTGCATCTAGACCGGACATAGTGTTGAGTGTTGGTGTGTGTGTGCAAGGTATCAAGCTTCTCCTAAAGAGAGTCACATGATGGCTCTCAAAAGAATCTTTCGATATTTGGTTGATACCCCAAGATATGGTATTTGGTACCCCAAAGGCTCAAGTTTTATTCTCAATGGATACACCGATGCGGATTGGGCGGGGGACAAGGATGATAGGAAATCAACTTCCGGGGCTTGCCAATTTCTTGGTAGGTCCTTGGTGTGTTGGTCTTCTAAGAAGCAAAATTGTATATCTCTCTCCACCGCCGAAGCCGAATATGTTGCCGCCGCAAGTGGATGCACTCAATTGTTATGGATGAGGCAAACTTTAAAGGAATACGGTGTCATTTGTGACAAAGTGCCTCTATTATGTGACAATGAAAGTGCTATCAAGATTGCCTATAATCCGGTGCAACATTCAAGAACGAAGCATATTGAGATCCGGAATCATTTCATTAGGGATCATGTTGCCCGTGGTGATATTGAGCTTATCTATGTTCCTACCAAAGATCAACTTGCCGATATATTCACGAAGCCTCTTGATGAAGCAAGGTTCTCTTATTTGAGGAATGAGCTAAATATCATTGATTCAAGGAGTATAGCTTGACCATCTTGCAAACACACCTTCATCTCAAAACTTTATTTGGTTTAGATGTGGGCATGGAAATAGGGGGAGTGCGGTTTAAACTATTGAGCTATCCCTCCCCCATAATGCCAACATTAAATAAAATCATTCTCTTTATATCATATAATGATATGTGAGCTTCAATGATGAGTAGTGGTTTTGGGCCCAAGATATATCTTCGCGGTGCCATGCCATAACACTCATATATGGTGGCCTAGGCCACCACACTCTTCTTTGAGAAGAGTTGGAGTTATTTGGATCTTATCGCCTTTTATTTGACAACTCCATGTTCTTATGGGAAATCACTCTAGTTTGGCCTTATTTGCTCATATCTTGCAAACTTGAGTGATCATGTACCATTAACAGTTTGTTTCCTCTAAACCTAAGCCTACACTCTCCTATAAGCCACTTCCATCTTGCTCATTTGTCATGTTTGGTAAAAACTTGGAGTTTGAGGATTTTCGATCGGATGATCTAGGTTTGCCCCATCTTATTGGTGAATTTGCTTCCTATATGTGACGTGATACATTATTGCATCACATATGAGTTTATGCAAATAACCAACTAAAGATAGGCAGGATTTACGGCGTTCTGGAATTTCCAGAAAACCGGATAATCCGGCCCCCTGGCAACCCGGAAAATCCGGCCCGACCGGATTATCCGCCCTAAACTAGGGCCGGATTATCCGGCCTGGGCAGATCTTGAAAGGGCTGAGGACGAGGCCGCGGGGGGCAAACGGTTCAGACCACCCCCACGCGCCTCTCTCTCCTCTCTCTCCTCTCAAGGTCGCCGGAGCCTCTCCTCCTCGCCGGAGCCGCCCCGTCCACTCCCTCCCGGAGTTTTTGGGTGGATCGGGTGCTCCTCCCTCCTAGCTACCTTCTCCTCCAAGCGGCTTTCGCAATGGATGCGGGTATGAATCACAATCCCTAACCCTAGGTGTTGTGATTTGTGTGTGCTATTTTCTTGGTGGATTTGGTGTCTAGTTGTTCCAAATCGTTTGTAGTGTACTCCTCTTGCATGCTATAAGGCCGATCTGTTCTTAGACAAGTTGTTGTTTGCAAAATCTGCTAGATTCGCAGGGCCGGATTATCCGGCCCCCGCGAGGACCGGATTATCCGGTCCGGCCGGATTATCCGCCCCCTTGGGGCACCGGATTATCCGGCCTGGAGCTTCATCGCCGCTGCAGTTTTGATTCAATCTATCTTGTTTAGACTTGTACCAGCTTATAGTATGTTCCTAGAGTACATTGCTATATCATACATGACTTATGAGCATTATCTTCTCTTTGCTATCCATCTTTGCTAGTCACAGGTCGTACTTCTCGGGGTACTTCTCGGAGACGCCCAAGGGCTGATCGGTCAAGTGATGAGTTCGTGTCCAACGCTCCTCGCAAGTCAACCTCATCTAGGCACAAGAACAAGGCATCAAGGGAAAACTACAAGGCCATGGACCCTATTTCTTATTCTGCTATCCGCTTGAAGAACTGGTATGAAGACCTCCCAAGGGATGAAGAGACAGAGGGCAGAAAATACTGGTGCATGGAACAGGAGTTCATCTATAAGGATATCTATGAGCCCATGAAGAAATTACGTCCCATGCAAGCTATCGATGTGGACGTTCTGGCAGTCAACAATCACTTTGAGGATGCCATCTGGGTGACTGGTAGGATGGGCTTGCAGGATTTGATGAAGATTCGATGTGACTATAGTCCAGAGTTGGTAAAGCAGTTCTTTGCTACGTTGGCCATCAAGAAAGATGTGGACCGTACTATGGAATGGATGTCTGGCTCCACTCACTGTAGTGCCACCTTGCGCCGTTTTGCTGCTATTCTTGGAGTTCCTGCAGAAGAAGGCCGTCGTCTCCATGGACCTCAGAGGGCAGAAAAGAATGCAATGTTTGATCTCTATACATCTGCTGGAAAAGTGGGAACGACAAAGGGGCTGCTTCCCATCTATGGTCAGTTACTCCGGTTCTTTCGGTCCACCATCGCTCCTAGTGGTGGTAACAATGATGCAATCCGGGGATCTCTTGTGGATCTCATGTGCCTCAGCCTTCGGTGTGCTCGTGATGAGAATGAGGAACATATCTACACTATTGATATTATGGACTACATCTTCCATGAGATTCATGATGCCATGGTCTCCCGCACTACTATACCTTATGCGCCCTACATCCAGCTCCTCATCAACAACACTGCGGGCGTGAGTGGTGAAGACTTGAGCGGGTACCCTTTGATGAAGCACTCTATCAAGAAGGCCTACAAGCTTAAGCCTGTCTCTTCTGCTGTACCTCCACCTGACTCCTTCATGGGTGATGCTCGTTCTAGTGGATTTGCTCCTGCTCGCCATTCTGACCTCCCTGCTATGAAGAAACAAGTGAACAGGCTCAGTTGGTTTCAGCGTTACATCCTTTGCATGAACATTGAGATTCATAAGGAGAACTTTGCGGCCAGCCGGGAGCGGGCTGAGATTAAGCATACTCAGGCGGTTATTCTGCACAAGCTCAGTGGTGAGCAAGGACCCCCTCCTCAGCCTCCTGCTCACCCAGGTTACAGTGGGTGGCATTCTGCACAGGTTCCGTGGAGTGATCTTGATAGTTGCATTCAAAGGTCCAGTCTCACTCGCCGCTCTCCGGATGCACCTGACACTGATGAAGAAGAAGAAGAAGAAGAAGAAGAAGAAGAAGAAGAAGAAGAAGAAGAAGCGCCATCCGAGTCCGATGATGAAGATGTCTCCGAGTGATCCCCATGGGGCGAGTAGCATCGCGCTTGTCCCCTTTTTGGCGTTTCGATGCCAAAGGGGGAGAAGTGTTCTATTAGGAACTCTCTCGGGGATTTGCATGGTTTGGGCACAAGCATATGCGTTTACCATTCCTTTATTGCTTGTGTTCCATTTTATTTGAACTATTTGCTTTGGTTGTGTTCCGTTTAAAACTATGTGCTATGTGGTGTGAGACATTGTTATGGTTTTCGGATTTCTATATGTTGAGATCAAGACTATTATATTATGTGTGATGCTATATCTCCGTATCATATATCTACACATGGGTATGATTTCTAGCATCCTATCTCAACTTCATATTTGTTTATGTCTCTTGTTAGAGCTCATGATGGATATCTCTTGTGTTGAGGCACCTCGCTCCTATGTGTTGTGTATTTGTATTCAAATGCAAATTTCTTATATGCACACATGTAGGGGGAGTGCCTCTATGTTTTGCCATTATACTTGTCTCTATAGTGATTCTCTTGCAAATCCGTATATTGTCATCAAACACCAAAAAGGGGGAGATTGAAAGAACATCTCTCATATTATGTTTTGAGTGTTTGATGTCAATGTACGTGATATACTAATGTTTGGTTAAGTGGTACAGGGATTATATAGATACATTTGTGTGTGTGTTGGATGTGGTCAGTGCTGTCAAAGAGAATCAGAAAAAGTTCATCAGGCCGGATAATCCGGGCCGGATATTTCCAAAATATCCGGCCCCCAGAATTTCGGCTAAGGACTTGAGGGAAATCAGCTCAGTATAGGGGCCGGACATTTGCCCGGATATTGTCCTGGTTTTGTCCCAGGGCCGGATTATCCGGGCCGGACATTTCAAGAATATCCGGCCCCCTCGAAAACGGCTAAGGACCTGAAGAAAAGTGGCTCTGGTATGGGGCCGGACATTTGACCGGACATTGTCCTGGTTTTGTACCTGGAGGCCGGATTATCCGGGGGGCGGATTATTTGGCCCTAACTTAGGCCGGATTATCCGGCCCCCCGGAAGGCTCAACGGTTGGATTTTGGGAGGGGTATTTATACCCCTCTTCTTCTTCCTTACCCCTTTGCTCAATCATTGCACAAGAAATCTGCCAAGCTTCACCACCATTAGAGCCACCTCAAGAAACACAAGATTTGCAAGATCTCCTTCCTCCCCCAACCAAAGCTCTTGATCTTTGGAGATTCGAAGGAGAAGCCACCGATCTACATCCTCACCAAAGCGTTTTTCATTTCCCCCTCATTTGTTTGAGGGATCTCATGCTAGTGTTCCTATTTGGTTCCCTAGTTGATTTGTGTTGATGTGTTGTTGTTGATTGTTGTATTGTTACAGATTTGGGAGCCTCCAATTCAGTTGTGGATGTGTGCCCCAAGAACCTTGTAAAGGCCCGGTTTCCGCCTCGAGGAAATCCCTTAGTGGAAGTGGGCTAGGCCTTCGTGGCATTGCTCACAGGAGATCTGAGTGAAGCCTTCGTGGTTGTTGGTTTGGCTTGCGTAGCAACCACACTCCTCCAAACGTAGACGTACCTTCTTGCAAAGGAAGGGAACTACGGGAATCATCTCCGTGTCAACGCGTGCTCCACTCTCGGTTACCTCTATCCCACTCTATCTTCTATATATTGCGTAGCTATATCTTGCTTAGTTGGTAACCTTGTCATATAGGTAAATTCACTTAGTTGCATATCTAGAGAATTTACCTTTGTGTCAAACCTAAATTGAAAAAGAACTAAAAATTGGTTAGCACCTATTCACCCCCCAGTCTACGTTCCCCCTCCTTTCGTAGACAGTGTTGGGCCTCCAAGTGCAGAGGTTTGTAGAACAGCAGCAAGTTTTCCCTTAAGTGGATCACCCAAGGTTTATCGAACTCAGGGGAGGAAGAGGTCAAAGATATCCCTCTCATGCAACCCCGCAACCACAAAGCAAGAAGTCTCTTGTGTCCCCAACACACCAAATAGGTGCACTAGTTCGGCGAAGAGATAGTGAAATACAGGTGGTATGAATATATATGAGCAGTAGTACGGCGCCAGAAAAAGAGCTTGATGGCGTGTAGTTGATGGTGGTAGTATTGCAGCAGTAGTAACGCAGTAAAACAGTAAACAAGCAGTAGTATAGCAGTATTTAGGAACAAGGCCTAGGGATTACACTTTCACTAGTGGACACTCTCAACATTGATCACATAACAGAATAGATAAATGCATACTCTACACTTTTGTTGGATGATGAACACATTGCGTAGGATTACACGAACCCTCAATGCCGGAGTTAACAAGCTCCACAATAATGCTCATGTTTAAGTAACCTTAAGTGTAAGATAGATCAAAAGACTAAACCAAGTACTAGCATAGCATGCACACTGTCACCTTCATGCATATGTAGGAGGAATAGATCACATCAATATTATCATAGCAATAGTTAACTTCGCAATCTACAAGAGATCATGATCATAGCATAAACCAAGTACTAACACGGTGCACACACTGTCACCTTTGCACACATGCAGGAGGAATAAAACTACTTTAATAACACATCACTAGAGTAGCACATAGATAAATTGTGATACGATGCACATTGCAATCATAAAGAGATATAAATAAGCACTTCACTACGCTCTTCAACAGTGAATAAGTACTTCGTGAAATATAGCCTAAGAGACCCACACGGTGCACACACTGTCACCTTTACACACGTGGGACAAGGAGTCTCCGGAGATCACATAAGTAAAACCCACTTGACTAGCATAATGACATCTAGATTACAAGCATCATCATATGAATCTCAATCATGTAAGGCAGCTCATGAGATTATTGTATTGAAGTACATAGAAGAGAGATGAACCACATAGCTACCGGTACAGCCCCGAGCCTCGATGGAGAACTACTCCCTCCTCATGGGAGCAGCAGCGGTGATGAAGATGGCGGTGGAGATGGCAGCGGTGTCGATGGAGAAGCCTTCCGGGGCACTTCCCCGCTCCGGCAGGGTGCCGGAACAGAGACTCCTGTCCCCCAGATCTTGGCTTCGCGATGGCGGCGGCTCTGGAACTTTTCTCGTATCGTGGCTTCCTCCGTAAGGGTTTTCGATGCAGGGGCTTTAAATAGGCGAAGAGGCGGCGCAGGAGGGTCAACGAGGCGACGACACCATAGGGTGGCGCGGCCAGGGCCTGGGCCGCGCCACCATGTCATCTGGGCCCACGGGGCCCCCTCCGGCGGCTCGGGTGTTGGATGCTTAGGGCAAAATAGGAACACAGGCGTTGATTTCGTCCAATTCCGAGAATATTTCGTTACTAGGATTTCTGAAACCAAAAACAGAGAAACAGGAACTGGCACTTCGGCATCTTGTTAATAGGTTAGTTCCAGAAAATGCATAAATATGACATATAATGTGCATAAAACATGTAGGTATCATCAATAAAGTAGCATGGAACATAAGAAATTATCGATACGTTGGAGACGTATCAGCATCCCCAAGCTTAGTTCTGCTCGTCCCGAGCAGGTAAAACGATAACAAAGATAATTTCTGAAGTGACATGCCATCATAACCTTGATCATACTATTTGTAAACATATGTAATGAATGCAGCGATCAAAACAATGGTAATGACATGAGTAAACAACTGAATCATATGACAAAGACTTTTCATGAATAGTACTTCAAGACAAGCATCAATAAGTCTTGCATAAGAGTTAACTCATAAAGCAATAAATCAAAGTAAAGGTGTTGAAGCAACACATAGGAAGATTAAGTTTCAGCGGTTGCTTTCAACTTATAACATGTATATCTCATGGATATTGTCAACATAAAGTAATATAACAAGTGCAATATGCAAGTATGTAGGAATCAATGCACAGTTCACACAAGTGTTTGCTTCTTAGGTGGAAGGAGATAGGTAAACTGACTCAACAAGAAAAGTAAAAGAATGGTCCTTCAAAGAGGAAAGCATCGATTGCTATATTTGTGCTAGAGCTTTCATTTTGAAAACATAAAGAGAGCGTAAAAGTAAAATTTTGAGAGGTGTTTGTTGTTGTCAACGAATGGTAGTGGGTACTCTAACTACCTCATCAACCAGACTTTCAAGAGCGGCTCCCATGAAGGACGTTATCTCTACCAGCAAGGTAGATCATCCCTCTTCTCTTTTGTTTACACATGTACTTTAGTTTAGTTTTTCTTTATTTATGGATGACACTCCTCCCAACCTTTTGCTTACACAAGCCATGGCTAACCGAATCCTCGGGTGCCTTCCAACATTCACATACCATGGAGGAGTGTCTATTTGCAAAATTAAGTTGCTTACTGATGAATCAGAGCAAAACATGTGAAGAGAATTATTAATGCAAGTTAATTAATTGAGGCTGGGAACCTCATTGCCAGCTCTTTTTGCAAAATTATTGGATAAGCGGATGAAGCCACTAGTCCATTAGTGAAAGTCTGTCAAAAGTAAATGACAAGATCGAAAGATAAAACACCACATACTTCCTCATGAGCTATAAAACATTGACACAAATAAGAGGTAATAAATTTTGAATGGTTTAAAGGTAGCACTCAAGCAATTTACTTTGGAATGGCGGAGAAATACCATGTAGTAGGTAGGTATGGTGGACACGAATGGCATGAATATTGGCTCAAGTATTTGGATGCATGAGAAGTATTCCCTCTCGATACAAGGTTTAGGCTAGCAAGGTTATTTGAAACAAACACAAGGATGAACCGGTGCAGCAAGACTCACATAAAAGACATATTGTAAACATTATAAGACTCTACACCGTCTTCCTTGTTGTTCAAACTCAATACTAGAAATTATCTAGACCTTAGAGAGACCAATTATGCAAACCAAATTTTAGCAAGCTCTATGTATTTCTTCATTAATAGGTGCAAAGTATATGATGCAAGAGCTTAAACATGAACACAACAATTGCCAAGTATCACATTACCCAAGACATTTTAGAATTACTACATGTAGCATTTTCCAATTCCAACCATATAACAATTTAACGAAGAAGAAACTTCGCCATGAATATTATGAGCTAAGAACACATGTGTTCATACGAACCAGCGGAGCGTGTCTCTCTCCACACAAGGATGAACTTGTTCAGAGAACTAGGATAACAAACCAAAAACAAAAATAAAAGCACACAGACGCTCCAAGTAAAATACATAGGATGTGACGGAATAAAAATATAGTTTCACTAGAAGAAACCTGATAAGTTGTCGATGAAGAAGGGGATGCCTTGGGCATCCCCAAGCTTAGATGCTTGAGTCTTCTTGAAATATGCAGGGATGAACCAGGGCATCCCCAAGCTTAGACCTTTCACTCTTCTCGATCACATTATATCACCCTCTTCTATTGACCCTTGAAAACTTCCTTCACACCAAACTTCAAGCAAACTCATTAGAGGGTTAGTGCATAATCAAAATTCACATGTTCAGAGGTGACACAATCATTCTTAACACTTCTGGACATTGCACAAAACTTCTGAAAGTTAATGGAACAAAGAAACCCATTCAACAAAGCAAAAGCGGCAATGCGAAATAAAAGGCAGAATCTGTCAAAAACAGAACAGTCCGTAAAGACGAATTTAAAGCTGGCACCAGACTTGCTCAAATGGAAAAACTCAAAACTAATGAAAGTTGCGTACATATCTGAGGATCACGCTCGTAAATTGGCAGATTTTTTCGAATTTTCTACAGAGGCCTGTGCCCAAATTCGTGACAGACAGCAATGCTGTTTCTGCGCAGCGATCCCAAATATAACATCAACTTTGACATAGAAACTTTACTTGGCACAACAAAACACAAAACTAAGATAAGGAGAGGTTGCTACAGTAGTAAACAACTTCCAAGACACAAATATAAAACAAAGTACTGTAGCAAAATAACACATGGGTTATCTCCCAAGAAGTTCTTTCTTTATAGCCATTAAGATGGGCTCAGCAGTTTTAATGATGCACTCGCAAGAAATAGAAGTTGAAGCAAAAGAGAGCATCAAGAGGCAAATTCAAAACACATTTAAGTCTAACATGCTTCCTATGCATAAGAATCTTGTAAATAAACAAGTTCATGAAGAGCAAAGTAACAAGCATAGGAAGATAAAACAAGTGTAGCTTCAAAAATTTCAGCACATAGAGAGGCATTTTAGTAACATGAAAATTTCTACAACCATATTTTCCTCTCTCATAATAACTTTCAGTAGCATCATGAGCAAACTCAACAATATAACTATCACATAAAGCATTCTTATCATGAGTCTCATGCATAAAATAATTACTACTCCCAACATAAGCATAGTCATTCTTATTAATTGTAGTGGGAGCAAATTCAACAAAGTAGCTATCAAATATAGAAGGTATATTGTAATCATAATCAAATTTATCCTCCATAACAGGTGGTAACAAAAGACTACTATCATTATAATCATCATAAATAGGAGGCAAAGTATCATCAAAGTAAAATTTCTCCTCAATGCTTGGGGGACTAAAAATATCATGCTCATCAAAGCCAGCTTCCCCAAGCTTAGAATTTTCCATAGCATTAGCAACAATGGTGTTCAAAGCATTCATAGTAATAACATTCCCATTAGCATGTATATAAAGTTCCATGGGTTTCTTAATTCTTTCTTCAAACACATCATGTCCTAATTCAAGATAAAGTTCATAAAGATCTCTCATATTTTTGTTGTTTTCCATTATGCCTAACTAGTGTAAACAAGAAACCAAATGTCGCAATTGCAGAGTCTAAAGGAAATAGCTTTGAGTACTTACAACGGCGCCGGAAAATAGCTTAGTAGCCGAGATCCGGAGTGTGAGTACCTTTTACCTTTCCTCCCCCGGCAACGGCGCCGAAAAGTGCTTGATGTCTACGTTCCCCTCCTCCTTTCTGTAGAGTGTTGGGCCTCCAAGTGCAGAGGTTTGTAGAACAGCAGCAAGTTTTCCCTTAAGTGGATCACCCAAGGTTTATCGAACTCGGGGAGGAAGAGGTCAAAGATATCCCTCTCATGCAACCCTGCAACCACAAAGCAAGAAGTCTCTTGTGTCCCCAACACACCAAATAGGTGCACTAGTTCGGCGAAGAGATAGTGAAATACAGGTGGTATGAATATATATGAGCAGTAGTACGGCGCCAGAAAAAGAGCTTGATGGCGTGTAGTTGATGGTGGTAGTATTGCAGAAGTAATGCAAAAAACAGTAAACAAGCAGTAGTAACTCAGCAGTATTTAGGAACAAGGCCTAGGGATTACACTTTCACTAGTGGACACTCTCAACATTGATCACATAAGAATAGATAAATGCATACTCTACACTTTTGTTGGATGATGAACACATTGCGTAGGATTACACGAACCCTCAATGCCGGAGTTAACAAGCTCCACAATAATGCTCATGTTTAAGTAACCTTAAGTGTAAGATAGATCAAAAGACTAAACCAAGTACTAGCATAGCATGCACACTGTCACCTTCATGCATATGTAGGAGGAATAGATCACATCAATATTATCATAGCAATAGTTAACTTCGCAATCTACAAGAGATCATGATCATAGCATAAACCAAGTACTAACACGGTGCACGCACTGTCACCTTTGCACACATGCAGGAGGAATAAAACTACTTTAATAACACATCACTAGAGTAGCACATAGATAAATTGTGATACGATGCACATTGCAATCATAAAGAGATATAAATAAGCACTTCACTACGCTCTTCAACAGTGAATAAGTACTTCGTGAAATATAGCCTAAGAGACCCACACGGTGCACACACTGTCACCTTTACACACGTGGGACAAGGAGTCTCCGGAGATCACATAAGTAAAACCCACTTGACTAGCATAATGACATCTAGATTACAAGCATCATCATATGAATCTCAATCATGTAAGGCAGCTCATGAGATTATTGTATTGAAGTACATAGAAGAGAGATGAACCACATAGCTACCGGTACAGCCCCGAGCCTCGATGGAGAACTACTCCCTCCTCATGGGAGCAGCAGCGGTGATGAAGATGGCGGTGGAGATGGCAGCGGTGTCGATGGAGAAGCCTTCCGGGGCACTTCCCCGCTCCGGCAGGGTGCCGGAACAGAGACTCCTGTCCCCCAGATCTTGGCTTCGCGATGGCGGCGGCTCGGGAACTTTTCTCGTATCGTGGCTTCCTCCGTAAGGGTTTTCGATGCAGGGGCTTTAAATAGGCGAAGAGGCGGCGCGGGAGGGTCAACGGCGACGACAGGTGGCGCGGCCGGGCCTGGGCCGCGCCACCATGTCATCCGCCCACCGGGCCCCCGGCGGCTCTCGGGTGTTCTGGATGCTTCCGGGCAAAATAGGAACCTGGGCGTTGATTTCGTCCAATTCCGAGAATATTTCGTTACTAGGATTTCTGAAACCAAAAACAGCAGAAAACAGGAACTGCACTTCGGCATCTTGTTAATAGGTTAGTTCCAGAAAATGCATAAATATGACATATAATGTGCATAAAACATGTAGGTATCATCAATAAAGTAGCATGGAACATAAGAAATTATCGATACGTTGGAGACGTATCACCCCCTCTAGGTGCGGCATACGATCCTTTCAGTTGGTCCACCTTGCTTGCAATTCTCAACAAAGTAAGATCACCTTTCTACATGTTTTGTTTTCCCGTGGCAACGCACGGGCATTCTTACTAGTTTTTTATTGAAAACTCAACTGATAGATCGGGTTTCGCACTCCTCCCGACGCTGGCGAGACCGGCCGGAGGACTGGACACCGACTTAATTATGAAAAACCATACGTTTTTTTTCGAAAGAGGGTAGACCCCGGCCTTTGCATCAAAGTTATGCACACAACCCTTTATTATTAGTTTCCATAATTCAGAATTTAAACTCTTACAAACTCATGGATCACCCCAAGTGGCGACATGAATCAACCATCGAAATAGATAATACAAAATCACCCTGTGCATCTTGTATTCTCTATTAGAACGCTGCCAACCACCCTGGCTGAAGATAGCCCGTATGACCGCCATCAAGCGAGTGCATCCAGAATCCATATGTCGTCGCTGCTCCTCGGGAAGGAGATGAGACCACATGTTGATCCAATACGTAGTTCTGTCGATAACCTACAAGAATTGAGAATGTCCAGCTTTGTTAAAAATAACATCATATCGACAATTCCACATTGCCCAAAGTAAAGCATAAACTCCTACACGAATCCGCGCTTTAGTGTTTTTATCAACTCCATTTAACCAATTTCCAAACATATTTTTGATATTGGTTGGAGCTGGCATATTGAAAGTGGAGTAGACCACCCTCCAAATCAGTTTAGCAAATGGACAACTTATGAATAAAATGTTCTACGGACTCCTCAGAATCACAATAAACGCATTTGGTACATCCAGTCCAATTTCTTTTTGCTAAGTTATCCTTTGTGAGTAAAACTTTCTTGTTCAAGAACCACATAAAAATTATAATTTTCAGTGCTACCTTTAATTTCCACAGATAATTCTTCAAGAAACGATTATGACCATTCATATAGTCTGCGTAGAAGGATTTCACCGAAAAAAGCCTCGATGCCGTCAAGTGCCATGAAAATCTATCTGGTTCCTCCGTAAGTTGCACCCCCATCAAACTTTCTACTAAGGCTAACCATTCCTCCCATCTGTCATCCCTCAACACACGGCTGAAACTAATATTCAGCGGTGTCTAATTTAAAACATCAGCCACACTTACATTTTTGTGACGCACTGTGTTAAATAGCGTTGGATATTGAATGGATAAAGGTGTTTATCCCAGCCATGAGTCCTCCCAAAACCGTGTTTTTAGACCATCAACAATGACAAAAGAACCATGTTGGAAGAATTCATCCTTCCCACACATTATCCCCTTCCAAAAAGGAGAATCCGTGGGTTTTGCTTGGACTTGAGAAAGGGTTTTAGTTCTAAGATACTGTAACTTGCCACATACCATCTTCATTAAGAAGGTTAAAAATCCATTTTCTCAATAATCATTTATTTTTAATATCAAGAAGCTCAATACCCAAACCCCCTTGATCTTTTGGTCGGCAAATAATATTCCATTTCGTTAAGCGATACTTCTTCTTTAGTTGGTCACTTTGCCAGAACAAACGTGACCTATAAAAGTCCAATCTTTTTCTTATCCCTTTGAGTATTTCAAAGAAAGAAAGAAGAAACATAGATAAACTTGTCAACACATAATTAATTAGGACAATACAGTTTCCATATGAGAGTATCTTTCCTTACCAGCACCATAACTTTCTTTCAAAGCAGTCCTAAACTGGCTTCCATTCTTTGTTTAACAGTCTTCTATAATGAATTGGAATTCCCAAATACTTGAACTGCAGCTTACCAACTCCACAGCCAAAATTTGTTTATAATCATTCTCAGCTTCTCTAGCTTTTCTGAAGCAGAAAATCTCACTTTTATCGAAGTTAATTTTTAAACCGGAAAGCTGTTCAAACAGGCACAGAATGAGTTTCATGTTTACCGCCTTGTCTAAATCATGTTCCATAAAAAGAATTGTGTCATCGGCGTACTATAAGATCGATACCCCCCTTCTACAAGGTGTGGTATTAATCCTCCTATTTGGACGTCCTCTTTTGCCCTTGCAATAAGAATTGCCAACATATCCACGACAACATTAAAAAGCATAGGAGAGAGTGGATAACCTTGTCGTAATCCCTTTAAAGTTTAGAAATAATGACCAATATCATCATTCACTCTAATACCAACACTCCCCCTTGCACAAACCTTGCTACCCATTCACACCACATAGGCGGAAATCCTTTCATGCACAAAGCTTGTTGAAGAAAAAACCATTTAACCTTGTCATATGCCTTTCTAAAATCAATCTTAAACAACACATCGTCCAATTTTTTTCGATGTAATTCATGTATAGTCTCATGTAAAACCACAACCCCTTCTAAAATATTCCTCCCCGGAATAAAAGCAGATTGAGATTGCTTCATTACTCTATGTGCAAGCCCGGTGACACTATTGGTACCTACCCTAGTAAATGTTTTAAAACTTACATTCAACAAACAGATGGGTCGATACTGTTCAATCCTACTAGCATCTTGCATTTTAGGGAGCATAGTTATAACTCCAAAGTTTAACCTGAACCAAGGTAACTCGCCCGTTCGCAACTGAGCAAACATGGCCATCAAGTCATCTTTGATTACCTCCCAAAATTTCTGATAGAACTCAGCAGATAACCATACATTTATATGAAGCAATAGAATAAAATTAAATACATAGTTTTTTGATCGATTTGGGATCACCGCAAAAACTCATTACATTGAACGCACAGAACATCTAGGAGCTCCCGAAAACTAACTTCCCCAGGAAAGACTACTCCCAACACACAAGCACCGGCAAAAGAAACATAAGAATTTACAAGAACTAAGAGCAAAACAGCTCATGCTAAACACCAACATAGATGCCACAACCAAGTTTTTAAGCTGAAACAAGACGAATACAAAAATGACTCAAGCTACTCCTTGACAAAGCAGGCTGCTCATGCGCTTCTTCCATCTAGAGACGACCCAATCAACCGCTCGTTGGAACTGCTCATGCGCTTCTTCCATCTAGAGGACGCTAAGAGCATCTCCAGCCGCGTCCTCTAAACCGTCGACCAAAGCGATTTGAGACGCGCCGGACAAAAAAAGTTCCTAGCCGCGTTCCCAAAGATGTTTTTTTGTCCGGCGCAGCCCGATACGGTGTCCGGCGCTCTGATCCCGTCCCCGTCCCACAGGGGACGCTCCGGGCACGCTAGACACAACGAAAAGCGAGGCGGGGAGTGGCGGGGCCGACCCATCAGCGGCACATTGAATTTTAACCGAACCATCGCCTACCTCGCGGCGGAAGTTATTCACGCGCAGTGACACACGACGACATCTTTGCCTTAATGGCGACGGAGGGGCAGGCGAGACGTCTCATCGGTGTTGTGCAGCCTCCACGCGTCGCCGGCATTCGGACGCCACCACGCGTTCCCGCGCTTTCTTCCCGCCTCTTCTCGCCTCTTCCCGCACTTTCTTCCCGACGCCGGCGTCTATAAAAGGCCCTCCCGGCTCAATGGCAGCCACCACAGCTGCCGACACCCCTTTCTCCGCCACAAGCACAACCATCGTTGCTCCACCGCCGTCTCCTCCACCACCAGTGCGCAATGATGAACTGCCCCGGCGATTGCCAGTTCCCTCCACCGCCGTCTCCTCCACCACCACCTCCACCACCGGATTCGCAGTTCGACATCGACGCTGCCGCCCGGGAAGAGCGGCGGCGGCGCGGGCGGAGCTTTGGCGTGGACATCGTCAGCAGCGGCGGGAGGCACTCGAGCAGCGGGCCCGCCAGCAGCGTGAGGCGGCGCATGTGGCGGCAGCAGCGGCATTCTACGCTGGAGACCACGCTGCTGACGAGAGCGTGGCGGCAACAGCGTGGCAGGAGGAGGCGCTGGCGGACACCATGCGGCATTCGACGCCTCCACGACAGAAGAGGCACGGCGGCGCCGGACGGAGGAGATGGGCCAGCAGTGGGCTGATGAGCACGACGCTAGCGCGAGGAGCGGGATGCGCAGTACCGTGAACGGCGGAGCGATCGAGCGCCGCAGCGGAGGCATCGAGCGCCGCAGCAGCTGGCGCGGAGGAGCGTCAGGAGCGGGAGGCGACGCTGGCGGCAACGGAGGCGGCCTGGGGGAGGCGGGCGGAGGAGTTGGCGGTGGAGGCCGATGCGTTGGCGACGGCGCTGATGGAGGCGCCAACGGATGAGGAGGAGGCGCCAATGGCGGAGGAGGAGGTGGAGGCGGAGGAGGAGGAGACGGAGAAGGAGGAGGAGGACGACGCCGATGCCGACGAATTCGAGTGGTCCGACGATGAAGGGCCGCACCCGGACGAGATGGCCGATCAGCAACGCACGCTCGTCGAGTCCTTCGAGTCGGAGAAGAAGCTCCAGGACGACGCCCGTGCCCGCGAAGAGGCGCAGATTCGTCGCGCCGTCGAGCTCTCCCTCCAGGCGGCGCAGCAGGGGAGGGCAGACGTCGACGCGCTGCTGGAGCATCGGCGTCTGGCCACCGCCCTACGCACGGAGAGGCGGCGCGCGCAGCAAGAGCTGCGGTGGAGGGGAGGCGACGACGGGGCGGGGCCGTCGAACGCACCGTCGGGCGGTCAGTAGGCTAGGTTTAGATGAAATCTAGCCGTTTTCATTCAAACTTTGTAATATATAATCAAATTTGAATGAAAACCTTTATTTTCGTGCACCAATATTCATTTGGAGAGGGCGTTTGGGGGACGCGACTGGGAAGCGACGTCTCCCAAACGCGACACGAACAAAACACGTCCCGCAAACGCTCAATACGACGCCGTTCGGGGAACAGTTTGGGAGACCCGAGTGGAGATGCTCTGAAGCTGCAGAAATGAAATCATGCCGTAGATTATATCAACTGGCGTCTTGATCAATTTTCCTACAGAAATCAACTTGTTGTGCGTGGTCTAGAGAGACAACATCGCTGCAGTAACATTCACCAAGCAACGTCAAAATTTTCAATGTGGTCACGCCTAGTGAGAGGAACCAAGTCAAGACACATGCGGACGCGTAGCACGTGAAGATATACCTGTGAATATTTTGTTTCAAGTTTTTTAACACTCTAAAATGTATCTAAGATAAATTTTAAAATAAAGGAAGCATATGTTTCTTTAAGACAAAATACCACTCACTCGCCTGACACTACACTATCAACTACAACATTTTATCTAAAAATTTACACCACACTAACATCTAACAATACATGATTTTTTATCTACACACTATATACTATCATCTACAATTTGTATCTACTAATTTATAATCTAAAAACTAACAAAATTGTACACAACCAACAACTACCACTACAAATATGACTTAAATTTTTAAAAAGAATAACGGGAGACTGTGGCGCGACACTCAAGAAGGACGGGGAAACGGTAGATCGACGGTGGTGCGGACGGAGACGGCGGCGTGAGGGGCGGCAGAGCAACGGTGGCGTGGGGCCGTGGGGAAGAACCGGGCAATCTAAGCATGTCGGTGTGGTAGTGGGGTGGAGAGAGTGCAGATGCGTATGTCTCCACTCATGGTTGGGCCCAAAAAGAGGCGGTGTGGCACACTGGGATACGCCGAAGGTGCGATAAATACATGGTTCTTAGCACAATGGGCCACATCGCCAGTTGGGTGGGGGTAGGGGGGCAGGTTACTATGCCCACAAAATTGGCCACGTACCACCTCCCAGCTACGCCGTCAGTAAGAAAATACAGGTGATATACCAGATTTTTGTATGCCGTCAGTATGTTGGCCAAATACCAACGAACGTTACAACTTGCAGGTGTGTTGCTATTATTTTTACGACTATAAGTTATTTTCTGGTGTCATAAAAAGATTTTGATTTTCATGGACACCTTTAGCATCCAAATTTCCTCATCCGCGGGTCAGAACCTCATTGAAAAGCCAACCACTTGTACGTAGACTTCGTGGAATACTCCCTATTCTTCTCTAGAGCCCATATTTCCCTATCCTTTTGATTGGAGAAAAAGTTTCTACCAAACTACATAACCTTCCATCCCATCATGTCAACCACACTAAAGGCATCTCTAGCTGCCCGACGTAACTGGGTCGAGTCTATCCATTTTGATCAGCGTGGACATGTGGATAGACAAAACTTAGCCCATCGACCCGATGGAAACAAATGGAGGCATCCGCGTCTACCCATTCCAAACTCGAATTTAGGTTGGCAATACATCGTGGATACCTAGCAGACCGCCTGCATGTCCTTCCACCTAGTTCTCGGGCTTGCCTAGCAGCGATCCAATGGGAAGTTACTATGCCCACAAAGTTGGCCACGTATCACCTCCTAGCTACGCCGTTGGTAGGAAAATACAAGTGGCGTACCATATTGGCCAAATACAAACGACATGGCATCTTGCAAGTGTGTCGCTACTATATTTATGGCTATTAGTTATTTCCTACTAATAAGTAGGCAATCTACCATGGGTCAGCTGCCGTAAAAAGATTGTGATCTTCATAGGCACCATTAGCATCCTAATATTCTCATATGTGGGTCAGAAACTAAAAGCCAGCAACTTGTACATATACTTTATGTAATACTCCCCATTCTTCTCTAGAGCCCATCTTTTTCTATCCTTTTGATCGGAGAAAAAGTTCCTAACCAAACTACACAATGGTTGCTCCCAGCGCATATGTCAGCCACACTAAGGGCATCTCCAACTGTGAAGCGGGCCGACCCTGTCCATTTTGATCTGTGTGGAAATGAGGACATGCGAAACCTAGCCCATCGACCCGACGCAAATAAACTGAGGCCTCCGCTTCGACCCATTCCGAGCTTGAATTTAGGTTGGCCATGCATTGACGAGGACACCTTGCAGACCGTCCGCATGTCCTTTCACGTAGTCCTTGGGCTTCCTAGCAGCGACCCAACGGCCGCTTCGCCTCTTGCGCATCTGAACCGGCAAGCGGCGTTGTGGCCTTCTATGCGCGGCTTGAATGTCCACCACTTTGCCTCTTGTGCCTCTAAACCGGTGGGCGGGGCTGTGGCCTTCTGCGTGAGCCTTCAATTCTGTCCGCTTCGCTCCTACGCCGACATTGATGGTAGCCGCCTTCAGGTCCTTTTTAAGGCAAGCAACCACACTAGGCATTCCCCGTAGGCATAGATCACTTTTCATCACCACATCGCCGACATGGACATGAATTGGCTGAACTGGCACGAGCCTATCGAGCTCTCCAAATATGGCATCGTCACGTCGCCAAAAGTGATGGTAACGCATGGCTGGGCCATCCACTTGGGCAGGGTGCCCGTGCCGCCATTGCACGCCGGCAAGGACTTCGGCCATGAGGTCTTTCGCCGTAGGTAGAAGGACGCGTTGTGGCTCGACCCAAAGTACGAAGACGATAGCAACTACTGGCCGACGCTATTTCGCGGCGAACAGGAGACAACTCTAAACCACTCCACCGGTGTTCAATGACCACTGGAGAAGAACAAAGCGAGTAGTTAGTGCTCAGCCACACCGTCAAGGACTTCATCAAGAATGCGCGGCGTGTAGCCTTCATTCGCAGGATACATAGGCCGGCATTGTCACCCTCGACCCCGACAAGGACTCTAGCAATGCGCTGCCCAAGCGACTCCGGCAAGGAAGCCTTCACGGCGTATTAAGTTTTTAATCCGTATGAATGAACGGTGTACTATTCCTCTTTTTTTTTGACGAAACCTCGTCAGAGGGCGGGGAGCTCCTGCATTGCATTATAAGAAGAAGGAGAATGGTCAAGTCAGTAAGGGAAACCGGACAAAAAACCGTACAAGCACGATTAATTAAGGGAAACCGGTGAAACCTGCACACTACACACCCGAACGGTGTATTGTCCCTCTTTTTTCTCCATGTGTGATAAATAATGTTTCATGGAAGCTATTTCCATCTCAAAATAAACATGCAATGGTAATATGTGTCAGGCCAGTGGGTCAAGCCCCGATCCAAATGGACACATGGCAACATGGTCTAATTTGTATCCGCGGTTTGACACAAACAAATTAAAAGAAAGAGGTGAATGCTAAACCCAACAGTACATTTCAATACGCGCCACACCTTATCTATTCTCTGAATTGCATTGGAAGCGTCAGCTTACCAACTGCCTGTTGAATCAAATCTCTCTTCTTTTTTACATCATATCTTTTATATACTAGTTTTTTTCCGGTCATCTGCTTACTTTAGTAAGAAGCATTCCATCTGTCCCTTTGTGGAACTGGTAAAACCTTTGACAAACTCTATGTCACACACCCCTCGTTGTAGTATACGAAGATGGTCACCTAGGCTAGGCAGACAAAGCCCTGGAGGCGTGGCGGCGGCCAACTTCCTCGACGCTACGTGGGGGCGCGGGTTCGCGTCTCCGGCGGCGGCGATCCGCATCGGGCTGTCGACGGCGGTGCCATGGAGCGGCGGCGACCAGAGGAGGGAGAGGATCTCCATCGTTTGGCGGGCGGCGGCGGTGGTTCGGGTCCGATCTGGGTCCTGGCGGGCTCGGGTGGGCTGCGATCTTACTGCTGCGGTCACAACGATGCCGGCTTCGTGCAGGTTTCTGGGTTCGTTCCGAGGCACGAGGACGCCATGGGCGACTGTCCTTGGCATGGTAGTGGCGGCCTCCTCCTTCGCCGGAGGTGGTCGGCTGGTTGTTGGGGTGGCGGATCACGAGATACGTCTACTCTGGCGATGAAGATCTAGTCGACAACGAGCTAGCCATGAAGGGGCCACCGGTGAAAACCACGCCTTGACATTGTTCTTTGCGGATGATGGCGGCGGCTATTGGCGTCGTTCCCTTGCGAAGGCATCATCTTTGCTGGCCTCTACGCTGGCTCTTGCCGAGTTGGGGACTCGCGGCTATCGGTGAAAACCGTGCCACGATTGGCGGGCGATGGCGGCGTTAAGCGTCGCTTCCTTCTTGAAGGCATCGTCGTCGCAGTCTGCGGCTACTCACTCGTGCTGCTCCGGGGGAAACCCTAGATCCGGGTCTCCCGGATCGGATGATGACGGCGCTTCCTGCGTCGTTCTACCTCTTGGGGCATCATTTTTGGAGCAGCGGCTGGATGGAGGTGGATCTTTGGTGGAGTGGTGTTCATCTACCACGTTGATGTTGATGATTCTCGGCGGCGTGGAGCTGCAGGGTATCGAAGACGGGCGGGGACCGCAGGACACGTGCAGGATGGTGGAGTTGTCTGGCGTCATGGTGACATCGACGACAGGTCTGGCAAGGTCAATGCGGTGATCCCTCTTGAAGATGGGTGCGAGGAAGACGGCGGTAGCGATTTCTGTGGCGTGTGTGTTGGCGTGCGCTGAGAGTCTGCTTGACTGGATGTGTTTCTCACCTGCTATTGGGCGGCTTGGGAAGGCATTTGGTTGTTTGGATGATGTGAGTTGGTGTATTGTCACCCCCTTCATCTCTCTGTAGGTTTAGTAAGGTGGCTTCGAGTTTGATCTTTTGTATTCCTCTGGTAAGTTGTTGCGAATAATCTAACAAAAAAGGCGTGTGTATCTCTTGGATGCAGCTGGGACGATTTTTCTCCCATTTTGAAAAAAAAAATCTACTAATCTTAGAATAGCCAAGACCAAGGATTTGAATCCAGGTTGCACGCTGCTCGCAATGACATTAAGTGGTGAGATTGTGCTGGGGAAATTACGGCAATGGCAAATAGGCTTTTGAAACCAACGTCATAGTCTTGGCTTCTTAGGGCAACGTAATTGCACGGCAGCTTCGGTGATGGGTAGGCCACTGCTGGATCGAGTCGTCGAGGACCGCGGTGGCCCTCGCGACATGACCTCGCGAAGAACCAAACGACGACTGGGTGAACTGCTCCATGTGAGTCCTCCCCAACGGTTTCCACACGGCAACAACGATAGGTTCCTGTCGAATCTGATGGGATCTGCCCTTGTAGAGGAATTCTTAGACCTGAAATGAACTTTTTTCAAACTCTAGTGGCTCCTCCCGAAATTTTATACTATCTTCGATTCATATTACTGGATCGGAGGGAGTAGTAACTTTATGGTTCCGTGGTGTCTCGCTGGTCGGCTAGATGTGATTCTTCTTCATAGGTTTGCCGGCCTAACCGGCGAGGCCGAGCAGTCTGGCCCTGCGATAGTTTCCACCATGTCACGCCACCTAAATCGTCAACTATGAAAAGGACCTAGCCGTTTTCGACATCGAACCACTCAGTTGATGTCAAGCCACCTTCCATGTCAAACACTTCAGAATTTCGCAAAGTTGACTTTGACAGTTTCAGCCAGCATTGTCGGGCAAGCCGACAATATTGTTAGAGTGTCTAATAATCTGATGCATAAACATCCAGGACAAAAGGCGATTATAATTTGAACATGATTTACCTTTTTTTTAGCGGAAAACATGATTTACCTATGGAAGGTATACAATATGAATGTGTTGTCCAACCTAGCGGCTCCCAGACGTAAGGCCCAATAAACTGGTACGGCCGAGGATGCTTTTTAAAGCTGAACGGTAGGTTTCCCCATTTCATTTTTAATATATTTTCAATAAAAGGTGTCTGTACATAAAAGCAATTTTTACATCACCAATTTTTTTTTACAAGATAATGAATTTTAGGGCACCTGTGTTGTACTAGATGATACGGAGTATAAAATAGGGCACATTTCACAAACTTTGATCAAGACTTGGAATTCAACATCAACTGTCCAACTTTGATCAAACTTGAATTTTAAATTCGACTGAACTTCCAGTTACATATACTCACACACCGATACTAGATAGAACATTAATTTAATTCGATTATAATTCGACATCCACACAAACTAAACACTACTTCAACTAAACCTCGACGAACGTTGGCATTAGGTGTTCCGGATATCAGAATCTACGTCCGATGATTCAGATTGGACGCCGACAGTGGAAGGCCCTGCCTCATCGGCCTTCTTCTTCGTCGCTGCCTTGTCATCCTCCTTCTTCTTCGTCGTTGCCTCCCTAGAGGCAAAAAACTCTTGATCCGCATGCACGAGGCCCGGATGCTCCCGATGGAGCCGCGCCATGGACTCCTCACAGGTCTCATGCTCCCGAAGGTGCAACCACCCCCGGTGGTTGGCCCGCTCCTCCTCTGGCAGTTCCCTCCATTTCTTGCCGCCATATCCCTCGACCGCGGCATTTTCCCCCAGACTCTGCCATTTTTCCCAAGCTCCACACCATGCCGCCTAAAAAGTTCGTCGGCCCTCGTGCGACCATCCTTGCCGCCATTCAACCCAAGCATCGCAAGCCGCGGAAGCCGAAGCAAAAGCTAGACGACATGAGCAACGCGAAGTGGGATAGGGACGTCCACCGGAGGAGGGCCTAGACCCAAGGCCGGAAGGATCGGTTACAGAAGTTCAAGATTAGGCAGGCCGCCGAGGCGGCGGAGGCGAAGGAAGAAGCGGCGACGGTAATCGACAGGAACGTCGCGTTGGCAAGGGCGTAGATCAGCCTCCCGCCGATCTACGTCGGCCAGTATCCTCACGGGTGGAATATGAGCTTGCGCTCGACGGCCGGCTTCTCAACTTCTTCTCCGGCCATGTTCCAAGAACCCTACGGCCACCTGACGCCGCGCTCGAGGTTGTCCTCATCACCGTCGCTAGACCACGAGGGCTTCGCCGCACGCAGCATCCTCAATGAGCTCATCTTCGCAGACTCTCCGGCCCTCCGCCGGGGCCCTCTGCCGTTCGTCCCAAGCGTGGGGGCAAGCTCTTCCTACCCACCCGGTGGGAGAGCGCTCGCGGGAATGCAAGGCGACTCAGTCAAGCCCGACATAATCGCGTCGGGCTCCGCGCGGGCGCATGCTACTACATTGGTGGCACCAACGCCGAGCATGGGGCAGATGACACGCAGGGCCATGGCACCAGGGAAGAATAGGACCATGAGGTCGAGGAGGTCGATCCGGCTGAAGCGCCAGCGGCGACCAAAGCCAAGGGTAAACTGGAGAACAAGGAGGGCCTAGCTCACTTGGTTAGGGAAGTGGATGTACAACCCAGCCACCCAGGTTCAAGTCTCAGGGACGCGAATTTGAGTTCTTATTATTTGAAAACAAAATCACTGTAGGGGCTTCCCCTACCGTATTCCTTTTCAAAAAAAAGGAGGCTCCCTCGATGCACACCGAGGTACGTGTCAAATGGACAACCAAGGAGGACGAGTGCTTGGCCGAGGCGTGTGATAACGCGTGAAGCGCACGTCCGTTGGGAACCCCAAGAGGAAGGTCTGATGCGTATAGCAGCAAGTTTTCCTCAGTAAGAAACCAAGGTTATCGAACAGTAGGAGATGAAGGCCACGTGAAGGTTGTTGGTGGAGAAGTGTAGTGCGGCGCAACACCGGTGATTCCGCGCCAACGTGGAACCTGCACAACACAATCACGTACTTGCCCCAACTTAACGGTGAGGTTGTCAATCTCACCGGCTTGCTGAAACAAAGGATTAAACGTATGGTGTGGAGAATGATGTTTGTTTGCAAAAAAAATAGAGAACAGAGATTGCAGTAGATTGTATTTCAGATGTAAAAGAATGGATCGGGGTCCACAGTTCACTAGTGGTGTCTCTCCAATAAGATAAATAGCATGCTGGGTGAACAAATTCCGGAGGCGGGCATGGTGATGTAGAGCCCTCCGGTGAAGATTCCCTCTCCGGCAGGGTGCCGGAGGCGATCTCCTGAATCCCCCGAGATGGGATTGGCGGCGGCGGCGTCTCTGGAACTTTTTCGTATCGTGGCTCTCGGTAATAGGGTTTTCGCGACGGAGAGTTTAAGTAGGCGGAAGGGCAGAGTTGGAGGCGGCGCAGGGGCCCCACACCATAGGCCGGCGCGGGCCCCATGCAGGCCGCGCCGCCCTATGGTCTGGGCCCCTCGTGGCCCCACTTCGTATGCTCTTCGGTCTTCTGGAAGCTCCGTGATACGTCTCCAACGTACCTATAATTTTTTATGTTCCATGCTTGTTTTATGACAATACCTACATGTTTTGCTCACACTTTATAATGTTTTTATGCGTTTTCCGGAACTAACCTATTAACAAGATGCCACAGTGCCAGTTCCTTTTTTCTGTTGTTTTTGGTTCCAGAAAGGCTGTTCGGGCAATATTCTCGGAATTCGACGAAACGAAGACCCAACATCTTATTTTTCCCGAAGACCCCAGAACACCGAAGGAGAGTCGGAGGCGGGCCAGAGGGCTACCAGACCATAAGGCGGCGCGGCCCCAGGCCTGGCCGCGCCAGCCTATGGTGAGGAGGCCCCAGGTGCCCTCCTGCGTCGCCTCTTCGCCTATAAGACCCCTTTCGACCTAAAAACGCAATACGGATTGACGAAACTCCAGAAAGACTCCAGGGGCGCCGCCGCCATGCGCACTCAATTCGGGGGGACAGAATCTCTGTTCCGGCATGCCGCCGGGACGGGGAAGTGCCCCGGAAGCCATCTCCATCAACGCCACCGCCTGCATCATGCTCCTTGAGTAGTTCCCCATGGACTACGGGTTCTAGCTGTAGCTAGTTGGTATTCTCTCCCCCATGTACTTCAATACAATGATCTCATGAGCTGCCTTACATGATTGAGATTCATCTGATGTAATCGGTGTTGTGTTTGTTGGGATCCGATGGATTGTTACATTATGATTAGTCTATCTATATAAGTTTGTGAAGTTATTGTTGCTGCAATCTTGTTATGTTTAATGCTTGTCACTAGGGCCCGAGTGGCATGATCTTAGATTTAAGCTCTATACTTATTGCTTAGATTGTATCTACAAGTTGTTTGCACATGTCTATGTCCGGAACCCGAGGCCCCAAAGTGACAGAAATTGGGACAACCGGAGGGGAAGGCGTAGGTATGAGGATCACATGTTTTCACGGAGTGTTAATGCTTTGCTCCGGTGCTCTATTAAAAGGAGTACCTTAATTTCCAGTAGATTCCCTAGAGGCCCGGCTGCCACCGGCTGGTAGGACAAAAGATGTTGTACAAGTTTCTCATTGCGAGCACGTATGACTATATATGGAAAACATGCCTACATGATTAATAGACTTGATGTTCTGTCTTAATGCTATTTCAATCCTATCAATTGCCCAACTGTAATTTGTTCACCCAACACTTGTTATTGGAGAGTTACCACTAGTGTAGATAGCTGGGAACCCCGGTCCATCTCTCATCATCATATACTCGTTCTACATGTCATTGGAAGTAGTATCAACTATTTTCTGGTGCCATTGCTCTCATATTACTGCTACGCTGCTGTGTTACTTTTACTACTGCTCTCATATTACTGCTTTCACATCACCCCGTTACTAGTGCTTTTCCAGGTGCAGCTGAATTGACAACTCAGTTGTTAAGGCTTATAAGTATTCTTTACCTCCCCTTGTGTCGAATCAATAAATTTGGGTTTTACTTCCCTCGAAGACTGTTGCGATCCCCTATACTTGTGGGTTATCAAGACTATTTTCTGGCGCCGTTGCCGGGAGCATAGCTCTACTCATAAGTTCACCTGGGGAGTACACTCTACCTCTCCCTCTGTTTTTGTTTTATTTTATTTTGTCCTGCTAGTTTATTTCTGTCTAGTTTATTTGTGCTTAGTTTATTTCTGTCTAGTTTTATTTTGCTTAGTTTACTTTTGTCTAGTTTATTTTTGTCTTGTTTTATTTTCCCTATATACCCGAAAATCCATAAAATTTGAAAAACCTAAAAATTAAAAACTGCTATTATGGGAGAACCTACAACCTATTTGGAGCTTATAGAATTATATAATAATTATAGAGAATCAAGAAAGGGAAAAGTTATGAGTGTTGTGATAGAAAAATTAAATACAATTGCTAAAATCTTGCTTAAATGCCATGATATAAATTGTTGCTCTCAACAGGATACTAAACATCTGAAATTTCAATGTTGCTTTAGTAAAGAAGTTTTAATTATGAACTATAATTGGAATAACTATATTCATTTTGGGTTCGAAGAGGTAGAACAATTTGTCTTATTTATGGGAGCCTCTGAGATAGAATCATTCATGTCTAAAAATTATGAAACTTGTGTTGTTTGTAAGGACCTTAAAGATTATGTCTCTTCTATCCTTAATTTTTGCATAGAAAGCTACAGTGATAATCCTTATATCATTGATTATAAAGAGAGACTCATTAATGCACAAGAATGCACTCACAATTTGCAGGAACCTGTGGAAGAAGAAATTGATGAACCTGAAAGCTCATTGGATGAAAAAGAAGAGGAGAGTGATGAACAAAAGGAGGAAGAATGGATTATCTACCCATGCCAACCTTCTAATGAGAGTAACTCTTTATCTCTTACACTATTTGATTGTCCTCCATGCTTACCGAAAGAGGATGAATGTTATGTTCATGTGGATTCTCTTGAAATATTCCCTATGAGTAAAACTTGTGAGAATAATTATGCTACTGTTATTCATGATAATCCATGCTACTTTGATAAATCTTATGATAATGCTTTGTTTGTGCCTGATGTCGAAATGCATGGTACTAAAGAGTTTTGCTTGGCAAATGTTTATGATAAATCTCTAGATGATGGTCCTATGTTACTTGATAATATTAATTTTACTACTAATGAAAATGGGATTGGAGAGTTCTTGACTTTATCTATGAGTCCCATATCTTTTGAGATTGATCAATCATCTTGTTATATTATTGATAAAAGTGGGTTTGAAAGTTTTAATCCTATTATTTTTGAGCTTGATAAAAATTATGTGTTTGTGAATCATGAAAAGCATGCTTTATGTGATAGTTATATTGTTGAGTTCATCCATGAAGCTACTGAAAATTATTATGAGAGAGGAAAATATGGTTGTAGAAATTTGCATGGTACTAAAACACCTCTCTATATGCTGAAAATTTTGAAGTTACTCTTGTTTTATCTTCTTATGCTTGTCACTTTGTTCTTCATGAATTTATTTGTGTACAAGATTCCTATGCATAGGAAGTGGGTTAGACTTAAATGTGTTTTGAACTTGCTTTTTGATTCTCTCTTTTGCTTCAACTCTCACCCTTATGTGAGCATCATTAAAATTGCTGAGCCCATCTTAATGGCTATAAAGAAAGCACTTCTTGGGAGATAACCCATGTCTTTATTTTGCTACTGTTTTGTTGTGTCTTGGAAGTTGTTACTACTGTAGCAACCTCTCCTTATCATGTTTTTGTGCCAAGTAAAGTCTCTATGGTAAAGTTGATGCTACATTTGGATTTCTGCGCAGAAACAGATTTCTATCTGTCACGAATCTGGGCAGATCTGTCTGTAGGAAACTCAGAAAAATCTGCAAATTTACGTGCGTGATCCTCAGATAGGTACGCAACTTTCATTAGTTTTAAGTTTTCTGATTTGAGCAACGGAAGTACCTCGTAAAAATTCGTGTTTACTGGCTGTTCTGTTTTGGCAGATTCTGTCTCTGTTTTTTGCATTGTCTCTTGTGGACTTTAAGTGAGGCTTTCTAGATGTGGAGAGCTGTAGCTAATGTTTTATTGAGTTCTTGCAATGTGTCACTACAGGGCTAAAGTGGATTAAAGTTTTTTGAGTACTAACCCCTCTAATGAAGTTTATGAGAAGTTTGGTGTGAAGGAAGTTTTCAAGGGTCAAGAGAGGAGGATGATATATGATCAAGAAGAGTGAAAAGTCTAAGCTTGGGGATGCCCCGTGGTTCATCCCTGCATATTTCAAGGAGACTCAAGCGTCTAAGCTTGGGGTGCCCAAGGCATCCCCTTCTTCATCAACTTATCAGGTTTCTTCTATTGAAACTATATTTTTATTCGGTCACATCATATGTGCTTTACTTGGAGCGTCTTTATTTTTGTTTGTGTTTGAATAAATTCGGATCCTAGCAATCCTTGTGTGGGAGAGAGACACGCTCCGCTTTTTCATATGAACAATGGTGTTCTTAGCTTTATTTTAATGTTCATGGCGGAGTTGAAAACCGCTGCACTTATTGTTATTTGGTTGGAAACAGAAAATGCTTCATATTGTCTTGGATAATTTGATACTTGGCAATTGTTTTGAGCTCTCAAGTAGATCATGCTCTTGCATCATGTAGTTTAAACCTATTAGTGGAGAACTACCGTAGAACTTGTTGAAATTGGTTTGCATGATTGGTCTCTCTAAGGTCTAGATATTTTCTGGTAAAAGTGTTTGAGCAACAAGGAAGACAATGTAGAGTTTTATAATGCTTGCAATTTGTTCTTATGTAAGTTTTGCTGTACCGGTTCATACATGTGTTTGCTTCAAACAACCTTGCTAGCCCAAAGCCTTGTACTGAGAGGGAATGCTTCTCGTGCATCCAAAACCTTGAGCCAAAAACCTATGCCATTTGTGTCTGATACGTCTCAAACGTATCCATAATTTCTGATGTTCCATGCTTGTTTTATGACAATACCTACATGTTTTGTTCACACTTTATATCGTTTTGATGCGTTTTCCGGAACTAACCTATTGACGAGATGCCGAAGTGCCAGTTCCTGTTTTCTGTTTTTGGTTTCAGAAATCCTAGTAAGGAAATATTCTCGGAATTGGACGAAATTAATACCCACATCTTATAATTGCACGGAGTTTCCACAGGAGAGGCCGAAGGAGGGCCACAGGCCCACCACACAAGGTGGCGGCGCGGCCCCGCCCCCCTGTTGTCTGGCTGCCCCGTCAGCCTTCCGACTCCGTTTCTTCGCCTATATAAGTCGTCTTGACCTAAAACTTCGACACGAATAAGCCACGGTACGAGAAAAGTTCCAGAGCCGCCGCCATCGCGAAGCCAAGATCTGGGGACAGGAGTCTCTGTTCCGGCACGCCCGGGACGGGGAATTGCCCCCGGAAGGCTTCTCCATCGACTCCACCGCCATCTTCATCACCGCCTGTCTCCCATGAGGAGGGAGTAGTTCTCCATCGAGGCTAAGGGCTGTACCGGTAGCTATGTGGTTAATCTCTCTCCTATGTACTTCAATACAATAATCTCATGAGCTGCCTTACATGATTGAGATTCATATGATGATGCTTGTAATCTAGATGTCATTATGCTAGTCAAGTGGATTTTACTTATGTGATCTCCGGAGACTCCTTGTCCCACGTGTGTAAAGGTGACAGTGTGTGCACCGTGTGGGTCTCTTAGGCTATATTTCACAGAATACTTATTCACTGTTATGAATAGCATATTGAAGTGCTTATTTATATCCCTTTATGATTGCAATGTGTTTTGTATCACTATTCATCTATGTGCTACTCTAGTGATGTTATTAAAGTACTCTATTCCTCCTGCACGGTGTAATGGTGACAGTGTGTGCATCGTGTAGTACTTGGCGTAGGTTATGATTGTGATCTCTTGTAGATTATGAAGTTAACTATTGCTATGATAGTATTGATGTGATCTATGCCTCCTTCATAGTGTGATGGTGACAGTGTGCATGCTATGTTAGTACTTGGTTTAGTTGTGTTGATCTATCGTGCACTCTAAGGTTATTTAAACATGAATATCGAATATTGTGGAGCTTGTTAACTCCGACATTGAGGGTTCGTGTAATCCTACACAATTAGTGGTGTTCATCATCCAACAAGAGAGTGTAGAGTATAGCATTTATCTATTCTGTTATGTGATCAATGTTGAGAGTGTCCACTAGTGAAAGTATAATCCCTAGGTCTTGTTCCTAAATACTGAAATCGCTGCTTGTTTACTGTTCTACTGCATCTGTACTGCCTGCAATATCACCACCATCAACCATACGCCAGTTGTAGCATCAAGCTATTTTCTGGTGCCGTTACTACTGCTCATATACATTCATACCATCTGTATTTCACTATCTCTTCGCCGAACTAGTGCACCTATACATCTGACAAGTGTATTAGGTGTGTTGGGGACACAAGAGACTTCTTGCATTATGATCGCAGGGTTGCTTGAGAGGGATATCTTTGACCTCTTCCTCCCTGAGTTCGATAAACCTTGGGTGATCCACTTAAGGGAAAACTTGCTGCTGTTCTACAAACCTCTGCTCTTGGAGGCCCAACACTGTCTACAGGAAAAGAAGCGTGAGTAGACATCAAGCTATTTTCGGCGCCGTTGCCGGGAGGAAAGGTAAAAGGCACTCATACTCCGGTCCCAGGTAACTAAGTTATTTTCTGTTGCCGTTGTAAGTGCTCGAAGCTATTTCCTTTAGATCCTGCAATTGCATCTTTTGGTTTCTTGTTTACACTAGTTAGGCATAATGGAAAGTAACAATGAGCTTCTTATTCTATTTCCTGAGTTAAGACATGGATTGTTTGCTGCGAAAATTAAAAAACCTATGGAATCTTATTTGCATGCTAGTAGCAATGATATTAGTATGAACGCTTTGAACACCATTGTTGCTAATGATATGGAAAATTCTAAGCTTGGGGAAGCTGGTTTTGATGAGCATGATATTTTTAGTCCCCCAAGCATTGAGGAGAAAATTTTCTTTGATGATACTTTGCCTCCTATTTATGATGATTATAATGATAGTGGTCTTTTGGTGCCGCCTACTATGGAGAGTGAATTTTATTATGATTATACTATGCCTCCTACACTTGATGAGAATAATAATGATAGCTACTTTGTTGAATTTGCAACCACTACAACTAATAAAATTGACTATGCTTATGTGGAGAGTAAAAATTTTATGCATGTGGCTCATGAAAAGAATGTTTTATGTGATAGTTATATTGTTGAGTTTGTTCATGATGCTACTGAAAGTTATTATGAGAGAGGGAAACATGGTTATATGCATCTTAATAATATTAAGTTTCCCCTCTTTATGTTGAGAATCTTGAAATTGCGCTTGTGTTGCTTTTCTATGCTTACCACTTTGTTCTTCATGAATTTATTTGTGTACAAGATTCCTTTTCATAGGAAGTGGGTTAGGCTTAAATGTGTTTTGAATTTGCTTCTTGATGTTCTCTTTTGCTTCAAATCTTATTTCTTGCGAGCATCATTAAAATTACTGAGCCCATCTTAATGGCTATAAAGAAAAACTTCTTGGGAGATAACCCATGTCTTTATTTTACTACAGCACTTTTGTTTTATATTTGAGTCTTGGAAGTTGTTTACTACTGTAGCAGCCTCTCTTATCATGTTTTTGTGCCAAGTAAAGTCTCTATGGTAAAGTTGATACTAGATTTGGATTACTGCGCAGAAACAGATTTGCTGTCTGTCACGAATTCGCGCAGAAGTCTCTGTAGGTAACTCAGAAAAATCTGCAAATTTACGTGTGTGATCCTCAGATATGTACGCAACGTTCATTAGTTTTGAGTTTTTCCATTTGAGCAAGTTAAGTGCCCCTGACAAATTCGTCTTTACGGACTGTTCTGTTTTTGACAGATTCTGCCTTTTATTTCGCATTGCCGCTTTTGCTATGTTGAATGAGTTTCTTTGTTCCATTAACTTTCAGAAGCTTTGTGCAATGTCCAGAAGTGTTAAGAATGATTGTGTCACCTCTGAATATGTGAATTTTTATTATGCACTAACCCTCTAATGAGTTTGCTTGAAGTTTGGTGTGGAGGAAGTTTTCAAGGGTCAATAGAAGATGATGATATACTATGATCAAGAAGAGTGAAAGGTCTAAGCTTGGGGATGCCCCGGTGGTTCATCCCTGCATATTTTAAGAAGACTCAAGCATCTAAGCTTGGGGATGCCCAAGGCATCCCCTTCTTCATCGACAACATTATCAGGTCACTTCTAGTGAAACTATATTTTTATTCCGTCACATCTTATGTACTTTACTTGGAGCGTCTGTGTGCTTTTATTTTTGTTTTGTTATTTTCATTCTCTGAATAAGTTCATCCTTGTGTGGGAGAGAGACACGCTCCGCTTTTTCATATGAACACTAGTGTTCTTCGTTTATGCTTTTAATGTTCAAGGGCGAAAGTTGATCGCTTCACTTGTTGCTATTTGGTTGGAATCAGAAAATGCTTCATATGGTTTTGAATAACTTGATACTTGGCAATTGTTTTGAGCTCTCATATATCATGTTTAAGCTCTCGCATCATGTAGTTTAAATCTATAGTGGAGAACTACCGTAGAGCTTGTTGAAATTTGGTTTGCATGATTGGTCTCTCTAAGGTCTAGATATTTTCTGGTAAAAGTGTTTGAGCAACAAGGAAGACAGTGTAGAGTCTTATAATGCTTGCAATATGTTCTTATGTAAGTTTTGCTGTACCGGTTTATACTTGTGTTTGCTTCAAACAACCTTGCTAGCCAAAGCCTTGTACTGAGAGGAAATGCTTCTCGTGCATCCAAACACCTTGAGCCAAAACCCATGCCATTTGTGTCCACCATATCTACCTACTATGTGGTATTTCCTGCCATTCCAAGCAAATACTTCATGTGCTACCTTTAAACAATTCAAAAGCTATTATCTCTTATTTGTGTCAATGTTTTATAGCTCATGAGGAAGTATGTGGTGTTTTATCTTTCGATCTTGTCATTTACTTCTGACAGACTTTCACAATGGACTAGTGGCTCATCCGCTTATCCAATAATTTTGCAAAAAGAGCTGGCAATGGGGTTCCCAGCCCCAATTAATTAACTTGCATTAATAATTCTCTTCACATGTTTTGCTCTGATCTATCAGTAAGCAACTTAAATTTGCAAATAGACACTCCTCCATGGTATGTGAATGTTGGAAGGCACCCGAGGATTCGGTTAGCCATGGCTTGTGAAAGCAAAGGTTGGGGGGAGTGTCATCTAATAAATAAAACTAAAGTACATGTGTAAACAAAAGAGAAGAGGGATGATCTACCTTGCTGGTAGAGATAACGTCCTTCATGGGAGCCACTCTTGAAAGTCTGGTTGATAAGGTAGTTAGAGTACCCATTACCATTCGTTGACAACAACAAACACCTCTCAAAATTTTACTTTTATGCTCTCTATATGATTTCAAAACTTGAAAAGCTCTAGCACATGATTTAATCCCTGCTTCCCTCTGCGAAGGGCCTTTCTTTTACTTTATGTTGAGTCAGTTTACCCATTTCCTTCCATCTTAGAAGCAAACACTTGTGTCAACTGTGCATTGATTCTTACATACTTGCTTATTTGCATTCATCATATTACTCTATGTTGACAATTATCCATGAGATATGCATGTTGAAAGTTGAAAGCAACTGCTGAAACTTATATCTTCCTTTGTGTTGCTTCGATGCCTTTACTTTGAATTTATTGCTTTATGGTTAACTCTTATGCAAGACTTTTTGATGCTTGTCTTGAAAGTACTATTCATGAAAAGTTTTGCTATATGTTATCTATTTGTTAGCAAACTATAGATCATTGCTTTGAATCACTCCATTCATATCATATGCTTTACAATAATGTTGATCAAGATTATGATGGTAGCATGTCACTTCAGAAATTATTTGTTGTTATCGTTTACCTACTCGAGGGCGAGTAGGAACTAAGCTTGGGGATGCTGATACGTCTCAAACGTATCCATAATTTCTGATGTTCCATGCTTGTTTTATGACAATACCTACATGTTTTGTTCACACTTTATATCGTTTTGATGCGTTTTCCGGAACTAACCTATTGACGAGATGCCGAAGTGCCAGTTCCTGTTTTCTGCTGTTTTTGGTTTCAGAAATCCTAGTAAGGAAATATTCTCGGAATTGGACGAAATTAATACAGCATCTTATAATTGCAGCTTCTAGAACACCGGAGAGGGGCCGGAGGAGGGCCACGGGCCCACCACACAAGGTGGCGGCGCGGCCCGGGGGCGCCCCTGTTGTCGCTGCCCGTCAGCCTTCCGACTCCGTTTCTTCGCCTATATAAGTCGTCTTGACCTAAAACTTCGACACGAATAAGCCACGGTACGAGAAAAGTTCCAGAGCCGCCGCCATCGCGAAGGCAAGATCTGGGGGACAGGAGTCTCTATTCCGGCACGCCGCCGGGAAGTGCCCCGGAAGGCTTCTCCATCGACTCCACCGCCATCTTCATCACCGCTGCTGTCTCCCATGAGGAGGAGTAGTTCTCCATCGAGGCTAAGGGCTGTACCGGTAGCTATGTGGTTAATCTCTCTCCTATGTACTTCAATACAATAATCTCATGAGCTGCCTTACATGATTGAGATTCATATGATGATGCTTGTAATCTAGATGTCATTATGCTAGTCAAGTGGATTTTACTTATGTGATCTCCGGAGACTCCTTGTCCCACGTGTGTAAAGGTGACAGTGTGTGCACCGTGTGGGTCTCTTAGGCTATATTTCACAGAATACTTATTCATTGTTATGAATAGCATATTGAAGTGCTTATTTATATCCCTTTATGATTGCAATGTGTTTTGTATCACTATTCATCTATGTGCTACTCTAGTGATGTTATTAAAGTACTCTATTCCTCCTGCACGGTGTAATGGTGACAGTGTGTGCATCGTGTAGTACTTGGCGTAGGTTATGATTGTGATCTCTTGTAGATTATGAAGTTAACTATTGCTATGATAGTATTGATGTGATCTATGCCTCCTTCATAGTGTGATGGTGACAGTGTGCATGCTATGTTAGTACTTGGTTTAGTTGTGTTGATCTATCGTGCACTCTAAGGTTATTTAAACATGAATATTGAATGTTGTGGCGCTTGTTAACTCCGGCATTGAGGGTTCGTGTAATCCTACACAATTAGTGGTGTTCATCATCCAACAAGAGAGTGTAGAGTATAGCATTTATCTATTCGTTATGTGATCAATGTTGAGAGTGTCCACTAGTGAAAGTATAATCCCTAGGTCTTGTTCCTAAATACTGAAATCGCTGCTTGTTTACTTTTACTGCATCTGTACCTGCAATATCACCACCATCAACCATACGCCAGTTGTAGCATCAAGCTATTTTCTGGTGCCGTTACTACTGCTCATATACATTCATACCACCTGTATTTCACTATCTCTTCGCCGAACTAGTGCACCTATACATCTGACAAGTGTATTAGGTGTGTTGGGGACACAAGAGACTTCTTGCATTGTGATCGCAGGGTTGCTTGAGAGGGATATCTTTGACCTCTTCCTCCCTGAGTTCGATAAACCTTGGGTGATCCACTTAAGGGAAAACTTGCTGCTGTTCTACAAACCTCTGCTCTTGGAGGCCCAACACTTTCTACAGGAAAAGAAGCGTGAGTAGACATCAGTGTCCACCATAACTACCTACTATGTGGTATTTCCTGCCATTACAAGTAAATACTTCATGTGCTACCTTTAAAAAATTCAAAAGCTATTATCTCTTATTTGTGTCAATGTTTTATAGCTCATGAGGAAGTATGTGGTGTTTTATCTTTCGATCTTGTCATTTACTTTTGACAGACTTTCACAATGGACTAGTGGCTTCATCCGCTTATCCAATAATTTTGCAAAAAGAGCTGGCAATTCAATTAATTAACTTGCATTAATAATTCTCTTCACATGTTTTGCTCTGATCTATCAGTAAGCAACTTAATTTTGCAAATAGACACTCCTCCATGGTATGTGAAATGTTGGAAGGCACCCGAGGATTCGGTTAGCCATGGCTTGTGTAAGCAAAAGGTTGGGGGGAGTGTCATCAATAATGAAACTAAAATACATGTGTAAACAAAAGAGAAGAGGGATGATCTACCTTGCTGGTAGAGATAACGTCCTTCATGGGAGCCGCTCTTGAAAGTCTGGTTGATAAGGTAGTTAGAGTACCCACTACCATTCGTTGACAACAACAAACACCTCTCAAAACTTTACTTTTATGCTCTCTATATGATTTCAAAACTTGAAAAGCTCTAGCACATGATTTTATCCCTGCTTCCCTCTGCGAAGGGCCATTCTTTTACTTTTATGTTGAGTCAGTTTACCTACTTCCTTCCATCTTAGAAGCAAACACTTGTGTCAACTGTGCATTGATTCTTACATACTTGCTTATTTGCATTCATCATATTACTTTGTGTTGACAATTATCCATGAGATATGCATGTTGAAAGTTGAAAGCAACTGCTGAAACTTATATCTTCCTTTGTGTTGCTTCGATGCCTTTACTTTGAATTTATTGCTTTATGAGTTAACTCTTATGCAAAACTTTTGATGCTTGTCTTGAAAGTACTATTCATGAAAAGTTTTGCTATATGTTATCTATTTGTTAGCAAATATAGATCATTGCCTTGAGTCACTTCATTCATCTCATGTGCTTTGCAATAGTATGATTAAGATTATGTTGGTAGCATGTCACTTCAGAAATTATTCTTTTTATCGTTTACCTACTCGAGGGCGAGCAGGAACTAAGCTTGGGGATGCTGATACGTCTCCAACGTACCTATAATTTCTGATGTTCCATGCTTGTTTTATGACAATACCTACATGTTTTGCTCACACTTTATAATGTTTTTATGCGTTTTCCGGAACTAACCTATTAACAAGATGCCACAGTGCCAGTTCCTGTTTTCTGTTGTTTTTGGTTCCAGAAAGGCTGTTCGGGCAATATTCTCGGAATTCGACGAAACGAAGACCCAACATCTTATTTTTCCCGGAAGACCCCAGAACACCGAAGGAGAGTCGGAGGCGGGCCAGAGGGCCACCAGACCATAAGGCGGCGCGGCCCCAGGCCTGGCCGCACCAGCCTATGGTGAGGAGGCCCTAGGTGCCCTCCTGCGTTGCCTCTTCGCCTATAAGACCCCTTTCGACCTAAAAACGCAATACGGATGGACGAAACTCCAGAAAGACTCCAGGGGCGCCGCCGCCATCACGAAACTCCAATTCGGGGGACAGAATCTCTGTTCCGGCACGCCGCCGGGACGGGGAAGTGCCCCCGGAAGCCATCTCCATCAACGCCACCGCCTCCATCATGCTCCGTGAGTAGTTCCCCCATGGACTACGGGTTCTAGCTGTAGCTAGTTGGTATTCTCTTCCCCATGTACTTCAATACAATGATCTCATGAGCTGCCTTACATGATTGAGATTCATCTGATGTAATCGGTGTTGTGTTTGTTGGGATCCGATGGATTGTTACATTATGATTAGTCTATCTATATAAGTTTGTGAAGTTATTGTTGCTGCAATCTTGTTGTGTTTAATGCTTGTCACTAGGGCCCGAGTGGCATGATCTTAGATTTAAGCTCTATACTTATTGCTTAGATTGTATCTACAAGTTGTTTGCACATGTCTATGTCCGGAACCCGAGGCCCCAAAGTGACAGAAATTGGGACAACCGGAGGGGAAGGCGTAGGTATGAGGATCACATGTTTTCACGGAGTGTTAATGCTTTGCTCCGGTGCTCTATTAAAAGGAGTACCTTAATTTCCAGTAGATTCCCTAGAGGCCCGGCTGCCACCGGCTGGTAGGACAAAAGATGTTGTACAAGTTTCTCATTGCGAGCACGTATGACTATATATGGAAAACATGCCTACATGATTAATAGACTTGATGTTCTGTCTTAATGCTATTTCAATCCTATCAATTGCCCAACTGTAATTTGTTCACCCAACACTTGTTATTGGAGAGTTACCACTAGTGTAGATAGCTGGGAACCCCGGTCCATCTCTCATCATCATATACTCGTTCTACATGTCATTGGAAGTAGTATCAACTATTTTCTGGTGCCATTGCTCTCATATTACTGCTACTGCTGTGTTACTGTTACTACTGCTCTCATATTACTGCTGCTTTCACATCACCCTTGTTACTAGTGCTTTTCCAGGTGCAGCTGAATTGACAACTCAGTTGTTAAGGCTTATAAGTATTCTTTACCTCCCCTTGTGTCGAATCAATAAATTTGGGTTTTACTTCCCTCGAAGACTGTTGCGATCCCCTATACTTGTGGGTTATCACTCCGTGGAAAAATAAGACCCTGGGCGTTGATTTCGTCCAATTCCGAGAATATTTCCTTTGTAGGATTTCTGAAACCAAAAACAGCAGAAAACATGAACTGGCGCTTCGGCATCTTGTTAATAGGTTAGTGCCGGAAAATGCATCAAAACATCATAAAGTGTGAACAAAATATGTAGGTATTGTCATAAAACTAGCATGGAACATAAGAAATTATAGATACGTTGGAGATGTATCAAGCATCCCCAAGCTTAGTTCCTACTCGCCCTCGAGTAGGTAAACGATAACAACAATAATTTCTGAAGTGACATGCTACCAACATAATCTTGATCAACATTATTGTAAAGCATATGAGATGAATGGAGTGATTCAAAGCAATAGATTGCTAACAAAGAGATAATGACTAAACAACTGAATCATATAGCAAAACTTTTCATGAATAGTACTTTCAAGACAAGTATCAACAAGACTTGCATAAGAGCTAACTCATAAAGCAATAGATTCAAAGTAGAAGGTTTCGAAGCAACACATAGGATGATTAAGTTTCAGCAATTTCTTTCAACTTGTAACATGTATATCTCATGGATAATTGTCAACATAAAGTAATATAACAAGTGCAATAAGTAAATGTGTAAGAATCAATGCACATAGTTGACACAAGTGTTTGCTTCTAAGATAGAAAGAAGTAGGTAAACTGACTCAACATAAAGTAAAAGAATGGCCCTTCGCAGAGGGAAGCATGGATTACTATTTTTGTGCTAGAGCTTTTATTTTGAAAACATAGAAACAATTTTGTCAACGGTAGTAATAATTCATATGTGTTATGCATAAAACTTCCTACAAGTTGCAAGCCTCATGCATCGAATACCAATAGTGCCCGCACCTTGTCCTAATTAGCTTGGATTTACATGGATTATCATTGCATAACATATGTTTCAACCAAGTGTCACAAAGGGGTACCTCTATGCCGCTGATACGTCTCCAACGTATCGATAATTTCTTATGTTCCATGCCACTTTATTGATGATATCTACATGTTTTATACACATTATATGTCATTATTATGCGTTTTCCGGAACTAACCTATTGACGAGATGCCGAAAGGCCATTCTTTGTTCTGCTGTTTTTGGTTTCAGAAATCCTAGTAACGAAATATTCTCGGAATCGGACGAAATCACCGCCCAGGTTCCTATTTTTCCCGGAAGCTTCCAGAGCACCGGAGAAGGATGAGAGGGGAGCCAGGGGGCCCCACACACACCCGGCGCGGGCCGGGGGCGCGCCCCTAGGGTGTGGGCAGCCCGTGGCCCCTCCGACTCCCTCTCTTCGCCTATTTAAGCCTCTCTGACCTAAAAACACCGACGGAGAGCCACGATAGAGAAAACCTTCCGAGCCGCCGCCATCGCGAAATCAAGATTCGGGGGACAGAAGTCTGTTCCGGCACCCTGCCGGACGGGGAATTGCCCCCGGAGTCATCTCCACCGCCGTCTCCACCGCCATCTTCACCGCCATCGCTGCCTCCATGATGAGGAGGGAGTAATTCACCCCAGGGCTGAGGGCTCTACCGTAGCTATGTGGTTAATCTCTCTCTCTGTACTCCAATACAATGATCTCATGAGCTGCTTTACATGATTGAGATCCATATGATGAGCTTTGTATCGCTACTAGTTGTGTGCTACTCATGTGATGTTATTAAAGTAGTCTATTCCTCCTCCACGTGTGTAAAGGTGATTAGTGTGTGCACCGTGTGGTTCTTGTCGTAGGCTATGATCACGATCTCTTGAAGATTGTGGAGTTAATTATCATTATGATAGTATTGATGTGATCTATTCCTCCTTCATAGTGTAATATGGACAGTGTGTGCACTATGTTAGTTCTTGGTTTATCTTGCAAAGATCTATTATGCTCTAAGGTTACTTAAACATGAATATCGAGTGTTGTGGAGCTTGTTAACTCCGGCATTGAGGGTTCGTGTAATCCTACGCAACGAATGATGTTCATTATCAAACAAGAGTGTATGTAGCACATATGAGAAGAAGTATTTATTATGCGATCAATGTTGAGAGTGTCCACTAGTGAAAGTATGATCCCTAGGCCTTGTTTCCAATACTGAAAACACCGTTTACTTACTGTTCTGTTGCATGTTTACTCGCTGCCATATTTTATTCAGATTGCTATTACCACTCATATACATCCATATTACTTGTATTTCACTATCTCTTCGCCGAACTAGTACACCTATACACCTGACAAGTGTATTTGGTGTGTTGGGGACACAAGAGACTTCTTGCTTTGTGATTACAGGGTTGCTTGAGAGGGATATCTTTGACCTCTTCCTCCCTGAGTTCGATAAACCTTGGGTAATCCACTTAAGGGAAACTTGCTACTGTTCTACAAACCTCTGCTCTTGGAGGCCCAACACTGTCTACAGAATAGAAGCACCCGTAGACATCAAGCACTTTTCTGGCGCCGTTGCCGGGGAGGAAAGGTAAAAGGCACTCATACTCCGGTTCCAGGTAACAGTACTTTTCCGGCGCCATTGTGTGTGTGCTCGAAGCTATTTCCTTTAGACTCTGCAATTGCGACATTTGGTTTCTTGTTTACACTAGTTAGGCATAATGGACAACAATGACCTTCTTATTCTATTTCCTGATTTAAGACATGGATGGTTTGATGCGAAAATTAAAAAACCCATGGAACATATTAATATGAATGCTTTGAACACTATTGTTGCTAATGCTATGGAAAATTCTAAGCTTGGGGAAGCTGGCTTTGATGAGCATGATATTTTTAGTCCCCCAAGCATTGAGGAGAAAATTTACTTTGATTATACTATGCCTCCTATATTTGATGATGAGAATAATAATGATAGCTACTTTGTTGAATTTGCTCCCACTACAACTAATAAAATTGATTATGCCTATGTGGAGAGTAATAATTTTATGCATGAGACTCATGATAAGAATGCTTTATGTGATAGTTATATTGTTGAGTTTGCTCATGTTGCTACTGAAAGTTATTATGAGAGAGGAAAATATGGTTGTAAAAAATTTCATGTTACTAAAACACCTCTCTATGTGCTGAAATTTTTGAAGCTACACTTGTTTTATCTTCCTATGCTTGTTACTTTGCTCTTCATGAACTTGTTTATTTACAAGATTCCTATGCATAGGAAGCATGTTAGACTTAAATGTGTTTTGAATTTGCATCTTGATGCTCTCTTTTGCTTCAAATACTATTTCTTGCGGGTGCATCACCAAAATTGCTGAGCCCATCTTAATGGCTATAAAGAAAGAACTTCTTGGGAGATAACCCATGTGTTATTTTGCTACAGTACTTTGTTTTATATTTGTGTCTTGGAAGTTGTTTACTACTGTAGCAACCTCTCCTTATCATGTTTTTGTGCCAAGTAAAGTTTCTATGTCGAAGTTGATGTTATATTTGGGATCGCTGCGCAGAAACAGCATTGCTGTCTGTCACGAATCTGGGCACAGTTTTCTGTATAAAATTCGAAAAAATCTGCCAATTTACGAGCGTGATCCTCAGATATGTACGCAACTTTCATTAGTTTTGAGTTTTTCCATTTGAGCAAGTCTGGTGCCAGCTTTAAATTCGTCTTTACGGACTGTTCTGTTTTTGACAGATTCTGCCTTTTATTTCGCATTGCCTCTTTTGCTATATTGGATTCATTTCTTTGATCCATTAATGTCCAGTAGCTTTATGCAATGTCCAGAAGTGAAAAGAATGTTTGTGTCACCTCTGAACATGTGAATTTTTGATTATGCACTAACCCTCTAATGAGTTTGCTTGAAGTTTGGTGTGAAGGAAGTTTTCAAGGGTCAAGAGAGGAGGATGATATACTACGATCAAGAAGAATGAAAAGTCTAAGCTTGGGGATGCCCCGGTGGTTCATCCCTGCATATTTCAAGAAGACTCAAGCATCTAAGCTTGGGGATGCCCAAGGCATCCCCTTCTTCATCGACAAAGTATCAGGTTTCTTCTCTTGAAACTATATTTTTATTCTGTCACATCTTATATACTTTACTTGGAGCGTCTGTATGCTTTTTGTTTTGTTTTTGTTTGAATAAATGATTGTTTGGGAGAGAGACACGCTCCGCTGGTTCGTATGAACACATGTGTTCTTAGCTTTTAATTTTCATGGCGAAGGTGAAACTGCTTCGTTAATTGTTATATGGTTGGAAACGGGAAATGCTACATGTAGTAATTGGTATAATGTCTTGAATAATGTGATACTTGGCAATTGTTGTGCTCATATAGATCTTGTTTAAGCTCTTGCATCATGTACCTAGTACCCATTAATGAATAATTACATAGAGCTTGTTAAAATTTGGTTTGCATGATTGGTCTCTCTAAGTCTAGATATTTTCTGGTTGGGGTGTTTGAACAACAAGGAGACAATGTAAAGTCTTATAATGCTTACAATATGTTTATATGTGAGTCTTGCTGCACCATTTTATACTTGAGTTTGCTTCAAATAACCTTGCTAGCCTAAACCTTGTATCGAGAGGGAATACTTCTCATGCATCCAAATACTTGAGCCAATATTCATGCCATTTGTGTCCACCATACCTACCTACTACATGGTATTTCTCCGCCATTCCAAAGTAAATTGCTTGAGTGCTACCTTTAAACAAATTCAAAAGTTATTACCTCTTATTTGTGTCAATGTTTTATAGCTCATGATGAAGTATGTGGTGTTTATCTTTCAATCTTGTTGGACAACTTTCACCAATGGACTAGTGGCTTCATCCGCTTATCCAATAATTTTGCAAAAAGAGTTGGCAATGGGATTCCCAGTCCCAAATTAATTAACAAAAATAGACACTCCTCCATGGTATGTGATTGATGGACGGCACCCGAAGGATTCGGTTAGCCATGGCTTGAGAAAGCAAAGGTGGGGAGGAGTGTCATCATAATAAAACTAAAATAAAAAGGCACTCCTTCATGGTATGAGATTGTTGGCAGGCACCCGAGGATTCGGTTAGCCATGGTTTGTGAAAGAAAGGTTGGAAGGAGTGCCACCCAAAAATAAAATAAAATGGGAGCCGCTCTTTGAAGGTTTGTCTGGCAAGGGGGTTAGAGTACCCGCTACCATTCGTTGACAACAACAAACACCTCTCAAAACTTTACTTTTATGCTCTCTATATGTTTTCAAAATCAAAGCTCTAGCACAAATATAGCAATCGATGCTTTCCTCTTTGAAGGGCCATTCTTTTACTTTATTGTTGAGTCAGTTTACCTATTCTTTCTATCTTAGAAGCAAACACTTGTGTAAATTGTGTGCATTGATTCTTACATGTTTACCTATTGCACTTGTTATATTACCTTGTGTTGACAATTATCCACGAGATATACATGTTAAAGTTGAAAGCAACCGCTGAAACTTATATCTTCCTTGTGTTGTTTCAAAGCTTTCTACTAAGAATTTATTGCTTATGAGTTAACTCTTATGCAAGACTTATTGATGCTTGTCTTGAAAGTATTATTCATGAAAAGTCTTTGTTATATGATTCATTTGTTTACTCATTATCTTCATCATTGCTTCGAATCTCTGCATTCATCTCATGTGCTTTACAATAGTATGATCAAGGTTATGATGGCATGTCACTTCAGAAATTATCTTTGTTATCGTTTTACCTGCTCGGGACGAGCAGAACTAAGCTTGGGGATGCTGATACGTCTCCAACGTATCGATAATTTCTTATGTTCCATGCCACTTTATTGATGATATCTACATGTTTTATACACATTATATGTCATTATTATGCGTTTTCCGGAACTAACCTATTGACGAGATGCGAAAGGCGTTCTTTGTTTCTATTGTTTTGGTTTCAGAAATCCTAGTAACGAAATATTCTCGAATCGGACGAAATCATGTGTTCCTATTTTTCCCGGAAGCTTCCAGAGCACCGGAGAAGGATGAGAGGGGAGCCAGGGGGGGCCCACACCACACCCCGGCGCGGGCCAGGGGGGGGCGCGCCCCCTATGGTGTGGGCAGCCCGTGGCCCCTCCGACTCCCTCTCTTCGCCTATTTAAGCCTCTCTGACCTAAAAACACCGACGGAGAGCCACGATACGGAAAACCTTCCGAGCCGCCGCCATCGCGAAATCAAGATTCGGGGGACAAGTCTGTTCCGGCACCCCTAACGGGAAGTGCCCGGAGTCATCTCCACCGCCGTCTCCACCGCCATCTTCACCGCCATCGCTGCCTCCATGATGAGGAGGGAGTAATTCACCCCTGGGGCTGAGGGCTCGGTAGCTATGTGGTTAATCTCTCTCTCTGTACTCCAATACAATGATCTCATGAGCTGCTTTACATGATTGAGATCCATATGATGAGCTTTGTATCGCTACTAGTTGTGTGCTACTCATGTGATGTTATTAAAGTAGTCTATTCCTCCTCCACGTGTGTAAAGGTGATTAGTGTGTGCACCGTGTGGTTCTTGTCGTAGGCTATGATCACGATCTCTTGAAGATTGTGGAGTTAATTATCATTATGATAGTATTGATGTGATCTATTCCTCCTTCATAGTGTAATGTGGACAGCGTGTGCACTATGTTAGTTCTTGGTTTATCTTGCAAAGATCTATTATGCTCTAAGGTTACTTAAACATGAATATCGAGTGTTGTGGAGCTTGTTAACTCCGGCATTGAGGGTTCGTGTAATCCTACGCAACGAATGATGTTCATTATCAAACAAGAGTGTATGTAGCACATATGAGAAGAAGTATTTATTATGCGATCAATGTTGAGAGTGTCCACTAGTGAAAGTATGATCCCTAGGCCTTGTTTCCAATACTGAAAACACCGTTTACTTACTTTCTGTTGCATGTTTACTCGCTGCCATATTTTATTCAGATTGCTATTACCACTCATATACATCCATATTACTTGTATTTCACTATCTCTTCGCCGAACTAGTACACCTATACACCTGACAAGTGTATTTGGTGTGTTGGGGACACAAGAGACTTCTTGCTTTGTGATTACAGGGTTGCTTGAGAGGGATATCTTTGACCTCTTCCTCCCTGAGTTCGATAAACCTTGGGTAATCCACTTAAGGGAAACTTGCTCTTGTTCTACAAACCTCTGCTCTTGGAGGCCCAACACTGTCTACCAGAATAGAAGCACCCGTAGACATCAGACGTCTGTACAAAGGTCCAAGGAGATAAATCGCATTTGATTTCTCGTTTTTGATAGATCTCAACTAAGGACATCCATACCGGGACAACATAGAAAACAGATAATGGACTCCTCTTTAATGCATAAGCATTCAACAACGAATAATATTCTCATAAGAGATTGAGGATTAGTGTCCAAACTGAAAACTTCCACCATGATACATGGCTTTGGTTAGCGGCCCAATGTTCTTCTCTAACAATATGCATACTCAAACCATTTGATCATGATAAATCACCCTTACTTCAGACAAGACGAACATGCATAGCAACTCACATGATATTCAACAAAGGTAAAAAGTTGATGGCGTCCCCAGAAACATGGTTACCGCTCAACAAGCAACTTATAAGAACTAAGACACATAGCTACATATTCATCACCACAATAGTTTTTAAGCTATTTTCCCATGAGCTATATATTGCAAAGACAAAGGAATGAAATTTTAAAGGTAGCACTCAAGTAATTTACTTTGGAATGGCAGAAAAATACCACATAGTAGGTAGATATGGTGGACACAAATGGCATGGGTTTTGGCTCAAGATGTTTGGATGCACGAGAAGCATTTGCTCTCAGTACAAGGCTTTGGCTAGCAAGGTTGTTTAAAGCAAACACAAGTATGAACAGGTGCAGCAAAACATACACAAGAACATATTGCAAGCATTATAAGACTCTACACTGTCTTCCTTGTTGTTCAAACACTTTTACCAGAAAATATCTAGACCTTAGAGAGATCAATCATGCAAACTAAATTTCAACAAGCTCTACGGTAGTTCTCCACTAATAGATTTAAACTACATGATGCAAGAGCTTAAACATGATCTATGAGAGCTCAAAACAATTGCCAAGTATCAAATTATTCAAGACCATATGAAGCATTTTCTGATTCCAACCAAATAGCAATTAACGAAGCAGTTTTCAGCCTTCGCCATGAACATTAAAGCATAACTAAGAACACAAGTGTTCAATATGAAAAAGCGGAGCGTGTATATCTCCAATACAAGGATTGTGGGATCCGAATTTATTCAAACAAAACAAAAGCAAACAGACGCTCCAAGTAAAGAACATAAGATGTCACGGAATAAAAATATAGTTTCACTAGAAGTGACCTGATAAGTTGTCGATGAAGAAGGGGATGCCTTGGGCATCCTCAAGCTTAGATGCTTGAGTCTTCTTAAAATATGCAGGGATGAACCACGGGGCATCCCCAAGCTTAGACTTTTCACTCTTCTTGATCATATTGTATCATCCTCTTCTCTTGACCCTTGAAAACTTCCTCCACACCAAACTTTAAGCAAACTCATTAGAGGGTTAGTGCATAATAAAAAATTCACATATTCAGAGGTGACATAATCATTCTTAACACTTCTTGACATTGCACAAAGCTACTGAAAGTTAATGGAACAAATAAATCCATTCAACATAGCAAAAGAGGCAATGCGAAATAAAAGGCAGAATCTGTAAAACAGAATAGTCCGTAAAGACGAATTTTCAGAGGCACTTAACTTGCTCAGATGGAAAAACTCAAAACTAATGAAAGTTGCGTACATATCTGAGGATCACGCACGTAAATTGGCAGATTTTTTTGATTCTTCTACAGAGAGAAGGACGCGAATTCGTGACAGACAGCAAATATGTTTCTGCGCAGAAATCCAAATCTAGTATCAACCTTACTATAGAGACTTTACTTGGCACAAAAACATGATAAGGAGAGGTTGCTACAGTAGTAACAACTTCCAAGACTCAACAAAACAGTAGTAAAAATAAAACCATGGGTTATCTCCCAAGAAGTGCTTTTCTTTAACGCCTTTCAGCTAGGCGCAGAAAGTGCAAATCAAGTAACATCAAGAGAAGAAGCATCAACATCATAATTTGTTCTAATAATAGAATCAAAAGGCAACTTCATTCTCTTTCTAGGGAAGTGTGATACGTCTCCAACGTATCGATAATTTCTTATGTTCCATGCAACTTTATTGATGATACCTACATGTTTTATGCACATTATATGTCATATTTATGCATTTTCTGGAACTAACCTATTAACAAGATGCCGAAGAGCCAGTTGTTGTTTTCTGCTGTTTTTGGTTTCAGAAATCCTAGTAAGGAAATATTCTCGGAATTGGACGATATCTTCGCCCAGGGTCCTATTTTTGCACGGAGCTTCCAGAAGACCGAAGAGATAACGAAGTGGGGCCACGGGTGGCACCACGAGGCGGCGCGGCCCGTGCCCGCCGCGCCACCGTCCCCTGGGCCTCGTGAGCCCCCCGACCTACCCTTCCGCCTACAAATAGCCTCCGTCGCGAAACCCCCATACCGAGAGCCACGATACGGAAAACCTTCCGAGACGCCGCCGCCGCGAATCCCATCTCGGGGATTCAGGAGATCGCCTCCGGCACCCTGGGAGGGAGGATTCATCTCCCGGAGGACTCTTCATCGCCATGATCGCCTCCGGAGTGATGAGTGAGTAGTTCACCCCTGGACCATGGGTCCATAGCAGTAGCTAGATGGTCGTCTTCTCCTTGTTGTGCTTCATTGTTGGATCTTGTGAGCTGCCTAACATGATCAAGATCATCTATCTGTAATACTATATGTTGTGTTTGTCGGGATCCGATGGATAGAGAATACTATGTTATGGTGATTATCAATCTATTGTTTATGTGTTGTTTATGATCTTGCATGCTCTCCGTTATTAGTAGAGGCTCTGGCCAAGTTTTTACTCTTAACTCCAAGAGGGAGTATTTATGCTCGATAGTGGGTTCATGCCTTCATTGACACCTGGGACAGTGACAGAAAGTTCTAAGGTTGTGATGTGCTGTTGCCACTAGGGATAAAACATTGATTCTATGTCTAAGGATGTAGTTGTCGATTACATTACGCACCATACTTAATGCAATTGTCTGTTGCTTAGCAACTTAATACTGAATGGGGTTCGGATGATAACCTGAAGGTGGACTTTTTAGGCATAGATGCAGTTGGATGGCGGTCTATATACTTTGTCGTAATGCCCAATTAAATCTCACTATATTTATCATATCATGTATATGCATTGTTATGCCCTTCTCTATTTGTCAATTGCCCGACTGTAATTTGTTCACCCAACATGCTTTTATCTTATGGGAGAGACACCTCTAGTGAACTGTGGACCCCGGTCCTATTCTTTACATAGCATACAATCTACTGCAATTGTGTTTACTGTTTTCTTTGCAAACATCTTCCACTCGATACGTTTAATCCTTTGTTACAGCAAGCCGGTGAGATTGACAACCTCACTGTTTCGTTGGGGCAAAGTACTTTGGTTTTGTTGTGCAGATTCCACGTTGGCGCCGGAATCCCTGTTGTTGCGCCGCATCACATTTCGCCACCATCAACCTTCAACGTGCTTCTTGGCTCCTACTGGTTCGATTAAACCTTGGTTTCATACTGAGGGAAACTTGCTTCTATACGCATCATACCTTCCACTTGGGGTTCCCAACGGACGTGTGCATCTACGCGTATCAAGCTAAATTTCTGGCGCCGTTGCCGGGGAGATCAAGACACGCTGCAAGGGGAGTCTCCACTTCTCAATCTCTTTACTTTGTTTTTGTCTTGCTTTATTTTATTTACTACTTTGTTTGCTGCACCTAAACAAAACACAAAAAAATTAGTTGCTAGTTTTACTTTATTTATTGTCTTGCTCTCTATATCGAAAACACAAAAAAATTAGTTACTTGCATTTACTTTATCTAGTTTGTTTTATTTACCGTTGCTAAAATGAATACCCCTGAAAATACTAAGTTGTGTGACTTCACAAATGCAAATAATAATGATTTCCTATGCACACCTATTGCTCCACCTGCTACTACAGCAGAATTCTTTGAAATTAAACCTGCTTTACTAAATCTTGTCATGAGAGATCAATTTTCTGGTGTTAGTTCTGATGATGCTGCTGCCCATCTCAATAATTTTGTTGAACTTTGTGAAATGCAAAAGTATAAGGATGTAGATGGTGATATTATTAAATTGAAAGTGTTTCCTTTCTCATTAAGAGGAAGAGCTAAAGATTGGTTGCTATCTTTGCCTAAGAATAGTATTGATTCATGGACTAAATGTAAGGATGCTTTTATTGGTAGATATTATCCTCCCGCTAAAATTATATCTTTGAGAAGTAGCATAATGAATTTTAAGCAATTAGATACTGAACATGTTGCTCAAGCATGGGAGAGAATGAAAACTTTGGTAAAGAATTGCCCAACCCATGGACTGACTACTTGGATGATCATCCAAACCTTCTATGCAGGACTAAATTTTTCTTCGCGGAATTTATTGGATTCAGCTGCTGGAGGTACCTTTATGTCCATCACATTGGGGGCGGCTACAAAACTTCTTGATGATATGATGATAAATTACTCTGAATGGCACACGGAAAGAGCTCCACAAGGTAAGAAGGTAAATTCTGTTGAAGAAACCTCTTCCTTGAGTGATAAGATTGATGTGATTATGTCTATGCTTGTGAATGATAGATCTAATGTAGATCCAAATAATGTTCCTTTAGCTTCATTGGTTGCTCAAGAAGAAAATGTTGATGTGAATTTCATTAAAAATAATAATTTCAACAACAATGCTTATAGGAACAACTCTGGTAATAACTATAGGCCATATCCTTCTGCTAATGGTAATGGTTATGGTAATTCTTATGGGAATTCTTACAACAATAATAGGAGTGTACCCTCTGGTCTTGAAGCTATGCTTAAAGAATTTATTAGTACACAAACTGCTTTTAACAAATCTGTTGAGGAAAAGCTTGATAAAATTGATATTATTGCTTCTAGAGTTGATAGACTTGCCTCCGATGTTAATCTTTTAAAATTGAAAGTTATGCCTAATAATGATATTGATAATAAGATTACTACTACAGCAAATGCCATTCAAGTTAGAATTAATGAGAATATAAGATTAATGGCTGAATTGCGTGCTAGGTGGGATAGAGAAGAAAATGAAAAACTAGCTAAAGAGAATAATGTAGCTAAAGTTTGGACTATTACCACCACTAGTAATGCTAATTCTTCACATGTTGCTGCACCTCCTACTATCAATGGTAAAATAATTGGTGTTGGCAATGTTTCTACTCCTAGTGCAAAGCGAACAAAACTGCCTGAAATTGCTAAAACTGCTGAAACTGCTTGTGATAAAACTGCTGAAATTTTTTCCAACCTTGGGAACAATGATCCCATTGCTGTAGCTCATAATGATTTAGATTTTGATGATTGCCACATCTCTGAAGTTATAAAGTTCTTACAAAAACTTGCTAAAAGTCCTAATGCTAGTGCTATAAATTTAGCCTTTACAAAACATATTACAAATGCTCTCATAAAAGCTAGAGAAGAGAAACTAAAACTTGAAACTTCTATTCCTAGAAAGTTAGAAGATGGTTGGGAGCCCATCATTAAAATGAAATTCAATGACTTTGAATGTAATGCTTTATGTGATCTTGGTGCAAGTATTTCTGTTATGCCTAAAAAGATTTATGATATGCTTGACTTGCCACCATTGAAGAATTGTTATTTGGATGTTAATCTTGCCGATAATGTTAAAAAGAAACCTTTGGGGAGGATTGATAATGTGCACATTACGGTTAACAATAACCTTGTCCCCGTTGATTTTGTTGTTTTGGATATCGAATGCAATGCATCTTGTCCTATTGTGTTGGGAAGACCTTTTCTTCGAACCGTTGGTGTTGTTATTGATATGAGGGAAGGTAATATTAAATATCAATTTCCTCTCAAGAAAGGTATGGAACACTTCCCTAGAAAGAGAATGAAGTTGCCTTTTTATTCTATTATTAGAACAAGTTATGATGTTGATGCTTCATCTCTTGATGTTACTTGATTTACACTTTCTGCGCCTAGCTGAAAGGCGTTAAAGAAAAGCGCTTATGGGAGACAACCCATGTTTTTACTACAGCAATTTTTTGTTTTGTTGAGTCTTGGAAGTTGTTTACTACTGTAGCAACCTCTCCTTATCATGTTTTTGTGCCAAGTAAAGTTTCTATGTCAAAGTTGATGTTATATTTGGGATCGCTGCGCAGAAACAGCATTGCTGTCTGTCACGAATCTGGGCACAGTCCTCTGTAGAAAATTCGAAAAAATCTGCCAATTTACGAGCGTGATCCTCAGATATGTACGCAACTTTCATTAGTTTTGAGTTTTTCCATTTGAGCAAGTCTGGTGCCAGCTTTAAATTCGTCTTTACGGACTGTTCTGTTTTGACAGATTCTGCCTTTTATTTCGCATTGCCTCTTTTGCTATATTGGATTCATTTCTTTGATCCATTAATGTCCAGTAGCTTTATGAAATGTCCAGAAGTGTAAAGAATTTTTGTGTCACCTCTGAATGTGTGAATTATTAATTGTGCACTAACCCTCTAATGAGTTTGCATGAAGTTTGGTGTGAAGGAAGTTTCAAGGGTCAAGAGAGGAGTATGATATACTATGATCAAGAGGAGTGAAAGCTCTAAGCTTGGGGATGCCCCGTGGTTCACCCCTGCATATTTTAAGAAGACTCAAGCGTCTAAGCTTGGGGATGCCCAAGGCATCCCCTTCTTCATCGACAACATCATCAGGTTCCTCCCCTGAAACTATATTTTTATTCAATCACATCTTGTGTTCTTTACTTGGAGCGTCGGTTTGTTTTTTTTTTGTTTTTGTTTGAATAAAATGGATCCTAGCATTCACTTTGTGGGAGAGAGACACGCTCCGCTGTTGCATATGGACAAATATGTCCTTAGGCTTTACTCATAATGTTCAAGGCGAAGTTTCTTCTTCGTTAAATTGTTATATGGTTGGAATTGGAAAATGCTACATGTAGTAATTCTAAAATGTCTTGGATAATGTGATACTTGGCAATTGTTGTGCTCATGTTTAAGCTCTTGCATCATATACTTTGCACCCATTAATGAAGAAATACATAGAGCTTGCTAAAATTTGATTTGCATATTTGGTCTCTCTAAGGTCTAGATAATATCTAGTATTGAGTTTTGAACAACAAGGAAGACGGTGTAGAGTCTTATAATGTTTACAATATGTCTTTTATGTGAGTTTTGCTGCACCGGTTCATCCTTGAGTTTGCTTCAAATAACCTTGCTAGCCTAAACCTTGTATCGAGAGGGAATACTTCTCATGCATCCAAAATCCTTGAGCCAACTACTATGCCATTTGTGTCCACCATACCTACCTACTACATGGTATTTCTCCGCCATTCCAAAGTAAATTGCTTGAGTGCTACCTTTAAATTCCATCATTCACCTTTGCAATATATAGCTCATGGGACAAAATAGCCTTAAAAACTATCGTAGTATTGAATATGTACTTATGCACTTTATATTTTATTAAGTTGCTTGTTGTGCGATAACCATGCTTCTGGGGAACGCCATCAACTATTGTTGAATATCATGTGAGTTGCTATGCATGTCCGTCTTGTCTGAAGGATCTATCATTTTAGTGGTTGGAGCATGCAAAATTGTTAGAGAAGAACATTGGGCCGCTAACTAAAGCCATGAATCATGGTTGAAGTTTCAGTTTTGGACATATATCCTCAATCTCATATGAGAATAATAATCATTGCTACATGCTTATGCATTTAAGAGGAGTCCATTATCTGTTGTCCATGTTGTCCCGGTATGGATGTCTAAGTCGAGAATAATCAAAAGCGAGAAATCCAAAATGCGAGCATTCTCCTTAGACCTTTGTACAGGCGGCATGGAGGTACCCCTTTGTGACACTTGGTTGAAACATGGCATGCAAAGATCCGGTAGTCCAAGCTAAGTAGGACGAGGTGCGGACACTATTAGTATACTATGCATGAGGCTTGCAACTTGTAAGATATAATTTACATAACTCATATGCTTTATTACTACCGTTGACAAAATTGTTTCATGTTTTCAAAATAAAAGCTCTAGCACAAATACAGCAATCGATGCTTTCCTCTTTGAAGGACCATTCTTTTACTTTTATTGTTGAGTCAGTTTACCTATCTCCTTCCACCTTAAGAAGCAAACACTTGTGTGAACTGTGCATTGATTCCTACATACTTGCATATTGCACTTGTTATACTACTTTATGTTGACAATATCCATGAGATATACATGTTATAAGTTGAAAGCAACCGCTGAAACTTAATCTTCCTTTGTGTTGCTTCAATACCTTTACTTTGATTTATTGCTTTATGAGTTAACTCTTATGCAAGACTTATTGATGCCTGTCTTTAAGTACTATTCATGAAAAGTCTTTGCTATATGATTCACTTGTTTACTCATGTCATTACCATTGTTTTGATCGCTGCATTCATTACATATGTTTACAAATAGTATGATCAAGATTATGATGGCATGTCACTTCAGAAATTATCTTTGTTATCGTTTTACCTGCTCGGGACGAGCAGAACTAAGGGATGCGATACGTCTCCAACGTATCGATAATTTCTTATGTTCCATGCTACTTTATTGATGATACCTACATGTTTTATGCACATTATATGTCATATTTATGCATTTTCTGGAACTAACCTATTAACAAGATGCAAGAGCCAGTTTTAGTTTTGGTTTCAGAAATCCTAGTAAGGAAATATTCTCGGAATTGGACGAAATCTTCGCCCAGGGTCCTATTTTTGCACGGAGCTTCCAGAAGACCGAAGAGATAACGAAGTGGGGCCACGAGGTGGCCATACCACAGCGGCGCGGCCGGGCCTGGCCGCCACCGTCCCAGGCCCTCGTGAGCCCCCGACCTACCCTTCCGCCTACAAATAGCCTGTCGCGAACCCCATCAGAGGCACGATACGGAAAACCTTCCGACGCCCGCCGCGAATCCCATCTCGGGATTCAGGAGATCGCCTCCGGCACCTTGCCGGAGAGGGGATTCATCTCCGAGGACTCTTCATCGCCACGATCGCCTCGGAGTGATGAGTGAGTAGTTCACCCTGGACCATGGGTCCATAGCAGTAGCTAGATGGTCGTCTTCTCCTTGTTGTGCTTCATTGTTGGATCTTGTGAGCTGCCTAACATGATCAAGATCATCTATACGTAATACTATATGTTGTGTTTGTCGGGATCCGATGGATAGAGAATACTATGTTATGGTGATTATCAATCTATTGTTTATGTGTTGTTTATGATCTTGCATGCTCTCCGTTATTAGTAGAGGCTCTGGCCAAGTTTTTACTCTTAACTCCAAGAGGGAGTATTTATGCTCGATAGTGGGTTCATGCCTTCATTGACACCTGGGACAGTGGCAGAGAGTTCTAAGGTTGTGATGTGCTGTTGCCACTAGGGATAAAACATTGATTCTATGTCTAAGGATGTAGTTGTCGATTACATTACGCACCATACTTAATGCAATTGTCTGTTGCTTAGCAACTTAATACTGAATGGGGTTCGGATGATAACCTGAAGGTGGACTTTTTACGCATAGATGCAGTTGGATGGCGGTCTATGTACTTTGTCGTAATGCCCAATTAAATCTCACTATATTTATCATATCATGTATATGCATTGTTATGCCCTTCTCTATTTGTCAATTGCCCGACTGTAATTTGTTCACCCAACATGCTTTTATCTTATGGGAGAGACACCTCTAGTGAACTGTGGACCCCGGTCCTATTCTTTACATAGCATACAATCTACTTTGTGTTTTACTGTTTTCTTTGCAAACATCTTCCACTCGATACGTTTAATCCTTTGTTACAGCAAGCCGGTGAGATTGACAACCTCACTGTTTCGTTGGGGCAAAGTACTTTGGTTTTGTTGTGCAGATTCCACGTTGGCGTCGGAATCCCTGTTGTTGCGCCGCATCACATTTCGCCACCATCAACCTTCAACGTGCTTCTTGGCTCCTACTGGTTCGATTAAACCTTGGTTTCATACTGAGGGAAACATGCTTCTATACGCATCATACCTTCCACTTGGGGTTCCCAACGGACGTGTGCATCTACGCGTATCAAAGTGTTCCATACCTTTCTTGAGAGGAAATTGATACTTAATATTTCCTTCTTTCATATCAATAACAACACCAACAGTTCGAAGAAAGGGTCTTCCCAAGACAATAGGACAAGATGCATTGCATTCAATATCCAAGACAACAAAATCAACGGGGACAAGGTTATTTTTAACCGTAATGTGCACATTATCAATCCTCCCCAAAGGTTTCTTTAGAGAATTATCAGCAAGATTAATATCCAAATAACAATTTTTCAATGGTGGCAAGTCAAGCATATCATAAATTTTCTTAGGCATAACAGAAATACTTGCACCAAGATCACATAAAGCATTACAATCAAAATCATTGAATTTCATCTTAATGATGGGCTCCCAACCATCTTCTAACTTCCTAGGAATAGAAGCTTCAAGTTTTAATTTCTCTTCCCTAGCTTTAATGAGAGCATTTGTAATATGTTTTGTAAAGGCTAAATTTGTAGCACTAGAATTAGGACTTCTAGCAAGTTTTTGTAAGAACTTTATAACTTCAGTAATATGACAATCATCAAAATCTAAACCATTATGATCTACAGCATTCTGAAAAATTTCAGCACTATTATCACAAACAGTTTCAGCAGTTTCAGGCAATTTTGCACGCTTTGTACTAGGAGTAGAAACATTGCCAACACCAATTATTTTACCATTGATAGTAGGAGGTTTAGCAACATGTGAAGAATCAACATTACTAGTGGTGGTAATAGTCCAAACTTTAGCTACATTATTCTCTTTAGCAAGTTTTTCTTTTTCTTCTCTATTCCACCTAGCATGCAATTCAGCCAACATTCTAATATTATCATTAATTCTAACTTGTATGGCATTTGTTTTAGCGAACTTAGTATCTTTAACTTCATCAGGCATAACTTTCAGTTTCAAAAGATCAACATCAAGAGCAAGACTATCAACCTTAGAAGCAAGAACATCAATTTTACCAAGCTTTTCCTCAACAGTTTTATTAAAAGCAGTTTGTGTACTAATAAATTCTTTAAGCATGACTTCAAGACCAGAGGGTACACTCTTATTATTGTTGTAAGAATTACCATAGGAATTACCATAACCACTACCATTATTAGAAGGATATGGCCTATAGTTGTTGTTACCATAATTATTCCTATAAGCATTGTTGTTGAAATTATTATTCTTAATGAAATTCACATCAACATGCTCTTCTTGAGCAACTAATGAAGCTAAAGGAACATTATTAGGATCAATATGAGATCTACCATTAACAAGCATAGACATAATAACATCAATCTTATCACCCAAAGAAGAGGTTTCTTCAACAGAATTTACCTTCTTACCTTGAGGAGTTCTTTCAGTATGCCATTCAGAGTAATTGATCATCATATCATCAAGAAGCTTTGTTGCGGCGCCCAAAGTGATGGACATAAAAGTACCTCCAGCAGCTGAATCCAATAGGTTCCTTGAGGAAAAATTCAATCCTGCATAAAAGGTTTGGATGATCATCCAAGTAGTTAGTCCATGGGTAGGGCAATTCTTTACCAAAGATTTCATTCTCTCCCATGCTTGAGCAACATGTTCATTATCAAATTGCTTAAAGTTCATAATGCTACTTCTCAAAGATATAATCTTAGTAGGAGGATAATATTTACTAATAAAAGCATCTTTACATTTAGTCCATGAATCAATACTATTCTTAGGCAAAGATAGCAACAAATCTTTAGCTCTTCCTCTTAAGGAGAAAGGAAACAATTTCAGTTTTATAATATCACCATCTATATCCTTATACTTTTGCATTTCACAAAGTTCAACAAAATTATTAAGATGGGCAGCAGCATCATCAGTACTAACACCAGAAAATTGCTCTCTCATAACAAGATTCAATAAAGCAGGTTTAATTTCATAAAATTCTGCTGTAGTAGCAGGTGGAGCAATAGGAGTACTTATAAAATCATTATTATTTGTGCTAGTGAAATCACACAACTTAGTATTTTCAGGAGTAATAATAGTAAACTAAGCAAACAGAATAAAATAAAGTAAAAACAAGTAACTCATTTTTTTTGTTTTTGATATAGAGAAAGTAAACAAGACAGAAAGTAAAGTAAATCAACTAATTTTTTTGTGTTTTTGATATAAAGCAAACAAGACAGAAAATAAAATAAAGTAAAGCAAGACAATAAACAAAGTAAAGAGATTGGATGTGGGAGACTCCCCTTGCAGCGTGTCTTGATCTCCCGGCAACGGCGCCAGAAAAAGAGCTTGATAATGCGTGAAGCACACGTCCGTTGGGAACCCCAAGAGGAAGGTGTGATGCGTATAGTAGCAAGTTTTCCTCAGTAAGAAACCAAGGTTATCGAACCAGTAGGAGATGAAGGCCACGTGAAGGTTGTTGGTGGAGGAGTGTAGTGCGGCGCAACACCGGATTCGGCGCCAACGTGGAACCACAACACAATCACAAGATTTTTAAACTTAACGGTGAGGTTGTCAATCTCACCGGCTTTCTGAAAACAAAGGATTAAACTATGGTGTGGAGAATGATGTTTGTTTGCCAAGAACAATAGAGAACAGTAGATTTGTATTTCAGATGTAAAATGGACCGGGGTCCACAGTTCACTAGTGGTGTCGCTCCAATAAGATAAATAGCATGTTGGGTGAACAAATTACAGGTGGGCAATTAACAAATAAAGATTCATATACATATCATGATGATCACTATGAGATTTAATCAGGGCATTACGACAAAGAACATAGACCGCCATCCAGCATGCATCTATGCCTAAAAGTCCACCTTCAGGTTAGCATCCGCACCCCTTCCAGTATTAAGTTGCAAACAACAGACAATTGCATTAAGTATGGTGCGTAATGTAATCAACACAAATATCCTTAGACAAAGCATTGATGTTTTATCCCTAGTGGCACAGCACATCCACAACCTTAGAACTTTCTGTCACTGTCCCAGATTCAATGGAGGCATGAACCCACTATCGAGCATAAATACTCCCTCTTGGAGTTACAAGTATCAACTTGGCTAGAGCCTCTACTAGCAACGGAGAGCATGCAAGAACATAAACAACACATATATGATATATCAATAATCAACTTGACATAGTATTCTATATTCATCGGATCCCACCAAACACAACATGTAGCATTACAAATAGATGATCTTGATCATGTTAGGCAGCTCACAAGATCTAAACATGATAGCACAAGAGGAGAAGACAACCATCTAGCTACTGCTATGGACCCATAGTCCAAGGATGAACTACTCACGCATCAATCCGGAGGCGGGCATGGTGATGTAGAGCCCTCCGGTGATGATTCCCCTCCCGGCAGGGTGCCGGAGGCAATCTCCTGAATCCCCAGATGGGATTGACGGCGGCGCGTCTCGGAACTTTTCCGTATCGTAGCTCTTAATAGGGTTTTCGCGACGGAGAGTTTAAGTAGGCGAAAGGCGGTTGGAGGCGCGAGGCCCCACCCATAGCCGGCGCGGGCCCCGGTGCCGCGCCGCCTATCACAGGCCTCGTGGCCCCACTTCGTATCCTCTTCGGTCTTCTGGAAGCTCCGTGGAAAAATAAGACCCTGGCGTTGATTTCGTCCAATTCCGAGAATATTTCCTTTGTAGGATTTCTGAAACCAAAAACAGCAGAAAACAGGAACTGGCGCTTCGGCATCTTGTTAATAGGTTAGTGTGGAAAATGCATCAAAACATCATAAAGTGTGAACAAAACATGTAGGTATTGTCATAAAACTAGCATGGAACATAAGAAATTATAGATACGTTGGAGACGTATCAGCGTGGAAGGAGATCAGCATCGACGCCGTGTCTGACGCCAACCAGTGCTCGGAGACCTACTGGTCGCGGGTGAAGAAGTGTTATCACCCGATTTTGGCCAAATCAAGAGATGGGCCGTAAGTGAAGATGGGCTTTGAAGATTACACGTGGAGCATCTTTGAAGCGGCCTTGCGCTAAGAGTTTGGGCTAAATTGCCCGTGTATCTGTAATATAGTAGATCATATCGTATTTAGAATTAACAGATAGAGTCTGGCCCGTGCACGATTAGGTGCACGCCTCAACTAGAAAGTCCCTTGGACTATAAATATGTATCTAGGGTTATCGGAAAAGGAGGACAATCACGTTCACAACAAACATAAATCAGGCGCATCGCCACCCCTTCCTTCGAGGGTTTCTTCCGGGTAAGCATCATGCTGCCTAGATCGCATCTCGCGATCTAGGCAGTACACGTTTATTCGTCTACCTTGTGCTGCTCGTGCTGAAGCGTTGTTGATGGCGAGCAACACTATTTATCCTTAGGTGTTTAGGGGCTTGCATTGGTGCTTTCTCGTGCATACATGCGTGGCAATGCCGTCCCTCGACACCTAGCTGCCCTTACACCTATATGGGTGTAAGGGCAGCATCTTGCTTGTTCGTTACTTAGTAGATCCGATCTGTTATAGTTGCTCCTTGCTCGCAGGGATTAGTTTAATATCTGCATAGTTAGGCCTTATGCTGGGGTCGGACGATCCGGTAGTGCGTTAGGTGTTGTTTACCGTCCCTACAAGGGATGCTCCGGGAATCAACGTTATGTTGGTTTTTAGGCCTCTTGTAGGGGTAGTTTGCATCATCTTCCGTATCTGCTAGGCCCGACTGCACGTAGGACGTTCCGGTTATGCGGTGAAAACCCTAAACTGTCGTAGATCGGTTTAGCTTTGTTTTGACCAAGCAGGATCCCCATGTCATTGCAAATCCAACGTGAACCATGGGGCGATCGGCTCTTTGAGCCGATCCACAGGGCAACCTGAGAGCCGATATGGCTCGTATTTAATGTTTACGTGTCTACCATGCAGGAACAATCAAAGCACTCTAACACCTTCCTGATCGGGTCTAGGTCAGGTGGCACGCCCTAGCAACCGCCAGGACGTGGCCGGAAGACTTGCGGGACGACGCGAGGTGCCAGGGTCCACTAAGCGGCCTTGGGAGCCTCCCGGCTCTTCGTGTTGCTTAACCATTGCCGGTGGGTTTTGGCAGTAACACATTGGCACGCCGGTGGGACCTCTTCCAACATCCACGTCAACACCGACATCCGAGATGGCAGAGGAACGGATCACATACGAGGATCTCCCTGCTGAACACAAGAAGAAGTACGATGAGCTGAAGGCCATCGTGATCCGAACTCATCGGCTCCTTTGCGAAACCCGTCGCACGGCATCAAGGTCAAAGGGGGCACACGTTCGTCTCCTGGCGTCAATATGGTGGATCTCAGCCACTCTATAAGGGAGCCAGGGTTCTCCTTTGGTGTCAATATGGCAGGGCTTGTGATCCGCCATAGCACGGGCAAAGCAGAGCAGCCACTCTCGTGGCAAGGACAAAGAGGAGGCCGTTCCACGCGACCGGCCCTAGGATGATGATAGATGATACCTAACCGAGGAGGAGGTGAGGAGCATACGGTATCAACGCCCACTATCCGTGCATCTCCTCAACAAATATGAGCAGCAGTATGACCGACGTCGGCGCTACGACGAAGATGATGAAAGATATCATCGGTCAGATGCAGCGGACAGGAGGTATCGTCAGCACGACAGAAGCAACGACGGTACGAGCTTCACGCTAGAGGAGGTCAAGGGAGCAAGACAACATGGATAAGCACTGGGACTGTCCTTTCTTCAGACATTGCTGGGACTCGGAATGAGCCGATTGCCAACAATCGAGAACTGCCCCAGAGTGCAAACATCAAAGGAGGAGGGCAAATGAAGTTTCGGTGTTCGAGCGTCTAGGACCTCTCCCACCTCATAACAAGCAAGCTGAGTCATCTCAAGAAGAAGACTTTGAGGAGTCGGATGGAGAAGAAGATAGGTATCACCGACCAAGGTGGTGCCCTGATGGACTGATACGTCTCCAACGTATCGATAATTTCTTATGTTCCATGCTACTTTATTGATGATACCTACATGTTTTATGCACATTATATGTCGTATTTACGCATTTTCTGGAACTAACCTATTAACAAGATGCCGAAGAGCCGATTCTTTGTTTTTGTTTTGGTTTCGAAATCCTAGTAAGGAAATATTCTCGAGGTGGACGAAATCACCGCCCGGGTCCTATTTTTGCACGGAGCTCAGAAGACCGAAGAGATAACGAAGTGGGGCCGAGGCGCCGCCACCATAGGGCCGCGCGGCGAGAGGGGGCCCGCGCCGCCCTATGGTGTGGGCCTCGTCGCCCCCTGACCTGCCCTCAGCCTGCCAAAAGCCTCCGTCGCGAAACCCCGATGCCGAGAGCCACGATACGGAAAACCTTCCGAGACGCGCCGCCGCGTCCCATCTCGGGGGATTCGGGAGATCGCCTCCGGCACCTGCCAGGGGAATCATCTCTCGGAGGACTCTTCATCGCCATGATCGCCTCCGGAGTGATGAGTGAGTAGTTCACCCCTGGACCATGGGTCCATAGCAGTAGCTAGATGGTCGTCTTCTCCTTGTTGTGCTTCATTGTTGGATCTTGTGAGCTGCCTAACATGATCAAGATCATCTATCTGTAATACTATATGTTGTGTTTGTCGGGATCCGATGGATAGAGAATACTATGTTATGGTGATTATCAATCTATTGTTTATGTGTTGTTTATGATCTTGCATGCTCTCCGTTATTAGTAGAGGCTCTGGCCAAGTTTGTACTCTTAACTCCAAGAGGGAGTATTTATGCTCGATAGTGGGTTCATGCCTTCATTGACACCTGGGACAGTGACAGAAAGTTCTAAGGTTGTGATGTGCTGTTGCCACTAGGGATAAAACATTGATTCTATGTCTAAGGATGTAGTTGTCGATTACATTACGCACCATACTTAATGCAATTGTCTGTTGCTTTGCAACTTAATACTGAAGGGGTTCGGATGATAACCTGAAGGTGGACTTTTTAGGCATAGATGCGGTTGGATGGCGGTCTATGTACTTTGTCGTAATGCCCAATTAAATCTCACTATATTTATCATATCATGTACATGCATTGTTATGCCCTTCTCTATTTGTCAATTGCCCGACTGTAATTTGTTCACCCAACATGCTCTAGTGAACTGTGGACCCCGGTCCTATTCTTTACATAGCATACAATCTACTGCAATTGTGTTTTACTATTTTCTTACAAACAATCATCTTCCACTCGATACGCTTAATCCTTTGTTACAGCAAGCCGGTGAGATTGACAACCTCACTGTTTCGTTGGGGCAAAGTACTTTGGTTTTGTTGTGCAGATTCCACGTTGGCGCCGGAATCCCTGTTGTTGCGCATCACATTTCGCCACCATCAACCTTCAACGTGCTTCTTGGCTCCTACTGGTTCGATTAAACCTTGGATTCATACGAGGGAAACTTGCTTCTATACGCATCATACCTTCAACTTGGGGTTCCCAACGGACGTGTGCATCTACGCGTATCAAGCTAAATTTCTGGCGCCGTTGCCGGGGAGATCAAGACACGCTGCAAGGGGAGTCTCCACTTCTCAATCTCTTTACTTTGTTTTTGTCTTGCTTTATTTTATTTACTACTTTGTTTGCTGCACCTAAACAAAACACAAAAAAATTAGTTGCTAGTTTTACTTTATTTACTTGTCTTGCTCACTATATCGAAAACACAAAAAAATTAGTTACTCGTATTTACCTTGTTTGCCTAGTTTACTTTTTGCTTATTGCATCATGTTTCCTTTTAATTTTACCACAAAAGACATACCGGTAGGACGTGGGTCCATAGTTGGGAGAAATAATATAGAAGAATTTTTCAATCATGTTAGTATTACTGAAGATTTTGAAGATAGACACTTGGTAGAACTTGCACCTACCTATGAAATTGCTGCTGCTGCTTTAGTTCGCATGTTGGAAACTAAATTTGTTGATCTCAATCCTATAATCCAACACATGTTTCTTACACTTGGTGATATGGAAGAAGGGGAAAAGAAAGATTTTGTTCTAGAAACTCTTCTTAGAGAATTTGGTGGTCTAGCAAGAGAGGCTAGAAAGGTTTTTGCTAAATTTAATATGCTAGGTTCTCATACCAATTTTGTTGGTCTCCTTGAAAAAATGGACATAGATAGAATAAGATACACTAATAATATTAATGATGGTGGGGAGATCAAAGCACCAATACCATGTAAACTCCTAGCTATGAATGATGCACTAGAAAATAACTATGCTTGGCTTGTTCTGAAAATTTGTTCGATGAGAGTAGCAAGCCCAAGACTAATGAAAAGGGAGACGCTAAAACTTATGTATCCAATATACTATGCTTAGTTGAGAAAACTCCCAGCTCCCAAGGTAATGATGTTGATGCTTCTTCATTCGATAATACTTGATTTGCACTTTCTGCGCCTAACTGAAAGGCGTTAAAGAAAAGCGCTTATGGGAGACAACCCATATTTTTACTACAGTACTTTGTTTTATATTTGAGTCTTGGAAGTTGTTTACTACTTTAGCAACCTCTCCTTATCATGTTTTTGTGCCAAGTAAAGTTTCTATGTCAAAGTTGATGTTATATTTGGGATCGCTGCGCAGAAACAGCATTGCTGTCTGTCACGAATCTGGGCACAGGCCTCTGTAGAAAATTCGAAAAAATCTGCCAATTTACGAGCGTGATCCTCAGATATGTACGCAACTTTCATTAGTTTTGAGTTTTTCCATTTGAGCAAGTCTGGTGCCAGCTTTAAATTCGTCTTTACGGACTGTTCTGTTTTTGACAGATTCTGCCTTTATTTCGCATTGCCTCTTTTGCTATGTTGGATTCATTTCTTTGATCCATTAATGTCCAGTAGCTTTATGCAATGTCCAGAAGTGTAAAGAATGTTTGTGTCACCTCTGAATGTGTGAATTATTAATTGTGCACTAACCCTCTAATGAGTTTACTTGAAGTTTGGTGTGAAGGAAGTTTTCAAGGGTCAAGAGAGGAGTATGATATACTATGATCAAGAGGAGTGAAAGCTCTAAGCTTGGGGATGCCCCCGTGGTTCACCCCTGCATATTTTAAGAAGACTCAAGCGTCTAAGCTTGGGGATGCCCAAGGCATCCCCTTCTTCATCGACAACATCATCAGGTTCCTCCCCTGAAACTATATTTTTATTCAATCACATCTTGTGTTCTTTACTTGGAGCGTCGGTTTGTTTTTGTTTTTGTTTTTGTTTGAATAAAATGGATCCTAGCATTCACTTTGTGGGAGAGAGACACGCTCCGCTGTTGCATATGGACAAATATGTCCTTAGGCTTTACTCATAATGTTCAAGGCGAAGTTTCTTCTTCGTTAAATTGTTATATGGTTGGAATTGGAAAATGCTACATGTAGTAATTCTAAAATATCTTGGATAATGTGATACTTGGCAATTGTTGTGCTCATGTTTAATCTCTTGCATCATATGCTTTGCACCCATTAATGAAGAAATACATAGAGCTTGCTAAAATTTGGTTTGCATATTTGGTCTCTCTAAGGTCTAGATAATATCTAGTATTGAGTTTTGAACAACAAGGAAGACGGTGTAGAGTCTTATAATGTTTACAATATGTCTTTTATGTGAGTTTTGCTGCACCGGTTCATCCTTGAGTTTGCTTCAAATAACCTTGCTAGCCTAAACCTTGTATCGAGAGGGAATACTTCTCATGCATCCAAAATCCTTGAGCCAACTACTATGCCATTTGTGTCCACCATACCTACCTACTACATGGTATTTCTCCGCCATTCCAAAGTAAATTGCTTGAGTGCTACCTTTAAAATTCCATCATTCACCTTTGCAATATATAGCTCATGGGACAAAATAGCCTTAAAAACTATCGTAGTATTGAATATGTACTTATGCACTTTATCTTTTATTAAGTTGCTTGTTGTGCGATAACCATGCTTCTGGGGAACGCCATCAACTATCGTTGAATATCATGTGAGTTGCTATGCATGTCCGTCTTGTCTGAAGGATCTATCACCTTAGTGGTTGGAGCATGCAAAAGTGTTAGAGAAGAACATTGGGCCGCTAACTAAAGCCATGAATCATGGTTGAAGTTTCAGTTTTGGACATATATCCTCAATCTCATATGAGAATAATAATCATTGCTACATGCTTATGCATTTAAGAGGAGTCCATTATCTGTTGTCCATGTTGTCCCGGTATGGATGTCTAAGTTGAGAATAATCAAAAGCGAGAAATCCAAAATGCGAGCTTTCTCCTTAGACCTTTGTACAGGCGGCATGGAGGTACCCCTTTGTGACACTTGGTTGAAACATGGCATGCAAAGATCCGGTAGTCCAAGCTAAGTAGGACAAGGTGCGGGCACTATTAGTATACTATGCATGAGGCTTGCAACTTGTAAGATATAATTTACATAACTCATATGCTTTATTACTACCGTTGACAAAATTGTTTCATGTTTTCAAAATAAAAGCTCTAGCACAAATACAGCAATCGATGCTTTCCTCTTTGAAGGACCTTTCTTTTACTTTTATTGTTGAGTCAGTTTACCTATCTCCCTCCACCTTAAGAAGCAAACACTTGTGTGAACTGTGCATTGATTCTTACATACTTGCATATTGCACTTGTTATATTACTTTATGTTGACAATATCCATGAGATATACATGTTATAAGTTGAAAGCAACCGCTGAAACTTAATCTTCCTTTGTGTTGCTTCAACACCTTTACTTTGATTTATTGCTTTATGAGTTAACTCTTATGCAAGACTTATTGATGCTTGTCTTGAAGTACTATTCATGAAAAGTCTTTGTCATATGATTCACTTGTTTACTCATGTCATTACTTTTGTTTTGATCGCTGCATTCATTACATATGTTTTCAAATAGTATGATCAAGATTATGATGGCATGTCACTTCAGAAATTATCTTTGTTATCGTTTTACCTGCTCGGGACGAGCAGAACTAAGCTTGGGGATGCTGATACGTCTCCAACGTATCGATAATTTCTTATGTTCCATGCTACTTTATTGATGATACCTACATGTTTTATGCACATTATATGTCGTATTTACGCATTTTCTGGAACTAACCTATTAACAAGATGCCGAAGAGCCAGTTTCTGTTTTTGGTTTTGGTTTCAGAAATCCTAGTAAGAAATATTCTCGGATTGGACGAAATCATCGCCCGGGTCCTATTTTTGCACGAGCTTCCGAAGACCGAAGAGATAACGAAGTGGGCGACGAGGCGCCGCCACCATAGGGCCGCGCGGCCGAGGGGGCCCGCGCCGCCCTATGGTGTGGGCCCCGTCGGCCCCCCGACCTACCCTTGCGCCTACTTAAAGCCTCCGTCGCGAAAACCCCATCAGGAGCCACGATACGGAAAACCTTCCAGAGACGCCGCCGCCGCGAATCCCATCTCGGGGGATTCGGAGATCGCCTCCGACACCTGCCGGAGAGGGGATTCATCTCCGGGAGGACTCTTCATCGCCATGATCGCCTCCGGAGTGATGAGTGAGTAGTTCACCCCTGGACCATGGGTCCATAGCAGTAGCTAGATGGTCGTCTTCTCCTTGTTGTGCTTCATTGTTGGATCTTGTGAGCTGCCTAACATGATCAAGATCATCTATCGTAATACTATATGTTGTGTTTGTCGGGATCCGATGGATAGAGAATACTATGTTATGGTGATTATCAATCTATTGTTTATGTGTTGTTTATGATCTTGCATGCTCTCCGTTATTAGTAGAGGCTCTGGCCAAGTTTGTTACCTTAACCAAGAGGGAGTATTTATGCTCGATAGTGGGTTCATGCCTTCATTGACACCTGGGTGACAGAAAGTTCTAAGGTTGTGATGTGTTGTTGCCACTAGGGATAAAACATTGATTCTATGTCTAAGGATGTAGTTGTCGATTACATTACGCACCATACTTAATGCAATTGTCTGTTGCTTAGCAACTTAATACCGAATGGGGTTCGGATGATAACCTGAAGGTGGACTTTTTAGGCATAGATGCGTTGGATGGCGGTCTATGTACTTTGTCGTAATGCCCAATTAAATCTCACTATATTTATCATATCATGTACATGCATTGTTATGCCCTTCTCTATTTGTCAATTGCCCGACTGTAATTTGTTCACCCAACATGCTTTTATCTTATGGGAGAGACATCTCTAGTGAACTGTGGACCCCGGTCCTATTCTTTACATAGCATACAATCTACTGCAATTGTGTTTTACTATTTTCTTGCAAACAATCATCTTCCACTCGATACGCTTAATCCTTTGTTACAGCAAGCCGGTGAGATTGACAACCTCACTGTTTCGTTGGGGCAAAGTACTTTGGTTTTGTTGTGCAGATTCCACGTTGGCGCCGGAATCCCTGTTGTTGCGCCGCATCACATTTCGCCACCATCAACCTTCAACGTGCTTCTTGACTCCTACTGGTTCGATTAAACCTTGGTTTCATACTGAGGGAAACTTGCTTCATCATACCTTCCACTTGGGGTTCCCAACGGACGTGTGCATCTACGCGTATCAATGGACTCAGCCATTCTCGATAGTGCAGCGGCTGTGGAACTTGAAGAAGCCGATGCACACGTTGTGAAAAGCGCGCCCGATCTGGCCGTAAAAATTCAGCAAACAATGGAGACAAAGGCGCGCCAAAGAAAGTATGGCGCCCTAAACAGACGAAAGCCGATGCACAGGCATCGGCTGATACCGATGCAGAGGCATCGGCCGGTACAAGCACAGTGTCCAGAATCTCCTCAGAGATTTATGACCCAAGACAGGGTGAACGTGCCTCCAGCGAGTCACGTCACCGTAATAAAAGGCCAAGAAGTTGTAAATCCTCATTAAGCATTACAATGCAAAAGGAGGCCAATTTTAGCGATCGGCCAGTATTATCCTCGACATACGCTCTGCCTGTGTTCAACATTGACCTGGCAGGCGATGGGAAAGCTGGGTTACGGGTTTACATCAGCCGACGAGCTAGAAGAGATCGATATTGGTCCGGGGGATAAGCCACGACCAACATTTATCAGCAAAAAGTTAGACCCGCATCTGAGGAGCCTGATGATAGCATTGTTGAAAGAATACCCAGATTGTTTTGCCTGGGATTATACAGAAATGCCTGGGCTAGACAGGAGCATCATTGAACACAGGCTCCCTCTAAAGAAAGGATTTCGGCCGTTCCAGCAGCGATCGTGTCAGATGAAGGCCGAAGTCTTGGAGGAAGTCAAGAAGGAGATCAAGAAGATGTTGGACGCCGGGTTCATCAGGCCATGCGGGCTGAATGGATTTCTAATGTTGTACCTGTGGAGAAAAAGGATGGCCGATGGCGCGTAGCCATAGATTTTCGGAACCTTAACAGCGCCACTCCGAAGGACGAGTATCCGATGCCGGTAGCAGAGACCCGATCAATGCAGCTGCCGGTCATAAGATTTTGAGTTTCATGGATGGCAATGCTGGCTACAACCAAATTTTCATGGCTCCGGAAGATATACACAAGACTGCATTCAGAGTGCCGGGCTCGGTGGGCTTGTTTGAATATGTGGTCATGACGTTTGGATTAAAGAACGCTGGCGCAACATACCAAAGAGCCATGAACTACATCTTCCATGATCTAATTGGAAAATTGGTGGAGATTTACATCGACGACGTGGTGGTAAAGTCCGTTGCGACGAACGGACACTTAGAGGATTTGCGACAAGTCCTGGACCGAACCCGGAAGTTCGGACTGAGAATGAATCCAAAGAAGTGCGCCTTCGGTGTGACGGCCGGTCAGTTCCTAGGGTTCTTGGTTCACGAACGCGGGATTGAGATCGGCCTCAAAAAAAAGCAAAGGAAGGATCTTAGCATGCCACCAGCTACAAGGAAATCCGAGAAGTTGCAAACCATCGTCAAGAATTGCAATGAAAAGGGAGGCCGATTCCCGCAATCGGCCAAAATTATCCTCGACACACGTTTTGTCTGTGTTCACCATTGATCCGACAGATGCCTGAAGAGCCGATACCATCAAGTACTTGACAGAATCGGCTCGGGGGGCACATAGATGGACAAAACACGAGGATACAAAGCTTGGAGTGGATGTCAAATGCCCAGCAGAACAGCTCAAGTATGGGGGGCCGATGCAATCGGCCAATAAAAAACGAAAATACAGAAATTTTGGGCACAGCCGATGCGTAGACATCGACTTAAGAATTCAAAGCCGATGCACGGCCATCGACTCAAGGGGAAGCCTAATGGAGCAGTCATCAAGTTACGTGGCGAGGCTCTACTGGAGGAACCCCTCATTGGGATTGCTTGGTGACTCAGGCCCTCTCTTCAAGGACTTCCAACTCCTTTTGCAAGACTTCAAGCTCGGCAGTACCAGCAGAAGCATCAGTTCGGGCGTCCAAGACTGCCCTTTTTCTCATTTAAGCTGTTGATATTTGCCGGCAAGTTTGAGGATCGCAGCCTTGGCCAACAACAAGAACAGCATGAACGTGCAGATCAGGCTAGGATCATGAGAACAACCGACGATCGTCCAACTGAACTGCATTCTCACCAGAGGCTGCATCATTGAACTGAAGAAGCTCGGGGGGCAGCTCACTTTGAAGGTTCTCTGCTTTTGAAAGCCGATTTGGTTAGAATCGGCTGACGCTGCACTACAGTTGGGAAGCCGATGATGGCCCATTCGGTGGTACACTTTTATCCTCGCCTTGACTGAGGCTCGGGGGCAGCTCGCCCTCAAGGTTCTGGTTGCTGCAAAGAAATGGAGCATCACAAGGACAGTTATGGGCGAATGGTGCCTGTTTTGCAAAGTGTTAGCTTCAGCATTCGAGTTGATCCAGCAACAGTCCTAGGGCTCTCCTGAAGGCAAGGAGGATCAGGAAGGGAAGGATGCGGCAGAAGAATGTCTGAAATTTAAAGTTAATGAGGAGAATGGACGTTATTTCAGGAGTTGGCCGCTAAGTCTAACATTCCATTCAGTTGGATCTGCATTTCCAAGATCTGGGGGTTGCACGATTGTAGCTTGGCCCTGTTTGATCGAGAGTTTGGAGGTTCGGATGGATCTATCCGAGATTTATCGTGAGAGACCGATGCGGTGCCATCGGCTCGTTGAGCATTGACCGAATTGACAATCGGCGGACTCAGTACGAAGGACAATCGGCTAAATTATCATAAAGGAAATCGGCAAAATCAAATTGGGGAAATTCCTCATTGATAAACGAGATTTCTTGCATAAAGAGCTGATTAATCTCAAAAGGAAGAATTAGGGGTACATTGCCCTATCTACTACTACTGGCCCTAGGCTAAGATCCTATCTAGGGGCCATTGCTGCCCTCATTGTCGTCATCGTCGCCGTCGTCGGCGCTGCTCCCGGCCGGCTCGTCATCGCTGCTGTAGCGGCCGCCGGCAGGACCCTCGTTGTCCTCATCCTCCTCGTCAGCATCGTCGTCTTCGCTGTCGAAGTCGCTGAGGTTCCCGGGCCAGGGGCAATGGCGTTTGGCCGGCGGCTCGTCGGAGGAGCTGTCGTCCTCCTCCTCCTCCTCCTTCACCTCCTCGGAGGAGGTGACCCCGTCCCAGGGAAGGCGGTCGTCGTCGCTTTCCTCCACCGCTTCCTCATTGGCGAGAAGCGGAGGTCACTCTCCCCGTCATTCGAGGACTTGTCATCCTCAGACCAAATGGAGAAGTCGTGGTCCTCCTTGTCCCACGCTGTTGGGGCAAGGATATCGTACGCCGCCTGCGTACCCCAGGTGTTGATTCCCTGATGGGAGAGGACACGTAGGAAAGACCCGACGAAGTGGAGGAGGAAGAAGAGGAAGACATGGCGACGGAGGAGGGCTTTTGGAAGTGCTGATGCAAGGGGATGAAGAAGGGAACTGCAAGAAGTGGCTAAATAAAAGGGGATATAGCAATTTAATGCTTAAGCAGTTTCTGAGGATGTGGTGCCAAAACCGTCAAATCGTGCAGAAGTTGGGAAGGAAAGTCGTCATGATGAAGAATACCGACGGTTCTCTGCCACGACATGACCCTTCGAAGAAGACAGATGGTTTTGCAATTATCATTATCAAAACCAGGGGGCATGTGTTATCACCCGATTTTGGCCAAATCAAGAGATGGGCCGTAAGTGAAGATGGGCTGTGAAGATTACACGTGGAGCATCTTTGAAGCGGCCTTGCGCTAAGAGTTTGGGCTAAATTGCCCGTGTATCTGTAATATAGTAGATCATATCGTATTTAGAATTAACAGATAGAGTCTGGCCCATGCACGATTAGGTGCACGCCTCAATTAGAAAGTCCCTTGGACTATAAATATGTATCTAGGGTTATCGGAAAAGGAGGACAATCACGTTCACAACAAACACAAATCAGCGCATCGCCACCCCTTCCTTCGAGGGTTTCTTCCGGGTAAGCATCATGCTGCCTAGATCGCATCTCGCGATCTAGGCAGTACAACGTTTATTCGTCTACCTTGTGCTGCTCGTGCTGAAGCGTTGTTGATGGCGAGCAGCACTATTTATCCTTAGGTGTTTAGGGGCTTGCAGTGGTGCTTTCTCGTGCATACATGCGTGGCAATGCCGTCCCTCGACACCTAGCTGCCCTAACACCTATCTGGGTGTAAGGGCAGCATCTTGCTTGTTCGTTACTTAGTAGATCCGATCTGTTATAGTTGCTCTTTGCTCCGCAGGGATTAGTTTAATATCTGCATTGTTAGGCCTTATGCTGGGGTCGGACGATCCGGTAGTGCGTTAGGTGTTGTTTACCGTCCTACAAGGGATGCTCCGGAATCAACGTTATGTTGGTTTTTAGGCCTCTTGTAGGGGTAGTTTGCATCATCTTCCGTAGCTAGCCCGATCGCACGTAGGACGTTCCGGTTATGCGGTGAAAACCCTAAACTGTCGTAGATCGGTTTAGCTTTGTTTTGACCAAGCAGGATCCCCATGTCATTGCAAATCCAACGTGAACCATGGGGCGATCGGCTCTTTGAGCCGATCCACAGCAACCTGAGAGCCGATAGGGCTCGTATTTAATGTTTACGTGTCTACCATGCGGAACAATCAAAGCACTCTAACACCTTCCTGATCGGGTCTAGGTCGGGTGGCACGCCCTAGCAACCGCCAGGACGTGGCGAAGACTTGGGACGACGCGAGGTGCCAGGGTCCACTAAGCGGCCTTGGGAGCCTCCCGGCTCTTCGTGTTGCTTAACCATTGCCCGCCGGTGGGTTTTGGCAGGTAACAAGAAGGCGTTCGACGAGCGGAAGTTCATCGACCCCTACTTTTGGCCAATACACATGGACCGCGGCTCCAAGGCCATGTGCAACCATTGTGGCGTGTTCAGGTCGCTTGCAGAAAGTGGCATGGCATACAAGACGAGATCGAATGTCGTCTGCAGAGTGGCGCTAGCATGGATCGGAAGGAACGCCGTTCGCCTCGAAGGTCTTGTTGCCGAATTTTTCTGCGACGAGTTTCGCCCTGGTTTTGCAGATGGTTCGGGCGTACCAGATGTACCGAGACGACAACAAGAACGCCGAGTTCAAGTTCCCCCATGTCTTCACTCACATCGAGACCTGCAATAAGTGGGCCGACATGCGCGCGGCGCTCGCCAAGGGCGGCTTGTACAACCCAATGGCGTCGGTGCCCATCGCGGTGGAAGGCCGCCCGGAACTCGGCTAGAAGGCAGCCAAGGCGGCGAAGCTCATGGGCCCGCCGAGCGAGCGTCTTCAGGCTTCCCTTGAGAAGTGCATGACAACGCCAGGATGCACGCCGTAGCACGAGCCGAGAAGTTCGATGCGAACTGGAAGACGATGTTGAAGAACCAGAGCGTGCGGATCGACCTGCTCAAGGCCACCACCACGGCGAAGAAGAGGAACACGGAATGGGCGTTCCTCATGGCGGTGAACCCGGAGGTCATGGACGAGATGGTGGAACCGTGGTATGCGGCGCAGCGCGACATCATCCTCAGCCAACTCCCAGAGGGCCACTAGTAGAAAAACGGCCATTGGTACGGTTTCAAAGGGGCTTTAGTACCGGTTTTGGAACCGGTACTAATGAATCGGGACTAACCGGTACTAATGAATCGGGACTAAAGGCCCCCCCTTGGTACCGGTTTCTTACGAACCGGTATTAAAGGTGCCTCCACGTGGGAACGGAGGAGCCCATGAGACTGGAGTCCTTTGGTACCGGTTTGTAACACCAAACGTACTAAAGGCTATTTCGTTAAAAAAATTATCTATTTTTTTAATTATTTTTCACTCTTTTTTTTAGAATTTATTATATTTCAGTTAGTCTCTAAGGGCACGTACAATGGGCTGATGTCAGCCTTCCCTTAGAGATGCCACGTCAGATTTTTTCTTAGTTGGAGGAGAGAGAATGAAGAGAGAGAAGGTTGTCCTCCCTTAGTTAAGGGATCATCTCTTACGAAATAAGGGAAGACTATTTTCTCCATTGTATCACATATGTCTTCCCTTAGCAACAAATTTCCTACCAAAATTTAATTATTAATATTAATTGCTAGAGATGGCAGTAAGAGATAACGCGTTGTATGACTTATATCTAATGTCTTCTCTAGAAGATGTGGCGGAGTAAGGGAAGGCATGTCTTCTCTACCATTGTACATGTCCTAACTACACTTATCTCTAGTCAAATTACTGATGTAATAATAATTTTGAATAAATAAATAAAATTAACTTTTTTAATTTTTAATATTTTTTTGCCAATCCTAAAACCTAAAAACTTGAAAATCTTATAATTTGCTAAAAGTAATAGTAACCTTTATGCAGGATGCATCTATTAATTTTAATTTAAAAAAACTAAAAATATATAAAATTCTAAATTTTTGGAAAAAACTAAAATCTTCCCGCTTTCATATTTTGATTTGGAATTTTGAAAATCTAAAAATTGGCTAACCGGGTAAACCTGGGTAAATTCGGATGTAACTTTTTCCCACGATCATTTTGATATATTATACGCTTTTTTCCGACGTCGTATGCAAAAGTTAATGCTATTCACTTTTTTCTAAACTTTTTATGCAAAAAAAGTCAAAATTTAAATTTCCTAATTTCTCCAAATAGTAGGTTGCATAACATACAAAAATCTGAAAACATTTTATTTTTTAAATTTTCTATCATTTTCTTTTGTATTTTAAAGAACAAAAAAAAGGCGATCCACAGGTGGAGGTGCGTGGGGAGCAGGAAAACTTGTAGTACCGATTTGTGTCACGAACCGGTACAAAAGGTTTTCCCTAACCTGCCCGGTTCGTGTCACGAACGGTACTAAAGGTTAGCCCTAGCAGGTTCGTGACAACCGGTACTAAAGTTCCGAACCGATGCGAAAGCGACGCCCGGTGAAACCGGTATTAATGCAACCTTTAGTACCGGTTCGTAAGGAAACCGGTACAAAAGGCCTGGACGGAAGCCCAGTTTCTACTAGTGGGCGAACTGGCCGCCGCTGCTTTCTCGCCCACACCGACGCCGATCTCCACCCCGGATACCTCCACAGCAAGCACTGCTGCAACGCCATCACCACCGGAGGAGGAACCCGCCATAGTCACCGCCGACAATGAGCCCGCCGTGGCAAACGCCGAGGAGATCGCCGCCATCGACCAAGAGCCCGTCTTCCCACTAGAGGAGGCCGACCCACTGCTATTTAATCGTCGTGTCTGTAATATTATCATCAAACTTTTACCTCTTTTTGTGGGCGACGATCGCCAAGCTCGTGGACGATGATCGACAAATGTCTAGCCTATTTTTGTAGCGGAAAGCTTAACTTTCAAGTATATCATCGCTTTCGCCGGGTTACTCTGTGCTTGCCGCTGGGAAACTGGGTCTCCTAGACCGAAAGTTTCATTCATCCAACACTAAATAGTCCAATTTCAACTTGAAAGCAACCAACGAGTGGAGATGGTCTAATATATCGGTAGCGCATGCTTCAGCACTTGTCCGATAAAAAGATACTAGTCGCGCACAGTGAGGAAAGCATGCGGTGGGAAATTTCTCAGTCCCATTTAGTGGTAGCGTGCTCTGGACCATGGTGCTCGTAAACTGTGTGTACTAGTCGTGTATCTATAGGAGCTACGTGCATCTGTGCAGCAAGCACGCAAGTGCCTAGCCTGACGTGCGCGTAGACGCACCAGCCGATGCGCACTAGGATGACCTGCGGTGACGCGGCCCGCCCGACGACGGCATCAACCACGAGAGTGCAAGACACCAAATCTTCGCCAAACTGCGGAGCCATGACATTAAGTTGTACGACTACAACATGCTAACAGTCAACATCTTCGTCGAGCACATCTACTCCGAGAAGCGACATCGACATGCAAAATCCACACGCTAGGCCGGTGTGGAAGTTCTTCATCGACTTCTCCAACAGCGCGACATCGCGTCGCTGCGAGGGACGCCTCCAAGTGACACGTCGTCGACACTCCTGCTGCTCCGACATCGCCGACGCTACATCGCCAAGGTCTACATCACCGTGGTCATCATCGACATCGTCGTCAACACTACGCCGCCGCCACACAACATCGTCCACATGATGGACATGAAACTACGACGCCCTCTGACAGTACAACTGCAAGGCATGACGCCGGCATTGACCACGTCCACGTCCGACGGCTAAGACTGCATCGACACACCACAACCGCGCACATGGTTCTGGCAAAACCGTGTGTGCTTGGTGGGCTTCCTCCAGTTCTGGCAAAACTGGTGGTCTCACCTACGACTGCGTCCTCTGACATCTTCAAGACGCCCGCGGCGGTACCCCTCAGGGTGCAAAACGTCGCCCCCGACGGTACCTTTTAAGGTGCAAAACGTCGGCCTCGACTGCAGCTCCGTCCAAACAAACAAAAAAGGAAGAAAACAAAAACCGCGCAATTTTTTTGCGCCTCCGGCGAAGGCGGCTACACCACCTAGGACAACTACATCATCGACCACGACTACCTCGACCACGGCTACATCACGATCGGCTACCTCGACATCGACATCAAGGCTATGTCTACGGTGACACATTGGCAACAACTCCAGTCGACAGCGTCCGCGTTGTCACTTGCGTCCACGACACTCCCGCTGTGACTGCGGGAGGGAAGAGAAGGAACCAGAAGGGGACGCCGATGATGACAAGGAGGAGAAGAGGATGGAAGCGCGGGACTTCAAATTCAGTCGCAATCGTCCGTTTCACTCCCGCTACGACTGAGGGGGAATGTTAGAATACATATAGGACATGGAGATAGACTAGGACTCTAGAGATATCATCTTGTACTCCAAGTCTACTCCCTCTTACTTCTATATATACCCCATGAGGGTCACCAAAATAAACAACGAAACGAAACAAAACATTATTTAGGGTTCTATAACTTTCTACACCGCGACGGCACCACAGCTTCACCCGAACTAAACTTTTTCCAAGCTAACCCTAGTTGATTCCGGAAAGCGTGTCCAGCGACATGATCACCGACTTTGGCCTGGTTCGATTGCCCGTCTCGAGCGATGTTGGTCGACACCAATTTTTGCACCTGATTTTTGATTAATACATTTAGATGCATGTGATTTTTTTGAACAGTTTGTGTGATCATAGGTTGGAAACGGACTTTGTATGGAAATAATATGCTTTTTTAGTGAACACTACGCTAATCCGACTTCGAACCTATAACAAAGACTAGGTACCAAAAACATAGACTCATCTTCTAGGCTAATGTGAATAATATTGATTGTATTATAGAGATTTATCATAAATTTTGATATATACATGATAAACTTGAGCTATGAATAACGCTGAGAATTGAAGACTTTGAAGATTTCTTGATATTTGAACATCACGACGAGGATAGCGCAAGGATAACTAGAAGAGACATGTCCCGGTGATGGTAAGGTGTAGTTTTGCTTGTTTAGGGAGATTTTGGCTTGTTTTCTATGAACTTAGGAATGTAATGGGAATGGATGATAACAATTGAAAGGGTTTTCTGGCGACTGAGTGAGGGATATTCAAGATCGAGTTGCACACCGAGGGGGGGATATTCAAAAATCTTAATAGATAAATTGCAGAATTTATTTTATAAAAAGGTAAAGCGTTGATATTGAGCTTATTAATGGTATGTTTTCAGGTTCTATTTATAATCAATTTTTTTTCTATCTTTATTGTATTAAGTTACTGTGTTAGAATCGAATTAAATATAGCACAAATGTCTCAGAATTATTTTTAAATTTGAATTATTTTATTTAGAGTTCATCGTGCCTCATATTCTTTCTATCCTGCATCACCGCTAAGGCGCTAAATGTCTGGTCTCTCCAGTCAGACCGGTGACCAGCAAGACACCAAGGGGCCATATGAAAGAGGCCGCCAATGGTTGGTTTAGAGTTTGAAAAAAGTTATTCAGCTGAAAGAACTCCACGCCAAGGGCAGAGCCCATCAAATTCGACAGGAACCTATCGTTGTTGCCGTGTGGAAACCGTTGGGGAAGATGGAGCACGTCGCGTACCCGGTCGTCGTCGTTTGGTTCTTCGCGAGTTCATGTCGCGGGCACCACCGCGGTTGTCCACCCAGCTGGGCGCCGCGTTCAAATACGTGGCCCCTACAAAGCCAGGACTAGTACTGTACTAGTCAAGTCAACACAGGTTCCACCCTCTGCCTCGACTTCTACAGTCTTCTACTCTGCTTCGCCACCCGCATTCTCTCCACCGCTCACCCAAACAGGCAAACACCATGGCCTCGCACCACCTCCCCTCCTACCTAGCCCTCCTCCTCGCCTTCCTCCTCCCGCCGCTAGCCGCTTCCCAGTGGCCAAGCTGCGGCAAGAACGGCAACTTCACCACCAACAGCGCCTACCAGGCCAACATCCGGTCCCTGTCCACCACCCTTCCCAAGAACGCCTCCGCCTCGCCGATGCTCTTCGCGGTGGCCGCCGTCGGCACCCGTCCGGACACCGTCTACGCGCTCGCGCTCTGCCGCGGCGACGCCAACGCCTCCGTCTGCGGCGACTGCGTCTCCCAAGGCTTCACGGACGCGCAGAAGCTCTGCCCCAACAGCAAGGCGGCCACCGTCTACTACGACCACTGCTACGTCGCCTTCTCCTCCAACCAGACCCTCCTCTCGCCCACCGGCGGCGATAACGGGGCCCTCATACTGACAAACCAGCAGAACGTGACCGCGCCAGTGAGGGCGTTCGACGCCGCCGTGGGCGCGCTCATCAACGCTACCGCGGCTTACGCGGCCGAGAACTCCTCCAGGCGATTCGCCACGGGGGAAGCGGGGTTCGAGACGGTCGACAAGGCGAAACCGAAGATCTACGGTCTCGCGCAGTGCAGGCCGGACATGGCGCCGGCCGACTGCCGTAGCTGCCTCGCGGAGATCACCACCTACATCCGATTCATGAGCGGGAAGCAGGGTGGTAGGATTCTAGGACTGCGGTGCAACTACAGGTATGAGCAGTATCCCTTCTACACCGGGCCTTCGCTGCTGCAACTTCCCGCGCCATCCATCGGGGAAGCTCCAGCACCCACGCCGGTGAACGCGACGCCAGGCTCTCCAACGCCGGTGGATGCAGCGCCAGGCTCGCCACCGCAGGTGAACGCGACGCCAGGCTCGCCACCGCCAACCGGAGGAGGTAAAGCCTAGAGAAAAAGAAACTTCACGCTGTTTGCAGGATTCATTTGTTCACCTGACAAAAACATGCAGAATCTTGTTGAATTATCTTCAGTGTGTCTTGTACTGACTTGCGTCTTTTGTTTACAGGAAGCACAGGGAATGGAGCTGCTGGAATTTTAACCATTACACTGCCAATAATCGCTGCAATACTAGCTTCTGCTGTAATTTAGAGCACTCTTCTTGACGATCTTGCCGGTTGTGCATCCTGGCTGATTGCTAGCCATAGAAACTCACTTGTAAAGGTTGCCTCTTGGAATTTAAACCACTCTTCCACGATTTAATCTAACAAGGAATAAAGTCACGAACGAAATATCTTCTTTGTCTTCTCGTGTGTGTGCATAAGCACATGGGTTCTTTTTCCTATTTAGACAGGGAAGTACGAGCATCTCCACCTGCGTCTTCAAAATAGGCGCCGACAGGTGAGTCGGCACAGGTGCCGGCACAACTTCCTCCGTTTAAGGAACTGGCTTCCACACCGGCATCCACCAAACCGGTGGGCGCAATAGAATTTTTGTAATAAAAAGTCAGAAATATGGATAGAAATTCGAATTCAGGTTTTCGAATATGAAATCTAGGACAACATCAGGCCACCAAATCGCCGTCAATCATAGTTCGGCTGCCAAAAAAAGACAAGTTGGGCTTCGAGGCCAAATGATCACAGGAACGATGTCATCGGCGGCTCAACTTCGACGACGCCTTCCTCGTCGGCGATCTCCTGTGGCACCTCCATCGCCGGCACGGGCTCCACGGGCGCCGCGGACACTGCTCCAGCAACTTGCGCCGCCAGCACCTCCTTGCCGATGCGCTCGCGGTACATCTTGTGCCACGCACTCGGCAATGGGTCCATGGCCGCCATGTCCGCCATCAATATCTTGGATTATTGAGTCATCTTGGCCAATGAAAGCTGCGCCGCTTCATTCGTGGTTTTCATGGTGGCGGCATGAGCTTCCATCTTTGCCGCCTCCACCTTCTCCCTCTCCAACTCAATCTTCACATCTTGCTTATCCATTATTGCTTTCCTCATGGCGACGGACCTATCCGCACCGCCGCCTCCTTGTTCTCTATGGAGATGGAGGACATCATCTTCTCGAAGGAGGCGTCCATGGCGGCCAATCCCGACGCCGCATTCCTCTCAGACGTGTCCTTCTTGTTGCCAATTGGGCGCCCGGTGGAGGAGGCGGAAGCTTCGACCGGCCCATCTTCTCTGGCGCCGTCCTTGTTGAGAGTGAGATTTGGTCCACCGCCGGGTCGCCAGAGCAGGGTCGTATAGGATTTATTTCCATAGGGTAGGGCAGCCGTGTGTTTTCGATCTGGATGCACGATGCCTGCGTTGGCGCATGGATCGTACGGACTCTGGCCAGGCCAGCTGATGTCGAGGAAGTCCTTGCCCGCGTACGTGCCGCCGGACGTCGGTGCATGCTGTCCACGATCCCGTGTGGTCTGGCCCTGCGTCGATGGAGCGGCAGCGTCTGGGCATGGTGCATGTTGACGTAGAGCCCTGTAAGTCTGAGGTAGATTGCGGGGTTGCCGCTTGCTGCTGTTAGGGAGACATCCTCCCGTGCGGCTAACCAAGATTAGTTAGGGATATATCTTGTGTAACAATACTTGTAAACTTGACTTGTACCTCAAGTCTTTGTGCATATAAATAGAAACAGAGGGAGAGGAGGCGTGCCATCGAGCAGCCCATTGTTTTCATGGTATCAGAGCGGGTCATCCTCCCCGCCGCCTAAACCCTCTCCCTCTCCAAAAACCCTAACCCTAGCCACCAACCTCCCTCCCCTCTCCCACCATGACTCCCGATGAGATCGCCGCCAAGGAGCGCGAGCTCGAGGCTCGTGCCAAAGCCCTAGATGACCGCGAAGCCTCCATCAACCAGCAGATCCTCACCGCCACCAACGCCGCCGCCGTCTCCCTTCCGGCTGGCCAAACCCCTTCCCCAAACCCTAACCCCACCGAACCCACCACCACCAGTCCCTCCACCTACGCCACCTCAATCAAGCTCCACGTGCCGATCACTCTCAGCCTCACCGACGGCAACTACACAAGCTGGAGGGAGCTCTTCCTCGTCGCCCTCGGCCGCTACGGTCTCACCGCTCACGTCACCGGCGAGGCCACTCCCTCCGACACGTCTCCCACCTCTGCTTGGGGCCGTGATGACTACACCGTGCTCTCCTGGATCTACGGCTCTATCGACACCGACCTCCTCGGCATCGTCATGCGTCCCGGCTCCACCGCGCTCACCATCTGGGACGCCATCGAGAATCTCTTCCGCGACAACAAGAAGCACCGCGCCATCCAGCTCGAGGCCGACTTCCGCAACACGCCACAGGGCGATCTCTCCATCAGCGACTACTGCGCCAAGCTCAAGAACCTCGCCGACTCCCTCACTGACGTCGGCCAGCCCATCAGCGACGAAACGCTGGTTCTGACGCTCCTCCGAGGCCTTAATGACACTTACGCCCATCTGCGTTCGTTTCTCCCCTTTCAGGTGCCGTTCCCCTCGTTTCTTCAGACGCGCTCCGCCCTCATCCTGGAAGAAACCCAGCGACGCACCGACGCACGCAACGCCGCCTCCACCGCACTCTGGGCCATGGGCCAGAGCGTGCTGCCCAACAATGGGGGCGCCCGCGCCCCTCCTTCTGGCGATCGCTCATCGTCTGCTCCCTTCGGGGGCGATCGCGCCGGCGGCCGCGGCACCAACTACTTCACCAACACCTTCCGCGGCGGAGGCCGCGGACGCGGCAGCGGACGAGGACGTGGGCGCGGCCGCGACAACCCCTGGCAGTTCAATCCCTGGACGGGAGCCCCTACTCGCGCCCAGCTACAGCAGGCCCCGTGGCAGCCACCTCCATCAACACCGTGGCAGCCGCGCTCACCGACGGCATGGCAGCCGCCGTCCCCAGGCCTCCTCGGCCCGCGCCCCAGCATGACACCACAGGCGTACACAGCCCAGGGCTCCTACGTCCCCACCACCCACCAGCAACAGCAGATCGACCCGGCTCTCCTCGCTGCCCTCAACAACCTGCAGCTACCCGGCAGCGATTGGCACATGGACACTGGTGCATCCTCTCACATGGCATCCGATCCCGGTAATCTCCACTCCCTCCTTCCATCCTCATCACAATTTGTCACCGTCGGGAACGGTGCAACTCTTCCTGTCACCCGTGTCGGTTCCCAAACTCTTAATACCCTCACTAAACCCCTTTATCTTAACAACATACTCATCGTTCCACAAATCATCAAAAATCTCATATCTGTTCGTCAATTCTGTATCGATAATCACTGCACCATTGAATTTGATCGCTTTGGTTTTTCTGTGAAGGCCCTTCCCAGCGGGATCGTGATTCTCCGATGTAACAGTCCAGGCCCTCTCTACACCGTCAACCCACCTGCCTACGCCGCTGCATTCCTCGCCACCATCTCCCACGACCTCTGGCATCGCCGCCTTGGACACCCCGGCCACAGCTCCACGCCATCTCTACCCACCAGCTTGCCGAATAAAACAGGATCCTCCCTGTGTCATGCATGTCAATTAGGAAAACATGTTAGGTTACCATTTTCTTTGTCGCAATCGTCTACTACTCGACCGTTTGAACTTTTACATTGTGATCTATGGACCTCCCCAGTCCTTAGCATGTCTGGCTTTGCCTACTATCTAGTCATTATCGATGATTTCTCTCATTATTTTTGGAGTTTTCCTATTCGCAAGAAATCCGATGTCTTTGCCACGTTTGTTACTTTTCATGCCTTTGTCACCACCCACTTCAACCTCCCTATTCTAACCATACAATGCGACAATGGAAAAGAATTTGATAACATTAAACTAAACTCCTTCTTTCAATCCCATGGAACCCTTTTTCGCTTCTCATGCCCCTACACTTCTCAACAAAACGGCAAAGCCGAACGAGCCATTCGCACCATCAATGATGTTATCCGCACCCTTCTCTTCCAAGCCTCCCTGCCTCCCAATTTTTGGGCCGAGGCCCTCCACACCGCCACTCATCTTCTCAACCTTCGTCCCACCGCAGCCCTCCGTCGACAAACCCCACACTTCACCCTGTACGGTACACATCCATCCTATGATCACCTACGCGTGTTCGGTTGCCTCTGCTATGTCAACGTATCCTCCACTAGTCCCAACAAACTAGCCCCACGCGCCACCAAATGTATTTTTCTCGGTTATCCATCTCGCCACAAAGGCTATAGGTGTCTCGACGTGTCCTCCCGACGCATTCTAATCTCCCGACATGTTACGTTCGATGAACATACCTTTCCTTACGCCTCTACCACACAAACATCTCCACCGCCTGCCATCATCGACCCCATAGACCCCCACTTCCTACCAAACCCTCCCACCATACCCACGTCGGCGCCGCCACCTCCCACTCCACCCCCTGCCGCGGCAGAGAATTCTGCTGCCGCGAGCCCACGCCAGCCTGCCGCCATCTCTTCTCCTGCCGCGGCAGCCTCTTCCCCTGACTCGCCTCCACGGCAGCCTGCCGCCGCTCTGTCTCCTGCCGTGGCAGCGGCGCGGCCCAGCTTTACCCATGTGTACACTCGCCGCCCTTCGCAACCACCAGCCATCATCCATCGCACTCGTAGCACCACCGGTAAACTTCCACCTCCCATCGATAAACTCAATCTCTCCGCCACCGTATCTTCCCCTATTCCTCACAATTATCTAGTTGCTCTTCGTGATCCTTCCTGGCGCCAAGCCATGCAGGACGAATATGATGCTCTTCTCCATAACCAAACCTGGACTCTCGTCCCTCCCCCTCCTGGTGCCAACATCGTCAGTGGCAAATGGATTTTTCGTCACAAATTCAATTCCGATGGATCTCTTGCTCGTCACAAGGCACGTTGGGTCGTTCGTGGTTTCACACAACAACCTGGCATTGACTTCGATGAGACTTTCAGCCCCGTTGTCAAACCTGCCACCATCCGTGTTGTTCTCTCTCTCGCCGTGTCTCAAAATTGGCCCATCCATCAACTCGACGTCAAAAACGCTTTTCTTCACGGCAACCTTTCTGAAGAAGTCTACAGCCAACAACCCTCGGGGTTCATCGATCCCTCTCGTCCCACTCATGTTTGTCGTCTCCTCAAATCACTCTACGGTCTTAAACAGGCTCCTCGGGCTTGGTTTCAACGCTTTGCTACGTTTGCTCGCTCCATTGGCTTTCTTGAATCCAAATCTGATCACTCTCTTTTCACTCTCCATCGCGGTTCTGACATCGCTTACCTCCTTCTCTATGTTGATGACATCGTTCTAACCGCATCCACCACTTCCTTTCTCCATTCTATCATCAACACTTTCAGCCGCGAGTTTGCTATGAAAGACCTCGGACCCCTTCATCATTTTCTCGGTATCTCTGTCACTCGCCAACCCCATTCTCTTCACCTATCTCAACGCCAATATATCCTAGACATCCTCCACCGTGCCGGCATGAGTGACTGCCATCCGTCCTCCACACCCGTTGATACCAAAGCAAAGCTCCCTGCCTCTACCGGTCCTCCTGTGGCCGATCCATTTCTCTATCGTAGTCTAGCCGGCGCTCTTCAATACATGACTCTCACTCGGCCCGAAATCTCCTACGCTGTTCAACAAGTTTGTCTTCACATGCACGATCCCCGTGAACCTCACCTTCTCATTGTCAAACGAATCCTTCGCTACCTCAAAGGGACTCTTGATCATGGCCTCACTCTTCACTCCTCCACCTCTCACTCTCTCATTGCCTACTCGGATGCTGATTGGGCAGGATGTCCAGATACTCGCCGGTCTACGTCAGGGTACTGTGTGTTCTTGGGTGACAATCTGGTCTCTTGGTCATCTCGACGACAGCCCACCGTGTCACGCTCTAGCGCTGAGGCTGAATACCGTGCTGTTGCCACTGCCGTTGCCGAGACTTGTTGGCTCCGTAACCTTCTGCAGGAGCTCCGGCGTCCTCTTCACAGCGCCACGATTGTCTACTGTGATAACGTGAGCGCTGTTTATCTCTCGGCCAACCCAGTTCAGCATCGGCGTACCAAGCACATTGAACTTGATATACATTTTGTGCGTGAGAAGGTGGCTCTTGGGGCTCTGCGAGTGCTACATGTACCCTCCAGTTCCCAGTTTGCTGACATCTTCACTAAGGGGCTACCGTCTGCCTTATTTCATGAATTTCGATCCAGTCTTCACATCGGCGAAGCACCGAGTTCAGACTGCGGGGGCGTGTTAGGGAGACATCCTCCCGTGCGGCTAACCAAGATTAGTTAGGGATATATCTTGTGTAACAATACTTGTAAACTTGACTTGTACCTCAAGTCTTTGTGCATATAAATAGAAACAGAGGGAGAGGAGGCGTGCCATCGAGCAGCCCATTGTTTTCAGCTGCGCGCGCCTGCACGGCCCGGAAGGTCGCCGGATCTGAAGCTGGACGAACACCAATTGGGGGTTGCCGCTTGCTGCGCGCGCCTGCGCAGCCCGTGAAGGTCGCCGGATCTGAAGCTGGACGAACACCAATTGAACCACTGATTTCTGCAGATCACCGGATCTTGGAGGATCGTGTATGTAGGAATTTTATTTGGCTAAATCGGATCTAATCTATAAAATTTGGGAATTCGAAATTTGGATCTAAACTAAACTAAGAACCGATCAGATCTTTGATTAAAATCGGGTGTCGCGCCCCCGAGGAGAGATCTCCCCGGAGGCGGCGCGATGCGAAAGTGGTGGAAGGACCTAGGATCGGCGCCGTGAGGCTAACCGCTCTGATACCATGTAGAAAGTTGTAGAACCCTAAATAATGTTTTGTTTCGTTTCGTTGTTTATTTTGGTGACCTTCATGGGGTATATATAAAAGTACAAGAGGGAGTAGACTTGGAGTACAAGATGATATCTCTAGAGTCCTAGTCTATCTCTATGTCCTATATGTATTCTAACACTTCTAACACGCGGCGGCGTTCTTCGGTCCAGATGAACGGGGACGGCGGGCAGGGCAATTTCAATCCTGGACGCGGAGGATTCAATGAGGGGCGCGGTGGCTACCAGACTCGTGGTGGCTTTGGGCCTGGCCGCGCCGTGAACGCACGCGGACGGCATGGAGGTCGCGGGGGATACGGGTATAGTGCTGGACAGGGTTACAACGGCGCAGGCCGTGCCGTTGGCGGCGGTCGTGGCGTCTAGGGGTTTGGCGTTGGCAACGATCGTGGCTTCGGTCGGAATTACACACAGGGTGAGGGTAGCGGCACCGCCGGCATGGATGAAGGGCATGCTTATCGTGAGGACACCCGGGGAGGTAATGCAAATTTCCAGGGAGATTATCACAGAAACTATACATCTCATCAACGTTGGAACAATGCATGCCGTGGGGGTTTTCAGCAGCGATTCCGCCCCATTGAGCACAATAATGTTCAGGCTAGAGGTCCTATAGACGCTGATTTATTGCAGCAAACAGTACATGCTATTGTAGAGGCGCAGTGACGGCGGCAGTGACTGCAGTGCCGTGCTTTCTTTGTATCATTTGTTTTGACATACACGCCCAAGAAACTTAGCAGGTTCACGCAAATATTCTTCGTAACATGCATCACGTCGATTGCAGAGCGGACATCTAGGACTTTCCAATATTCTAGCTACCAAAATATAGATTTCTTCTTCCACATGGGTGCGTGTCCATCAACTCCCTGCGGAACTGATTGTCGGCCAGGACCCTTTCCAAAGATGATTTTCAAATCCTTGACCATATCAAATACCTCAGCACCAGTACGTTCCGCAGGCTTCGGCCACTGATATGCCTTGCCGTTGAAATGCTTGCCTTTTTTTCTTACGTTATGATTTCGGGGAAGAAATCGACGATGCCCCAGGTACACGTTCTTCTTACAATTACCCAAATATATACAGTCAGTCTCATGTAAGCAGTGCGTGCATGCATTGTATTCCTTATTTTTCTGTCCCGAAAGGTTACTAAGAGCAGGCCAATCGTTGATGGTTACGAAAAGCAACGCTCGTAGGTCAAATTCCTCGTCTTTGTGCTCATCCCACACGTACACCAGGTCTGCCCCACAACTGTAAAAGTTCATTAACTAATGGCCTTAGGTACACATCGATGTCGTTGCCGGGTTGTTTCGGACCTTGGATGAGCACTGACATCATAATGAACTTCCGCTTCATGCACAACCAAGGAGGAAGGTTGTAGATGCATAGAGTCACGGGCCAGGTGCTATGGCTGGAGCTCTGCTCGCCAAAAGGATTCATGCCATCTGTACTTAGACCAAATCTTATGTTCCTTGCGTCAGCTGCAAAATCTTTGAACTCTCTGTCGATCTTTCTCCATTGCGTTCCATCAGCGGGGTGTCTCAACTCCCCGTCCGACATACGGTTCTCTTTGTGCCATCGCAACAACTTGGCATGCTCTTTGTTCCTGAACAGACGTTTCAACCGTGGTATTATAGGAGCATACCACATCACCTTGGCGGGAACCCTCTTCCTGGGTTTCTCGCCCTCAACATCGTCACCAGGGTCATCGCCTCTGATCTTATAACGCAATACAATGCATACCGGGCATTCATTCAAATTCTCGTATTCACCGTGGTAGAGGATGCAATCGTTAATGCATGCATGTATCTTCAGAACCTCTAAACCTAGAGGGTAGACAACCTTCTTTGCTTCGTACGTACTGGCGGGCAACTCGTTATTCTTTGGAAACATATTCTTCAACATTTTCAGCAAGTTTTCAAATCCTGAGTCAGATAGACCTTCCTGTGCCTTCCATTTCAGCAAATCCAGTGTGCAGCCCAGCTTTTTCAGACCATTATCGCATCCTGGGTACAACGACCTTTTGTGATCCTCTAACATGCGATCTAAATTCTCCCTCTCCTTTTAGTTTCGCAGCGTCTCCGTGCATCAGCAATGGTCCGACCAAGATCATCAGCGGGCTCATCACGTGCATCTTCTTCACCTTCCCCTTCACCTTCCCCTTCATCTTCCCCACCTTCAGCATCCTCCATGAAAGTATCACCGAAATGATCAGGATAGTTATCATCGATGATATCATCCCCCTCTTCATCTTCTTCCATTATAACCCCTCTTTCTCCATGCTTGGTCCAACAATTATAGCTTGGCATGAAACCGTGCCGAAGGAAGTGCAGGTGAACATCTCTTGAGGATTTGTAACCCTTCTGATTCTTACAGTCAACACATGGACAGATAACAAAACCCCCCTGATTGTTCGCATTAGCCACTACGAGGAAATCTTTCAAACCCGTAATAAACTCGCCGGAGAGTCGGTTACTGTACATCCATTGCCGATTCATCTGCATTATTATTATATAAAGTATATAATTAACCATCATGTATTTGTTAAACTAACTAGCTAGAAATAATAGAAATTAAACAATGAACTACACACATGCATATTTATGACACATGAAAGGTTCAAGTTGCTAACCGCGATCGAGGAGGAAAAATAAATGAGAAAGCTCAAGTGTGGCTCGGACACTTCATATCATGTTTGTTTCATGCTCTCGGGCATTTCATCGAACACCTTGTGTGCATAAGAGGAACCAAAAGCAAACCCACCACCCCCTTGTGAAGATTGTGAAGAGAAGTGACACCAAATGACTAAGTGAAGTGAGTTGAGCTGCCTTTTATAGGGATGGGCCTTTAGTCCCGGTTGGACTGGCCAACCGCGACTAAAGGCCTTCGGGCCAGGCCTGAGGACCTTTAGTCGCGGTTGGCTTGGCCAACCGCGACTAAAGCTCCTCCCGTCCATCAGCTGGCCATCGAGCCCGCTGGGCCCAGACCTTTGGTCGCGGTTCGCCTCCCGAACCGCGACTAAAGACCTCATTAGTCGCGGTTCGGACATTTTGGGGACTAAAGGGGCGTATGGAAGCCTCTTTTTCTACTAGTTCAGACAGGGGGTCGCAAGAACAGTGAACAATAAATCTTTTGTCCTTTCGCAGTAATGTTTTGTAGCGTCTATGGATTTGCTTTTGACATCATAATATGCCGCCATCTGCTGTTTCGTTTTGGGGGAATTTCGGCTTCCATACAGACTGTTCGACTTAGGTTTTGAAACTTTGAAATAGATGATATAACGTAGTTCGTACACACACAAAATTCAGATACTACCGCAAGTTAAATAACCGTGTTTGAAAATATACAATAACTACTGAATATAATTTGGAGATAAACCCTTGCATAGAAACAGCATGCACTATATAGGAGCTGAATGCACAATTAGGAGAAGTTAGAGTTATAGACGTTACATGGATATTCGGTTTTACAGGCTACTAAGCACTATCAGTAACATAATAAGTGGAGTGGATAAATGCAAATGGTTGATGTTGCTTTTGAGGACGATCTAATTAAAGCAACCATGAGCTTGACGAAAACATCCATTCTTGATATATGTTGATATATCAGCATTATTATTTTTTTTGCTTGAGAGAAGGCGCAGCTGCTGAAAATTGTGGCAGAGACGGATGATTCATTTGTCTTCAGATGGAGGATTACTAGGATGCCTGCATTATATGCGACTAAAATTAAAAAGAGAATATGCTTTCATGATACAATACATTCTCAACTAATAAACATATCTGAATTTCATGAAGACTCAGTTGTCATATAGCAGTTCAGATTATTTAACAACAGTTTCATTTTTGTGGGAAACTTACATCATAGATCGGTTTTTTCTATCATGCCAGTCCTGTCGAAGTAGGAAGAAAAGACATGCGAATCCAACAGCTTGAAATACCAACGCCATGATGTTCTCGCTAGCCATGGACACATTTCTCATCGCAGAGAATCGTTCTGGAGTGCAATACACAAAGTTTCAATTCAGTGCAGATGAACATTGTCTTTCTTTCCGATTTTTGAGGAAAATTATTTGAATGTAGAGTCAAAGAAATCACATATTGCACAAAGCAAGCATGGATATACCAGTGATATATTTGTGTTACCAAATTTACAAGGTTCCACAGTAAGTTGTATTACATAGCTCACTGCATAGTAAAAGGCTACAATATTGTTCTTTATAATCAAGTCATGATGCACTACTAATCCTGTAAGAAAGAGAGTAACATGGAAGAAAAGCAATGCTTCACAAAGGCCGAACACGTAACTGTTTAATTTGATATTTTCTTTTCGGCTGTATTCAATGGTTTCGCATTGATATGCAACAGTTCTATTAGCACATTAGTCATTTGTAAAGAGTGAAATTGAATCCATCTAATTAAAATGCGATAAGAAAAACCATCTAAAGAAAACAGATTGACAACCTACATCTTTTAGCCTTTTTTCATCTAGAAATCAATCAGTCCATGCAATTCATTGAGATTGGGCCGGTCAAGGGGGGATTTCTCTGATTTGTGTTCTTGTTTGATGGTACTTAAGAAATTACCAGGCGTGTGTATAGGGAGTTTAACTCCAGACAGAATTTACTGATTCAGATAAAAATGGATAGATAAGTTCAAAATTTATTTTTATAAGGCATTAGCTTAGAAATTCACACCTCACATACAAGCTAATTACAAGGTGACAATTTATCCTTAGCTAATCGGGAGTTGGTTCTGCACGAGTATCGCCCGCATGCTATGGTGATTTGTAGTTGGCCAACATATATACCCGCATATTGAGAAGACCGGTGTCGATTGTTTTCATTTGGTTCAGTGGAATTCTTTGTAACCTTAATTCTGATGTAAACTGCTCAGCAGGAACTTTCTTGTCCTCGAGTATAGTTTTACTGCTTCAGCAACTCCCTCTTCACTGCTAAGCATCATGAAGCTTTCTCGGTGCTAAAAGAGCACCTAGATATTATTATTTTTATACCGGCTTTTCTGAATAGTGACTAGCACATGGCTAAGCACACTACCATGTTTATTTGGAAATTCCAACATGATTCCTTTGTATTATTGTTTGGTGGTTATAAATATAATCAACTGACAGAATTGCAAATTATAATACCTCTAGTAGTTTTCTATTTTTCATGTGAAAAATCTATACTCTTTGTTGACTGAGTTGCACATATGAAGCTTGTATGTTGAAAAACGCCGTATGTAATTTTGGATTTCGAAATGTGCAACTCCAAACGCAAACTTGCACATAATTTCTTAAACATGCTATCTGGTTACCGTCGCATAAGATTGGCTCACATTATAGCTTTACATATCCAATCTATATCGTGGTTTGTTGTCCAACAAAAACTTGAGATTGAGAATAACTTAAAAAAACATATATACGGCGCCCTAAAAAGAAATATACTCACCTTTGTGGCCATCGTGTTTGAGGACTAGAAAATCCACAGTCTCGAGGTAAATGATTGCAGAGAGTTTGAGAGAGCAGTTGCTGTTGGAGAACTCGACACCCTTCTGGTATGGACACGTTGTCTGTGCTTCTTGGAGGGCTAAGGTGATGCAGGCCGAGCAGGATGAGAAGTCCGTTCCGTTGTGGCAGTGTGATGCAGCATACATGCCGTCCCCAGAGTCATGGTTGGCGTAGCGGCTGAGCATGGAGGAGGTCTTGTTCGGGAGAATGGCCATGAAGACGCGCATGCTTGCTTCATAGGTGCTGCTGGCTGTGCGATTACCATGGCCAGTGCAGATGATGTTACAGTTGGCAGCAAGCGGCAAGACTAGGATGGCAAAGGAAAGGAGGTAGAAACGGTGCCACATCCACATGGACATAGTGCGATGTGTGGAGCGATATGAAGTTTAGTAACTATTACTGGTACAGGTGATGGTAGAGTCTATAATATCAGAATTGATTCACCAGTCTAGCAATTGCCCGAGTAGTTGGTTTGGAGGGATTAACATGGACGGAGGAGCACCAGGTGTGTGAAAGAGCCAAAAAAGAGTATAGTCAAAGAACCTCAGTCTTTGCTAGTTACAAGGAAAATTGCTATAAAACGCTGATTCCAAGGGGATTACTTTACAAAGGGCACAACCGCACAAGAGATCGTTAACTACAAGGAGTTAGTTTATACAAGTATCATTTGTCCCATGCTATCCTGATTTGTGGATTGGTCCAAAACTCCAAATACCCTACTGACAATTTCATTCTCTATTCTTTCCCATTGTCTTTGTAGTATCTTGTAATGACCTTGATTGTGAAGCTAGAGAAGGCTGGGATAAACTTAACTTGCCAACTACGTTTGGGGAAACCATGCTCTGCTCATAGTAGCTTCCGTTGCTTTCTGTATTTACTTTCATGCTTACGTCTCTTACGATGGAAATTCTGCTCTTACTCATTTTATTCTAGCCAGTTATAGCAGGCACGGGGAGCACATGAGCTGCTAGTGAATACTCTGCTTTGCATATGTTAGCCTAATGCATAATTCCAGTTAGTGGCATAACACAAGCAAGCCCTTTAAGTGGAGATTTACTTTAGGGGAAACATGCACTGCTTCTATGAGGGTATAGGGGAGCTATGCTCTGCATTTCTTAGGGGAAGAACTATGCTCTGTTGTCGATATCTGCTGCCATTTTCCTATTCTGCCAATTTCACCCATGCTCGCACCAACTGTCTTTGCATAATAGTCCAAACAAGTCACTATGTGAGAAATGAGCCCATGTAATGTCAAAACCAGTGAACCAAACCAAGGCATTAAGAGTTTACTTGTTAATCAGTTAGGGTTGCGTAATCAGAAATTGTGCCCAGTTGGATCTCTATTTCTAGATAGTTGGGATTACATACATATCCAGAGATGCAGATCGAAGCATTGGGTGAAAACTACAGAGTGAATGAAGTGGATGTTGGAACTTATTCGTAAAGATCGAAGCTGAAACCTTCAAACTGGAGGACAATATCAAACCATGGGTTGCCCATAAAACACCAACTCATTGTTGACATAAACATGTATGTATTGACTGTAGCGCCTGACTTGTTTTTTCTTCTTCATGGAGTATTAGGCTGATGCCCAGAAGTGTGTGACCAAGTTTGATGAACTATTGATCTCCAGAAGGAATAGAGCTAGAACGCCTGCATCATGTAACACGTAAGTAAATAAATTGATGTTCTCCTATGCTTTTTCGGGTCAGAAAGGAGAACAAACTTACGGGATATCACATTACATTAAAAAAAAGTGCAGGTGAAACATTGTATGTCTAACCTCATTTATTTTAAGATGTTTCTATTCTTTTTATATCTGTTACTTACATTAGAGAAGTCGTAAATCTACATCTTTTTTTGTAAATTTATGTGTTTTCAGTGAGAAAATGGAAATATAAAATAGTTAGACAGCTAGTTTGAAAGGAGCTAGTTCAGTTTTTAGTTTCAGAGAAGCTAGATTGTTCCATATATTCATCCCAACTCCCAAGACAACTTTAAATTTGATGCTGCTAGTTAGAAACTTACATCACGGAGGCTCTTCTTTTGTCACGCCATTCTTGCAGAAGCAGGAAGAAGAGCCACGCAAAACCGATTGCTTGAAATAGCAGTCCCGCACCCAAGAATTCAAACCAACTGCTAGGGCCTGTGAAATGCAACGCGTGAAAATTGGATCAGCATAGTCGCACATTATTTAGCTTTCCTCCGTAGAGGCAAATCATTATTAGAATGTAGGCACCAATAACCTCGGGCATAAGGCAAGAAAGAAGACAACCGTGTCATGATCTATCTATATAAATATATAAATGTCGTGGAGTAAGTTTTGTGAATTATATAGCTTGACTAAATGTTGCACATTCCGCAGTGTCAGTGTGATGCCTGAAGATTGTGCAACACTTTTCTTGGTTCAGTTTTTTTTTTTTGCGTTTGAATAATGGTCCTCCGTTCTTGTTTCCTAAATTAACACACAAACACTTGAAGATTTGGTTTGTCTACGGAACTGCTATTCATTTCTAGCCATTCATCTTGTGCACACGGCCCATATTATAAGAAAAGAACTTCCCAAAAGTCTAATTAAAAAAAAGGTTTCAGGTCATATAAGTGTGTTGTCTATGGCATGCCGTCAGATGCAGGTCGAAATGGAGAATACGCATGCCACTGTACTGCAGTAAATAGCATTTACAGATTTTGATGCCATAATAAATAAATTGCATAGATGCTGTGAACTGAAACTTATCTTGTGGAGGAGGAAAGATGGAAAAACTGACCGAAGAAGGGGATAGATCTGGGGTAATCGGCGAGAGCGAGAGTGCAGTTCCCAAGGAAGACGATGACCATGGTGCTGTGAGGGCACGCAGTCTCCGCCTCCCGGAAGGCGGCGGCGACGCAGGCGGCGCAGGAGGAGGAGGTGAAGCCCTGGTGACGGTCAGGGTAGCAGCGCGAGAAGGCTCGCACCCGGTTGGGCCAGTACCCCAGGTCACGGGACGCCTCGAGGCGCTGGGAGGAGGCGGTCTGGGCGGGGAGGATCGCGGCCAGGCGGCGGAGGTTTGCTTCGTAGGTGCTGTTGGCTGCGTATACGCCGTCGAAGCAATCGGATATTGCTGCGGTGGTGCCGAGAGGCGAGGCGGCGAGGGCGACGACGAGGAGGAGGAGGATCGCGGAATGCTGCATGGTGGTTTGGTGAATGGTGACCGGCGGTGAGGGAGTGGGGAGGGGAACTCGTACAAAATGCGAAGCGTATGGACAGGACGCCGGCGTTGACGACGACTTTGACTCCACAGCCCGTCGCTATTGGCGGCATGGGAGAATTGGCTTATTTCAAGATTGGGAAATCATGATAGGACAGGGGGACCAGAGTCATCCTAATCGCCCAACCTCTCTCCCCCACCCTCCCCCAACCCCTGCCCGTTGACCGACGAAGCCCGGGCCGAACCCGCGGCCGGAGATGGGGAGGGAGACGCGCCGGAGTAGGCTTTAGCTGTAGATATAGGAGCTTCGGCGGGATGCCGAGTTGTTGGAGTGGAGCACTGGTTCTTCGGGGCGAGATCTGGTGCGATTTGAGGCGGTGGCGGCGCGGCGTGCTGCTCCGGCGGTCGGAGACGGCGGCGCCTTCCCCTCCTCCACGAATCTCCGTTAATAAGCCCAAGGTCTGTTCCCTCCCCTTGTATTTCATCGCTGCTGTCCTCGCTCTTCTCCCGCTGGCCGGCCATGGTGGTATGGAGTGGGGAACGGTGAGTTCTGGCGGAGGTGATGCAGGGGAGGAGAAGGGTCTTGTCCTCCAGGTGCTCTGGCGCGGCGCTTGGGAGCGGTTGAGCAGCGAACCTGTGAAGCCCCTGAGGTGGGGGTGGACAGGGGCTGATTCACTCGCCAAGGCCCTTGGTAATAAGCGCTTTTGGCTGCACTGTTGCATCGTCGACATCCTCGACATCGACCTGACCGGCCGTGGAGGCGAGGAGGAAGATGAAGACGACGGCGACTATGTCAACACGTGCGGCCAATTTACGCCGAGCTACTCCTCAGCGCGCTAGAGCAGTGCTAGGAGGTCGCAGCATGGCTCCCTGCATGACGCTTCCTCGGTGGAAGCCGGTTGCAGGTGGGGCAGCGTCTGCGGCTCGGAAGATCTGCTCGTTCAATTGGGTGCACAGGTCCACTTCGGCGCCCGCTGTTCTCCCCTAGTTCTCTTGGCCGCCCGTGGCGGCGAGGGAGAGAAAGAGGGAGGCAGTGAACACAAGGTGCGGCTAGGACACTCTGGGGAGCTTCGGACTTTCCCCTACCGCTGGAGTTTGCCTTGCGTCTCCGACCATCTCCGCCCGCCTTCACCCACCCGTGGCAGGAGTGACGTGTTGGAGTGCGGGTTGCTTCACACCAACGGAGCTAGCAAGGAATCTGGCGCCGGGGACTTCCGGAGCTTGGAAGCGACATCGGCGGGCATCATCTTGACGGCTGCGTGCCGTCCGTCAAAGCCGGTGAGCTCCGGCGTCTTTTTAACCTCCATCGGAGGCCTTCTTCTGGATCAGCGACCGCGTCCAACATCGACACTGAAGCAAGTGGTTCCGTCCCCGCGGCGGTGCTCGACGGCGGTGCAGCTGACCTTCGGCTCGGCAGCGGAGATAGGGAGGGACCTGATTGCTTTTCAGAAGGGTCTTCTCCACATAAAATGAGGACCTATGTATTGTTTTCTTTTTATTACGGGGTCCTCTGTATTATTGTACACCTACATTGTTTGTGTTTTAATATAAAGCTTCCAAGCCCTTCAGGGCTCTCCTGGTTCAAAAAAAACGATAGGACAGGGGAAGGAACAGAGAAGGTGTGTTTACCGGCAAGCGGCAACCTACGAAGCGGAACGACGAGTTCAAAACAATGAGATGCAATCTCTAGAATGAGATGCCACCATGATATAATCTATATCATGCTCACATCAAGACAGCGGAACGACAAGTTCAAAACGATGGGGATTAATAATTGTTAAGTAGTGGTAGAGGAACGGGAATGGTGTTTTGGCACATGGGAGCATATGCTCTCTTTATTTTGAAATGCATGTTACATACTTTTTGAAATTTCAAAAAATTGAAACGAAAAATTCGAACGTACATCTTCACGTGCTACGTGCTCACAAAGTTGTTTCATAAAAATCCGACTTGTCGTGTGGCGTGTGTAAAAAAGACAAATTCAATGCTGAAAATAAGGCTTTTCAGGAGATAAATTTTCTTTTTACACAGACCACTATTGGTTGACGAAAACGTATATTATTAGAGATGTACATGTAGAATTTTTTGTCAAAATTTTTCGACATTTCGAAATATAATTTTTTGATAGAGGGAGCATATGCACCCGGGAGCCGAATTGAATTTCCGTATCTGATAGAAATAACAATAAAATGGTAGGAAAATATAAAAAGTATTTTCTACTAGTTTAATTACCTCAAATAAAACCAAGGACTCCATAAACAATTGCGCTTCAATGCTTCGCAAAAATGCTTCTTCGAAGCACCGAATATCATTGGAGAATACTTATTCAAAGCATCTCTTTGCGTTTCAATAAATTGATTATCTTGCTTTCTCTTTTTCGCATCACGGAATTATTGTTTTGGCACTATAAGACCTATAATTATGAAGAAATTTACATCAAATTAGAAATCCAGTAAAATAAATAAGTCATGGATTAGATGAAGAATTAGACAAGAGATTTAATCATGAACTCACGGAGGCGCAGGACGGCGGACAGGTTGGGCGAGGCGAGGCAATCTAAGAGACACAGTCACATAGAGAAGAGAGAGAAATAATGAGGCAGCAGGACAGTCGGGCTAGGCGATCGGCGAGACGAGACGAACAGACGAGCGGTCAGGCAAGACTATCGGTGAGACTAGAGACAAACAGACAGAACACTCAATCGACGTCTATGTTTTTCAAGGGAATCGATTGAGGGAAGCAGCCAAGCAGTGGCCTCGTGGTCGTGGGAGACTGCAAATCGGAGTTGGATGGAACTGATCGGAACATGAGCTACTCTTACTTGTTGCATCTTTTCTAGCTGGTCCTATTCGCTTAGAGTCTTGTTTTATCATTTTCTTTTCAGTCCATAGTAAATAAAAGCCCCAATTTTGGGCCCTCCAACGGCCTGGGCCCTAGGCAGCCGCCCATGGCTGCCATGGGTCAGGGCCGGCCCTGACCAGATTCAATTTAAAAAATATTTTGTTATTTTAGAGATTTTGTATCACATAAATCGCATATTTAAAAAGTAATTGTTCACCAAAGGTTTTATCTATAAAAAAAACCCAAAGAAAATATGGAAAAGATAAGATTAAGAAATTACCCATTTTCTTAGAAATTTTACTATCATAATAGTTTCAGATAACTCTAGTAAATGGAGATATGGTTAGGACCTAGGAGCCTAGTAGATTTTAATCAGATAGTAATTCTGATTAGAACAATCCATGTAATCATAGTAGGTTGTAACAAATATGAACCTGTAATATATATTATATATATTATATAGAAAGTGAACATCTTTGCTTGCACCATAACAGTGCGGGTACTCTTCACGCACGCGCGAACATTACACATGAACAGCCGGCAAAAATTCGTCGTCGACAGAAATATTCAACTTCTCCAAAAAAAAAATCATGTGTCGATGTTAACTACAAAATAGACCGTTAACTATTTCATGGTACAGATTTCTGTATACATAGGAAGAAACTTATTCATTCTCTTTTACAGGATGATGAAACAATTAAAGGAAACGAGTAACTTAAAGTTTATATTACTAATTATTATCAAGGCTTGTTTGGTTTGGTGATACAGTGGATAGTAATATTTCGATGGATGAATCCAAGATTGATGACACTCCTCAAGTTTCTGTCGAGGAAAATGCCTTTCTAAGAGCACCTTATTCTGAAGAGGAAGTTAAGAAGCGTTTTTTCATATGGAACACAATAACGCTCTAGGTGTGGATGGTTGACTAGCTGAGTTCTTCCAGAACTTTTGAGCGATAGTCAAAACAGACTTGTTGGAAATTTTCAGTGTGCTACGTGATGGAAAACTTGAGCTTTTTCATATTACCTTTGGTGAAATTATTCTATTACTGAATGTTAATGAAATAGAAAGGATTCAACAATACATGCTCATCTGTGTCCTTAATGTTTGCCATTAAAGTCAAATGGTCTTTCCTGGAGCAGACACTCGAGGTGAAAGGTTTTTCATCTGAGTGACACACTCTTATCCATAACTTTATTTTCGAATGAAGTGTTTCCATTAAAGTCAAAGATGATGTTGGTAAATACTTCTAGGTGAAAAAAAAGGTTTTTGGCAAGGTGATATATTATCACCAATGTTATTTAACATTGTAGTTGATATGCTAGCTGTCCTTGTTGAGCGTGCTAAGGCTGCTAGCCAAATTGAAGGGGTAATTTCCTCATCTTATGGATGATGGATTACCTATTCTTCAAAAGGCCGACGATGTGATTCTATTTATGGAACATGATCTAGAAAAGGCGAGAAATCTGAAATTAATTTTATCATCTTTCGAGCAATTATCTGGGTTGAAAATCAATTTCCATAAGAGCCAATGTTCTGTTTTGGTGATGCCCAAGATGATGTTGGTCAGTATGCGCAACTTTTGGCTGTGGGATTGGCCAGTTTCAAATTAGCTATTTAGGCATTCCGATTCATTTTTCAGAGACTTACAATTGCTGAATGGAAGCACGTCGAGGAAAGACTGCAGAAGCACCTTAGTAGTTGGAAAGAAAAAATACTATCTCTGGGTGGAAGATTGGTACTCATTAGTCAAGTTCAAACAAATATGGTGTTGTATATGATAGCCTTCTTCCAGTTTTCCAACGGAGTCTTGCATCGGCTTGATTACTACCGATCAAGGTTTTTTTTGGTAAGGAGATAATGCTAAGAAGAAATATTGGCTCACTAAATGGAGTGTTACTTGCTACCCAAAAGACCAATGAGGGCTTGGTGTTCATGATCTTGAGATTAAGAACATAGATCTTTTAGGTAAATGGTTGGCCAAGTTGCTGAACGAAGATGGGGTTTCACTGACAATACTTAGGCGAAAGTATGTTGGCTCATGTGCAATTTCTCAAGTTTATTGGAGACCTGGAGATTCACACTTCTGGGCTAGCCTTATGGCGACGAAGAGACACTTCTTCCCATTTGAATCTTTATCTATTAAGGATGGATCCAAAATTAGGTTCTGGGAGGATAAATGGCTATGAAACACCTCTCTCCGGGAACAATATCCAGCTCTGTATAATATTGTGTGTTATAGAGGTGAAACCTTTGCGGAGGTTATGGAATCTTCCGCACCGAGTGTGACGTTCAGAAGAGACATTGTTGGGCCTCGTATGGCAACTTGGAATACATTGCTACAACGGTTAGAATTCATCCAATAGTCGCAAGGATCAGAGGAGTTTTGATGAAACCTGAATGAGAATGGTAAATTCTCAGTGGATTCTATCTATAGAGCATTGGTTCAGCCTTTACAACCAGTAGTTAATAATAAGAAAATTTGGAAGATTAAAATACCATTGAAAAAGAAGGTTTTCGCTTGGTATCTTCGTCGTGGGTTTATCCTTACAAAGGAAAACCTTGCTAAGCGCAATTGGCAAGGAAGTAAGAACTATGTTTTTTGTCATCACGATAAGACTACAAAACACTTATTTTTTCAGTGTTTGTGTGATGCATGTAAAATGCATAAATAAACTTTGTACCTTATTAACATATATTCCCACATATTTGCAACATATGTGACGTTATTTTCATGTTTTATATTGATTTATGGGGATTTAGCAATGATACCCTCTATTTGGGTTATAACTCTGCAGAACAGGAAAGCCCTGTTTTTTTTGTATTATTCACTTTCAGAAACCTATACGAAGTTAAATTGAGCTAGGATTTTTGGGACGTCATTTTTTCATCAAGAGAAGCACCTGGATCTCATGAGAGGGGCCTGGAGGCCCAAAAGAGAGCAGGTGGCGATTGTCCAAATCGCTTGATTCTTTCGCGAACCGACTTCTTTTGCCCTAAAAAATCCTATATATATGAGCCCCAAAGGATTCCGCCGGAGAGCGTCGCAGAAACACAGAAACACGAAAATAGAGGCTGCAACAGCGAATATTGGAGGGGAAACTCCGCCGGAGCCGCCGCCGGAGGGATCTCCACCTTCTCCAACGTCTTCGTTATCAACACCATGATCAAGTGGGAGTAGTCCACCTCTAGACTATGGTTTTGTGGCAATAGCTTGAGCTATTTCTCTCTTTTTCTTCATAGATCTTATTACCATATGCGTTTTCCAACATGATTATGGTCATATATGTAATTCCTATGTGGTGGATCTTTATTCTATGATATTGCGATATGAGATTGGAATTTATTATGCGTAAGATGTATTGATAGTAATATGTATTGATAGTAAGATGTATTGATAGGATGCATATTATGTACCCCGTTCTTAAGTATTGGTTCTGATCCAACTTGTATGCAAGAACACGTGTGGGGAGATGTGTTTGTTAGATGAAATAACATGGTTTTAGTGATTGGATAGTGACAACAAATTCACGATCTATTATGGCTTTGCCTCTTCTTTTGCCACCTCCGTAGGGATAAAGTGAATGCATGTGCTATGTTCGTCACGTGACAAAAGGGATGATCTTGTTTGTTCAAGGTAGCATATTTGATATTCAAAATTCATGTCAAAAGACTTATGGCTATGCTCTGTTAATTCTTAATACAAGATTGCATGGAGTTTTCCATTTCTTGTGGAGTATAAGAGATATGTGTTGCATCATATCTATGTTAGGACGTGATGCCCATATGAATGCTTATCAAACACATACTAAAGTTCCACATATTATCTCATTGATGAATTGCTATTATCCACTACAACTTTAAAGAGGAGTAGACAAGTGAACCCATGAACTCCGGTACAATTTTAATAATAAGAAACATCTTTTCATTGCTTTTATCTTACTTTCTATTTGGAGAAATATTTTAATCCGAAAATACATAAATATTTAGTTCACTTAAACACACACACAACTCAAAAACAGTCATCCTGAGGGGGTCCTCAAGGCTAGGGTTACTAGTGGAAATAGACGAAGGGGTGCTCGGGTTAGTGTGAGTCGGAGATTTACACAGGTTCAAGTCCTCTCGATGGAGGATCGCTACGTCCTGGTAGAAATCCAGTATAATGCACACAGTACAATGATGTGTTCTGCCTTGCCCTAAAGGTTGTTCCCTGGCCGGCTTATGAAGACCCTGTTGGAGATATGCCCAAGAGGCAATACTAAAGTGGTTATTATCATATCTTTGTGTTTATGATAAATATTTGCATACCATGCTATAATTGTATTAACCGAAACATTGATACATGTGTGTTATGTAAACAACAAGGAGTCCCTAGTAAGCCTCTTGTATAACTAGCTTGTTGATTAATAGATGATCATGGTTTCGTGATCATGAACATTGGATGTTATTAATAACAAGGTTATGTCATTGGATGAATGATATAATGGACACACACCCAAATAAGCGTAGCATGAGATCAAGTCATTAAGTTCAACTTGCTATAAGCTTTCGATACATAGTTACCTAAGTTCTTCGACCATGAGATCATGTAAATCACTTACACCGGAAGAATGCTTTGATTACATCAAACGCCATTGCGTAAATGGGTGGTTATAAAGATGGGATTAAGTATTCGGAAAGTGTGAGTTGAGGCATATGGATCAAGAGTGGGATTTGTCCATCCCGATGACGGATAGATATACTCTGGGCCCTCTCGGTGGAATGTCGTCTAATTAGCTTGCAAGCATGTGACTAGGTCACAAGAGATGACATACCACGGTACGAGTAAAGAGTACTTGTCGAAACGAGGTTGAACTAGGTATGGAGATACCGACGATCGAACCTCGGACAAGTAAAGTATCGCGTGACAGGGAATCGGTATCGTATGTAAATGGTTCAATCGATCACTAAGTTATCGCTGAATGTGTGGAAGCCATTATGGATCTCCAGATCCCTATTGGTTATTGGTCGGAGAGGAGTCTCAACTATGTGCATAGTTCACGAACCGTAGGGTGACGCGCTTAGGTTCGATGTATAAGTAGATTCGAATATGATATGGAGACGAAGTTTGTTCGGTCTCAGATGGGATCCAGACATCACGAGGAGGTCCGGAATGGTCCGGAGAATAAGATTCATATAAGGGAAGTTGATTTCTAGGTTTCCGAAAAGTTCGGGATTTTTCCGGTGAAAGACCGGGAAGGTTCTAGAAGGTTCCAGGGGTCCCACCAGTGGGCCCATGACCCTAGGAGGCCTAGCATGAGCCGAGGGGATGCACCCTAGCCTAATGGGCCAGGGGCACATGCCCCCCAAGGCCCAGCCAGCCAACCCCTTAGGGTTTCCCCAAAACCCTAAGGGGGCAACTTGGGGGGGGGGGAAAACTCCCCCTCCCCCTTTGGCCGCCGGCCAGCCCTAGATGGGCTTGGGGGCCACCCCAACCGACCTCCCACCTATATAAAGAGGGAGGGGGGGGCGCACCATCCCTTCAGACCAAACCACGCTGCCCCCTCTCTCCTCCATTTCCGGCGCCCTGCAGTTTTCTCCTCCACCACCACCACCACGCCGTCGTGCTGCTGGGATTCAAGGGGATCTACCACACCTCCGCTTCCGCTGGAACGGGAGGACGGGCTTCATCGACAGCGCACGACCAGATCGGATTAGACGGACGATCGACTACATCAACAGATCTAATCTCTAGGCTTTGGAATCTTCGAGGGTTAGTCTCATGATCTTCCTGTTGCTTCGATCTTGGTAGATTAGATCTTGCTTCTTCCTAGGTTGGATCTTGGTTTTTTCTGGAAACAAAATTTTTCTACCGTGAACATGAACAAAAACCAAGATCCAATCTAGGAAGAAGCAAGATCTATCTAAGATGCATGTGAGACTAACCCTCGAAGATTCCAAAGCTTAAGAGATTAGATCTCGGTGTTGAGTAGTCGATCGATCCTCCGGCCACTTCGTGCTCGGTCGTGCGTGCGGTGTCGATTCCTCTCCCCTTCCAGGCAGAGAGGTGTGGTAGATCCCCTAGGAATCCCAGGCGCTGTGGTGGTGGTGGAGGAAAGCCAGGGCTCGTATGGAGAGAAGAGAGGCGTTTGGTCGATGGGGTGGTGTGCCCCTGCCCCTCCTCTTTATATAGGGGGAGGTCGGTTGGGGTGGCCCCCTTTCCATCTAGGGCTAGGGCGGCGGCCAAGTGGGGGGAAGGGGATTTCTTCCCCCAAGTTGATCCCTAGGGTTTGGGGAAACCAAAGGCCGGCTGGGCCTTGAGAGGCATGTGCCCCTGGCCCATTAGGCTAGGGTGCATCCCCTCGGCCCATGCTAGCCCTCCTAGGGTCGTGGGCCCACTGGTGGGACCCCCGGAACCTTCTAGAACCTTCCCGGTCTCTCACCAAAAAATCCCGAACTTTTCCGAAACCTAGAAATCAACTTCCCTTATACGAATCTTATTCTCCGCACCATTCCGGACCTCCTCGTGATGTCCTGGATCCCATCCGAGAGGGCCCAGAGTATATCTATCCGTCATCGGGATGGACAAATCCCACTCTTGATCCATATGCCTCAACTTATACTTTCCGAATACTCAATCCCATCTTTATAACCACCCATTTACGCAATGGCATTTGATGTAATCAAAGTATCCTTCCGGTGTAAGTGATTTGCATGATCTCATGGTCGAAGGACTATGTAACTATGTATTGAAAGCTTATAGCAAGTTGAACTTGAATGACTTGATCTCATGCTATGCTTAATTGGGTGTATGTCCATTATATCATTCACCCAATGACATAACTTTGTTATTAACAACATCCAATGTTCATGATCAGGAAACCATGATCATCTATTAATCAACAAGCTAGTTTTTACAAGAGGCTTACTAGGGACTCTGGTTGTTTGCACAACACACATGTATTAATGTTTCCAATTAATACAATTATAGCATGGAGTGTAGACATTTATCATGAACACTAAGATATAACAATAACTAATTTATTATTGCCTCTTGGACATATCTCCAACACCTAGGACCTAGGGTTTAAATGGAGGTAAAGACCTGACCGACTAAGTCCTAGTCTGTGTCGGTAAGTATACCGTGACTTATACTGCAAGTTTCCTTTTCCCGAACCTTTTTGAATCCGGCTTGGACCGTCATCAGCCAGTTTGGGCCTCTATCTTTTAGCAACTTGACCGCCCAGCTATGTAGAGATCTTTGGCTCCCAAATGGGCAATCCAGGCTTGCTAGGTTTAACCCCTGACGTGATATATCCTATTTGGCATAACCATGGCACTCACAGTACCAAGATTTTCCTGATATCTCCATATACGTCCATTCATAATCATCCTCTGCTATTTTGTTACATTACCATGAGGTTATCCTACATAGTTTATATATTTTTTGCCATGCCTTCTACGGTTCCCTCCAGCATTGATTTTCATTGCATGTTGGTCCTTTTGGCCTTTGGATTGTGCTATGTATGAGAACAATGAAGCATACATGGTTATGATATGTGGAGGATTGGAGTTCCATAACCTATTTGATTGGAAACAACAACTTGGAGTTCAATATAATAAGATCATCAAAAGGTATGACAATATCAAGGTAATAGAAAGCATTACATTGTTTATCTCATCGGAACAAAAAAACACAGAAGCATCCGAGTAAAAATTTGTAGCCAAGAAACAACTTACAATACAAGTGTATGAATTATAAGAAACAACTTACAATACAAGTGTATGAATTACAGAAATATTTTGCGTGCCATAAGAATATATAAGCTATTTGTTTCTCTTTTCGATATTTTTTCTCCACATTACTGTTAACTACACGGTTCTAAAAGTTAAATAGTTATATGTTCTTCTTGATTCCTTTGGATGTTTAGAACTTGTATATCAGATGGCTAATCCTATCAACCTTGGTGACTCTGTGACTGGGACCTCCTAGACACCGACCGGGTCGGTGCGGACGCGTGCCGCACAACCCCCGACCCGGCGGTTGTGCAGTGGGCCACGGCCCATCAGGTAAGGTCGTTTTTATTTTTATTTTTCTTATTCTATTTTGTTTTCTTTTCTGTTAACATATTTTTTTTTTAAAAGAAGAAATTTTTAAATCCGTTTTTTAATCTGGAAGTTTAATTTTTTATATCTTTTTTAAAATAAATTTTCGAAAAATAATTTTTTAGAATATCTTTTTTCAAAATTTGAATATTTTTTAGATTGATCATTTTTCAAAATTTGAACATTTTTAGAATGAACGTTTTTTCAAAAATTCGATTTTCCCCAAAATTTGAACATTTTTTGAAATGAACATATTTTAAATTTGAACATTTTTGACGAACAATTTTTAGCTTTGAACATTTTTCGTTTTGAATACTATTCAAATTTAAAAGTTTTCAAATTTAAATTATTTTCAAATTGAAACTTTTTCGATTTTGAATAAAAAGAAAAATAAATAGAAAAGAAAAGGAAACAAAAAAAGAAAAAAGAAAAAAAAACAGAAAGAAAACGAAAACGAAACGAAAAAGAGAAAAAAGGTGAAAATGGCCAGCCCAATACCCAACCAGGGTGTGCGATGCGTCGTAGGCATCGGTCGGTGTATAGGATTTCCCCTGTGACTAGCTTGGTCTCATGTGAGATTTACCCTTTTTTTTAGAATTTCATGTAAGATTTACCTCTCCCATCATATGTTGCACATATGGCCCATGGGCCACGGGCGGGTTGGAGAATCTGGTCGTCTGGACTCTGGAGATAGCGTCGAGGACAGGCTCGAGTCGCCGCCCGCGATTCCCCACGCCCCGACCGCCGCCCAAGTCCATGCCGCCGCCGCCCCTGCCCCGCCCCCCCTGCCCGCCCGTCCACGACTCGTCGACTCTGCGCCCGGCGCTCGCCCGCCCTCTGCAGCCCTGCCCTCACGCCTCACGGGCTCACTGACCTAGCCCCGCCGCGGCACCGCCCAGTCGCCGCCCCGGCCGCCGCAGTGCCGCACTGAGCGCCCAGTCACTGCAAAATATGTGGGGATTTACGAACTTCTGAATACACTATTTTGATGCCCAATTGCTATTTTTGTGGTGGAACTCTTAATTTGCCTTGGTACCTGACAGACATGGGGGAATATCCTGACAGATTAGTGCGGTTTTGGACTTACTTCGAATGACACCATTAATTGGATTGCAAAAAAAAGGATGCTTTCATTTTGTGTATTACCAAATTTTTGGTGTTCTACCTTACAAGAAACACTACCCGCCCTTTCATGGCAAGTTGTCTACTGTCCCTAAGGTTAGCCATAGTGGTAGTATCTTAGCTAGTATTATGCGCATTGGTTCCACAAAAATGCTGATGTGGCAGCTAATTAAGAAGGGAAGATGAGTTTAGAGTATCATAGGTGGATATTGTATCATAGCGCATATCACGAGAAAAAATTAATGCCAAATAAATCTTATACATCAATTTGCATTGAGATTCTAAATAACAATAAATATAGCATAACTATGATACTACTACATGATACTACCCACTATAGGGATAATATCATACACAAATATCATATGCATGATACTACTATATGATACTTAGCACTATGGCCAGCCTAATGCAGCAACGAAAGTTACTCCAGGGTCTTAAGTGAGAGTTGCTAACAAATACAGGCGTCCTGCTTCAGCGGCCATTATCGTTCGTCTCAAAAGGCAAGTACTCCACTGCCGTTTATACAACTTTGGTTGGCAATGTTCCTTTGCATCGTGAGTATTTGGTGTGTGCATAACAGAAGTATCTTTTTAATTATTCTATGGAAAAAGGGTGCCAATTAAGACATAAAGTAAAATATATAATCGATACTGAAACCATGCTTGAAAACTGTCTCAGTTACTCCTTATACCCATTTCAAACCTGCTTGAAAACTTATCAACTACTAAGCTGATGTAATGAGTTCTTTACTGACTATCGAATAAATATATGAGCTGCTTTACATCAAAGCAATCATAAAGCTAAATATATGAATTCTTATCATATACATCGCTAAAATATCCTGCCGCAACGCGCGGGGTATCACCTAGTTTGATTTATGTATTAAACTTCAATGTTTACAATGAATTTGTGTTGTATATTGTTCATTACTTCATTATGCAAAGGTTTTTCACATTTTAGGGAGATGCAAAAAAAAAATTTGAGGTGTGCCCCCTCCAATTCTTTCCTGCGTATATGGCCATATTTATTTTGCTTTTCCGGTGGTTAGGACTGGCTACACGACGAGTGGAGAAATGCCACCTTATTGAAGCTACTATAAGCCAGCACAAAGTAGTAGAAATGTAGAATTATTTCAATGATCTTACAAGTCTACCTGAGTACCAAGGACAAGATGCCACCTTAATGCTAATCTAAATCTTTAGAAGCTTGTACAAATATGTATTTGTTCAAAATTTTGAAGGATTTGTAAAACGTGAATTCGAAGGAACCAATTTTCAACTGTCTACAACTAAATACCCCTCTGTACACATGAAAAAGACACATCGTTAGTCAGAGCATGGAGGCTGCTTCGTCCTTGATGATTGCAAGCACTCAACCGTCTTCTTCACCCGCGTGCTTATTTATTTCCTTCCGTACCTCCACAAAAGCTTCAACAATAATCACGACGCAGTCACTCCGGCTCATCGCCGCAGGATGCTCCAACCCCCATTTTGAGAAGCGATCAACCAATTTGTGACCAACCGAAGACCTCTATACAATGTCACAGTTCGTTCGACAAGATTTCAGAAAAAAACAACTTTATCTTGGAACAAGCTCTGTGAGCGACACTTCGTTTGGTGAAACCACAGCCAAGCTGCCACCGCCATGTGAGGCTCCCCGACATTGTTCCGGGTCGGCGCTACTTGCTCGGAGACAGAAAGCCGGTTTGGACGGAGCTTGAAGTGCAGCGCCGTCACTGTTAAGGATCGCATTCACGACTGACATCGTAGGCCTGTCTGCAGGGCTCTCCTGAACACACAATAAGCCTATATGAACATACGTCCCTATTTTATCTTCAGCACTACTACTGGTAAGTAACGGGTCAGCGATCTCGAGGATCGTTCCCTTGGTCCAGTGCTCCCATACCTGCACAGGATGGATTGTATTGTTAGAGTGTTATTGTGGCAAGGGGTTTGAATTAGTATTTAGGTAGGGTTTACTGCTTACAAGATCAGTTAGCAGGTCAACACTCTGCTCGGAGTTGTAGGAGGTGCAGTTTCTTCTTCCTGTTATGATCTCTAAAACCAGAATTCCGAAGCTAAACACGTCTGACTTGGTCGAATAATGCCCGCGAACAACATATTCTGGCGGCATATATCCACTGCAATCACAAGATATGATCAGTTAGTGAGCTTAAAAATAGAACGGTCTTACTTATTTCTACAATCCTGCAGTCCATGGAATTATATCACGGCATGTGACTTCTCTTACAATGTACCGACAACTCTGTTTGTGACATCCTTTGATTGATCCCCTTGAAACAGCCTTGCCAAGCCAAAGTCTGATATCTTCGCATTCAAATCCGAGTCTAAAAGAACATTGCTTGCTTTAAGGTCTCTGTGGATTATTTTCAGCTGAGAATCTTTTTTCGCGAAAACGCAAAAAGCTTTGCGTTTCGATTCATTGATAGAAAAAGGAGTTTACATTACAAGCCTAAGACAAGGCCGAGACACCCACACACACACCCAACACTCAAAACGAGACTACGACAAAGTGTCGAAATCCGTCGAGTGCTTCTCTAAGATGCTACAGAGAGAGCCCCTCCGCTAAACAGGACCCATGCCGGTGAAAGCCGCAGTGCTTGTGCATCGACGAAATTACCAAGAACCTGCCAACCGCAGCCAAGACGCGTACCACCCGGATCCCGCGAGCCCACCACGGCTCAGCTGGGGGCATTGCTGCTCCGGCCTCAGCCCAGATTCGGGGACGCCGTCGGCGCCAGCGGCTAGCTCCCAGCAACCTCACCGACGTGCAAGTGTGCAGTCTTCAGCAGCCCACCATCAAGCACAGAGGCCAGCCCACCACTGCACATCCAGAGGCATGCTTGCGCTGTCCGAGGAAGATCCTCGTCGCGCAAGCCACCGCGATACCGCTCAAGAGGCTAGCGCGTCACCTGCATCGCAAGGCGCCTCCCATGTGGCCAGCACAGAGATCCACGAGGGAGGACTACGGCCTGAACTCAAAGCTCCAAAGACGACGCCTCCATGGAGGGTACGACGTCAAAGACGCCGCCGTCACCCGATTTGGCATGCCAAATCTAAGGTTTTCACCCGGAACCTGAGACCCTAGGCGAGGGAGATGCCGGAACTCCTCGATGACGCCACAGAGGAAACGGCGCCCGCAGGCGTCGCCGTCACCGGCCCCGAAAGGCAGGGCTTTCGCCCGGAGAATGGTACCTCACCACCGCAAGCACTGTCCGCTCTTCGCCCAGAGCTCACGCGCTGACCTAATCAAGGGAGGACTCGCAAGCAGGTCTGCGCGCATCCACCTCAGAGAGGCATCGCCGGCCACCCAGCACCGCCCACCGCGCCGCCCTGAGCCACCACGCCAAGATGGCGCTAGGCTAAGCTCAACCCGGCCAGAGCAGCAGCACCCTGCGCTCGGAGCCGAGGAGGACGGGCGTGGAGCAGGTGGGTGACCGCACCCTGGCGCAGGTGCCCAGAACGGCCAGGGCCCGCCTTCCCCGGATCGGGCCCGAAGGGCCCAGATCTGGGCCGGCCGACCCGCGCCGCCACGGCGCCAACTCCGGCCGCCCAGCACCGTCGCCGACATCCCAGCGCCGTCGCCGTCATCTACAGCGCCGTCGCCGCCTTTCCCAGCGCCGTCGCCGTCGCTGGGCAGCCATGGAGCTCCTGCCGCCGCCGTCGGGTTTACCCGCGCCCCTACAGACATGCGGTTGGTGGAGATGCCCGCCGCCGGCGGCACCGCGCGGGCTTTGCCCGGCGGCTCCCGCCACCGGCGGCGGAGGAGGGGGCGGAGTGGGTCTGGGGCGGAGGAGGGATTAGGGTTCCGCCCTGACTCGCCCGCGGGGACGAGCCAGGAGCGGGGCGGAGTGTCAGCTGAGAATCTTCATGCACATATTGCAAACCTCGGGCAACTCCATTTATTATCTTGAACCTCTTCTCCCAATCAAGATCCTTTCTCTTCTCAGGATCTATAAAGAAGCAACAAACATCAGTGAGGTTAATTTTGCGCCATTATTATAGCTCAGATTTAAATATGTTTTTTTTTGCGAATGAGATTTAAATATGTTTTTGGCGCAATGTCTTCAGTTTTTACCAAAGAGAATCGTGTCAAGGCTTCTGTTAGGCATGTATTCGTAGATAACGAGTTTCTCTTGTTCTTCCAAGCAAACGCCAATAAGCCTAACAAGATTTTTGTGCTGAAGCTTCGCAACAAAAACCAGCTCTGCCTTCAACTCTCCTATTCCTTGTGTTGAACCAGGGGAGAGTCTCTTCACTGCTATCTCTTGGCCATCAGGAAGAGCTCCCTGTAGGATGCAGTGATGCACAAATAGCAAACATATAAATTCACCAGAAGTCACAAGCAGTCCAATACAACACAATGATACCATTGGCACCTTATAAACAACACCAAACCCTCCTTCCCCAAGCTTATTTTCGTCTCTAAAGTTCTCTGTTGCAGCTTCAAGTGTTTGCAGATCAAGAATGGATAAATTGATGTTGGGAACGCTCTCCCAGTTCCCATAATCTGTCCAATGTGACAATTATTATCTATACAAACGAACCCCATTTCAAAAGTTGACGAAGTATGGTCATTAGAATGAACTGCAAAATCCATTGTCTGGAATGCATAATTATTTTATCCTATATATTTCGATAATTGATATAGTTGAAACTTGAATTGGCTTACAACTATTTTTATCTTTTTTTATTAAAGAGTTGGACCTACCTATTCTCCTTCGTTTAATGATCTGCAATCTTGAAAACTTACATGGTAGTATCGGCAATATTTGTTTTCTTCTCCAGCTCGAGAGACAAAAGTAGACAAAAGTGGAAGCCAATGCTGCACAAACAACACCCAATGCAACGGCTAGGATACGTGCGATTGTATTTGGTTTATTTTTCCTTCCTCCTGTAAAATGAAACTAGAGTTAAATCACTTGACTACATGGAATAGGTCTACTTGTGTTTAATACTACCTCCGATTCAAGGCATAAGGCGTCCTCGTTTTACGTGTTTTTTGTTTGATCAAGAACTACTTCAAATATATAAAGATTGTTTGTATGAAATTAGCATAATTAGAAAGTGTTTTTTAATATGAATCCAACGATACTAATTACATATAATATAATCAAGATTGTGTTGCTCAATTTTTATGGTCAAAGTTCGTCTTGAAATACGCGTGCGCCTTATTCTTTGGGACGGAGGTAGTATAAATGTATATTTGCAACGTGTATCCACAGTTCCACACAATAAACATAAAATTTGGCTCTTTTCGACAAAGAAGCTCTACGAAAACTTGGTCCGATGTTCAGAACACCCCTTTGTTTACTCCATCTCGTGTGTCTTACCTCTCGAATCTTTCACTTCTTGATGCTCTCAAAAGTATTTACCTGTGTGGCCAGATATGCCTGTCCATTGAGCCATTTTTTTATTTGTTGAAATATATTGCACACCCTTCTCCATTATGGAACTTTGGGTGAATTGGTCAGGGCATCAATTCAATATGTAATCAGAACTAAGTTGTCTCAACTTCAAGACCTGACCAACGCAGTAGTCGAATAAAACTTTCTGCGGACTTTCATCCATCTCACCACAATGGTCAGCTGAAACCTAGGAGTGGCAGGGAGTGTTGAAATATAATGTCCAACTTTCATCACCAGTTCAGACTTATGGGTGAATTCATCAATTCAATAGAATTTTCCAAAGATTTTTGAGAATTCTAATCCTTTGGATGCGTCTTCTATGTAGGCTGTTTGATTTGAACGAAAGTAAACATAAATTATGTGTTCAAGATGGTTTGAAGATCAAATTATGTGTTCAGCCTAATTTTGCGTCCTAGGAATCGTCTATATAGGCCCTAAACTTGTAAGGTATTTCAACGAATGTGCAGGTCTCCATCACCTGAGCTTCAATTTACTAGTAGTAGTAGCTAGGAAAATGTACTCCAGTATAGTTTTATTCCCTCCGATCCATATTACTTGTGCTAAAATAGATGTATCTACAGCTAAGATGTGTCTAGATACATCTATATTAGCGTCAAGTAATATGAATCGGAGAAAAAATATTGAAATCTGCAACTCACCTGCATCTGGGACTATCGGTCGATCACCATCCGGCGAAGGCGCAACGGCCCATGCCGGCGCTTTGAGCTGCAAAACCGGATTGCCGAGGAAGGGAGGATACACCTCAAACCGGTAGTTGCACCGTAACCCCAGGATCTGCCCTCCCCGCCGCCTGCTGAAATGCTTTGGCATGACCCTCGTTATTTTCTCCAGGCAGTCCCTGCACTCGGCCGGTCCAATGTCCGGCCGGCACTGCGCCATCGCGTAGATTTTCGGGACGCTCACGTCGAAGTCCTGTACTCCTGTGCCGAACCGCATGGAGGAGTTCATGGCGGCGTAGTCCGAGACCGCAGCAAGGAGAACACCCACGGCGGCGTCGAAGGTCGCCGCCGGAGAGGCGACGCTCGCCCCGTTGGGTACGATCTGCCGTTTGGTGTTGTCGGCGGAAGCAAGGAAGTTCTGGTAGGAGAAGCGGAGGTAGCAGCGCTCGTAGTAGACGGTGGCGTCCATGTTGTAGGGACACGCCTGCTGCGCGTCCCGGAAGGCGTTGCCGATGCAGTCGGCGCAGGCGGATGCGTTGGCGGTGTCGCCGCGGCAGAGCGTGAGCGCGTACACCGTGTTCGGGATGGCCCCGGCGGAGCCGGTGGAGAAGAGGGTGGGAGACGAGGAGGCGTTAATGGGGAGGACGGAGGAGAGCTGCTCTAGGTTTGATTGGAATTCGCTGTTCGCGGTGTAGTTCCGGCTCCTCCTGTCGCATTCTTGCCGCAGCACGTCGCTGGAGACGAGGTGCGCGTGAAAGGGGACGACGAGGATGCAGAGGTAGCACCAGAGTTTTTTGTGCGAGATCATGGTGATATGTAGGCGCGCAGGTGGTGGTGGTGTGGGTCTGAGACGAGAAGATAGAGCGGGTGCAGAAGATACAAGGAATGTTTTGACTTTGGTGCACGTGTAAACTGAGCCGGCGGAGGGAAGGCATGACTGGTCCTGCAACCGAGATCAGCACGGTAGCATGCATGCGTGGAGTTAAACGCGCCGGTGCCCACCAGTTAGAGGAAGAAGCTCCGGGACATCGAGGCGTTCACCGAGCTAGCTGTGCGCGCGTGTGCCGCTGCTCCCTTTCTCCTCTCCTAGAATTAATCACGCTGGGATTCACGTGACGCTGCTACATCGATCGAGTCGATGGCGTCCACGGGATTACCGCGGGACCCAGCACAGCTGTACTCCACGAAGCGCAATAAATATACAAGTTCTTTTCTTTTCTTTTCTTTTCTTTTTATTGGCCATCTGAAATTGAATAGTAGGCTTTTTGGTTTCTCTCGCCCGAGAAGGAAATCGAAGAAGCGCTCCGAAATCCGATACGACCACGTCTCCATCCATCAAGTACTCCAACTTTCTCTCCGATCCCTTCGTCCTAGGTGCATTAGCTTCCACTTAATTACTCCCATCGTACGTGTGCGTATATTCTTTTTTTTTTCTCTTTTCAAAATTTCTCCAAATTAAGAATAAATCGCATGTGTGAGGTTTCACGTGTTCCTCGATCTCCAAAATACCCATCTACTATGTCGACCCATAAAATCGGGCGGAGTTTCCGTTGGTCTTCCCCGCGCGCGGTAATTAATCCTCCCGCTCCAAACGTACTACTAATCCTATCCCCATCACATTTTCCTAGTAGAGATACACTGCCTGCTTGGGTCATGCATGGACGACAGTCTTTTTACGGAGCAGTTAGAGGGACGCGCATGGCAGGTTAATTACACAGGAAATTAACGACACGTAAAATACGGAGTACTCCGTATTATTATTCATTCACGGAAATAATCAATTTTATGAGACCCAGTCCACAAATCAAATCAACCAACTCAATCTACTACCACCCGGAGTACGTATTTTCGTTTCAACCATCACTTAATATACGAGCCTCAAAATTTACGGCCTATTTGGCTCCACGAATCAATTGCATCTCCTTGGTTTTTTGAGATAACAACTGCTGGAATTCAACAATAGCGAAACCGATTACAAACGACTCCATAAAAATAGAAAAATACAATATGGACTCACAAGACCACACACCGTACTCCCAAATCGCAATCAAGCCCATCGTCCTCATCGTCACCACCCAAGTATAGAGACCGAATCCGGAAGCCGCCCGTCTTCAGACACCATCGAGTCACCGCCGCCACCTTCGCCACATTGGGCTTTGAACACCGTGCCCACCCCGAGGGGTGAGAGCTAATAATCTTTTCCAGACCATCGGGCAGGCGGGAGCTGGTGGAGACCAAGCAGAACCTCCAATCCACGGACCCTGAGCAGTAGGTCCCAACCATCAACGCCACGTCAATCCACCTCCTTCCCTCACCACCGTGGCCGGCCGAAGGAAGCTTCACGACGCGACAGTCGCATCTCAAAAAAAAAGACCCTAAAAACCCTAACGAGGAAGGCGATTGTACCGTCCCCTTCCACTCCCTCACCACCACGGCCGGCCGAGGGAAAGACAACAGTAACAACAGCCCTCCGACTCCCAAAGCTCCACGGCAGAGTCGACAGACGACCGTGCCCGGAGAAACCACCTTCCCCAGATCCACAGATCTGAGAGGAAACCAGGCCAGCAGCTCGCCGGCGCCGCCACACGTGGCCTTGCCAAGATGGGGACCGAGCTCCAGCACCTTTATTCTGACGCGACGCCACCTCCGCCATCTCGGCATCTCCTTGGTTAGTAGTGTGTGCCTGCCTGCCTGCCATTATGTTTTTCTTTTCTCGCTACTACTGTACCTGACCTACAAGCTTGAACATGACTGAGAGAGATGCACCTACGGCGACCAGACCCAAGCAATCATGCAATGGATCGTGCGTTCTAGTGTTGAACCCAAGCAATCAATCAATCACCGATCCTCTCTCTTATTTTTTTTCTCGCTCCTATCGAATGTGTGGCAACACAAAGTTACAACGTAACAAATAATAATGTCGATCACAAACAATGTTACTCTACCGAAATCCTCATGTGGAGGATTACAACATCAAAATGAACTCGATATATCCTTGCACAAGAACAAAACATGGTCAGCTCTAGACCAAATTTAGCAACAAGCTCCAAGCCCAGGATAGAAACACCCACGGCTGATGTTTCTACCGATTCACATGGCATCATCAAATGATGGAGTACAAGTCTTTGATAAGAATCTACAGCGCCCTTAATGACGATCCTTTGTGCTACCACAAAACCGGAGATCACAAGGGTGAACCAGAGGCTTACCGGAGAGAGATGTTCCACAGACGAGCTCAACCGTCACAGACAGCGTGGAAGCACCACCTGAGCAGGAACGGCCAGGTCACGCCGGACAAAACCGCCGACAATTTGGAGCAGCTGGATTCAAGCAGCACCGCATACACATGTGTGCACCCTCCCGTATCAAAAGAAGTTTGCATATTAGAATACAATAAATGAGTATAATTAAGCTACTATGCAAAATTAATGAACTATATCAAACAAACACACCAAGCTCAGTATGTGCAACACGTACACTGATCACAAGATCATCTGTAGCTCACAACAATACTATACTATACAAATAACGGAAAGATAGCGATAATTTAACTGGACCTTCCAGTTCCGCGTTCAGAAAGAGAGGGGTGTCACATAGTTGCAAACAATACAGTGGCATTTTATTACAAGATCTGAATCAATCACAAATTCAGTTGAAGAAATACAGAAGCAGAGCCAAAACAGAACCAAGTTTATTTGGTTGTTCTTCATAAAGAAATGGACGAATTCCTAGATATCAAGCATTTCCATTATGGATAATGATATGTATGTGCAACTACAAGAATCTACATCTGGAATGGAAATTAGGGGCGATTGACTCAATCATGAACATGATACGGCATCTTGGAACATGACATGAAACAAAAGATTACTTGCCCACTCTTTACTCATTCATAACCCCGAAACACGCTTGCACCAAACATGCATGGCAACATGTACCAAACCAAGCAGAGAATGGTGGTGGTGTGGGTAACCTGGCAGATAAGCTCAAATTCAACATGAAAAAGATTATTTTTTTTTCCAAATTCCACTCACTGTTAAGCTGATCAATTGATTAAAAAGAGGTTAACGAGTCAAAATTTCTAAACCTCAGTAGCATAGCAATGTACCCACAAATGCAATTAGTACACTAACATCAGGACAGCAGCTAGCAACTAAATTAAACCCCTCCTATCCTAACTATCACAGGCCAAGGAACGAAATCACTACTTGCCAGCCAAAGCCTAGATTACAAACTGTCATATCAACATCTCCATGTCCAGAGCACACAACAAGCACCCGTCCATTTTTCTCTCTAAAAAAAAAAGCACCTTGAGGAGATAAGCAAGGAAGCAGAAGCTCACCCAAAACACGGAGACACAGAGGAAGACCATCGCTTGCCGCCATCACATGTCAGCGAGGACAAAGCTTCTAGACTGCAAGGACTACAACCTCTCATGAGGCTCGGGAGGCTGCAAGCACGGAGCTGGTGGCGGCATGCAGCAGGACACCGCACTCCACTGGCCGCCTTCTCCTCTCCTGCAGGCAGGCTCTCCTGACCTTCGTCTCCGGCCGTGAAGAACGAGTACGGCAAACTGGAGCTGCGCGTTGTGGGCGACGGGCCTCCGTGGCTCGCGCTGCCGCCGGCGCACCCACACCGGCGTTCAGCAGGCTCCCCGGCCACGCGCGCGAGGCCGGCACCTACCAACGCCCTGGACCAAGCTGATCGACTCGGTCCGACCAGCTCGACGGTGCCGCGCGCATGGATGCACGCGTGCGCCGGCGAGCCAGCCGGCCACGTCGCCAGCGCCTGAGCTGCGCCATCCCTCCCGTCGGTGAGTCTTGGACGGCGGCGTCGATCTAGTGCAGGGGGCTCGGAAGCTGGTGGAACTGGGGGCAGAAGGAGGAGGAGGGAACGGCGGAGGAGAGGAGGGCCAGAGCAGGGCGAGACGGGGCGGCGCCGGAGAGGAGGACGTGGCCGGCGCTCGATCTGAGAGAGGTTCGGTGGGGGAGGGGATGCGTTCGATCTGGTTCGCTTTGTTCGGGCCCGATCTGGAAATGGCCCAAAAGTTGATATGGGCTGCAGACCACGCTAGCTTCTGTTTGCGGTTCACCTCAAGTGTTCCCGCCTCTTTTTTCCTTTATAGTTTTGGTTGGCGCTTCTTTTGCACATGAACATACCTACACGGCTACACGTATGGATTTATGCACTCATCTGTCTTTTTTTCCGGGAAGGGCACCTTCACGTACTCACTGTCTTGTGCATGCATGGAGAGACTCCGGGGCACGTACACACGGGAAGGTGCGTTCGGGTGGGCGAGGTTCACATTGCCACACCACACCTCGCCTCTACAGTCCGGTTGGCGTGACTCACCACTATATATCAAGATTGGTCCCGTCGTCGACACCATGACAAGAATCGAGCGAGGCCCCGGAGGTTGCGATGCCGAGACGACCAAGTGCAAACCTGCTTGACCACGGTGCGAGTGCAAGACATCCACGTCGACGTGAATACGGGAACTTGGGGGACATTACGTTGCCACAACATCAATCGATTCGAAAGCATCACACACTACCCCGCCAAGATGTAATTCTACCATGGCTCGAGCGAGGAGGACAATAGGAAGGGAGACATGAGGGGTCCGATTTATCGGTCCTGGCCACGATGCCCGGCAAGTAGAGACGAAACAACAAGATGAAAAAAATAGAAACCCTAGGTAGTTGCCACTCGAACATCACCTTGATGATATCCCACACACACAACTTGTACAAAAATACATAAATGGAGAATCTCCGGAACTCGAAATTCCTAGCATGTCTCCATGACGACAAAACGGCACATGAAAAGATATTTAATAACTATCATTTCATGCACACAAAACTGAGAACACGGGACCCCATAATAGTGCATATAGCCCTCAAAAAAGTCAAAATTATTTCTATGTAATCATGTTTTGGTAGCTGGGACATTGTGTCTTACGGAGATCCTTCCTTCGTCTTAGGTATAGGGTCTGTGTTGTACAAGGTGGTAGCCATTTTAGGTTTCTAAACAACTCTATGTTTATACTATAATAGGTCAAAGGAACGTGACCAAACAAAAGAGGCCAAGTTCTTACAAGAGCTAGGTCGGTGGCCTCAGAGTGAGAATTTTTTTATTAAGTTCAGTACCTTCTTGCGGGATAGTCCTACTTGTGAAACAACTACCACTTCAAAGTAGTTTACACTACTAGAAAAAGGCCTATAGATGCAAACATTATTGCCGGCGCACCAAAAAAGGTGCCCGCCGGTGCTAAATACTACATGCGCACCATGATTCGAGCGCGTCGGTGATGACCCAATACCGCCGGCGCACAAAAAAATTTAGAGCGCCGGGGAGGGTGAACCAGGTTCCAGGCCAAGTTGAAAATCGGAGCCACCTTCTTACTGTCGGCGCACCACCATGTAGGTGCAAAAATAAACTAGGACTTGATTGCTTTCATGTTTTGAACATAGGGGCTGCTTGTAAAAGTGCCCCCGCGAGGCTTCTTTTTGGTTTCCTGGAAAACTTAATGCCGGCGCACTAGGTAGGTGCGTCGGGGATAAGTCGTGTTACCGCCGGCGCACTAGTTGGTGTGCCGGCAGTAGCCCGTTATCACCGACCCGTTCCCACCGGCTGGTGCTGGTGCGTCAGCAATAGCCAAATTTGGTGCGCCGGCAATAGGCGTTTTTCTAGTAGTGTTATTGACGTTTCTTAAACCCCTTATTAGGACCCCATGCAAAATAATAAAGGTTTGGGACTCTTGCTTGTGCGATTTCATGCGAAACCATATTATGTGGGCCCCACAATGTTTAGCCCATGGTTTTTTAATAGAATGTGGTTATCCCAAATGACTTTACTCTTTATTTTAAGTTATCGATCTAGATCTGTACAACATTTGTGGTATAGCTCTAGGGTTTTCAGAAGACGATGCCACTTCAAAGAGTTGTCTAGGGTTTAGTGCGTAAGGTTTATGATATAGGTTCATGCATGTTCTATGGTGTACTATTTAGGTTTAGGGATTAAGATCTAGATCTAGGGGCTAGTGTATAAATCCAGGGTTAAGGTCTATGGTATAGTTAGGTTAGATTTAGGGTTAAGTTCTATCATCGCACAAGAGATGTGCATAAAATAATTCCTAATAACACACCATAACATCACGTGTACATGAAATGAGAGATAATAACATGTCTTGGCATGAAATTAAGACCATAATAGCATGTACTAGATTTTCCTCTTTACCACCGTCTTACGTTATCCAGATTAGGTGTAGGCCAACGATAGTTTTTGGCACAATTTCATGTGCTCCCCTCTTTCATGTTCCGCGAAGCAAAAATAAGCCTACCTTTATAGTGATTTCATGTGATTTTCCTATTTGTTAGAGAGTATGGCATAGGAATAAGACCAAGTCAAAAAAGAGGCTAAGTTGTTACAAATATTTGTTCAGTTGCTTTGAAGTGGAAGTGTACGCACCAAGTCTAGAAACTTCACACGACATGTCTGTTTGGTGAAGGACTATGACTATCTAAGCAAAAGTCGAGAGGACTATATGACTATCTCATCGAGTTATTGTTTACTTCTAACAATTGATTTTATTAACTCACACTCAAATTAATATTTTGGTAATATAAACTATATTGAATAGGTTTAAAACCCCTTGTTAGGATCCCATGCAAAATAAGAATGGTTTGAGACTCTTGCTTGTGTGATTTCAGGCGAAATCCTATTATGTGGGCCTAGCAATGTTTAGCCCATGGTTTTTTTTAATAGAATGTGGTTATCCCAATTGACTTTAATCTTTATTTAAGTTATAAGGGTACATTCTACAATTAGGGTCGATCTAGATCTATACTACATTTGTGGTCTAGGTCTAGGGTTTTCAGAAGGCGATGCCACTTCAAAGAGTTGTCTAGGGTTTGATGTGTAAGGTTTATGATATAGGTTCATGTTCTAAGACTTATGGTGTACGATTTAGGTTTAGGGATTAAGATCTAGATCTATGGGTCTAATGTATAAATCTAGGGTTAAGGTCCATGGAATAGTTAGGTTGGATTTAGGGTTCAAGTTTCATCATCGCACAAGAAATGTGCATAGAATAATTCCTAATAACACACCACAACATCATGTGTACATGAAATGAGAGGTAATAACCGTGTCTTGGCATGAATTTAAGACCATAATAGCATGTACTAGAGATTTTCCTCTTTACCATCGATCTTATGTATCCACATTAGGTCTAGGCCAAAGATATTAGGGTTTACAATAGTTTTTGGCGCAATTTTATGTGCTCCCCTCTTTTGTGGTCCCCAAAGCAGAAACACACCAACCTTTATAGTGATTTCATGTGACCTTCCTATTTGTTAGAGAATATGGAATAGGAATAAGACCAAGTCAAAAAGAGGCTAAGTTTTTACAAACATTCGTTCGGTTGCTATTGAAGTGGAAGTGTTACACTCCAAGTCTAGAAACGCGGCATAGTCTATTTGGTGAAGTGGAGGTTTATAACAACTAGAATATACCCCACGCGCTGCAGCGGAAATTTTAGGCCGAAAAGTCTTATATGAAAAATATGAAAAATAAAACTAACCACATTATAGATGGGTGTCAACTGTCAAGATAATCCACCAATGTGGCATACCAAAAAAATGATTTGACTACTAACCCCGGATGCCTTTAAATCCTTGTTCAATGGAAATAAGTCCCTTTATGGAAGAAGAACAAAGGTAGAAAATAGAATAATCAAGGTTGTACTCCCATACAATAATCCCTCACTCCCATATGGGTGGCCAAATTAATATTCGCTGCAACTAATTCAAACTGACCTTTGAAATAAAATTCTGGTTGGTACTATTTAGCATTGGAAAAATATTTAGTTAAGTAACCTCCTGGCAACAAAAAAAATAGTAGATGACATATATATGATTTTTTTTTCTTTCAAGAATCCCGCAAACAAATTTAAGAAGTGACAAAGTGGAAGAATAAGTATATGAAACTTTTTAAAGTAGAATCATATAATTGATGTGATTAATATTTGTTCAGGTGGTGAAATCGTTTACCAATGATTTTACATGTACCATATTCTAGTGGAAGGTTACATAAAAGGCTCAAAATGATAATTTCTGAACTGAAACAGAAAGTTTAGCATACACACGTAGACCATGGTAATGACACCATATATTATTTATTCTCGTACAAAGAACACAACCTATGAAGCTTTAAGTTATTACAACGTTTTTCCATTGATCGAAATCTGAATGAGTATTTTAACAACTAGCCAGTTATAAACATGGTCTATGGGTTAGCTAGTTATGCACGATGCGTTCATGAATTCAACAACTAGCCGGCTATAAACATCTATATATCGAGTGTTGCATGCATCAGTAGGCCGCCATGCCGTACCGCGTGCGCCTCTTGCTAGCGCATGCATGTCGCGGTGTGGCTCTGGTCACGCACTCGGACAACAAGTCGACCGTGACGAAAAGGTAGGAGATGTATAGTCGGAGAATCGAAGAGTGCGTGTGTTTGGTTGGCATGGAGACTTTTCTAAGTGAGCATGGGATGAACATAATGCATATATAGTGATATAGGTTAGGGCTTTTCAATCCATCCGCCCGCTATTTGTCTAACACGACGTGGATATGCACAAGGATCCATGCATCGATCCATGAAGAAGTGAATCGGTTCCATTCACGTAGAAGGTAATCAAGAAGTGTATATGTTTACATGGATGACATGATCACGAGCTTGGTGGCTAACCTAGCGAGACACAACTTGCTAAGGTAACACTGATGATTGGCACACAATGATTTCCATCGATTGGATATGACCGTGTCCGCTTACACATGGCCATTAGAATGTACCAACATGGATTAAACTTGACTCGTGTAGGATATTGGCACACACGAGTTTTGCTAGCGTCCTACAACACACCGATGGATGACAGCTTAGCTGAAGCAAAGAGCGTGTTTGTGGGGTGAATAAACGTCTACAAGGAATGGCACCCTATTAATACGCATAATTTCATGGCGGAAATTAAGTGGTAACAACACAGACCCCGATCAGTCGGTTGTTCCGTCCGTTGGTTACCTCATCAATCACCAGGTGACAAATTCGAGAAGCTTGATAAATATACTCCGTAGCAAAAGTCTACAAGGAATGACACCCTATTAATCGGTTGTTCCGTCCGTTGGTTACCTCATCAATCGTCCCAGAGAATCCCCAAGAAAAAGGAAAACCTTTATGAGTAACAAAAAAAATAGGAAAACGAAATTCACGTAAACCACGCACTCACCCAACGCCCTGGCATTCGCATCCCCATTTCTCTTCGCCCGCCTCCGCCGCCGCTCCCCAAGCCTCGCCGCCGCTGCTCCGGCTGACTCCCCTCGCCAACACCGCATCGCAAACCCTAGGAGGCCGGCGGCGATGATGACAGGGCCCGGCCTCCGCGCGCGCTCGTCCACCCACATCGCGCCCAGGAGCCACGGCGGGCCTTGATCGCCGGAGCGCGCGTGCGTCGCTAGAACGACGCGAGCGGCTCCGTCAAGATCGCCTGCAGGCGTCCACGCACATGCGTCGGTGGCCAAGGGAGGGCACCAGGAGCCCAAGTCCCTGGCGCTGGTGGCCAGGAGATGCGGCGCCGTCCTTCCGTCCCGTCTTCCTCTGTGATGCGGCGCCTCTGCTCCGCCCGTTCGTCCCCTCCAGGGTGCTCGCCCGCTGGTGAGCCCCTCTCTCGTCCCTCATCTTCAGAGTGTTGAGTAGCGTTGCAGGACGAACCGATCTATTCTTACAGGACGCTGCACGCGGTCCTAGGAATACTCGATCTTGCGCTGTTTCACAATTGAATATTGCAATTTTTATGTCCAGAACCAAGCTTCTGTATAAGAAGATGATGTGTTGCCTCTTATATCTTAGGATTTGATCATGCTTCAGCAGTGTTTGATCACATATGCAGCCTCCTAAATTATGTGATAAATAGTTTGATCAAGCTTGAAGAATTCTCAACATGTATTTCTCAGTTGTATTTAGGATTTTGCTCTGTGTCCAGGAAGTGTCCTAGATGTGTTGCACGATTGCAGTAATATTGTTGTTTAGATTCAAAATTTAAGAAGTTGTTTTCTTGTCTACATCGTCTAGCTTGTGATGATGTATAACTACTAATGCTTGTATGTTGTCAAAACATTTGGAATTTTGTTATCCGGAACCAAGCTTTTGTATGAAAAGTTCATAATGTTGCCTCCTACATTTTAGGATTTGATCATGATTCTGTAGCGTTTGACTGCATTTATGGCCTCCTAGATTCGGTTATAGAAGTTGTAATCAAATAATTCTTCTGTACGTTGGGCTTGATCACATATATGATTCTGTAGCGTTTGACTGCATTTATGGCCTCCTAGATTCGGTTATAAAAGTTGTAATCAAATAATTCTTCTGTACTTTTGAGCTTGATCACATATATGTTGTACTTGAAAGGCATCATAATAACTTATTTCGTCTGCTTTTGCTTTTGTCTATTTAACTATGTGTATTTAACAATCTGGTATGATCATCATGAATCGAATCATTATACTTAATGCTTAGGAATGTTTCCAACATGTAAAGATAACTTTGTTGAAATGAGAATCTATTCTTTTATATGATGAAGTTTTTGTTTCCACAAACATCTTAAATGAACAATATGACTGTTATTTTGGATTGCAATCTCTCTTTCATAATTAAGGAAGTCAAACTTGCGATGAAGATTAGTTGAAAATTTTCAGACGAAGAATAGTATCGGCAAACAGCTTTTTCGTTGACTGACAGGGCAATATATTGATCTCTTGTTTATACTTTGTAATATACGTGTATCCTCTTATGTCCTTTGCCATTGAGTCTGACTTTGTGGTTCCTTTCTTGTAGGGTCTGAATATGTTTTGGGCGTCGTGGAGAAGGTCAGGCGTACCGTGGACGCTGCCATTCAGGACCTCATCGACATTGCCTTCAAAAGGTACTGTCTTTTGCCTCGCCAAATCCCGCCCTGCTATTTGGTCTCTGTACTTGCTGAAATGATGTCCAATTTGGCACCACAAGCCGGAAGGGCCTCCGTGGCTGCTCACACCACCTATCCCACGAGTTCCGCAGCAAAGTCGAGTTGTCGCTGTTTCGCTGCCAAGCCTTGGATGACCAGGACTTCCTACATCAGGACCAGCATCACCATCAAGAGGCTCAAAATAGTGGTGGGGCGGAGGTACGCCAAGAGGTGCATCTAGAGTCAGATAAGAGCTCTTTTAGAGGAGACATGTCAACGCCTGCATGATCTGGAGCGTGACCTACTTTGGGTATAGCATTTCTTCTTTCCATAGTGTTGTTGGGCCGTTACCATCTTGTATGTGGAAAGTAAGCAATCAGATGCTTATGAAAAAAACAATTTTATTTTGTGTGTCTACAGATGGTGAACCACAATTCTTTATCACGATGATCCTTACGCAACAGATTATCGGGCGTTGGTTGAGGCATGGGTTTTACCTGCTCCTTGGGTAAGTAGAACCTGAATCTTGCTGACACAATGTCTGAAAATTCTCGATCTTGTGCCCTTATCCCTTCTCTGCTACTGATCCTGTTTTGTAAAATTGCTATGCTTAAACATACCTCATAAGTGGTTGTAACGCTTTCAATGACTCCTCCTTTTGTTTATATCCATGCAGCTTAAGTACAACGAGACCGGCAGAGAGAAGGATTGCTTGCCTAGAGTTGGCCAATGGAATATGATGAACAATGTAATTAATACTACATCAAAGTACTGCATCTATGCCACAACATTGGCCAAGTTATATCTACATCAAATATATGGCCATTGTTTACTTTATCTCAAGTCTTGCTGTTCATTTTCAGTTTTCCTTATGTACAAAATGGTCAGCGGTGGTAGAGTCAGGAGCTAGATGTGTGTAAATTTTTCCCGAAACGTGCAGGACAACGTTGCCAGGGTTCTGCCTGTGAACTTGCTCGCATGTGCCAGGCCTCAGGAATGGCAAGTATCCCTGGAATGATTCTTGCACATTGTACATGCCACGTTTTTTTTCATTGTAGTTGTTGTTCACAACAGTAACAGTTTTACTACCAATTATAGGACTTTGCTCTGGAGCAGGTTCTTCCGGCTATATACGTGCGTCCTAGTCAGGTGGAGCAAACTCCAAAGCCAGGTTCCATGATGCGATGACCATACTTGGACCGCAGCAGAAGGTGCTCAAGTTGCTTATTGAAATACTTCCTGCTAACAACGGTTCACTTTATGGTATGTGAACTTTCAATCACATTGATTTCTGTACACTGTTAGAATTCTTCTGTAGTTTGAGCTTCACCACATATATGTTGTACTTGAAAGGCATCATAATAAGGCATGTTGTTTGCTCTTGTCTTTTGTCCATTTAACAATCTGATATGATCATCATGAATCAAATCATTATACTTAAAGTTTACCAATGTTTCCAACATGTAAAGATAACTTTGTTGACATGCGAATATATTCTTTTATATGATGAAGTTTTTGTTGCAACAAACATTTTAAAGAAACAACAGGACTGTTATTTTTGATTGCAACCTTTCTTTCATAATTAAGGAACTCAAACTTGCGATGAAGATTAGTTGAAAATGGTCAGACAAAGAATAGTATCGGCAAACAGTTTTTTTCGGTGACTGACAGGGAAAGAGATTATCTGTTGTTTTATACTTTGTAATATACTTGTATCCTCTTATGTCCGTTGCCATTGAGTCTGACTTTCTGGTTCCTTTCTTGTAGGGTCTGAATATGTTTTGGGCGTTGTGGAGAAGGTAAGGCGTACGGCGGACGCTGCCATTCAGGACCTCATCGACATTGCTGTCCAAAGGTACTGTCTTTTGCCTCAACCAATCCCGCCCCACTAGAATTATTTGGGCTCTATACTTGCTGAAAAGGTGTCCGATTTGGCACCACAGGCCGGAAGGGCCTCCGTGGCTGCTCACGCCACCTATCCCACGAGTTCCGCAACAAAATCGAGTTGCCGCCATTTTGCTGCCAAGCCTTGGATGACCAGGACTTCCTCCATCCGGACCAGCATCACCATCAAGAGGCTAAAAATAGTGGTGGGGCGGAGGTAGGCCAAGAGGCGCATCTAGAGACTAGAGTAAGATAAGAGCTCTTTTAGAGGAGACATGTCAGCGCCGCATGATTCTGGAGCGTGACCTACTTCAGGTATAGCATTTCTTCTTTCCATAGTGTTGTTGGGTCGCTACCATCCTGTATGTGAAAGTAAGCAATCTGATGCTTATCGAAAACACAATTTTATTTTGTGTGTCTACAGATGGTGAACCACAACTCTTTATCACAATGATCCTTACACAACAGAGTTTGGCATCAAGTTCAGTGATTATCGAGCGTTGGTCGAGGCATGGGTTTTACCTGCTACTTGGGTAAGTAGAACCTGAATCTTGCTGACACAATGTCTGAAAATTCTCGATCTTGTGCCTTTATCCCTTCTCTGGTACTGATCCTGTTTTGTGAAATTTCCATGCTTAAACATACCTCATAAGTGGCTGTAACGTCTTTAATGACTTCTCCTTTTGTTTAGATCCATGCAGCTTAAGTACAACGAGATCGGTAGAGAGAAGGATTGCTTGCGTAGAGTTGGCCAATGGAATATGATGAACAAGGTATTAATACTACATCAAAGCGCTGCATCAATGCCACAGCAGTGGCCAATGTATATCTACATCAAATATATGACCATTGTTTACTTTATCTCAAGGCTTGCTGTTCATTTTCATTTTTCCTTATGTACAAAATGATCAGATTTGGTAGAGTCAGCAGCTGGATGTGTGTAAATTTTGTCCAAAACGTGCAGGACAGCGTTGCCACTGGGTTCTGCCATGAACCTGCTTGCATGTGCCAGGCCTCAGCAATGACAAGTATCCCTGGAATGATTCTTGCACATTGTAAATGCCACATTTTTTTCATTGTACTTGTCGTTCACAACAGTAACAGTAGGACTTTGCTCTGGAGCAGGTTCTTCCGGCTATGTACATGCGTCGTGGTCAGGTGGAGCAATCTGCGAAGCCAGGTTCCACGATGCGATGGCCATACTTGGACCGCAGCACAAGGAGCTCAAGTTTCTTATTGAAATACTTCTGCTAACAACGGCTCACTTTATGGTATGTGAACTTTCAATCACATTGATTTCTGTACATTGCTAGACTGAATGTTTAAGCCAAATGGATGCTCATACCCTTGGTATCTATCAGGTGACTTGAAGCGTGTTTGCGAGATCGACATTGGGATGATCTCCCACTGCTGTTTGACCAAGCAAGTATTTAAGATGAACAAGCAGATCCTCGCAAACCTTGGTCTGAAGATAAATGTAAGGTTGGTGTTCTTGTTGTGTTTTGTGCATTTTCTTCAGTTGCCGAGTCTAAGACAACCTTCTTTTCTCAAACGTTTGGGGAAGGAACACTGTGCTGCCTGATGCAGTGTCAAGGTGCATCCCTTTGGTCAGCGAGAGGCCAACGATCATATTCGGAACCGCTGTCACACACCACCATTTAGCGAAGACAGCAGCCCTTCCATCGCTGGAGTAAGTTGAATAATCTCATTCATCCTCCATGTTTAGTGACTTGTTGTTCTTGTCGATATCTGTGGATGTATTTGCTAAAAAAACAGTGATCTGCAGTTCTGCACTGCAGTCCCTCACCAACAACCTCTGCTCAGTTATTTGCTATCCTGTTGTAGATAGATGCACGTGTGTTTTCGTCTTTGGTTGTGCTAATTCTGGTTACAGAATAGATAGGAACAGAGTGTGATGTACTTACCATGAGTTGTTCTTCAAGGGCAAGGAGGAGGACTAAATGACTGGCAAGCTGGGACCAGTAGCTGAACGACTTAGAAGCTGGAGATCCTAGGGGCAACAGAGACGTGCCGTAGCCTCGCCATCTAGCTAGCTGCTTCTCCCTTTTTGGTAATAATGATCAATTGTGCAATGGTAAGTTTCCTGTAGCTTATGAAAGCCACTTTGAACTCTGATTAACTAGATGTTTTGTTTTGCGTCTGTGTAGTTTGCACAATTTCTTGAATGCCCTTGCCCCTGAAATCTTCTAGCTATAACTAGCTTCTTCTTGTTATTTTTTATATGATTCAATGCAATATATGTTGCCTAGGATAATTTCTGTTTGCTGCCTTATTGATGCTTGCCGAATTGTTGCTTGAGTTGGAAATTGTTTCATCAACTCCATCTTTTAATACGAAAGATATATAGTTCTAGTTAAACTTCATGTACATGGTGGTCCTTTCTAGTAACTGTATTTGATACTCCACAACTCAGCTGTAAGCTATTGGAATTATCCTTGATATGTTGTTTCGCTAATTTTTTTTTCACTTGGATTTCTACTGAATGCAGTTAATATGTCCTGCTGTTGGTCCTGAGCGGCATGCTACAATTTTGTTTGAGGTACTATCTTTTTATGACAGCAAGATGGTCCTTTATAAGAAAAAGAAATCATAGCCTGCAAAGACATGTTTATTAGAGTGAGCAATCTTTTCCTGATGCACTAATTCAGTTAATGATCTCCTCTAAAGTGGGTAATCTACTTTGGGCTGTGAACTCGTGACCTTGTTAATTACTTGATCACTGCAGTAAGGCTAGTCAAATTATTCATTGATTTAACATTCTACCATGTGAAGGTTAGTTATTTTTTTAACCAATGATAGTTCTAACACGTGTAGTCTCTTGAACCCTTGCACCGAATGAATTGCTCATCGTTTCGTTTATATGGCTATTGGCTTATCTGTACTTTGCGTGGATTTGATTTCATCGTGTACTTTGGAATTGAATTACTAGACAATTTCCGTTCTAGCTCTGTGTGCCTCTGATGCCAACCATTGTTGCTTTGTTCACTGCTATGTGTGCCTCTGATGCCTAGTTCAGAGAAACGGCAAATCCATTTGGAAGGAGGGAGAGATCCTGAGTTATTAGCGTTAACCACTAGTGTTTTTTCTTGATAGGCGTACATTTACCTTGTTTGTATGGATATCTCTGCCAGAATCCCATTCATGATTTGAAAATACTTGTTAAACTGAACCATGTATATTCGAAGTTCTTCCTAAACCCTAAACGAGAATAGTAGTCAGTATACTGGTTGTACCTCAAACTCAAGTTTCAAGAAAGGAAACCAATTAACTACTGTTTCACACATTTGTGCATACCATTCTTGTCTAACTCTGTTTTCTGTGTGTCCTAATGAAACCAGTTCTTGTATGCCTAACTGGCCACTCTACAATTTTCTTCATGTCCTCAATTTTTGTAACTGGCAGCTCCTACAAGACCTGGTGATGTGCTGTCCGTGGCGGACATTTGGCTTCGACTACTTGCTGCATTGAGTTCACCACGCCTCAACCACAGCCACAGTGGCCTCTTCATCATCTTGACGGTTTAGGTGAACTACTGCTTCTCCTGGATTCTGGCGCCGGATTCTAGTATGACATATTTGCATTGTGTGACGTTATATACCTGGGGCTGCGGTTATCATTGTTTCATAGTTAAGTTTTGGTACAAGGTTGGTGAAAGACTTTTCTCCTAGTGACTTCCAGGAAGTTCTAGGTTGCTGCAATGTCGTGCCTGAACACAGTTTGATATCTAGCTCTGTGTGTTGTGTAGTGAATTTTCAGATTGATGTCCGGCTGGTCTAGCAAGTTGCTGGCCATTTTTTTTCTGTAAAATTCGGTACAATAGTAGCTCGATTTTCCTCTGAATTTGTTGACTTGGAACTGCGCAAAAGCGCTGCAACCATTTCACTCCACTAATCTGGTACAATTGCAGCTAGCTAAGATGGATTGATGGCTTCTGTTTTCGGTGTATGATAAATTCCAATGTGTGGCTAGTCTTTTCAGTTCTTTAGCTGTTATTTGTCTCTATGTGTAGTTGGAACCACGCAAAGGCACAAATGCTATGTATTTGCTCTAGAGCTGACAATCTTGTTTTGTTTCTGTGCATGGAACATAAGAAATTATCGATACGTCGGAGACGTATCAACGCCACGGCCTGAGGGGCCGGCGTAGCTGCAGGGCGCGAGTCGGTGCAGCGGTGGTACGCCACCAGCGACGTACGCGCCTCAGAAGGCACGTCGATGGCTAGCAGCGTGGACCAAAGGCGGCGGCGCTGCGGGCGACACAGCGGCAACCCGATGCTCAATCGGTGGTACGCGCGTGCTCGGGGACGTGCTTGGCGGAGACGTGTGCGGGATCGGTTGATCAGACCGATGGCGGCGCTACACGTGCCATGGCGTGGACTACGCGCCGCATATCGGAGTCGTTGGCGACGCTGTCGTTGATGTCCTGGGCATTGACGGGGAAGATGAACCGGTGATGGAGACCGTGTAGACGATGGCGGCCGGCTGCGACGCAAACGGCGTCCCATGTGCATCGCGTGCAGGCGTGCCCCACGGTAGATGGAGGCGGTGCCAGGCCTGGTCAACCGGCTCTACGACCGCCCCGGTCGGCCCTGGTCCCGGTTGGACCAGCTGCTGGACGGACCAGCCGGCCACAGTCCCGGTCAAACCGGCTGCTGGGCCGGACCAGCCGAGGCGGAGGCGGCGCGGGCGAGCCGGCGTAGGGCGCGTCCAGGGGCTCCGCTCATCCGCCGGTCAGACCGGCTCTGGACCGGACCAGCCGGCCACGGTCCCGGTCAAACCGGCTGCGGGTCGGACCGGGACCGGCCGAGCGGACGACGTGGCGAGCCGGCGCGGCAGCCTACCAAGGCAGGCGCTCCAGCCAGCCAGCGAGTCAACCGCGATGGCCGGCTTAGGGCGGATGAGGAGAGCCGGTGCAGAGTCGACGCCGAGGTTGCAGCGCGTGATGACGGCGGCGTTGGATGACTCAATCCGATCTATGATCGGTAAAACCAAAAAGAAAACGCCGGTCGAGCGACCGGTGGAGCAAAGAAAACCAATCTACAGATTGGAAAAAAGACTCGAGGGCAGCGGATCAACGGATCGGCGACGAACCCTCATACGGATTGCGCGGCCCCCGGAGTAGATCATGGAGATCGATCTCCCTGGGGCGGCGCGCGGAAACCTTGCGGCGGCTAGGTCAAGGAGCGTGCCGCTCTGATACCATGTAGAAGGATAGAGAGGAGAGAGATATGCGGAATATGTTGGATGTATTATTGAGCCTCATGGGCGAGTATATATAGGCGTACAGAGATCATCTTGAAGTGCAAGACAAGACACGAGATCTATCTCTATCCTAGATTACCTAAACCGTACGTATCCTCTAACACTTTCATGCGTATATGGCCATATTTATTTTGATTTTTCCGTTGTTAGGACTGGCTACCGAATCAAGGCTGGTTGGATGAAGTGGCGCCAAGCTTCGGGCGTACTCTGTGACAAGAGAGTGCCACAAAAGCTAAAAGGCAGGTTTTATAGGACAGCTATCCGACCTGCGATGTTGTATGGCGCGGAGTGTTGGCCAACGAAGAGACGACATATCCAACAGTTAAGTGTAGCAGAGATGCGCATGTTGAGATGGATATGTGGCCACACAAGAAAGGATCGGGTACGGAATGACGATATACGGGAGAGAGTTGGGGTAGCACCGATTGAAGAGAAGCTGGTCCAACATCGTCTCAGATGGTTTGGACATATCCAACGGAGGCCTCCGGAAGCGCCAGTGCATAGCGGACGGATAAAGCGTGATGAGAATGTTAAGAGGGGTCGTGGTAGACCAAACTTGACATGGGAGGAGTCCGTTAAGAGAGACCTGAAGGTTTGGAATATCGACAAAGATTTAGCCATGGATAGGGGTGCGTGGAAGTTAGCTATCCACGTTCCGGAACCATGACTTGGTTTCGAGATCTTATGGGTTTCAACTCTAGCCTACCCCAACTTGTTTGGGACTGAAAGGCTTGGTTGTTGTTGTTGTTGTTGTTGTTAGGACTGGCTACACGACGAGTGGAGAAATGCCACCTTATTGAAGCTACTATAAGCCAGCACAAAGTAGTAGAAATGTAGAATTATTTCAATGATCTTACAAGTCTACCTGAGTACCAAGGACAAGATGCCACCTTAATGCTAATCTAAATCTTTAGAAGCTTGTACAAATATGTATTTGTTCAACATTTTGAAGGATTTGTAAAATTATTCGCAAAAAAAAAAAAAGGATTTGTAAAATGTGAATTCGAAGGAACCAATTTTCAACTGTCTACAACTAAATACCCCTCTGTACACATGAAAAAGACACATCGTTAGTCAGAGCATGGAGGCAGCTTCGTCCTTGATGATTGCAAGCACTCAACCGTCTTCTTCACCCGCGTGATTATTTATTTCCTTCCGTACCTCCACAAAAGCTTCAACAATAATCACGACGCAGTCACTCCGGCTCATCGTCGCAGGATGGTCCAACCCCCATTTTGAGAAGCGATCAACCAATTTGTGACCAACCGAAGACCTCTATACAATGTCACAGTTCGTTCGACAAGATTTTAGAAAAAAACAACTTTATCTTGGAACAAGCTCTGTGAGCGACACTTCGTTTGGTGAAACCACAGCCAAGCTGCCACCGCCATGTGAGGCTCCCCGACGTTGTTCCGGGTCGGCGCTAGTTGCTCGGAGACAGAAAGCCGGCTTGGACGGAGCTTGAAGTGCGGCGCCGTCACTGTTAAGGATCGCATTCACGACTGACATCGTAGGCCTGTCTGCAGGGCTCTCCTGAACACACAATAAGCCTATATGAACATACGTCCCTATTTTATCTTCGGCACTACTACTGGTAAGTAACGGGTCAGCGATCTCGAGGATCGTTCCCTTGGTCCAGTGCTCCCATACCTGCACAGGATGGATTGTATTGTTAGAGTGTTATTGTGGCAAGGGGTTTGAATTAGTATTTAGGTAGGGTTTACTGCTTACAAGATCAGTTAGCAGGTCAACACTCTGCTCGGAGTTGTAGGAGGTGCAGTTTCTTCTTCCTGTTATGATCTCTAAGACCAGAATGCCAAAGCTAAACACATCGGACTTGGTTGAATAATGCCCGCGAACAACATATTCTGGTGGCATGTATCCGCTGAAACCACAAGATATGATTACTTAGTGATCTGAAAAATAGGACGGTCTAACTTATTTCTGCAATCCCGCCAGTCCACAGAATTATATCACGGCATGATTGACTTCACTTACAATGTACCAACAACTCTGTTTGTGACATCTTTTGATTGATCCCCTTGAAACAACCTTGCCAAGCCAAAGTCTGAAATCTTCGCATTCAAATCCGAGTCTAACAGAACATTGCTTGCTTTAAGGTCTCTGTGGATTATTTTCAGCTGAGAATCTTCATGCACATATTGCAAACCTCGGGCGATTCCATTTATTATCTTGAACCTCTTCTCCCAATCAAGATCCTTTCTCTTCTCAGGATCTATAAAGAAGTAAGAAACGTCAGTGAGGTTAATTTTGCGCAATTATTATAGATCAGATTTAAATATGTTTTTAGCGCAATGTCTTTAGTTTTTACCAAAGAGAATCGTGTCAAGGCTTCTGTTAGGCATGTATTCGTAGATAACGAGTTTCTCTTGTTCTTCCAAGCAAACTCCAATAAGCCTAACAAGATTTTTGTGCTGAAGCTTCGCAACAAAAACCAGCTCTGCCTTCAACTCTCCTATACCTTGTGTTGAACCAGGGGAGAGTCTCTTCACTGCTATCTCTTGGCCATCAGGAAGAGCTCCCTGTAGGATGCAGTGATTCACAAATAGCAAACATATAAATTCACCAGAAGTCACAAGCAGTCCAAAACAACACAGAACGAGCAACACAATGATACGATTGGCACCTTATAAACAGCACCAAACCCTCCTTCCCCAAGCTTATTTTCTTCTCTAAAGTTCTCTGTTGCAGCTTCCAGTGTTTGCAGATCAAGAATGGATAAATTGATGTTGGGAACGCTCTCCCAGTTCCCGGAATCTGTCCAATGTGACAATTATTATCTATACAAACGAACCCCATTTCAAAAGATGGCAAAGTTTGATCATTAGAATGAACTGCAAAATCCATTGTCTGGAATGCATAATTATTTTATCCTATATATTTCGATAATTGATATAGTTGAAACTTGAATTGCCTTACAACTATTTTTATATTTTTTTTATTAAAGAGTTGGACCCTACCTATTCTCCTTCGTTTAATGATCTGCAATCTTGATAACTTACATGGTAGTATCGGCAATATTTGTTTTCTTCTCCAGCTCCAGAGACAAAAGCAGAGAAAAGTGGAAGCCAATGCTGCACAAACAACAGCCAGTGCAACGGCTAGGATATGTGCAATTGTACTTGGTTTATTTTTTCTTCCTCCTGTAAAATGACACTAGAGTTAAATCACTTGACTACATGAAATAGGTCTATTAGTGTCTAATATAAATGTATATTTGCAACATGTACTATATTTAGTATCCACACAATAAACTTAAAATTTGGCTCTCTTCGACAAAGAAGCTCTACGAAAACTTGGTCTGGTGTTCAGAACATCCCTTTGTTTACTCCATCTCATGTGTCTTACCGCTCGAATCTTTCACTTCTTGATGCTCTCAAAAGTATTTACCTGTGTGGCCAGATATGCCTGTCCATTCAGCCATTTTTGAATTTGTTGAAATATTTTGCACACCCTTCTCCATTATGGAACTTTGGATGAATTGGTCAGGGCATCAATTCAATATGTAATCAGAGCTAAGTTGTCTCAACTTCAAGACCTGACCAACGCAGTAGTCGAATAAAAATTTCTGCCGACTTTCATCCATCTCACCACAATGGTCAGCTGAAACCTAGGAGTGGCAGGGAGTGTTGAAATATAATGTCCAACTTTCATCACCAGTTCAGACTTATGGGTGAATTCATCAATTCAATAGAATTTTCCAAAGATTTTTGAGAATTCTAATCCTTTGGATGCGTCTTCTATGTAGGCTGTTTGATTTGAACGAAAGTAAACATAAATTATGTGTTCAAGATGGTTTGAAGATCAAATTATGTGTTCAGCCTAATTTTGCGTCCTAGGAATCGTCTATATAGGCCCTAAACTTGTAAGGTATTTCAACGAATGTGCAGGTCTCCATCACCTGAGCTTCAATTTACTAGTAGTAGTAGCTAGGAAAATGTACTCCAGTATAGTTTTATTCCCTCCGATCCATATTACTTGTGCTAAAATAGATGTATCTACAGCTAAGATGTGTCTAGATACATCTATATTAGCGTCAAGTAATATGAATCGGAGAAAAAATATTGAAATCTGCAACTCACCTGCATCTGGGACTATCGGTCGATCACCATCCGGCGAAGGCGCAACGGCCCATGCCGGCGCTTTGAGCTGCAAAACCGGATTGCCGAGGAAGGGAGGATACACCTCAAACCGGTAGTTGCACCGTAACCCCAGGATCTGCCCTCCCCGCCGCCTGCTGAAATGCTTTGGCATGACCCTCGTTATTTTCTCCAGGCAGTCCCTGCACTCGGCCGGTCCAATGTCCGGCCGGCACTGCGCCATCGCGTAGATTTTCGGGACGCTCACGTCGAAGTCCTGTACTCCTGTGCCGAACCGCATGGAGGAGTTCATGGCGGCGTAGTCCGAGACCGCAGCAAGGAGAACACCCACGGCGGCGTCGAAGGTCGCCGCCGGAGAGGCGACGCTCGCCCCGTTGGGTACGATCTGCCGTTTGGTGTTGTCGGCGGAAGCAAGGAAGTTCTGGTAGGAGAAGCGGAGGTAGCAGCGCTCGTAGTAGACGGTGGCGTCCATGTTGTAGGGACACGCCTGCTGCGCGTCCCGGAAGGCGTTGCCGATGCAGTCGGCGCAGGCGGATGCGTTGGCGGTGTCGCCGCGGCAGAGCGTGAGCGCGTACACCGTGTTCGGGATGGCCCCGGCGGAGCCGGTGGAGAAGAGGGTGGGAGACGAGGAGGCGTTAATGGGGAGGACGGAGGAGAGCTGCTCTAGGTTTGATTGGAATTCGCTGTTCGCGGTGTAGTTCCGGCTCCTCCTGTCGCATTCTTGCCGCAGCACGTCGCTGGAGACGAGGTGCGCGTGAAAGGGGACGACGAGGATGCAGAGGTAGCACCAGAGTTTTTTGTGCGAGATCATGGTGATATGTAGGCGCGCAGGTGGTGGTGGTGTGGGTCTGAGACGAGAAGATAGAGCGGGTGCAGAAGATACAAGGAATGTTTTGACTTTGGTGCACGTGTAAACTGAGCCGGCGGAGGGAAGGCATGACTGGTCCTGCAACCGAGATCAGCACGGTAGCATGCATGCGTGGAGTTAAACGCGCCGGTGCCCACCAGTTAGAGGAAGAAGCTCCGGGACATCGAGGCGTTCACCGAGCTAGCTGTGCGCGCGTGTGCCGCTGCTCCCTTTCTCCTCTCCTAGAATTAATCACGCTGGGATTCACGTGACGCTGCTACATCGATCGAGTCGATGGCGTCCACGGGATTACCGCGGGACCCAGCACAGCTGTACTCCACGAAGCGCAATAAATATACAAGTTCTTTTCTTTTCTTTTCTTTTCTTTTTATTGGCCATCTGAAATTGAATAGTAGGCTTTTTGGTTTCTCTCGCCCGAGAAGGAAATCGAAGAAGCGCTCCGAAATCCGATACGACCACGTCTCCATCCATCAAGTACTCCAACTTTCTCTCCGATCCCTTCGTCCTAGGTGCATTAGCTTCCACTTAATTACTCCCATCGTACGTGTGCGTATATTCTTTTTTTTTTCTCTTTTCAAAATTTCTCCAAATTAAGAATAAATCGCATGTGTGAGGTTTCACGTGTTCCTCGATCTCCAAAATACCCATCTACTATGTCGACCCATAAAATCGGGCGGAGTTTCCGTTGGTCTTCCCCGCGCGCGGTAATTAATCCTCCCGCTCCAAACGTACTACTAATCCTATCCCCATCACATTTTCCTAGTAGAGATACACTGCCTGCTTGGGTCATGCATGGACGACAGTCTTTTTACGGAGCAGTTAGAGGGACGCGCATGGCAGGTTAATTACACAGGAAATTAACGACACGTAAAATACGGAGTACTCCGTATTATTATTCATTCACGGAAATAATCAATTTTATGAGACCCAGTCCACAAATCAAATCAACCAACTCAATCTACTACCACCCGGAGTACGTATTTTCGTTTCAACCATCACTTAATATACGAGCCTCAAAATTTACGGCCTATTTGGCTCCACGAATCAATTGCATCTCCTTGGTTTTTTGAGATAACAACTGCTGGAATTCAACAATAGCGAAACCGATTACAAACGACTCCATAAAAATAGAAAAATACAATATGGACTCACAAGACCACACACCGTACTCCCAAATCGCAATCAAGCCCATCGTCCTCATCGTCACCACCCAAGTATAGAGACCGAATCCGGAAGCCGCCCGTCTTCAGACACCATCGAGTCACCGCCGCCACCTTCGCCACATTGGGCTTTGAACACCGCAGGAGTGCCCACCCGAGGGGTGAGAGCTAATAATATTTTCCAGACCATCGGGCAGGCGGGAGCTGGTGGAGACCAAGCAGAACCTCCAATCCACGGACCCTGAGCAGTAGGTCCCAACCATCAACGCCACGTCAATCCACCTCCTTCCCTCACCACCGTGGCCGGCCGAAGGAAGCTTCACGACGCGACAGTCGCATCTCAAAAAAAAAGACCCTAAAAACCCTAACGAGGAAGGCGATTGTACCGTCCCCTTCCACTCCCTCACCACCACGGCCGGCCGAGGGAAAGACAACAGTAACAACAGCCCTCCGACTCCCAAAGCTCCACGGCAGAGTCGACAGACGACCGTGCCCGGAGAAACCACCTTCCCCAGATCCACAGATCTGAGAGGAAACCAGGCCAGCAGCTCGCCGGCGCCGCCACACGTGGCCTTGCCAAGATGGGGACCGAGCTCCAGCACCTTTATTCTGACGCGACGCCACCTCCGCCATCTCGGCATCTCCTTGGTTAGTAGTGTGTGCCTGCCTGCCTGCCATTATGTTTTTCTTTTCTCGCTACTACTGTACCTGACCTACAAGCTTGAACATGACTGAGAGAGATGCACCTACGGCGACCAGACCCAAGCAATCATGCAATGGATCGTGCGTTCTAGTGTTGAACCCAAGCAATCAATCAATCACCGATCCTCTCTCTTATTTTTTTTCTCGCTCCTATCGAATGTGTGGCAACACAAAGTTACAACGTAACAAATAATAATGTCGATCACAAACAATGTTACTCTACCGAAATCCTCATGTGGAGGATTACAACATCAAAATGAACTCGATATATCCTTGCACAAGAACAAAACATGGTCAGCTCTAGACCAAATTTAGCAACAAGCTCCAAGCCCAGGATAGAAACACCCACGGCTGATGTTTCTACCGATTCACATGGCATCATCAAATGATGGAGTACAAGTCTTTGATAAGAATCTACAGCGCCCTTAATGACGATCCTTTGTGCTACCACAAAACCGGAGATCACAAGGGTGAACCAGAGGCTTACCGGAGAGAGATGTTCCACAGACGAGCTCAACCGTCACAGACAGCGTGGAAGCACCACCTGAGCAGGAACGGCCAGGTCACGCCGGACAAAACCGCCGACAATTTGGAGCAGCTGGATTCAAGCAGCACCGCATACACATGTGTGCACCCTCCCGTATCAAAAGAAGTTTGCATATTAGAATACAATAAATGAGTATAATTAAGCTACTATGCAAAATTAATGAACTATATCAAACAAACACACCAAGCTCAGTATGTGCAACACGTACACTGATCACAAGATCATCTGTAGCTCACAACAATACTATACTATACAAATAACGGAAAGATAGCGATAATTTAACTGGACCTTCCAGTTCCGCGTTCAGAAAGAGAGGGGTGTCACATAGTTGCAAACAATACAGTGGCATTTTATTACAAGATCTGAATCAATCACAAATTCAGTTGAAGAAATACAGAAGCAGAGCCAAAACAGAACCAAGTTTATTTGGTTGTTCTTCATAAAGAAATGGACGAATTCCTAGATATCAAGCATTTCCATTATGGATAATGATATGTATGTGCAACTACAAGAATCTACATCTGGAATGGAAATTAGGGGCGATTGACTCAATCATGAACATGATACGGCATCTTGGAACATGACATGAAACAAAAGATTACTTGCCCACTCTTTACTCATTCATAACCCCGAAACACGCTTGCACCAAACATGCATGGCAACATGTACCAAACCAAGCAGAGAATGGTGGTGGTGTGGGTAACCTGGCAGATAAGCTCAAATTCAACATGAAAAAGATTATTTTTTTTTCCAAATTCCACTCACTGTTAAGCTGATCAATTGATTAAAAAGAGGTTAACGAGTCAAAATTTCTAAACCTCAGTAGCATAGCAATGTACCCACAAATGCAATTAGTACACTAACATCAGGACAGCAGCTAGCAACTAAATTAAACCCCTCCTATCCTAACTATCACAGGCCAAGGAACGAAATCACTACTTGCCAGCCAAAGCCTAGATTACAAACTGTCATATCAACATCTCCATGTCCAGAGCACACAACAAGCACCCGTCCATTTTTCTCTCTAAAAAAAAAAGCACCTTGAGGAGATAAGCAAGGAAGCAGAAGCTCACCCAAAACACGGAGACACAGAGGAAGACCATCGCTTGCCGCCATCACATGTCAGCGAGGACAAAGCTTCTAGACTGCAAGGACTACAACCTCTCATGAGGCTCGGGAGGCTGCAAGCACGGAGCTGGTGGCGGCATGCAGCAGGACACCGCACTCCACTGGCCGCCTTCTCCTCTCCTGCAGGCAGGCTCTCCTGACCTTCGTCTCCGGCCGTGAAGAACGAGTACGGCAAACTGGAGCTGCGCGTTGTGGGCGACGGGCCTCCGTGGCTCGCGCTGCCGCCGGCGCACCCACACCGGCGTTCAGCAGGCTCCCCGGCCACGCGCGCGAGGCCGGCACCTACCAACGCCCTGGACCAAGCTGATCGACTCGGTCCGACCAGCTCGACGGTGCCGCGCGCATGGATGCACGCGTGCGCCGGCGAGCCAGCCGGCCACGTCGCCAGCGCCTGAGCTGCGCCATCCCTCCCGTCGGTGAGTCTTGGACGGCGGCGTCGATCTAGTGCAGGGGGCTCGGAAGCTGGTGGAACTGGGGGCAGAAGGAGGAGGAGGGAACGGCGGAGGAGAGGAGGGCCAGAGCAGGGCGAGACGGGGCGGCGCCGGAGAGGAGGACGTGGCCGGCGCTCGATCTGAGAGAGGTTCGGTGGGGGAGGGGATGCGTTCGATCTGGTTCGCTTTGTTCGGGCCCGATCTGGAAATGGCCCAAAAGTTGATATGGGCTGCAGACCACGCTAGCTTCTGTTTGCGGTTCACCTCAAGTGTTCCCGCCTCTTTTTTCCTTTATAGTTTTGGTTGGCGCTTCTTTTGCACATGAACATACCTACACGGCTACACGTATGGATTTATGCACTCATCTGTCTTTTTTTCCGGGAAGGGCACCTTCACGTACTCACTGTCTTGTGCATGCATGGAGAGACTCCGGGGCACGTACACACGGGAAGGTGCGTTCGGGTGGGCGAGGTTCACATTGCCACACCACACCTCGCCTCTACAGTCCGGTTGGCGTGACTCACCACTATATATCAAGATTGGTCCCGTCGTCGACACCATGACAAGAATCGAGCGAGGCCCCGGAGGTTGCGATGCCGAGACGACCAAGTGCAAACCTGCTTGACCACGGTGCGAGTGCAAGACATCCACGTCGACGTGAATACGGGAACTTGGGGGACATTACGTTGCCACAACATCAATCGATTCGAAAGCATCACACACTACCCCGCCAAGATGTAATTCTACCATGGCTCGAGCGAGGAGGACAATAGGAAGGGAGACATGAGGGGTCCGATTTATCGGTCCTGGCCACGATGCCCGGCAAGTAGAGACGAAACAACAAGATGAAAAAAATAGAAACCCTAGGTAGTTGCCACTCGAACATCACCTTGATGATATCCCACACACACAACTTGTACAAAAATACATAAATGGAGAATCTCCGGAACTCGAAATTCCTAGCATGTCTCCATGACGACAAAACGGCACATGAAAAGATATTTAATAACTATCATTTCATGCACACAAAACTGAGAACACGGGACCCCATAATAGTGCATATAGCCCTCAAAAAAGTCAAAATTATTTCTATGTAATCATGTTTTGGTAGCTGGGACATTGTGTCTTACGGAGATCCTTCCTTCGTCTTAGGTATAGGGTCTGTGTTGTACAAGGTGGTAGCCATTTTAGGTTTCTAAACAACTCTATGTTTATACTATAATAGGTCAAAGGAACGTGACCAAACAAAAGAGGCCAAGTTCTTACAAGAGCTAGGTCGGTGGCCTCAGAGTGAGAATTTTTTTATTAAGTTCAGTACCTTCTTGCGGGATAGTCCTACTTGTGAAACAACTACCACTTCAAAGTAGTTTACACTATTAGAAAAAGGCCTATAGATGCAAACATTATTGCCGGCGCACCAAAAAAGGTGCCCGCCGGTGCTAAATACTACATGCGCACCATGATTCGAGCGCGTCGGTGATGACCCAATACCGCCGGCGCACAAAAAAATTTAGAGCGCCGGGGAGGGTGAACCAGGTTCCAGGCCAAGTTGAAAATCGGAGCCACCTTCTTACTGTCGGCGCACCACCATGTAGGTGCAAAAATAAACTAGGACTTGATTGCTTTCATGTTTTGAACATAGGGGCTGCTTGTAAAAGTGCCCCCGCGAGGCTTCTTTTTGGTTTCCTGGAAAACTTAATGCCGGCGCACTAGGTAGGTGCGTCGGGGATAAGTCGTGTTACCGCCGGCGCACTAGTTGGTGTGCCGGCAGTAGCCCGTTATCACCGACCCGTTCCCACCGGCTGGTGCTGGTGCGTCAGCAATAGCCAAATTTGGTGCGCCGGCAATAGGCGTTTTTCTAGTAGTGTTATTGACGTTTCTTAAACCCCTTATTAGGACCCCATGCAAAATAATAAAGGTTTGGGACTCTTGCTTGTGCGATTTCATGCGAAACCATATTATGTGGGCCCCACAATGTTTAGCCCATGGTTTTTTAATAGAATGTGGTTATCCCAAATGACTTTACTCTTTATTTTAAGTTATCGATCTAGATCTGTACAACATTTGTGGTATAGCTCTAGGGTTTTCAGAAGACGATGCCACTTCAAAGAGTTGTCTAGGGTTTAGTGCGTAAGGTTTATGATATAGGTTCATGCATGTTCTATGGTGTACTATTTAGGTTTAGGGATTAAGATCTAGATCTAGGGGCTAGTGTATAAATCCAGGGTTAAGGTCTATGGTATAGTTAGGTTAGATTTAGGGTTAAGTTCTATCATCGCACAAGAGATGTGCATAAAATAATTCCTAATAACACACCATAACATCACGTGTACATGAAATGAGAGATAATAACATGTCTTGGCATGAAATTAAGACCATAATAGCATGTACTAGATTTTCCTCTTTACCACCGTCTTACGTTATCCAGATTAGGTGTAGGCCAACGATAGTTTTTGGCACAATTTCATGTGCTCCCCTCTTTCATGTTCCGCGGAGCAAAAATAAGCCTACCTTTATAGTGATTTCATGTGATTTTCCTATTTGTTAGAGAGTATGGCATAGGAATAAGACCAAGTCAAAAAAGAGGCTAAGTTGTTACAAATATTTGTTCAGTTGCTTTGAAGTGGAAGTGTACGCACCAAGTCTAGAAACTTCACACGACATGTCTGTTTGGTGAAGGACTATGACTATCTAAGCAAAAGTCGAGAGGACTATATGACTATCTCATCGAGTTATTGTTTACTTCTAACAATTGATTTTATTAACTCACACTCAAATTAATATTTTGGTAATATAAACTATATTGAATAGGTTTAAAACCCCTTGTTAGGATCCCATGCAAAATAAGAATGGTTTGAGACTCTTGCTTGTGTGATTTCAGGCGAAATCCTATTATGTGGGCCTAGCAATGTTTAGCCCATGGTTTTTTTTAATAGAATGTGGTTATCCCAATTGACTTTAATCTTTATTTAAGTTATAAGGGTACATTCTACAATTAGGGTCGATCTAGATCTATACTACATTTGTGGTCTAGGTCTAGGGTTTTCAGAAGGCGATGCCACTTCAAAGAGTTGTCTAGGGTTTGATGTGTAAGGTTTATGATATAGGTTCATGTTCTAAGACTTATGGTGTACGATTTAGGTTTAGGGATTAAGATCTAGATCTATGGGTCTAATGTATAAATCTAGGGTTAAGGTCCATGGAATAGTTAGGTTGGATTTAGGGTTCAAGTTTCATCATCGCACAAGAAATGTGCATAGAATAATTCCTAATAACACACCACAACATCATGTGTACATGAAATGAGAGGTAATAACCGTGTCTTGGCATGAATTTAAGACCATAATAGCATGTACTAGAGATTTTCCTCTTTACCATCGATCTTATGTATCCACATTAGGTCTAGGCCAAAGATATTAGGGTTTACAATAGTTTTTGGCGCAATTTTATGTGCTCCCCTCTTTTGTGGTCCCCAAAGCAGAAACACACCAACCTTTATAGTGATTTCATGTGACCTTCCTATTTGTTAGAGAATATGGAATAGGAATAAGACCAAGTCAAAAAGAGGCTAAGTTTTTACAAACATTCGTTCGGTTGCTATTGAAGTGGAAGTGTTACACTCCAAGTCTAGAAACGCGGCATAGTCTATTTGGTGAAGTGGAGGTTTATAACAACTAGAATATACCCCGCGCGCTGCAGCGGAAATTTTAGGCCGAAAAGTCTTATATGAAAAATATGAAAAATAAAACTAACCACATTATAGATGGGTGTCAACTGTCAAGATAATCCACCAATGTGGCATACCAAAAAAATGATTTGACTACTAACCCCGGATGCCTTTAAATCCTTGTTCAATGGAAATAAGTCCCTTTATGGAAGAAGAACAAAGGTAGAAAATAGAATAATCAAGGTTGTACTCCCATACAATAATCCCTCACTCCCATATGGGTGGCCAAATTAATATTCGCTGCAACTAATTCAAACTGACCTTTGAAATAAAATTCTGGTTGGTACTATTTAGCATTGGAAAAATATTTAGTTAAGTAACCTCCTGGCAACAAAAAAAATAGTAGATGACATATATATGATTTTTTTTTCTTTCAAGAATCCCGCAAACAAATTTAAGAAGTGACAAAGTGGAAGAATAAGTATATGAAACTTTTTAAAGTAGAATCATATAATTGATGTGATTAATATTTGTTCAGGTGGTGAAATCGTTTACCAATGATTTTACATGTACCATATTCTAGTGGAAGGTTACATAAAAGGCTCAAAATGATAATTTCTGAACTGAAACAGAAAGTTTAGCATACACACGTAGACCATGGTAATGACACCATATATTATTTATTCTCGTACAAAGAACACAACCTATGAAGCTTTAAGTTATTACAACGTTTTTCCATTGATCGAAATCTGAATGAGTATTTTAACAACTAGCCAGTTATAAACATGGTCTATGGGTTAGCTAGTTATGCACGATGCGTTCATGAATTCAACAACTAGCCGGCTATAAACATCTATATATCGAGTGTTGCATGCATCAGTAGGCCGCCATGCCGTACCGCGTGCGCCTCTTGCTAGCGCATGCATGTCGCGGTGTGGCTCTGGTCACGCACTCGGACAACAAGTCGACCGTGACGAAAAGGTAGGAGATGTATAGTCGGAGAATCGAAGAGTGCGTGTGTTTGGTTGGCATGGAGACTTTTCTAAGTGAGCATGGGATGAACATAATGCATATATAGTGATATAGGTTAGGGCTTTTCAATCCATCCGCCCGCTATTTGTCTAACACGACGTGGATATGCACAAGGATCCATGCATCGATCCATGAAGAAGTGAATCGGTTCCATTCACGTAGAAGGTAATCAAGAAGTGTATATGTTTACATGGATGACATGATCACGAGCTTGGTGGCTAACCTAGCGAGACACAACTTGCTAAGGTAACACTGATGATTGGCACACAATGATTTCCATCGATTGGATATGACCGTGTCCGCTTACACATGGCCATTAGAATGTACCAACATGGATTAAACTTGACTCGTGTAGGATATTGGCACACACGAGTTTTGCTAGCGTCCTACAACACACCGATGGATGACAGCTTAGCTGAAGCAAAGAGCGTGTTTGTGGGGTGAATAAACGTCTACAAGGAATGGCACCCTATTAATACGCATAATTTCATGGCGGAAATTAAGTGGTAACAACACAGACCCCGATCAGTCGGTTGTTCCGTCCGTTGGTTACCTCATCAATCACCAGGTGACAAATTCGAGAAGCTTGATAAATATACTCCGTAGCAAAAGTCTACAAGGAATGACACCCTATTAATCGGTTGTTCCGTCCGTTGGTTACCTCATCAATCGTCCCAGAGAATCCCCAAGAAAAAGGAAAACCTTTATGAGTAACAAAAAAAATAGGAAAACGAAATTCACGTAAACCACGCACTCACCCAACGCCCTGGCATTCGCATCCCCATTTCTCTTCGCCCGCCTCCGCCGCCGCTCCCCAAGCCTCGCCGCCGCTGCTCCGGCTGACTCCCCTCGCCAACACCGCATCGCAAACCCTAGGAGGCCGGCGGCGATGATGACAGGGCCCGGCCTCCGCGCGCGCTCGTCCACCCACATCGCGCCCAGGAGCCACGGCGGGCCTTGATCGCCGGAGCGCGCGTGCGTCGCTAGAACGACGCGAGCGGCTCCGTCAAGATCGCCTGCAGGCGTCCACGCACATGCGTCGGTGGCCAAGGGAGGGCACCAGGAGCCCAAGTCCCTGGCGCTGGTGGCCAGGAGATGCGGCGCCGTCCTTCCGTCCCGTCTTCCTCTGTGATGCGGCGCCTCTGCTCCGCCCGTTCGTCCCCTCCAGGGTGCTCGCCCGCTGGTGAGCCCCTCTCTCGTCCCTCATCTTCAGAGTGTTGAGTAGCGTTGCAGGACGAACCGATCTATTCTTACAGGACGCTGCACGCGGTCCTAGGAATACTCGATCTTGCGCTGTTTCACAATTGAATATTGCAATTTTTATGTCCAGAACCAAGCTTCTGTATAAGAAGATGATGTGTTGCCTCTTATATCTTAGGATTTGATCATGCTTCAGCAGTGTTTGATCACATATGCAGCCTCCTAAATTATGTGATAAATAGTTTGATCAAGCTTGAAGAATTCTCAACATGTATTTCTCAGTTGTATTTAGGATTTTGCTCTGTGTCCAGGAAGTGTCCTAGATGTGTTGCACGATTGCAGTAATATTGTTGTTTAGATTCAAAATTTAAGAAGTTGTTTTCTTGTCTACATCGTCTAGCTTGTGATGATGTATAACTACTAATGCTTGTATGTTGTCAAAACATTTGGAATTTTGTTATCCGGAACCAAGCTTTTGTATGAAAAGTTCATAATGTTGCCTCCTACATTTTAGGATTTGATCATGATTCTGTAGCGTTTGACTGCATTTATGGCCTCCTAGATTCGGTTATAGAAGTTGTAATCAAATAATTCTTCTGTACGTTGGGCTTGATCACATATATGATTCTGTAGCGTTTGACTGCATTTATGGCCTCCTAGATTCGGTTATAAAAGTTGTAATCAAATAATTCTTCTGTACTTTTGAGCTTGATCACATATATGTTGTACTTGAAAGGCATCATAATAACTTATTTCGTCTGCTTTTGCTTTTGTCTATTTAACTATGTGTATTTAACAATCTGGTATGATCATCATGAATCGAATCATTATACTTAATGCTTAGGAATGTTTCCAACATGTAAAGATAACTTTGTTGAAATGAGAATCTATTCTTTTATATGATGAAGTTTTTGTTTCCACAAACATCTTAAATGAACAATATGACTGTTATTTTGGATTGCAATCTCTCTTTCATAATTAAGGAAGTCAAACTTGCGATGAAGATTAGTTGAAAATTTTCAGACGAAGAATAGTATCGGCAAACAGCTTTTTCGTTGACTGACAGGGCAATATATTGATCTCTTGTTTATACTTTGTAATATACGTGTATCCTCTTATGTCCTTTGCCATTGAGTCTGACTTTGTGGTTCCTTTCTTGTAGGGTCTGAATATGTTTTGGGCGTCGTGGAGAAGGTCAGGCGTACCGTGGACGCTGCCATTCAGGACCTCATCGACATTGCCTTCAAAAGGTACTGTCTTTTGCCTCGCCAAATCCCGCCCTGCTATTTGGTCTCTGTACTTGCTGAAATGATGTCCAATTTGGCACCACAAGCCGGAAGGGCCTCCGTGGCTGCTCACACCACCTATCCCACGAGTTCCGCAGCAAAGTCGAGTTGTCGCTGTTTCGCTGCCAAGCCTTGGATGACCAGGACTTCCTACATCAGGACCAGCATCACCATCAAGAGGCTCAAAATAGTGGTGGGGCGGAGGTACGCCAAGAGGTGCATCTAGAGTCAGATAAGAGCTCTTTTAGAGGAGACATGTCAACGCCTGCATGATCTGGAGCGTGACCTACTTTGGGTATAGCATTTCTTCTTTCCATAGTGTTGTTGGGCCGTTACCATCTTGTATGTGGAAAGTAAGCAATCAGATGCTTATGAAAAAAACAATTTTATTTTGTGTGTCTACAGATGGTGAACCACAATTCTTTATCACGATGATCCTTACGCAACAGATTATCGGGCGTTGGTTGAGGCATGGGTTTTACCTGCTCCTTGGGTAAGTAGAACCTGAATCTTGCTGACACAATGTCTGAAAATTCTCGATCTTGTGCCCTTATCCCTTCTCTGCTACTGATCCTGTTTTGTAAAATTGCTATGCTTAAACATACCTCATAAGTGGTTGTAACGCTTTCAATGACTCCTCCTTTTGTTTATATCCATGCAGCTTAAGTACAACGAGACCGGCAGAGAGAAGGATTGCTTGCCTAGAGTTGGCCAATGGAATATGATGAACAATGTAATTAATACTACATCAAAGTACTGCATCTATGCCACAACATTGGCCAAGTTATATCTACATCAAATATATGGCCATTGTTTACTTTATCTCAAGTCTTGCTGTTCATTTTCAGTTTTCCTTATGTACAAAATGGTCAGCGGTGGTAGAGTCAGGAGCTAGATGTGTGTAAATTTTTCCCGAAACGTGCAGGACAACGTTGCCAGGGTTCTGCCTGTGAACTTGCTCGCATGTGCCAGGCCTCAGGAATGGCAAGTATCCCTGGAATGATTCTTGCACATTGTACATGCCACGTTTTTTTTCATTGTAGTTGTTGTTCACAACAGTAACAGTTTTACTACCAATTATAGGACTTTGCTCTGGAGCAGGTTCTTCCGGCTATATACGTGCGTCCTAGTCAGGTGGAGCAAACTCCAAAGCCAGGTTCCATGATGCGATGACCATACTTGGACCGCAGCAGAAGGTGCTCAAGTTGCTTATTGAAATACTTCCTGCTAACAACGGTTCACTTTATGGTATGTGAACTTTCAATCACATTGATTTCTGTACACTGTTAGAATTCTTCTGTAGTTTGAGCTTCACCACATATATGTTGTACTTGAAAGGCATCATAATAAGGCATGTTGTTTGCTCTTGTCTTTTGTCCATTTAACAATCTGATATGATCATCATGAATCAAATCATTATACTTAAAGTTTACCAATGTTTCCAACATGTAAAGATAACTTTGTTGACATGCGAATATATTCTTTTATATGATGAAGTTTTTGTTGCAACAAACATCTATTATATATTAAAAGCAAAATACGGAGGTTTAAAATAGAGACACCACATTAATCCACATCATCTAAATTATTTTAATGGTTAGATATAAAACTTGTGGCTAGGATTTAATAAAACATTAATAGTTACGTACATAGAAAAAAGTCCGGTTGACACGATCACTATGAAAGGAAACAGCCATATGGGGCCATATTTCCACGTAATAGATATATACTAAATGTGCATCTATAGATTCCATGTGGTGTACGAGAGCTTAAAAGTGAAATCTAGATTTGTATGGAGTCCATGTGGTATACGACTATCTAAATTTGAGCGATGTAGTACTATTTGGGTTACAACAAATACAATTTAGCTGACACCTTAAAAAAAAGTCTAAATGCCAACAAGAAAACAAATCGGATCTCCCTACTATCTTTGTTATCTCTTCACTTAGTGGTGCAACAGGTAGTATACTATTCCACGTACAAAAGCGTCAATCATGTAAAACAAACCCAGGAATTATAGATCTACACGATAGCGGCAAAACTGCCCAACAACTGGCTTGCCGAGCTCTGCGGTTCTTACATGAAAACATGGGATTTTGATTAGCATGTGATTGGCATCGACCGCAACGACGAACTCCGGTGCAGGGGCCAATGTTCCACAAGGACCTGGGTATGGATGGGTGTAAGATGTTGTCGGGGTATTCTATGGTGGACCTCTACACGATGCTCTGGGGCGTGGTCGTGTTGGAGAGGCTACAAGTGGGACGTCTGTCACTGGCCACGGCTCCTGGTCATCGCCCAAACTCGCGCGTTCTAATGAGCACACCATGGCGGATATAGCCATGATTTTGGGGTTCGACGTGCGGGTGGGGGAGATGGACATCAACATAGACGTGTCGATGTTGGTCTGGCTGGTGAACTCAACAGACGTGATGGTGAGCATGCATGGGGCCAGGCTAACCAAGGTGTTCCTCCTCGCCAGGGTCGTGTTGATCCAGGAAATGCCCTACGGTGGGTTGTAATGAGTAGCCCGCCGAAACTTCAAGAAGCTGTTGGCAGACATGTAGATCCATTACATGAAGTACGTGATCCAGCTCGACGAGATGATGCTAAGCGAGCAGTACCACAACGACCACCCGGTGCATGCAACTAATTGCAGCTCGATTGACTGTGGAGGAAGAGAAATTGGAAATTGGTTCATCCATAAATGTTGTGGATCATTCCCTCCTTTTAGTATTTTAAATTTCTTGATACAATAAACGGACATAGTAACATTGGTCGGAAGAAAGAAAAATTAAAACGTTGCTTGACTTATTTTGCATAATGGAATATCCAAACTATAGATGAAATTTAGTAAAGTATAGGACTGTGATAATAGTGATAGTTCACAAAATTATGTTGTCTAAACTGAATTATTAGGTGGATGAAATTGGAGTTCTGTGCAAGGCATATAAGATCAATGATAGGTTCCCTCGGCTGTGGATTTGGAATTGTTCAGAAAAGCTCACCGGTCACCACTGCAACAGAAATTTTTAATTGGACATCCGGAGTTCAAGAGTACCTAACTAATGCATTCAGTAAACGAACTTCGAAAAGGCATTCTACAATTACTTGCTTGCACTAATCTGTTTTTAATTAGTAAAAGTGTGACATCCGAAGCAGCTGTATATGTTTTAGTCGGGTATTGATTGACAGATAAATTAGCGTCCTCTCAATAAGTTTTTCAATAAAATGGGATTTTTAGTCACTTGCAAATATGCTTAAATATTTTTTTGAAAGGATATGCAGAAATACTTTAACAAACAACATACCTACACATATGTGAATATTAATAATTACTTGCATTTTTATAATACATGTTTCCATTTGCCGAGTCATAATTGCTTTCAAATAAGCATGCCATGTTATCATTCACACGCATGGTGTTAAAACACAAAAATACACATATGATCTTTTATTATGTAAAACGTTCCCTGATTGATATGATATTAAGGTAAATTAATAGGTAATAATGTACAACAAAAAGATAATTACAATACATACTGCCCATGCAGATGCGAGGGCATTCTCATACAAATTCGAAATAGATAAATTCTTGATTCCAACACATTCATAGTATATGAGCCTATAAAAAAGTAAATTCGAAAGGCATCAGACATATCGATGTCTTAATTTAGATTAACTCATGCACGGTATGGTGCATCTGAATCATATTATTTACAATCATATAATTTATATGTCGAGAACAAACATCTATTTTTCGAACACATTGAATACACAAAAGATAACGCCCTCGCATTTGCGAGGGCCAACTTGCTAGTTTTAAAGAAACAACAGGACTGTTATTTTTGATTGCAACCTTTCTTTCATAATTAAGGAACTCAAACTTGCGATGAAGATTAGTTGAAAATGGTCAGACAAAGAATAGTATCGGCAAACAGTTTTTTTCGGTGACTGACAGGGAAAGAGATTATCTGTTGTTTTATACTTTGTAATATACTTGTATCCTCTTATGTCCGTTGCCATTGAGTCTGACTTTCTGGTTCCTTTCTTGTAGGGTCTGAATATGTTTTGGGCGTTGTGGAGAAGGTAAGGCGTACGGCGGACGCTGCCATTCAGGACCTCATCGACATTGCTGTCCAAAGGTACTGTCTTTTGCCTCAACCAATCCCGCCCCACTAGAATTATTTGGGCTCTATACTTGCTGAAAAGGTGTCCGATTTGGCACCACAGGCCGGAAGGGCCTCCGTGGCTGCTCACGCCACCTATCCCACGAGTTCCGCAACAAAATCGAGTTGCCGCCATTTTGCTGCCAAGCCTTGGATGACCAGGACTTCCTCCATCCGGACCAGCATCACCATCAAGAGGCTAAAAATAGTGGTGGGCGGAGGTAGGCCAAGAGGCGCATCTAGAGACTAGAGTAAGATAAGAGCTCTTTTAGAGGAGACATGTCAGCGCCGCATGATTCTGGAGCGTGACCTACTTCAGGTATAGCATTTCTTCTTTCCATAGTGTTGTTGGGTCGCTACCATCCTGTATGTGAAAGTAAGCAATCTGATGCTTATCGAAAACACAATTTTATTTTGTGTGTCTACAGATGGTGAACCACAACTCTTTATCACAATGATCCTTACACAACAGAGTTTGGCATCAAGTTCAGTGATTATCGAGCGTTGGTCGAGGCATGGGTTTTACCTGCTACTTGGGTAAGTAGAACCTGAATCTTGCTGACACAATGTCTGAAAATTCTCGATCTTGTGCCTTTATCCCTTCTCTGGTACTGATCCTGTTTTGTGAAATTTCCATGCTTAAACATACCTCATAAGTGGCTGTAACGTCTTTAATGACTTCTCCTTTTGTTTAGATCCATGCAGCTTAAGTACAACGAGATCGGTAGAGAGAAGGATTGCTTGCGTAGAGTTGGCCAATGGAATATGATGAACAAGGTATTAATACTACATCAAAGCGCTGCATCAATGCCACAGCAGTGGCCAATGTATATCTACATCAAATATATGACCATTGTTTACTTTATCTCAAGGCTTGCTGTTCATTTTCATTTTTCCTTATGTACAAAATGATCAGATTTGGTAGAGTCAGCAGCTGGATGTGTGTAAATTTTGTCCAAAACGTGCAGGACAGCGTTGCCACTGGGTTCTGCCGTGAACCTGCTTGCATGTGCCAGGCCTCAGCAATGACAAGTATCCCTGGAATGATTCTTGCACATTGTAAATGCCACATTTTTTTCATTGTACTTGTCGTTCACAACAGTAACAGTAGGACTTTGCTCTGGAGCAGGTTCTTCCGGCTATGTACATGCGTCGTGGTCAGGTGGAGCAATCTGCGAAGCCAGGTTCCACGATGCGATGGCCATACTTGGACCGCAGCACAAGGAGCTCAAGTTTCTTATTGAAATACTTCTGCTAACAACGGCTCACTTTATGGTATGTGAACTTTCAATCACATTGATTTCTGTACATTGCTAGACTGAATGTTTAAGCCAAATGGATGCTCATACCCTTGGTATCTATCAGGTGACTTGAAGCGTGTTTGCGAGATCGACATTGGGATGATCTCCCACTGCTGTTTGACCAAGCAAGTATTTAAGATGAACAAGCAGATCCTCGCAAACCTTGGTCTGAAGATAAATGTAAGGTTGGTGTTCTTGTTGTGTTTTGTGCATTTTCTTCAGTTGCCGAGTCTAAGACAACCTTCTTTTCTCAAACGTTTGGGGAAGGAACACTGTGCTGCCTGATGCAGTGTCAAGGTGCATCCCTTTGGTCAGCGAGAGGCCAACGATCATATTCGGAACCGCTGTCACACACCACCATTTAGCGAAGACAGCAGCCCTTCCATCGCTGGAGTAAGTTGAATAATCTCATTCATCCTCCATGTTTAGTGACTTGTTGTTCTTGTCGATATCTGTGGATGTATTTGCTAAAAAAACAGTGATCTGCAGTTCTGCACTGCAGTCCCTCACCAACAACCTCTGCTCAGTTATTTGCTATCCTGTTGTAGATAGATGCACGTGTGTTTTCGTCTTTGGTTGTGCTAATTCTGGTTACAGAATAGATAGGAACAGAGTGTGATGTACTTACCATGAGTTGTTCTTCAAGGGCAAGGAGGAGGACTAAATGACTGGCAAGCTGGGACCAGTAGCTGAACGACTTAGAAGCTGGAGATCCTAGGGGCAACAGAGACGTGCCGTAGCCTCGCCATCTAGCTAGCTGCTTCTCCCTTTTTGGTAATAATGATCAATTGTGCAATGGTAAGTTTCCTGTAGCTTATGAAAGCCACTTTGAACTCTGATTAACTAGATGTTTTGTTTTGCGTCTGTGTAGTTTGCACAATTTCTTGAATGCCCTTGCCCCTGAAATCTTCTAGCTATAACTAGCTTCTTCTTGTTATTTTTTATATGATTCAATGCAATATATGTTGCCTAGGATAATTTCTGTTTGCTGCCTTATTGATGCTTGCCGAATTGTTGCTTGAGTTGGAAATTGTTTCATCAACTCCATCTTTTAATACGAAAGATATATAGTTCTAGTTAAACTTCATGTACATGGTGGTCCTTTCTAGTAACTGTATTTGATACTCCACAACTCAGCTGTAAGCTATTGGAATTATCCTTGATATGTTGTTTCGCTAATTTTTTTTTCACTTGGATTTCTACTGAATGCAGTTAATATGTCCTGCTGTTGGTCCTGAGCGGCATGCTACAATTTTGTTTGAGGTACTATCTTTTTATGACAGCAAGATGGTCCTTTATAAGAAAAAGAAATCATAGCCTGCAAAGACATGTTTATTAGAGTGAGCAATCTTTTCCTGATGCACTAATTCAGTTAATGATCTCCTCTAAAGTGGGTAATCTACTTTGGGCTGTGAACTCGTGACCTTGTTAATTACTTGATCACTGCAGTAAGGCTAGTCAAATTATTCATTGATTTAACATTCTACCATGTGAAGGTTAGTTATTTTTTTAACCAATGATAGTTCTAACACGTGTAGTCTCTTGAACCCTTGCACCGAATGAATTGCTCATCGTTTCGTTTATATGGCTATTGGCTTATCTGTACTTTGCGTGGATTTGATTTCATCGTGTACTTTGGAATTGAATTACTAGACAATTTCCGTTCTAGCTCTGTGTGCCTCTGATGCCAACCATTGTTGCTTTGTTCACTGCTATGTGTGCCTCTGATGCCTAGTTCAGAGAAACGGCAAATCCATTTGGAAGGAGGGAGAGATCCTGAGTTATTAGCGTTAACCACTAGTGTTTTTTCTTGATAGGCGTACATTTACCTTGTTTGTATGGATATCTCTGCCAGAATCCCATTCATGATTTGAAAATACTTGTTAAACTGAACCATGTATATTCGAAGTTCTTCCTAAACCCTAAACGAGAATAGTAGTCAGTATACTGGTTGTACCTCAAACTCAAGTTTCAAGAAAGGAAACCAATTAACTACTGTTTCACACATTTGTGCATACCATTCTTGTCTAACTCTGTTTTCTGTGTGTCCTAATGAAACCAGTTCTTGTATGCCTAACTGGCCACTCTACAATTTTCTTCATGTCCTCAATTTTTGTAACTGGCAGCTCCTACAAGACCTGGTGATGTGCTGTCCGTGGCGGACATTTGGCTTCGACTACTTGCTGCATTGAGTTCACCACGCCTCAACCACAGCCACAGTGGCCTCTTCATCATCTTGACGGTTTAGGTGAACTACTGCTTCTCCTGGATTCTGGCGCCGGATTCTAGTATGACATATTTGCATTGTGTGACGTTATATACCTGGGGCTGCGGTTATCATTGTTTCATAGTTAAGTTTTGGTACAAGGTTGGTGAAAGACTTTTCTCCTAGTGACTTCCAGGAAGTTCTAGGTTGCTGCAATGTCGTGCCTGAACACAGTTTGATATCTAGCTCTGTGTGTTGTGTAGTGAATTTTCAGATTGATGTCCGGCTGGTCTAGCAAGTTGCTGGCCATTTTTTTTCTGTAAAATTCGGTACAATAGTAGCTCGATTTTCCTCTGAATTTGTTGACTTGGAACTGCGCAAAAGCGCTGCAACCATTTCACTCCACTAATCTGGTACAATTGCAGCTAGCTAAGATGGATTGATGGCTTCTGTTTTCGGTGTATGATAAATTCCAATGTGTGGCTAGTCTTTTCAGTTCTTTAGCTGTTATTTGTCTCTATGTGTAGTTGGAACCACGCAAAGGCACAAATGCTATGTATTTGCTCTAGAGCTGACAATCTTGTTTTGTTTCTGTGCAAGGACATTGAGGATGACAACCAGGGTTTGGTGGAACCTGTAGCTGCTGCCCGCAGCGTGATGCATCACTTGGAAGCTTGATGATTGCGGTGTGTGAGCAGCCAAGGTTTCACATTCGATAGCCGCGTGGTTGTGGCATTTATGTGTTGTATGTAACCATCCCATGACTGCGGAAACTTTTGAGCTGTGCAACAGCTTTCGTTGGTGTTGGTAGTTTAGTGTCTGTGATTTCTGTTTGATTCGGCCTCTGGTATGGTTAAATGCCACCTGAGGTGTGCTGTTGCACTTTTGTAGTTTGTGAAGTACATTATTTTAATTGTTTTGTGATCTGGAAAGTCCTGAAAACATCAAAGCTCATGCCAAAATTACTAATTTTATACTTTTGTTGATTATTACTTGGGTGAACTTTTACATTTTATTTGTTCTAAATGAGAATTATTGAACTATCATTGTTCTTGACGTCCTTGTAAACAGCACAAGAAAGTAATTTGGCGAAGCCTAGTTATTTTGGAAGTTCACTTTCACCTACACATGCATAGTGCGGCTGTGGTAATTTCGTAGTACCTAAACAACATTGGTTTCTTGCTGAAATGCATCAACACGTGAGCAGTTGCTTGGCTGAGATGCACGGACATGACGCTTATATGTACCAGATTGTTTCATCAGGGAGAACAAGGACCATGACGCCATAGTCAGTAAAAATCGCATAGTTATTGAAAATTGTTGAGAAGGAGCCGAACTGAATTTCCATAAGAAGCATCTTTTCATACGAGTTGATTATTCATGAACGAGCGAAACCCATCAAAAGATAAAAACAAAGCGTATATATATAGTCTGATAAACAACTTCCTAATGAATCTTGGACATTATATCCCTCGGTTCTCTCTATGTGAATCAGCTTTTATATATGTGTGTAAAGTTGAATGTAGTCCGTCCAACGCTGGCCACATCTTGCCTCTATGTGCAATAAGAGTCCTCCTCTACGGATTTCTAGCTAAACTTGGGTGTGCCATGCGTGCAATTACTAGTTTTAGAATTACCAGCCGTGGTATGTTTGGAAACCGCTGAATTTTAGGAAACATATAATAACTGAATGGAACTTATTACGGTCTAGATTTTTAGAGATCCCCGTATTATTTACTAGCGCGAGATTGCCATTTTCACTAGTCAATCTTAGCGTCCTTTCATCAATCGCTCCTGAAAACCAATGAAGGGAGATGAGAGATCGAAAGAAATTTCATCTTCTTCCCGCCTTACCTCCCTCCCCTCCACCCAAAATTCGAACTGCTTGTTCCAAAACCTAGTCTTCTCCTATAAGTATCAAGTGGGGTGTATCTAACGCGTGCGTCGCGTGTGACTTAGACTTTGACTCTTGCTCGGAGAGGAGAGGAGAGGAGGCCGACGTGCTGCATCATCGGCGTCACCGTCGTCGCTCGAGCTGAGGCTGTTCTACCTTACAAGAAACACTACCCGCCCTTTCATGGCAAGTTGTCTACTGTCCCTAAGGTTAGCCATAGTGGTAGTATCTTAGCTAGTATTATGCGCATTGGTTCCACAAAAATGCTGATGTGGCAGCTAATTAAGAAGGGAAGATGAGTTTAGAGTATCATAGGTGGATATTGTATCATAGCGCATATCACGAGAAAAAATTAATGCCAAATAAATCTTATACATCAATTTGCATTGAGATTCTAAATAACAATAAATATAGCATAACTATGATACTACTACATGATACTACCCACTATAGGGATAATATCATACACAAATATCATATGCATGATACTACTATATGATACTTAGCACTATGGCCAGCCTAATGCAGCAACGAAAGTTACTCCAGGGTCTTAAGTGAGAGTTGCTAACAAATACAGGCGTCCTGCTTCAGCGGCCATTATCGTTCGTCTCAACCCTTTAGTACTGTTTTTACGAACCTACTAAATGCATTAGTACCTTGCATGAGACCTTTAGTGTGTTCGTAGATTTAGTACCGGTTCGTGTCACGAACCGGACTAAAAGCCGGAACCTTTAGTACCGGTTCGTGTCACGAACCGGTACTAAAGGTTTTTCCTGCTCCCCACGCACCTCCACACCCCCCGTGGATCGCCTTTTTTTGCTTTGTAAAATAGAAATGAAAATGATAGAAAATTCAAAAAATAAAATATTTTCAGATTCTTGTATGTTATGCAATCTACTATTCGGTGAAAATAAGAAATTCGAATTTTGACTTTTTTTGTAAAAAAGTTTGAAAAATGGTAAAACCGCATTAACTTTTGCATACGACGTCGGAAAAAAGTATAATATATCAAAATCATCGTGGGAAAAATTACATCCGAATTCACCCGGGTTTACCCGCCTAGCTAATTTTTAGATTCTCAAAATTCCAAATGAAAATATGAAGGCAGGAAGATTTTAGGTTTTTTCCAAAAATTTAGAATTTTATTTTTTTTATTTTTTATAAATTAAAATTAATAATTATAAGATTTTTTGAATCCCAGAATATTACTATTACTTTTAGCAAATTATAAGATTTTCAAATTTTCAGGTTTAAGGTTTGGCAAAAAAAAATTTAAAAATTTAAAAAATAAATAAAAATAATACGAATTAAAAAGTTAATTTTATTTATTCAACATTATTATTACATCATTACTTTTTTTTATTAAAAACATTATTTGCAATACAAATAATAAAGAAGTGTGACATTGACCAACATGTTAATAGGATTGATATGATAGTACTATCAACAACATGCGCGCGAAGCACATGGAAGTGGAACGGAAAGGAACCCGGAAGTTAAGCGTGCTAGTGTTGGAGTAGTGTGAGGATGGGTGACCGACCGGGAAGTTTGACCAAGGGTAAGTAATTGACTAGAGATTAAGTGTAGTTAGAGACTAACGGAAATATTAGCAATTGTGAAAAAAGGGAGTGAAAAAAATGGATAAAAAAAATTAAACGAAATAGTCTTTTTGTGAAAATAAAAATAAAAAAGATCTCCGCATTTACTATATGAACTTAGCACTATGGCCAGCCTAATGCAGCAACGAAAGTTACTCCAGGGTCTTAAGTGAGAGTTGCTAACAAATACAGGCGTCCTGCTTCAGCGGCCATTATCGTTCGTCTCAAAAGGCAAGTACTCCACTGCCGTTTATACAACTTTGGTTGGCAATGTTCCTTTGCATCGTGAGTATTTGGTGTGTGCATAACAGAAGTATCTTTTTAATTATTCTATGGAAAAAGGGTGCCAATTAAGACATAAAGTAAAATATATAATCGATACTGAAACCATGCTTGAAAACTGTCTCAGTTACTCCTTATACCCATTTCAAACCTGCTTGAAAACTTATCAACTACTAAGCTGATGTAATGAGTTCTTTACTGACTATCGAATAAATATATGAGCTGCTTTACATCAAAGCAATCATAAAGCTAAATATAAGAATTCTTATCATATACATCGCTAAAATATCCTGCCGCAACGCGCGGGGTATCACCTAGTTTGATTTATGTATTAAACTTCAATGTTTACAATGAATTTGTGTTGTATATTGTTCATTACTTCATTATGCAAAGGTTTTTCACATTTTAGGGAGATGCAAAAAAAAAATTTGAGGTGTGCCCCCTCCAATTCTTTCCTGCGTATATGGCCATATTTATTTTGCTTTTCCGGTGGTTAGGACTGGCTACACGACGAGTGGAGAAATGCCACCTTATTGAAGCTACTATAAGCCAGCACAAAGTAGTAGAAATGTAGAATTATTTCAATGATCTTACAAGTCTACCTGAGTACCAAGGACAAGATGCCACCTTAATGCTAATCTAAATCTTTAGAAGCTTGTACAAATATGTATTTGTTCAAAATTTTGAAGGATTTGTAAAACGTGAATTCGAAGGAACCAATTTTCAACTGTCTACAACTAAATACCCCTCTGTACACATGAAAAAGACACATCGTTAGTCAGAGCATGGAGGCTGCTTCGTCCTTGATGATTGCAAGCACTCAACCGTCTTCTTCACCCGCGTGCTTATTTATTTCCTTCCGTACCTCCACAAAAGCTTCAACAATAATCACGACGCAGTCACTCCGGCTCATCGCCGCAGGATGCTCCAACCCCCATTTTGAGAAGCGATCAACCAATTTGTGACCAACCGAAGACCTCTATACAATGTCACAGTTCGTTCGACAAGATTTCAGAAAAAAACAACTTTATCTTGGAACAAGCTCTGTGAGCGACACTTCGTTTGGTGAAACCACAGCCAAGCTGCCACCGCCATGTGAGGCTCCCCGACATTGTTCCGGGTCGGCGCTACTTGCTCGGAGACAGAAAGCCGGTTTGGACGGAGCTTGAAGTGCAGCGCCGTCACTGTTAAGGATCGCATTCACGACTGACATCGTAGGCCTGTCTGCAGGGCTCTCCTGAACACACAATAAGCCTATATGAACATACGTCCCTATATTATCTTCAGCACTACTACTGGTAAGTAACGGGTCAGCGATCTCGAGGATCGTTCCCTTGGTCCAGTGCTCCCATACCTGCACAGGATGGATTGTATTGTTAGAGTGTTATTGTGGCAAGGGGTTTGAATTAGTATTTAGGTAGGGTTTACTGCTTACAAGATCAGTTAGCAGGTCAACACTCTGCTCGGAGTTGTAGGAGGTGCAGTTTCTTCTTCCTGTTATGATCTCTAAAACCAGAATTCCGAAGCTAAACACGTCTGACTTGGTCGAATAATGCCCGCGAACAACATATTCTGGCGGCATATATCCACTGCAATCACAAGATATGATCAGTTAGTGAGCTTAAAAATAGAACGGTCTTACTTATTTCTACAATCCTGCAGTCCATGGAATTATATCACGGCATGTGACTTCTCTTACAATGTACCGACAACTCTGTTTGTGACATCCTTTGATTGATCCCCTTGAAACAGCCTTGCCAAGCCAAAGTCTGATATCTTCGCATTCAAATCCGAGTCTAAAAGAACATTGCTTGCTTTAAGGTCTCTGTGGATTATTTTCAGCTGAGAATCTTTTTTCGCGAAAACGCAAAAAGCTTTGCGTTTCGATTCATTGATAGAAAAAGGAGTTTACATTACAAGCCTAAGACAAGGCCGAGACACCCACACACACACACCCAACACTCAAAACGAGACTACGACAAAGTGTCGAAATCCGTCGAGTGCTTCTCTAAGATGCTACAGAGAGAGCCCCTCCGCTAAACAGGACCCATGCCGGTGAAAGCCGTAGTGCTTGTGCATCGACGAAATTACCAAGAACCTGCCAACCGCAGCCAAGACGCGTACCACCCGGATCCCGCGAGCCCACCACGGCTCAGCTGGGGGCATTGCTGCTCCGGCCTCAGCCCAGATTCGGGGACGCCGTCGGCGCCAGCGGCTAGCTCCCAGCAACCTCACCGACGTGCAAGTGTGCAGTCTTCAGCAGCCCACCATCAAGCACAGAGGCCAGCCCACCACTGCACATCCAGAGGCATGCTTGCGCTGTCCGAGGAAGATCCTCGTCGCGCAAGCCACCGCGATACCGCTCAAGAGGCTAGCGCGTCACCTGCATCGCAAGGCGCCTCCCATGTGGCCAGCACAGAGATCCACGAGGGAGGACTACGGCCTGAACTCAAAGCTCCAAAGACGACGCCTCCATGGAGGGTACGACGTCAAAGACGCCGCCGTCACCCGATTTGGCATGCCAAATCTAAGGTTTTCACCCGGAACCTGAGACCCTAGGCGAGGGAGATGCCGGAACTCCTCGATGACGCCACAGAGGAAACGGCGCCCGCAGGCGTCGCCGTCACCGGCCCCGAAAGGCAGGGCTTTCGCCCGGAGAATGGTACCTCACCACCGCAAGCACTGTCCGCTCTTCGCCCAGAGCTCACGCGCTGACCTAATCAAGGGAGGACTCGCAAGCAGGTCTGCGCGCATCCACCTCAGAGAGGCATCGCCGGCCACCCAGCACCGCCCACCGCGCCGCCCTGAGCCACCACGCCAAGATGGCGCTAGGCTAAGCTCAACCCGGCCAGAGCAGCAGCACCCTGCGCTCGGAGCCGAGGAGGACGGGCGTGGAGCAGGTGGGTGACCGCACCCTGGCGCAGGTGCCCAGAACGGCCAGGGCCCGCCTTCCCCGGATCGGGCCCGAAGGGCCCAGATCTGGGCCGGCCGACCCGCGCCGCCACGGCGCCAACTCCGGCCGCCCAGCACCGTCGCCGACATCCCAGCGCCGTCGCCGTCATCTACAGCGCCGTCGCCGCCTTTCCCAGCGCCGTCGCCGTCGCTGGGCAGCCATGGAGCTCCTGCCGCCGCCGTCGGGTTTACCCGCGCCCCTACAGACATGCGGTTGGTGGAGATGCCCGCCGCCGGCGGCACCGCGCGGGCTTTGCCCGGCGGCTCCCGCCACCGGCGGCGGAGGAGGGGGCGGAGTGGGTCTGGGGCGGAGGAGGGATTAGGGTTCCGCCCTGACTCGCCCGCGGGGACGAGCCAGGAGCGGGGCGGAGTGTCAGCTGAGAATCTTCATGCACATATTGCAAACCTCGGGCAACTCCATTTATTATCTTGAACCTCTTCTCCCAATCAAGATCCTTTCTCTTCTCAGGATCTATAAAGAAGCAACAAACATCAGTGAGGTTAATTTTGCGCCATTATTATAGCTCAGATTTAAATATGTTTTTTTTTGCGAATGAGATTTAAATATGTTTTTGGCGCAATGTCTTCAGTTTTTACCAAAGAGAATCGTGTCAAGGCTTCTGTTAGGCATGTATTCGTAGATAACGAGTTTCTCTTGTTCTTCCAAGCAAACGCCAATAAGCCTAACAAGATTTTTGTGCTGAAGCTTCGCAACAAAAACCAGCTCTGCCTTCAACTCTCCTATTCCTTGTGTTGAACCAGGGGAGAGTCTCTTCACTGCTATCTCTTGGCCATCAGGAAGAGCTCCCTGTAGGATGCAGTGATGCACAAATAGCAAACATATAAATTCACCAGAAGTCACAAGCAGTCCAATACAACACAATGATACCATTGGCACCTTATAAACAACACCAAACCCTCCTTCCCCAAGCTTATTTTCGTCTCTAAAGTTCTCTGTTGCAGCTTCAAGTGTTTGCAGATCAAGAATGGATAAATTGATGTTGGGAACGCTCTCCCAGTTCCCATAATCTGTCCAATGTGACAATTATTATCTATACAAACGAACCCCATTTCAAAAGTTGACGAAGTATGGTCATTAGAATGAACTGCAAAATCCATTGTCTGGAATGCATAATTATTTTATCCTATATATTTCGATAATTGATATAGTTGAAACTTGAATTGGCTTACAACTATTTTTATCTTTTTTTATTAAAGAGTTGGACCTACCTATTCTCCTTCGTTTAATGATCTGCAATCTTGAAAACTTACATGGTAGTATCGGCAATATTTGTTTTCTTCTCCAGCTCGAGAGACAAAAGTAGACAAAAGTGGAAGCCAATGCTGCACAAACAACACCCAATGCAACGGCTAGGATACGTGCGATTGTATTTGGTTTATTTTTCCTTCCTCCTGTAAAATGAAACTAGAGTTAAATCACTTGACTACATGGAATAGGTCTACTTGTGTTTAATACTACCTCCGATTCAAGGCATAAGGCGTCCTCGTTTTACGTGTTTTTTGTTTGATCAAGAACTACTTCAAATATATAAAGATTGTTTGTATGAAATTAGCATAATTAGAAAGTGTTTTTTAATATGAATCCAACGATACTAATTACATATAATATAATCAAGATTGTGTTGCTCAATTTTTATGGTCAAAGTTCGTCTTGAAATACGCGTGCGCCTTATTCTTTGGGACGGAGGTAGTATAAATGTATATTTGCAACGTGTATCCACAGTTCCACACAATAAACATAAAATTTGGCTCTTTTCGACAAAGAAGCTCTACGAAAACTTGGTCCGATGTTCAGAACACCCCTTTGTTTACTCCATCTCGTGTGTCTTACCTCTCGAATCTTTCACTTCTTGATGCTCTCAAAAGTATTTACCTGTGTGGCCAGATATGCCTGTCCATTGAGCCATTTTTTTATTTGTTGAAATATATTGCACACCCTTCTCCATTATGGAACTTTGGGTGAATTGGTCAGGGCATCAATTCAATATGTAATCAGAACTAAGTTGTCTCAACTTCAAGACCTGACCAACGCAGTAGTCGAATAAAACTTTCTGCGGACTTTCATCCATCTCACCACAATGGTCAGCTGAAACCTAGGAGTGGCAGGGAGTGTTGAAATATAATGTCCAACTTTCATCACCAGTTCAGACTTATGGGTGAATTCATCAATTCAATAGAATTTTCCAAAGATTTTTGAGAATTCTAATCCGTTGGATGCGTCTTCTATGTAGGCTGTTTGATTTGAACGAAAGTAAACATAAATTATGTGTTCAAGATGGTTTGAAGATCAAATTATGTGTTCAGCCTAATTTTGCGTCCTAGGAATCGTCTATATAGGCCCTAAACTTGTAAGGTATTTCAACGAATGTGCAGGTCTCCATCACCTGAGCTTCAATTTACTAGTAGTAGTAGCTAGGAAAATGTACTCCAGTATAGTTTTATTCCCTCCGATCCATATTACTTGTGCTAAAATAGATGTATCTACAGCTAAGATGTGTCTAGATACATCTATATTAGCGTCAAGTAATATGAATCGGAGAAAAAATATTGAAATCTGCAACTCACCTGCATCTGGGACTATCGGTCGATCACCATCCGGCGAAGGCGCAACGGCCCATGCCGGCGCTTTGAGCTGCAAAACCGGATTGCCGAGGAAGGGAGGATACACCTCAAACCGGTAGTTGCACCGTAACCCCAGGATCTGCCCTCCCCGCCGCCTGCTGAAATGCTTTGGCATGACCCTCGTTATTTTCTCCAGGCAGTCCCTGCACTCGGCCGGTCCAATGTCCGGCCGGCACTGCGCCATCGCGTAGATTTTCGGGACGCTCACGTCGAAGTCCTGTACTCCTGTACCGAACCGCATGGAGGAGTTCATGGCGGCGTAGTCCGAGACCGCAGCAAGGAGAACACCCACGGCGGCGTCGAAGGTCGCCGCCGGAGAGGCGACGCTCGCCCCGTTGGGTACGATCTGCCGTTTGGTGTTGTCGGCGGAAGCAAGGAAGTTCTGGTAGGAGAAGCGGAGGTAGCAGCGCTCGTAGTAGACGGTGGCGTCCATGTTGTAGGGACACGCCTGCTGCGCGTCCCGGAAGGCGTTGCCGATGCAGTCGGCGCAGGCGGATGCGTTGGCGGTGTCGCCGCGGCAGAGCGTGAGCGCGTACACCGTGTTCGGGATGGCCCCGGCGGAGCCGGTGGAGAAGAGGGTGGGAGACGAGGAGGCGTTAATGGGGAGGACGGAGGAGAGCTGCTCTAGGTTTGATTGGAATTCGCTGTTCGCGGTGTAGTTCCGGCTCCTCCTGTCGCATTCTTGCCGCAGCACGTCGCTGGAGACGAGGTGCGCGTGAAAGGGGACGACGAGGATGCAGAGGTAGCACCAGAGTTTTTTGTGCGAGATCATGGTGATATGTAGGCGCGCAGGTGGTGGTGGTGTGGGTCTGAGACGAGAAGATAGAGCGGGTGCAGAAGATACAAGGAATGTTTTGACTTTGGTGCACGTGTAAACTGAGCCGGCGGAGGGAAGGCATGACTGGTCCTGCAACCGAGATCAGCACGGTAGCATGCATGCGTGGAGTTAAACGCGCCGGTGCCCACCAGTTAGAGGAAGAAGCTCCGGGACATCGAGGCGTTCACCGAGCTAGCTGTGCGCGCGTGTGCCGCTGCTCCCTTTCTCCTCTCCTAGAATTAATCACGCTGGGATTCACGTGACGCTGCTACATCGATCGAGTCGATGGCGTCCACGGGATTACCGCGGGACCCAGCACAGCTGTACTCCACGAAGCGCAATAAATATACAAGTTCTTTTCTTTTCTTTTCTTTTCTTTTTATTGGCCATCTGAAATTGAATAGTAGGCTTTTTGGTTTCTCTCGCCCGAGAAGGAAATCGAAGAAGCGCTCCGAAATCCGATACGACCACGTCTCCATCCATCAAGTACTCCAACTTTCTCTCCGATCCCTTCGTCCTAGGTGCATTAGCTTCCACTTAATTACTCCCATCGTACGTGTGCGTATATTCTTTTTTTTTTCTCTTTTCAAAATTTCTCCAAATTAAGAATAAATCGCATGTGTGAGGTTTCACGTGTTCCTCGATCTCCAAAATACCCATCTACTATGTCGACCCATAAAATCGGGCGGAGTTTCCGTTGGTCTTCCCCGCGCGCGGTAATTAATCCTCCCGCTCCAAACGTACTACTAATCCTATCCCCATCACATTTTCCTAGTAGAGATACACTGCCTGCTTGGGTCATGCATGGACGACAGTCTTTTTACGGAGCAGTTAGAGGGACGCGCATGGCAGGTTAATTACACAGGAAATTAACGACACGTAAAATACGGAGTACTCCGTATTATTATTCATTCACGGAAATAATCAATTTTATGAGACCCAGTCCACAAATCAAATCAACCAACTCAATCTACTACCACCCGGAGTACGTATTTTCGTTTCAACCATCACTTAATATACGAGCCTCAAAATTTACGGCCTATTTGGCTCCACGAATCAATTGCATCTCCTTGGTTTTTTGAGATAACAACTGCTGGAATTCAACAATAGCGAAACCGATTACAAACGACTCCATAAAAATAGAAAAATACAATATGGACTCACAAGACCACACACCGTACTCCCAAATCGCAATCAAGCCCATCGTCCTCATCGTCACCACCCAAGTATAGAGACCGAATCCGGAAGCCGCCCGTCTTCAGACACCATCGAGTCACCGCCGCCACCTTCGCCACATTGGGCTTTGAACACCGCAGGAGTGCCCACCCCGAGGGGTGAGAGCTAATAATATTTTCCAGACCATCGGGCAGGCGGGAGCTGGTGGAGACCAAGCAGAACCTCCAATCCACGGACCCTGAGCAGTAGGTCCCAACCATCAACGCCACGTCAATCCACCTCCTTCCCTCACCACCGTGGCCGGCCGAAGGAAGCTTCACGACGCGACAGTCGCATCTCAAAAAAAAAGACCCTAAAAACCCTAACGAGGAAGGCGATTGTACCGTCCCCTTCCACTCCCTCACCACCACGGCCGGCCGAGGGAAAGACAACAGTAACAACAGCCCTCCGACTCCCAAAGCTCCACGGCAGAGTCGACAGACGACCGTGCCCGGAGAAACCACCTTCCCCAGATCCACAGATCTGAGAGGAAACCAGGCCAGCAGCTCGCCGGCGCCGCCACACGTGGCCTTGCCAAGATGGGGACCGAGCTCCAGCACCTTTATTCTGACGCGACGCCACCTCCGCCATCTCGGCATCTCCTTGGTTAGTAGTGTGTGCCTGCCTGCCTGCCATTATGTTTTTCTTTTCTCGCTACTACTGTACCTGACCTACAAGCTTGAACATGACTGAGAGAGATGCACCTACGGCGACCAGACCCAAGCAATCATGCAATGGATCGTGCGTTCTAGTGTTGAACCCAAGCAATCAATCAATCACCGATCCTCTCTCTTATTTTTTTTCTCGCTCCTATCGAATGTGTGGCAACACAAAGTTACAACGTAACAAATAATAATGTCGATCACAAACAATGTTACTCTACCGAAATCCTCATGTGGAGGATTACAACATCAAAATGAACTCGATATATCCTTGCACAAGAACAAAACATGGTCAGCTCTAGACCAAATTTAGCAACAAGCTCCAAGCCCAGGATAGAAACACCCACGGCTGATGTTTCTACCGATTCACATGGCATCATCAAATGATGGAGTACAAGTCTTTGATAAGAATCTACAGCGCCCTTAATGACGATCCTTTGTGCTACCACAAAACCGGAGATCACAAGGGTGAACCAGAGGCTTACCGGAGAGAGATGTTCCACAGACGAGCTCAACCGTCACAGACAGCGTGGAAGCACCACCTGAGCAGGAACGGCCAGGTCACGCCGGACAAAACCGCCGACAATTTGGAGCAGCTGGATTCAAGCAGCACCGCATACACATGTGTGCACCCTCCCGTATCAAAAGAAGTTTGCATATTAGAATACAATAAATGAGTATAATTAAGCTACTATGCAAAATTAATGAACTATATCAAACAAACACACCAAGCTCAGTATGTGCAACACGTACACTGATCACAAGATCATCTGTAGCTCACAACAATACTATACTATACAAATAACGGAAAGATAGCGATAATTTAACTGGACCTTCCAGTTCCGCGTTCAGAAAGAGAGGGGTGTCACATAGTTGCAAACAATACAGTGGCATTTTATTACAAGATCTGAATCAATCACAAATTCAGTTGAAGAAATACAGAAGCAGAGCCAAAACAGAACCAAGTTTATTTGGTTGTTCTTCATAAAGAAATGGACGAATTCCTAGATATCAAGCATTTCCATTATGGATAATGATATGTATGTGCAACTACAAGAATCTACATCTGGAATGGAAATTAGGGGCGATTGACTCAATCATGAACATGATACGGCATCTTGGAACATGACATGAAACAAAAGATTACTTGCCCACTCTTTACTCATTCATAACCCCGAAACACGCTTGCACCAAACATGCATGGCAACATGTACCAAACCAAGCAGAGAATGGTGGTGGTGTGGGTAACCTGGCAGATAAGCTCAAATTCAACATGAAAAAGATTATTTTTTTTTCCAAATTCCACTCACTGTTAAGCTGATCAATTGATTAAAAAGAGGTTAACGAGTCAAAATTTCTAAACCTCAGTAGCATAGCAATGTACCCACAAATGCAATTAGTACACTAACATCAGGACAGCAGCTAGCAACTAAATTAAACCCCTCCTATCCTAACTATCACAGGCCAAGGAACGAAATCACTACTTGCCAGCCAAAGCCTAGATTACAAACTGTCATATCAACATCTCCATGTCCAGAGCACACAACAAGCACCCGTCCATTTTTCTCTCTAAAAAAAAAAGCACCTTGAGGAGATAAGCAAGGAAGCAGAAGCTCACCCAAAACACGGAGACACAGAGGAAGACCATCGCTTGCCGCCATCACATGTCAGCGAGGACAAAGCTTCTAGACTGCAAGGACTACAACCTCTCATGAGGCTCGGGAGGCTGCAAGCACGGAGCTGGTGGCGGCATGCAGCAGGACACCGCACTCCACTGGCCGCCTTCTCCTCTCCTGCAGGCAGGCTCTCCTGACCTTCGTCTCCGGCCGTGAAGAACGAGTACGGCAAACTGGAGCTGCGCGTTGTGGGCGACGGGCCTCCGTGGCTCGCGCTGCCGCCGGCGCACCCACACCGGCGTTCAGCAGGCTCCCCGGCCACGCGCGCGAGGCCGGCACCTACCAACGCCCTGGACCAAGCTGATCGACTCGGTCCGACCAGCTCGACGGTGCCGCGCGCATGGATGCACGCGTGCGCCGGCGAGCCAGCCGGCCACGTCGCCAGCGCCTGAGCTGCGCCATCCCTCCCGTCGGTGAGTCTTGGACGGCGGCGTCGATCTAGTGCAGGGGGCTCGGAAGCTGGTGGAACTGGGGGCAGAAGGAGGAGGAGGGAACGGCGGAGGAGAGGAGGGCCAGAGCAGGGCGAGACGGGGCGGCGCCGGAGAGGAGGACGTGGCCGGCGCTCGATCTGAGAGAGGTTCGGTGGGGGAGGGGATGCGTTCGATCTGGTTCGCTTTGTTCGGGCCCGATCTGGAAATGGCCCAAAAGTTGATATGGGCTGCAGACCACGCTAGCTTCTGTTTGCGGTTCACCTCAAGTGTTCCCGCCTCTTTTTTCCTTTATAGTTTTGGTTGGCGCTTCTTTTGCACATGAACATACCTACACGGCTACACGTATGGATTTATGCACTCATCTGTCTTTTTTTCCGGGAAGGGCACCTTCACGTACTCACTGTCTTGTGCATGCATGGAGAGACTCCGGGGCACGTACACACGGGAAGGTGCGTTCGGGTGGGCGAGGTTCACATTGCCACACCACACCTCGCCTCTACAGTCCGGTTGGCGTGACTCACCACTATATATCAAGATTGGTCCCGTCGTCGACACCATGACAAGAATCGAGCGAGGCCCCGGAGGTTGCGATGCCGAGACGACCAAGTGCAAACCTGCTTGACCACGGTGCGAGTGCAAGACATCCACGTCGACGTGAATACGGGAACTTGGGGGACATTACGTTGCCACAACATCAATCGATTCGAAAGCATCACACACTACCCCGCCAAGATGTAATTCTACCATGGCTCGAGCGAGGAGGACAATAGGAAGGGAGACATGAGGGGTCCGATTTATCGGTCCTGGCCACGATGCCCGGCAAGTAGAGACGAAACAACAAGATGAAAAAAATAGAAACCCTAGGTAGTTGCCACTCGAACATCACCTTGATGATATCCCACACACACAACTTGTACAAAAATACATAAATGGAGAATCTCCGGAACTCGAAATTCCTAGCATGTCTCCATGACGACAAAACGGCACATGAAAAGATATTTAATAACTATCATTTCATGCACACAAAACTGAGAACACGGGACCCCATAATAGTGCATATAGCCCTCAAAAAAGTCAAAATTATTTCTATGTAATCATGTTTTGGTAGCTGGGACATTGTGTCTTACGGAGATCCTTCCTTCGTCTTAGGTATAGGGTCTGTGTTGTACAAGGTGGTAGCCATTTTAGGTTTCTAAACAACTCTATGTTTATACTATAATAGGTCAAAGGAACGTGACCAAACAAAAGAGGCCAAGTTCTTACAAGAGCTAGGTCGGTGGCCTCAGAGTGAGAATTTTTTTATTAAGTTCAGTACCTTCTTGCGGGATAGTCCTACTTGTGAAACAACTACCACTTCAAAGTAGTTTACACTACTAGAAAAAGGCCTATAGATGCAAACATTATTGCCGGCGCACCAAAAAAGGTGCCCGCCGGTGCTAAATACTACATGCGCACCATGATTCGAGCGCGTCGGTGATGACCCAATACCGCCGGCGCACAAAAAAATTTAGAGCGCCGGGGAGGGTGAACCAGGTTCCAGGCCAAGTTGAAAATCGGAGCCACCTTCTTACTGTCGGCGCACCACCATGTAGGTGCAAAAATAAACTAGGACTTGATTGCTTTCATGTTTTGAACATAGGGGCTGCTTGTAAAAGTGCCCCCGCGAGGCTTCTTTTTGGTTTCCTGGAAAACTTAATGCCGGCGCACTAGGTAGGTGCGTCGGGGATAAGTCGTGTTACCGCCGGCGCACTAGTTGGTGTGCCGGCAGTAGCCCGTTATCACCGACCCGTTCCCACCGGCTGGTGCTGGTGCGTCAGCAATAGCCAAATTTGGTGCGCCGGCAATAGGCGTTTTTCTAGTAGTGTTATTGACGTTTCTTAAACCCCTTATTAGGACCCCATGCAAAATAATAAAGGTTTGGGACTCTTGCTTGTGCGATTTCATGCGAAACCATATTATGTGGGCCCCACAATGTTTAGCCCATGGTTTTTTAATAGAATGTGGTTATCCCAAATGACTTTACTCTTTATTTTAAGTTATCGATCTAGATCTGTACAACATTTGTGGTATAGCTCTAGGGTTTTCAGAAGACGATGCCACTTCAAAGAGTTGTCTAGGGTTTAGTGCGTAAGGTTTATGATATAGGTTCATGCATGTTCTATGGTGTACTATTTAGGTTTAGGGATTAAGATCTAGATCTAGGGGCTAGTGTATAAATCCAGGGTTAAGGTCTATGGTATAGTTAGGTTAGATTTAGGGTTAAGTTCTATCATCGCACAAGAGATGTGCATAAAATAATTCCTAATAACACACCATAACATCACGTGTACATGAAATGAGAGATAATAACATGTCTTGGCATGAAATTAAGACCATAATAGCATGTACTAGATTTTCCTCTTTACCACCGTCTTACGTTATCCAGATTAGGTGTAGGCCAACGATAGTTTTTGGCACAATTTCATGTGCTCCCCTCTTTCATGTTCCGCGGAGCAAAAATAAGCCTACCTTTATAGTGATTTCATGTGATTTTCCTATTTGTTAGAGAGTATGGCATAGGAATAAGACCAAGTCAAAAAAGAGGCTAAGTTGTTACAAATATTTGTTCAGTTGCTTTGAAGTGGAAGTGTACGCACCAAGTCTAGAAACTTCACACGACATGTCTGTTTGGTGAAGGACTATGACTATCTAAGCAAAAGTCGAGAGGACTATATGACTATCTCATCGAGTTATTGTTTACTTCTAACAATTGATTTTATTAACTCACACTCAAATTAATATTTTGGTAATATAAACTATATTGAATAGGTTTAAAACCCCTTGTTAGGATCCCATGCAAAATAAGAATGGTTTGAGACTCTTGCTTGTGTGATTTCAGGCGAAATCCTATTATGTGGGCCTAGCAATGTTTAGCCCATGGTTTTTTTTAATAGAATGTGGTTATCCCAATTGACTTTAATCTTTATTTAAGTTATAAGGGTACATTCTACAATTAGGGTCGATCTAGATCTATACTACATTTGTGGTCTAGGTCTAGGGTTTTCAGAAGGCGATGCCACTTCAAAGAGTTGTCTAGGGTTTGATGTGTAAGGTTTATGATATAGGTTCATGTTCTAAGACTTATGGTGTACGATTTAGGTTTAGGGATTAAGATCTAGATCTATGGGTCTAATGTATAAATCTAGGGTTAAGGTCCATGGAATAGTTAGGTTGGATTTAGGGTTCAAGTTTCATCATCGCACAAGAAATGTGCATAGAATAATTCCTAATAACACACCACAACATCATGTGTACATGAAATGAGAGGTAATAACCGTGTCTTGGCATGAATTTAAGACCATAATAGCATGTACTAGAGATTTTCCTCTTTACCATCGATCTTATGTATCCACATTAGGTCTAGGCCAAAGATATTAGGGTTTACAATAGTTTTTGGCGCAATTTTATGTGCTCCCCTCTTTTGTGGTCCCCAAAGCAGAAACACACCAACCTTTATAGTGATTTCATGTGACCTTCCTATTTGTTAGAGAATATGGAATAGGAATAAGACCAAGTCAAAAAGAGGCTAAGTTTTTACAAACATTCGTTCGGTTGCTATTGAAGTGGAAGTGTTACACTCCAAGTCTAGAAACGCGGCATAGTCTATTTGGTGAAGTGGAGGTTTATAACAACTAGAATATACCCCACGCGCTGCAGCGGAAATTTTAGGCCGAAAAGTCTTATATGAAAAATATGAAAAATAAAACTAACCACATTATAGATGGGTGTCAACTGTCAAGATAATCCACCAATGTGGCATACCAAAAAATGATTTGACTACTAACCCCGGATGCCTTTAAATCCTTGTTCAATGGAAATAAGTCCCTTTATGGAAGAAGAACAAAGGTAGAAAATAGAATAATCAAGGTTGTACTCCCATACAATAATCCCTCACTCCCATATGGGTGGCCAAATTAATATTCGCTGCAACTAATTCAAACTGACCTTTGAAATAAAATTCTGGTTGGTACTATTTAGCATTGGAAAAATATTTAGTTAAGTAACCTCCTGGCAACAAAAAAAATAGTAGATGACATATATATGATTTTTTTTTCTTTCAAGAATCCCGCAAACAAATTTAAGAAGTGACAAAGTGGAAGAATAAGTATATGAAACTTTTTAAAGTAGAATCATATAATTGATGTGATTAATATTTGTTCAGGTGGTGAAATCGTTTACCAATGATTTTACATGTACCATATTCTAGTGGAAGGTTACATAAAAGGCTCAAAATGATAATTTCTGAACTGAAACAGAAAGTTTAGCATACACACGTAGACCATGGTAATGACACCATATATTATTTATTCTCGTACAAAGAACACAACCTATGAAGCTTTAAGTTATTACAACGTTTTTCCATTGATCGAAATCTGAATGAGTATTTTAACAACTAGCCAGTTATAAACATGGTCTATGGGTTAGCTAGTTATGCACGATGCGTTCATGAATTCAACAACTAGCCGGCTATAAACATCTATATATCGAGTGTTGCATGCATCAGTAGGCCGCCATGCCGTACCGCGTGCGCCTCTTGCTAGCGCATGCATGTCGCGGTGTGGCTCTGGTCACGCACTCGGACAACAAGTCGACCGTGACGAAAAGGTAGGAGATGTATAGTCGGAGAATCGAAGAGTGCGTGTGTTTGGTTGGCATGGAGACTTTTCTAAGTGAGCATGGGATGAACATAATGCATATATAGTGATATAGGTTAGGGCTTTTCAATCCATCCGCCCGCTATTTGTCTAACACGACGTGGATATGCACAAGGATCCATGCATCGATCCATGAAGAAGTGAATCGGTTCCATTCACGTAGAAGGTAATCAAGAAGTGTATATGTTTACATGGATGACATGATCACGAGCTTGGTGGCTAACCTAGCGAGACACAACTTGCTAAGGTAACACTGATGATTGGCACACAATGATTTCCATCGATTGGATATGACCGTGTCCGCTTACACATGGCCATTAGAATGTACCAACATGGATTAAACTTGACTCGTGTAGGATATTGGCACACACGAGTTTTACTAGCGTCCTACAACACACCGATGGATGACAGCTTAGCTGAAGCAAAGAGCGTGTTTGTGGGGTGAATAAACGTCTACAAGGAATGGCACCCTATTAATACGCATAATTTCATGGCGGAAATTAAGTGGTAACAACACAGACCCCGATCAGTCGGTTGTTCCGTCCGTTGGTTACCTCATCAATCACCAGGTGACAAATTCGAGAAGCTTGATAAATATACTCCGTAGCAAAAGTCTACAAGGAATGACACCCTATTAATCGGTTGTTCCGTCCGTTGGTTACCTCATCAATCGTCCCAGAGAATCCCCAAGAAAAAGGAAAACCTTTATGAGTAACAAAAAAAATAGGAAAACGAAATTCACGTAAACCACGCACTCACCCAACGCCCTGGCATTCGCATCCCCATTTCTCTTCGCCCGCATCCGCCGCCGCTCCCCAAGCCTCGCCGCCGCTGCTCCGGCTGACTCCCCTCGCCAACACCGCATCGCAAACCCTAGGAGGCCGGCGGCGATGATGACAGGGCCCGGCCTCCGCGCGCGCTCGTCCACCCACATCGCGCCCAGGAGCCACGGCGGGCCTTGATCGCCGGAGCGCGCGTGCGTCGCTAGAACGACGCGAGCGGCTCCGTCAAGATCGCCTGCAGGCGTCCACGCACATGCGTCGGTGGCCAAGGGAGGGCACCAGGAGCCCAAGTCCCTGGCGCTGGTGGCCAGGAGATGCGGCGCCGTCCTTCCGTCCCGTCTTCCTCTGTGATGCGGCGCCTCTGCTCCGCCCGTTCGTCCCCTCCAGGGTGCTCGCCCGCTGGTGAGCCCCTCTCTCGTCCCTCATCTTCAGAGTGTTGAGTAGCGTTGCAGGACGAACCGATCTATTCTTACAGGACGCTGCACGCGGTCCTAGGAATACTCGATCTTGCGCTGTTTCACAATTGAATATTGCAATTTTTATGTCCAGAACCAAGCTTCTGTATAAGAAGATGATGTGTTGCCTCTTATATCTTAGGATTTGATCATGCTTCAGCAGTGTTTGATCACATATGCAGCCTCCTAAATTATGTGATAAATAGTTTGATCAAGCTTGAAGAATTCTCAACATGTATTTCTCAGTTGTATTTAGGATTTTGCTCTGTGTCCAGGAAGTGTCCTAGATGTGTTGCACGATTGCAGTAATATTGTTGTTTAGATTCAAAATTTAAGAAGTTGTTTTCTTGTCTACATCGTCTAGCTTGTGATGATGTATAACTACTAATGCTTGTATGTTGTCAAAACATTTGGAATTTTGTTATCCGGAACCAAGCTTTTGTATGAAAAGTTCATAATGTTGCCTCCTACATTTTAGGATTTGATCATGATTCTGTAGCGTTTGACTGCATTTATGGCCTCCTAGATTCGGTTATAGAAGTTGTAATCAAATAATTCTTCTGTACGTTGGGCTTGATCACATATATGATTCTGTAGCGTTTGACTGCATTTATGGCCTCCTAGATTCGGTTATAAAAGTTGTAATCAAATAATTCTTCTGTACTTTTGAGCTTGATCACATATATGTTGTACTTGAAAGGCATCATAATAACTTATTTCGTCTGCTTTTGCTTTTGTCTATTTAACTATGTGTATTTAACAATCTGGTATGATCATCATGAATCGAATCATTATACTTAATGCTTAGGAATGTTTCCAACATGTAAAGATAACTTTGTTGAAATGAGAATCTATTCTTTTATATGATGAAGTTTTTGTTTCCACAAACATCTTAAATGAACAATATGACTGTTATTTTGGATTGCAATCTCTCTTTCATAATTAAGGAAGTCAAACTTGCGATGAAGATTAGTTGAAAATTTTCAGACGAAGAATAGTATCGGCAAACAGCTTTTTCGTTGACTGACAGGGCAATATATTGATCTCTTGTTTATACTTTGTAATATACGTGTATCCTCTTATGTCCTTTGCCATTGAGTCTGACTTTGTGGTTCCTTTCTTGTAGGGTCTGAATATGTTTTGGGCGTCGTGGAGAAGGTCAGGCGTACCGTGGACGCTGCCATTCAGGACCTCATCGACATTGCCTTCAAAAGGTACTGTCTTTTGCCTCGCCAAATCCCGCCCTGCTATTTGGTCTCTGTACTTGCTGAAATGATGTCCAATTTGGCACCACAAGCCGGAAGGGCCTCCGTGGCTGCTCACACCACCTATCCCACGAGTTCCGCAGCAAAGTCGAGTTGTCGCTGTTTCGCTGCCAAGCCTTGGATGACCAGGACTTCCTACATCAGGACCAGCATCACCATCAAGAGGCTCAAAATAGTGGTGGGGCGGAGGTACGCCAAGAGGTGCATCTAGAGTCAGATAAGAGCTCTTTTAGAGGAGACATGTCAACGCCTGCATGATCTGGAGCGTGACCTACTTTGGGTATAGCATTTCTTCTTTCCATAGTGTTGTTGGGCCGTTACCATCTTGTATGTGGAAAGTAAGCAATCAGATGCTTATGAAAAAAACAATTTTATTTTGTGTGTCTACAGATGGTGAACCACAATTCTTTATCACGATGATCCTTACGCAACAGATTATCGGGCGTTGGTTGAGGCATGGGTTTTACCTGCTCCTTGGGTAAGTAGAACCTGAATCTTGCTGACACAATGTCTGAAAATTCTCGATCTTGTGCCCTTATCCCTTCTCTGCTACTGATCCTGTTTTGTAAAATTGCTATGCTTAAACATACCTCATAAGTGGTTGTAACGCTTTCAATGACTCCTCCTTTTGTTTATATCCATGCAGCTTAAGTACAACGAGACCGGCAGAGAGAAGGATTGCTTGCCTAGAGTTGGCCAATGGAATATGATGAACAATGTAATTAATACTACATCAAAGTACTGCATCTATGCCACAACATTGGCCAAGTTATATCTACATCAAATATATGGCCATTGTTTACTTTATCTCAAGTCTTGCTGTTCATTTTCAGTTTTCCTTATGTACAAAATGGTCAGCGGTGGTAGAGTCAGGAGCTAGATGTGTGTAAATTTTTCCCGAAACGTGCAGGACAACGTTGCCAGGGTTCTGCCTGTGAACTTGCTCGCATGTGCCAGGCCTCAGGAATGGCAAGTATCCCTGGAATGATTCTTGCACATTGTACATGCCACGTTTTTTTTCATTGTAGTTGTTGTTCACAACAGTAACAGTTTTACTACCAATTATAGGACTTTGCTCTGGAGCAGGTTCTTCCGGCTATATACGTGCGTCCTAGTCAGGTGGAGCAAACTCCAAAGCCAGGTTCCATGATGCGATGACCATACTTGGACCGCAGCAGAAGGTGCTCAAGTTGCTTATTGAAATACTTCCTGCTAACAACGGTTCACTTTATGGTATGTGAACTTTCAATCACATTGATTTCTGTACACTGTTAGAATTCTTCTGTAGTTTGAGCTTCACCACATATATGTTGTACTTGAAAGGCATCATAATAAGGCATGTTGTTTGCTCTTGTCTTTTGTCCATTTAACAATCTGATATGATCATCATGAATCAAATCATTATACTTAAAGTTTACCAATGTTTCCAACATGTAAAGATAACTTTGTTGACATGCGAATATATTCTTTTATATGATGAAGTTTTTGTTGCAACAAACATTTTAAAGAAACAACAGGACTGTTATTTTTGATTGCAACCTTTCTTTCATAATTAAGGAACTCAAACTTGCGATGAAGATTAGTTGAAAATGGTCAGACAAAGAATAGTATCGGCAAACAGTTTTTTTCGGTGACTGACAGGGAAAGAGATTATCTGTTGTTTTATACTTTGTAATATACTTGTATCCTCTTATGTCCGTTGCCATTGAGTCTGACTTTCTGGTTCCTTTCTTGTAGGGTCTGAATATGTTTTGGGCGTTGTGGAGAAGGTAAGGCGTACGGCGGACGCTGCCATTCAGGACCTCATCGACATTGCTGTCCAAAGGTACTGTCTTTTGCCTCAACCAATCCCGCCCCACTAGAATTATTTGGGCTCTATACTTGCTGAAAAGGTGTCCGATTTGGCACCACAGGCCGGAAGGGCCTCCGTGGCTGCTCACGCCACCTATCCCACGAGTTCCGCAACAAAATCGAGTTGCCGCCATTTTGCTGCCAAGCCTTGGATGACCAGGACTTCCTCCATCCGGACCAGCATCACCATCAAGAGGCTAAAAATAGTGGTGGGGCGGAGGTAGGCCAAGAGGCGCATCTAGAGACTAGAGTAAGATAAGAGCTCTTTTAGAGGAGACATGTCAGCGCCGCATGATTCTGGAGCGTGACCTACTTCAGGTATAGCATTTCTTCTTTCCATAGTGTTGTTGGGTCGCTACCATCCTGTATGTGAAAGTAAGCAATCTGATGCTTATCGAAAACACAATTTTATTTTGTGTGTCTACAGATGGTGAACCACAACTCTTTATCACAATGATCCTTACACAACAGAGTTTGGCATCAAGTTCAGTGATTATCGAGCGTTGGTCGAGGCATGGGTTTTACCTGCTACTTGGGTAAGTAGAACCTGAATCTTGCTGACACAATGTCTGAAAATTCTCGATCTTGTGCCTTTATCCCTTCTCTGGTACTGATCCTGTTTTGTGAAATTTCCATGCTTAAACATACCTCATAAGTGGCTGTAACGTCTTTAATGACTTCTCCTTTTGTTTAGATCCATGCAGCTTAAGTACAACGAGATCGGTAGAGAGAAGGATTGCTTGCGTAGAGTTGGCCAATGGAATATGATGAACAAGGTATTAATACTACATCAAAGCGCTGCATCAATGCCACAGCAGTGGCCAATGTATATCTACATCAAATATATGACCATTGTTTACTTTATCTCAAGGCTTGCTGTTCATTTTCATTTTTCCTTATGTACAAAATGATCAGATTTGGTAGAGTCAGCAGCTGGATGTGTGTAAATTTTGTCCAAAACGTGCAGGACAGCGTTGCCACTGGGTTCTGCCGTGAACCTGCTTGCATGTGCCAGGCCTCAGCAATGACAAGTATCCCTGGAATGATTCTTGCACATTGTAAATGCCACATTTTTTTCATTGTACTTGTCGTTCACAACAGTAACAGTAGGACTTTGCTCTGGAGCAGGTTCTTCCGGCTATGTACATGCGTCGTGGTCAGGTGGAGCAATCTGCGAAGCCAGGTTCCACGATGCGATGGCCATACTTGGACCGCAGCACAAGGAGCTCAAGTTTCTTATTGAAATACTTCTGCTAACAACGGCTCACTTTATGGTATGTGAACTTTCAATCACATTGATTTCTGTACATTGCTAGACTGAATGTTTAAGCCAAATGGATGCTCATACCCTTGGTATCTATCAGGTGACTTGAAGCGTGTTTGCGAGATCGACATTGGGATGATCTCCCACTGCTGTTTGACCAAGCAAGTATTTAAGATGAACAAGCAGATCCTCGCAAACCTTGGTCTGAAGATAAATGTAAGGTTGGTGTTCTTGTTGTGTTTTGTGCATTTTCTTCAGTTGCCGAGTCTAAGACAACCTTCTTTTCTCAAACGTTTGGGGAAGGAACACTGTGCTGCCTGATGCAGTGTCAAGGTGCATCCCTTTGGTCAGCGAGAGGCCAACGATCATATTCGGAACCGCTGTCACACACCACCATTTAGCGAAGACAGCAGCCCTTCCATCGCTGGAGTAAGTTGAATAATCTCATTCATCCTCCATGTTTAGTGACTTGTTGTTCTTGTCGATATCTGTGGATGTATTTGCTAAAAAAACAGTGATCTGCAGTTCTGCACTGCAGTCCCTCACCAACAACCTCTGCTCAGTTATTTGCTATCCTGTTGTAGATAGATGCACGTGTGTTTTCGTCTTTGGTTGTGCTAATTCTGGTTACAGAATAGATAGGAACAGAGTGTGATGTACTTACCATGAGTTGTTCTTCAAGGGCAAGGAGGAGGACTAAATGACTGGCAAGCTGGGACCAGTAGCTGAACGACTTAGAAGCTGGAGATCCTAGGGGCAACAGAGACGTGCCGTAGCCTCGCCATCTAGCTAGCTGCTTCTCCCTTTTTGGTAATAATGATCAATTGTGCAATGGTAAGTTTCCTGTAGCTTATGAAAGCCACTTTGAACTCTGATTAACTAGATGTTTTGTTTTGCGTCTGTGTAGTTTGCACAATTTCTTGAATGCCCTTGCCCCTGAAATCTTCTAGCTATAACTAGCTTCTTCTTGTTATTTTTTATATGATTCAATGCAATATATGTTGCCTAGGATAATTTCTGTTTGCTGCCTTATTGATGCTTGCCGAATTGTTGCTTGAGTTGGAAATTGTTTCATCAACTCCATCTTTTAATACGAAAGATATATAGTTCTAGTTAAACTTCATGTACATGGTGGTCCTTTCTAGTAACTGTATTTGATACTCCACAACTCAGCTGTAAGCTATTGGAATTATCCTTGATATGTTGTTTCGCTAATTTTTTTTTCACTTGGATTTCTACTGAATGCAGTTAATATGTCCTGCTGTTGGTCCTGAGCGGCATGCTACAATTTTGTTTGAGGTACTATCTTTTTATGACAGCAAGATGGTCCTTTATAAGAAAAAGAAATCATAGCCTGCAAAGACATGTTTATTAGAGTGAGCAATCTTTTCCTGATGCACTAATTCAGTTAATGATCTCCTCTAAAGTGGGTAATCTACTTTGGGCTGTGAACTCGTGACCTTGTTAATTACTTGATCACTGCAGTAAGGCTAGTCAAATTATTCATTGATTTAACATTCTACCATGTGAAGGTTAGTTATTTTTTTAACCAATGATAGTTCTAACACGTGTAGTCTCTTGAACCCTTGCACCGAATGAATTGCTCATCGTTTCGTTTATATGGCTATTGGCTTATCTGTACTTTGCGTGGATTTGATTTCATCGTGTACTTTGGAATTGAATTACTAGACAATTTCCGTTCTAGCTCTGTGTGCCTCTGATGCCAACCATTGTTGCTTTGTTCACTGCTATGTGTGCCTCTGATGCCTAGTTCAGAGAAACGGCAAATCCATTTGGAAGGAGGGAGAGATCCTGAGTTATTAGCGTTAACCACTAGTGTTTTTTCTTGATAGGCGTACATTTACCTTGTTTGTATGGATATCTCTGCCAGAATCCCATTCATGATTTGAAAATACTTGTTAAACTGAACCATGTATATTCGAAGTTCTTCCTAAACCCTAAACGAGAATAGTAGTCAGTATACTGGTTGTACCTCAAACTCAAGTTTCAAGAAAGGAAACCAATTAACTACTGTTTCACACATTTGTGCATACCATTCTTGTCTAACTCTGTTTTCTGTGTGTCCTAATGAAACCAGTTCTTGTATGCCTAACTGGCCACTCTACAATTTTCTTCATGTCCTCAATTTTTGTAACTGGCAGCTCCTACAAGACCTGGTGATGTGCTGTCCGTGGCGGACATTTGGCTTCGACTACTTGCTGCATTGAGTTCACCACGCCTCAACCACAGCCACAGTGGCCTCTTCATCATCTTGACGGTTTAGGTGAACTACTGCTTCTCCTGGATTCTGGCGCCGGATTCTAGTATGACATATTTGCATTGTGTGACGTTATATACCTGGGGCTGCGGTTATCATTGTTTCATAGTTAAGTTTTGGTACAAGGTTGGTGAAAGACTTTTCTCCTAGTGACTTCCAGGAAGTTCTAGGTTGCTGCAATGTCGTGCCTGAACACAGTTTGATATCTAGCTCTGTGTGTTGTGTAGTGAATTTTCAGATTGATGTCCGGCTGGTCTAGCAAGTTGCTGGCCATTTTTTTTCTGTAAAATTCGGTACAATAGTAGCTCGATTTTCCTCTGAATTTGTTGACTTGGAACTGCGCAAAAGCGCTGCAACCATTTCACTCCACTAATCTGGTACAATTGCAGCTAGCTAAGATGGATTGATGGCTTCTGTTTTCGGTGTATGATAAATTCCAATGTGTGGCTAGTCTTTTCAGTTCTTTAGCTGTTATTTGTCTCTATGTGTAGTTGGAACCACGCAAAGGCACAAATGCTATGTATTTGCTCTAGAGCTGACAATCTTGTTTTGTTTCTGTGCATGGAACATAAGAAATTATCGATACGTCGGAGACGTATCAACGCCACGGCCTGAGGGGCCGGCGTAGCTGCAGGGCGCGAGTCGGTGCAGCGGTGGTACGCCACCAGCGACGTACGCGCCTCAGAAGGCACGTCGATGGCTAGCAGCGTGGACCAAAGGCGGCGGCGCTGCGACCCGAAGGGGCGACGCAGCGGCAACCCGATGCTCAATCGGTGGTACGCGCGTGCTCGGGGACGTGCTTGGCGGAGACGTGTGCGGGATCGGTTGATCAGACCGATGGCGGCGCTACACGTGCCATGGCGTGGACTACGCGCCGCATATCGGAGTCGTTGGCGACGATGTCGTTGATGTCCTGGGCATTGACGGGGAAGATGAACCGGTGATGGAGACCGTGTAGACGATGGCGGCCGGCTGCGACGCAAACGGCGTCCCATGTGCATCGCGTGCAGGCGTGCCCCACGGTAGATGGAGGCGGTGCCAGGCCTGGTCAACCGGCTCTACGACCGCCCCGGTCGGCCCTGGTCCCGGTTGGACCAGCTGCTGGACCGGACCAGCCGGCCACAGTCCCGGTCAAACCGGCTGCTGGGCCGGACCAGCCGAGGCGGAGGCGGCGCGGGCGAGCCGGCGTAGGGCGATGTCCAGGGGCTCCGCTCATCCGCCCGGTCAGACCGGCTGCTGGACCGGACCAGCCGGCCACAGTCCCGGTCAAACCGGCTGCTGGGTCGGACCCGGGACCGGCCGAGGCGGGGACGACGTGGGCGAGCCGGCCGCGGCAGCCTACCAAGGCAGGCGCTCCAGCCAGCCAGCGAGTCAACCGCGATGGCCGGCTTAGGGCGGATGATGGAGGAGAGCCGGTGCAGAGTCGACGCCGAGGTTGCAGTAGAGCCGCGTGATGACGGCGGCGGTGGATGACTCAATCCGATCTATGATCGGTAAAACCAAAAAGAAAAACGCCGGTCGAGCGACCGGTGGAGCAAAAAGAAAACCAATCTACAGATTGGAAAAAAAAGACTCGAGGGCAGCGGATCAACGAACGAACCCTCATACGGATTGCGCGGCCCCCGGAGTAGATCATGGAGATCGATCTCCCGGGGGCGGCGCGGAAACCTTGCGGCGGCTAGGTCAAGGAGCGTGCCGCTCTGATACCATGTAGAAGGATAGAGAGGGAGAGAGATATGCGGAATATGTTGGATGTATTATTGAGCCTCATGGGCGAGTATATATAGGCGTACAGAGATCATCTTGAAGTGCAAGACAAGACACGAGATCTATCTCTATCCTAGATTACCTAAACCGTACGTATCCTCTAACACTTTCATGCGTATATGGCCATATTTATTTTGATTTTTCCGTTGTTAGGACTGGCTACACGACGAGTGGAGAAATGCCACCTTATTGAAGCTACTATAAGCCAGCACAAAGTAGTAGAAATGTAGAATTATTTCAATGATCTTACAAGTCTACCTGAGTACCAAGGACAAGATGCCACCTTAATGCTAATCTAAATCTTTAGAAGCTTGTACAAATATGTATTTGTTCAACATTTTGAAGGATTTGTAAAATTATTCGCAAAAAAAAAAGGATTTGTAAAACGTGAATTCGAAGGAACCAATTTTCAACTGTCTACAACTAAATACCCCTCTGTACACATGAAAAAGACACATCGTTAGTCAGAGCATGGAGGCAGCTTCGTCCTTGATGATTGCAAGCACTCAACCGTCTTCTTCACCCGCGTGATTATTTATTTCCTTCCGTACCTCCACAAAAGCTTCAACAATAATCACGACGCAGTCACTCCGGCTCATCGTCGCAGGATGGTCCAACCCCCATTTTGAGAAGCGATCAACCAATTTGTGACCAACCGAAGACCTCTATACAATGTCACAGTTCGTTCGACAAGATTTTAGAAAAAAACAACTTTATCTTGGAACAAGCTCTGTGAGCGACACTTCGTTTGGTGAAACCACAGCCAAGCTGCCACCGCCATGTGAGGCTCCCCGACGTTGTTCCGGGTCGGCGCTAGTTGCTCGGAGACAGAAAGCCGGCTTGGACGGAGCTTGAAGTGCGGCGCCGTCACTGTTAAGGATCGCATTCACGACTGACATCGTAGGCCTGTCTGCAGGGCTCTCCTGAACACACAATAAGCCTATATGAACATACGTCCCTATTTTATCTTCGGCACTACTACTGGTAAGTAACGGGTCAGCGATCTCGAGGATCGTTCCCTTGGTCCAGTGCTCCCATACCTGCACAGGATGGATTGTATTGTTAGAGTGTTATTGTGGCAAGGGGTTTGAATTAGTATTTAGGTAGGGTTTACTGCTTACAAGATCAGTTAGCAGGTCAACACTCTGCTCGGAGTTGTAGGAGGTGCAGTTTCTTCTTCCTGTTATGATCTCTAAGACCAGAATGCCAAAGCTAAACACATCGGACTTGGTTGAATAATGCCCGCGAACAACATATTCTGGTGGCATGTATCCGCTGAAACCACAAGATATGATTACTTAGTGATCTGAAAAATAGGACGGTCTAACTTATTTCTGCAATCCCGCCAGTCCACAGAATTATATCACGGCATGATTGACTTCACTTACAATGTACCAACAACTCTGTTTGTGACATCTTTTGATTGATCCCCTTGAAACAACCTTGCCAAGCCAAAGTCTGAAATCTTCGCATTCAAATCCGAGTCTAACAGAACATTGCTTGCTTTAAGGTCTCTGTGGATTATTTTCAGCTGAGAATCTTCATGCACATATTGCAAACCTCGGGCGATTCCATTTATTATCTTGAACCTCTTCTCCCAATCAAGATCCTTTCTCTTCTCAGGATCTATAAAGAAGTAAGAAACGTCAGTGAGGTTAATTTTGCGCAATTATTATAGATCAGATTTAAATATGTTTTTAGCGCAATGTCTTTAGTTTTTACCAAAGAGAATCGTGTCAAGGCTTCTGTTAGGCATGTATTCGTAGATAACGAGTTTCTCTTGTTCTTCCAAGCAAACTCCAATAAGCCTAACAAGATTTTTGTGCTGAAGCTTCGCAACAAAAACCAGCTCTGCCTTCAACTCTCCTATACCTTGTGTTGAACCAGGGGAGAGTCTCTTCACTGCTATCTCTTGGCCATCAGGAAGAGCTCCCTGTAGGATGCAGTGATTCACAAATAGCAAACATATAAATTCACCAGAAGTCACAAGCAGTCCAAAACAACACAGAACGAGCAACACAATGATACGATTGGCACCTTATAAACAGCACCAAACCCTCCTTCCCCAAGCTTATTTTCTTCTCTAAAGTTCTCTGTTGCAGCTTCCAGTGTTTGCAGATCAAGAATGGATAAATTGATGTTGGGAACGCTCTCCCAGTTCCCGGAATCTGTCCAATGTGACAATTATTATCTATACAAACGAACCCCATTTCAAAAGATGGCAAAGTTTGATCATTAGAATGAACTGCAAAATCCATTGTCTGGAATGCATAATTATTTTATCCTATATATTTCGATAATTGATATAGTTGAAACTTGAATTGCCTTACAACTATTTTTATATTTTTTTTATTAAAGAGTTGGACCCTACCTATTCTCCTTCGTTTAATGATCTGCAATCTTGATAACTTACATGGTAGTATCGGCAATATTTGTTTTCTTCTCCAGCTCCAGAGACAAAAGCAGAGAAAAGTGGAAGCCAATGCTGCACAAACAACAGCCAGTGCAACGGCTAGGATATGTGCAATTGTACTTGGTTTATTTTTTCTTCCTCCTGTAAAATGACACTAGAGTTAAATCACTTGACTACATGAAATAGGTCTATTAGTGTCTAATATAAATGTATATTTGCAACATGTACTATATTTAGTATCCACACAATAAACTTAAAATTTGGCTCTCTTCGACAAAGAAGCTCTACGAAAACTTGGTCTGGTGTTCAGAACATCCCTTTGTTTACTCCATCTCATGTGTCTTACCGCTCGAATCTTTCACTTCTTGATGCTCTCAAAAGTATTTACCTGTGTGGCCAGATATGCCTGTCCATTCAGCCATTTTTGAATTTGTTGAAATATTTTGCACACCCTTCTCCATTATGGAACTTTGGATGAATTGGTCAGGGCATCAATTCAATATGTAATCAGAGCTAAGTTGTCTCAACTTCAAGACCTGACCAACGCAGTAGTCGAATAAAAATTTCTGCCGACTTTCATCCATCTCACCACAATGGTCAGCTGAAACCTAGGAGTGGCAGGGAGTGTTGAAATATAATGTCCAACTTTCATCACCAGTTCAGACTTATGGGTGAATTCATCAATTCAATAGAATTTTCCAAAGATTTTTGAGAATTCTAATCCTTTGGATGCGTCTTCTATGTAGGCTGTTTGATTTGAACGAAAGTAAACATAAATTATGTGTTCAAGATGGTTTGAAGATCAAATTATGTGTTCAGCCTAATTTTGCGTCCTAGGAATCGTCTATATAGGCCCTAAACTTGTAAGGTATTTCAACGAATGTGCAGGTCTCCATCACCTGAGCTTCAATTTACTAGTAGTAGTAGCTAGGAAAATGTACTCCAGTATAGTTTTATTCCCTCCGATCCATATTACTTGTGCTAAAATAGATGTATCTACAGCTAAGATGTGTCTAGATACATCTATATTAGCGTCAAGTAATATGAATCGGAGAAAAAATATTGAAATCTGCAACTCACCTGCATCTGGGACTATCGGTCGATCACCATCCGGCGAAGGCGCAACGGCCCATGCCGGCGCTTTGAGCTGCAAAACCGGATTGCCGAGGAAGGGAGGATACACCTCAAACCGGTAGTTGCACCGTAACCCCAGGATCTGCCCTCCCCGCCGCCTGCTGAAATGCTTTGGCATGACCCTCGTTATTTTCTCCAGGCAGTCCCTGCACTCGGCCGGTCCAATGTCCGGCCGGCACTGCGCCATCGCGTAGATTTTCGGGACGCTCACGTCGAAGTCCTGTACTCCTGTGCCGAACCGCATGGAGGAGTTCATGGCGGCGTAGTCCGAGACCGCAGCAAGGAGAACACCCACGGCGGCGTCGAAGGTCGCCGCCGGAGAGGCGACGCTCGCCCCGTTGGGTACGATCTGCCGTTTGGTGTTGTCGGCGGAAGCAAGGAAGTTCTGGTAGGAGAAGCGGAGGTAGCAGCGCTCGTAGTAGACGGTGGCGTCCATGTTGTAGGGACACGCCTGCTGCGCGTCCCGGAAGGCGTTGCCGATGCAGTCGGCGCAGGCGGATGCGTTGGCGGTGTCGCCGCGGCAGAGCGTGAGCGCGTACACCGTGTTCGGGATGGCCCCGGCGGAGCCGGTGGAGAAGAGGGTGGGAGACGAGGAGGCGTTAATGGGGAGGACGGAGGAGAGCTGCTCTAGGTTTGATTGGAATTCGCTGTTCGCGGTGTAGTTCCGGCTCCTCCTGTCGCATTCTTGCCGCAGCACGTCGCTGGAGACGAGGTGCGCGTGAAAGGGGACGACGAGGATGCAGAGGTAGCACCAGAGTTTTTTGTGCGAGATCATGGTGATATGTAGGCGCGCAGGTGGTGGTGGTGTGGGTCTGAGACGAGAAGATAGAGCGGGTGCAGAAGATACAAGGAATGTTTTGACTTTGGTGCACGTGTAAACTGAGCCGGCGGAGGGAAGGCATGACTGGTCCTGCAACCGAGATCAGCACGGTAGCATGCATGCGTGGAGTTAAACGCGCCGGTGCCCACCAGTTAGAGGAAGAAGCTCCGGGACATCGAGGCGTTCACCGAGCTAGCTGTGCGCGCGTGTGCCGCTGCTCCCTTTCTCCTCTCCTAGAATTAATCACGCTGGGATTCACGTGACGCTGCTACATCGATCGAGTCGATGGCGTCCACGGGATTACCGCGGGACCCAGCACAGCTGTACTCCACGAAGCGCAATAAATATACAAGTTCTTTTCTTTTCTTTTCTTTTCTTTTTATTGGCCATCTGAAATTGAATAGTAGGCTTTTTGGTTTCTCTCGCCCGAGAAGGAAATCGAAGAAGCGCTCCGAAATCCGATACGACCACGTCTCCATCCATCAAGTACTCCAACTTTCTCTCCGATCCCTTCGTCCTAGGTGCATTAGCTTCCACTTAATTACTCCCATCGTACGTGTGCGTATATTCTTTTTTTTTTCTCTTTTCAAAATTTCTCCAAATTAAGAATAAATCGCATGTGTGAGGTTTCACGTGTTCCTCGATCTCCAAAATACCCATCTACTATGTCGACCCATAAAATCGGGCGGAGTTTCCGTTGGTCTTCCCCGCGCGCGGTAATTAATCCTCCCGCTCCAAACGTACTACTAATCCTATCCCCATCACATTTTCCTAGTAGAGATACACTGCCTGCTTGGGTCATGCATGGACGACAGTCTTTTTACGGAGCAGTTAGAGGGACGCGCATGGCAGGTTAATTACACAGGAAATTAACGACACGTAAAATACGGAGTACTCCGTATTATTATTCATTCACGGAAATAATCAATTTTATGAGACCCAGTCCACAAATCAAATCAACCAACTCAATCTACTACCACCCGGAGTACGTATTTTCGTTTCAACCATCACTTAATATACGAGCCTCAAAATTTACGGCCTATTTGGCTCCACGAATCAATTGCATCTCCTTGGTTTTTTGAGATAACAACTGCTGGAATTCAACAATAGCGAAACCGATTACAAACGACTCCATAAAAATAGAAAAATACAATATGGACTCACAAGACCACACACCGTACTCCCAAATCGCAATCAAGCCCATCGTCCTCATCGTCACCACCCAAGTATAGAGACCGAATCCGGAAGCCGCCCGTCTTCAGACACCATCGAGTCACCGCCGCCACCTTCGCCACATTGGGCTTTGAACACCGCAGGAGTGCCCACCCCGAGGGGTGAGAGCTAATAATATTTTCCAGACCATCGGGCAGGCGGGAGCTGGTGGAGACCAAGCAGAACCTCCAATCCACGGACCCTGAGCAGTAGGTCCCAACCATCAACGCCACGTCAATCCACCTCCTTCCCTCACCACCGTGGCCGGCCGAAGGAAGCTTCACGACGCGACAGTCGCATCTCAAAAAAAAAGACCCTAAAAACCCTAACGAGGAAGGCGATTGTACCGTCCCCTTCCACTCCCTCACCACCACGGCCGGCCGAGGGAAAGACAACAGTAACAACAGCCCTCCGACTCCCAAAGCTCCACGGCAGAGTCGACAGACGACCGTGCCCGGAGAAACCACCTTCCCCAGATCCACAGATCTGAGAGGAAACCAGGCCAGCAGCTCGCCGGCGCCGCCACACGTGGCCTTGCCAAGATGGGGACCGAGCTCCAGCACCTTTATTCTGACGCGACGCCACCTCCGCCATCTCGGCATCTCCTTGGTTAGTAGTGTGTGCCTGCCTGCCTGCCATTATGTTTTTCTTTTCTCGCTACTACTGTACCTGACCTACAAGCTTGAACATGACTGAGAGAGATGCACCTACGGCGACCAGACCCAAGCAATCATGCAATGGATCGTGCGTTCTAGTGTTGAACCCAAGCAATCAATCAATCACCGATCCTCTCTCTTATTTTTTTTCTCGCTCCTATCGAATGTGTGGCAACACAAAGTTACAACGTAACAAATAATAATGTCGATCACAAACAATGTTACTCTACCGAAATCCTCATGTGGAGGATTACAACATCAAAATGAACTCGATATATCCTTGCACAAGAACAAAACATGGTCAGCTCTAGACCAAATTTAGCAACAAGCTCCAAGCCCAGGATAGAAACACCCACGGCTGATGTTTCTACCGATTCACATGGCATCATCAAATGATGGAGTACAAGTCTTTGATAAGAATCTACAGCGCCCTTAATGACGATCCTTTGTGCTACCACAAAACCGGAGATCACAAGGGTGAACCAGAGGCTTACCGGAGAGAGATGTTCCACAGACGAGCTCAACCGTCACAGACAGCGTGGAAGCACCACCTGAGCAGGAACGGCCAGGTCACGCCGGACAAAACCGCCGACAATTTGGAGCAGCTGGATTCAAGCAGCACCGCATACACATGTGTGCACCCTCCCGTATCAAAAGAAGTTTGCATATTAGAATACAATAAATGAGTATAATTAAGCTACTATGCAAAATTAATGAACTATATCAAACAAACACACCAAGCTCAGTATGTGCAACACGTACACTGATCACAAGATCATCTGTAGCTCACAACAATACTATACTATACAAATAACGGAAAGATAGCGATAATTTAACTGGACCTTCCAGTTCCGCGTTCAGAAAGAGAGGGGTGTCACATAGTTGCAAACAATACAGTGGCATTTTATTACAAGATCTGAATCAATCACAAATTCAGTTGAAGAAATACAGAAGCAGAGCCAAAACAGAACCAAGTTTATTTGGTTGTTCTTCATAAAGAAATGGACGAATTCCTAGATATCAAGCATTTCCATTATGGATAATGATATGTATGTGCAACTACAAGAATCTACATCTGGAATGGAAATTAGGGGCGATTGACTCAATCATGAACATGATACGGCATCTTGGAACATGACATGAAACAAAAGATTACTTGCCCACTCTTTACTCATTCATAACCCCGAAACACGCTTGCACCAAACATGCATGGCAACATGTACCAAACCAAGCAGAGAATGGTGGTGGTGTGGGTAACCTGGCAGATAAGCTCAAATTCAACATGAAAAAGATTATTTTTTTTTCCAAATTCCACTCACTGTTAAGCTGATCAATTGATTAAAAAGAGGTTAACGAGTCAAAATTTCTAAACCTCAGTAGCATAGCAATGTACCCACAAATGCAATTAGTACACTAACATCAGGACAGCAGCTAGCAACTAAATTAAACCCCTCCTATCCTAACTATCACAGGCCAAGGAACGAAATCACTACTTGCCAGCCAAAGCCTAGATTACAAACTGTCATATCAACATCTCCATGTCCAGAGCACACAACAAGCACCCGTCCATTTTTCTCTCTAAAAAAAAAAGCACCTTGAGGAGATAAGCAAGGAAGCAGAAGCTCACCCAAAACACGGAGACACAGAGGAAGACCATCGCTTGCCGCCATCACATGTCAGCGAGGACAAAGCTTCTAGACTGCAAGGACTACAACCTCTCATGAGGCTCGGGAGGCTGCAAGCACGGAGCTGGTGGCGGCATGCAGCAGGACACCGCACTCCACTGGCCGCCTTCTCCTCTCCTGCAGGCAGGCTCTCCTGACCTTCGTCTCCGGCCGTGAAGAACGAGTACGGCAAACTGGAGCTGCGCGTTGTGGGCGACGGGCCTCCGTGGCTCGCGCTGCCGCCGGCGCACCCACACCGGCGTTCAGCAGGCTCCCCGGCCACGCGCGCGAGGCCGGCACCTACCAACGCCCTGGACCAAGCTGATCGACTCGGTCCGACCAGCTCGACGGTGCCGCGCGCATGGATGCACGCGTGCGCCGGCGAGCCAGCCGGCCACGTCGCCAGCGCCTGAGCTGCGCCATCCCTCCCGTCGGTGAGTCTTGGACGGCGGCGTCGATCTAGTGCAGGGGGCTCGGAAGCTGGTGGAACTGGGGGCAGAAGGAGGAGGAGGGAACGGCGGAGGAGAGGAGGGCCAGAGCAGGGCGAGACGGGGCGGCGCCGGAGAGGAGGACGTGGCCGGCGCTCGATCTGAGAGAGGTTCGGTGGGGGAGGGGATGCGTTCGATCTGGTTCGCTTTGTTCGGGCCCGATCTGGAAATGGCCCAAAAGTTGATATGGGCTGCAGACCACGCTAGCTTCTGTTTGCGGTTCACCTCAAGTGTTCCCGCCTCTTTTTTCCTTTATAGTTTTGGTTGGCGCTTCTTTTGCACATGAACATACCTACACGGCTACACGTATGGATTTATGCACTCATCTGTCTTTTTTTCCGGGAAGGGCACCTTCACGTACTCACTGTCTTGTGCATGCATGGAGAGACTCCGGGGCACGTACACACGGGAAGGTGCGTTCGGGTGGGCGAGGTTCACATTGCCACACCACACCTCGCCTCTACAGTCCGGTTGGCGTGACTCACCACTATATATCAAGATTGGTCCCGTCGTCGACACCATGACAAGAATCGAGCGAGGCCCCGGAGGTTGCGATGCCGAGACGACCAAGTGCAAACCTGCTTGACCACGGTGCGAGTGCAAGACATCCACGTCGACGTGAATACGGGAACTTGGGGGACATTACGTTGCCACAACATCAATCGATTCGAAAGCATCACACACTACCCCGCCAAGATGTAATTCTACCATGGCTCGAGCGAGGAGGACAATAGGAAGGGAGACATGAGGGGTCCGATTTATCGGTCCTGGCCACGATGCCCGGCAAGTAGAGACGAAACAACAAGATGAAAAAAATAGAAACCCTAGGTAGTTGCCACTCGAACATCACCTTGATGATATCCCACACACACAACTTGTACAAAAATACATAAATGGAGAATCTCCGGAACTCGAAATTCCTAGCATGTCTCCATGACGACAAAACGGCACATGAAAAGATATTTAATAACTATCATTTCATGCACACAAAACTGAGAACACGGGACCCCATAATAGTGCATATAGCCCTCAAAAAAGTCAAAATTATTTCTATGTAATCATGTTTTGGTAGCTGGGACATTGTGTCTTACGGAGATCCTTCCTTCGTCTTAGGTATAGGGTCTGTGTTGTACAAGGTGGTAGCCATTTTAGGTTTCTAAACAACTCTATGTTTATACTATAATAGGTCAAAGGAACGTGACCAAACAAAAGAGGCCAAGTTCTTACAAGAGCTAGGTCGGTGGCCTCAGAGTGAGAATTTTTTTATTAAGTTCAGTACCTTCTTGCGGGATAGTCCTACTTGTGAAACAACTACCACTTCAAAGTAGTTTACACTACTAGAAAAAGGCCTATAGATGCAAACATTATTGCCGGCGCACCAAAAAAGGTGCCCGCCGGTGCTAAATACTACATGCGCACCATGATTCGAGCGCGTCGGTGATGACCCAATACCGCCGGCGCACAAAAAAATTTAGAGCGCCGGGGAGGGTGAACCAGGTTCCAGGCCAAGTTGAAAATCGGAGCCACCTTCTTACTGTCGGCGCACCACCATGTAGGTGCAAAAATAAACTAGGACTTGATTGCTTTCATGTTTTGAACATAGGGGCTGCTTGTAAAAGTGCCCCCGCGAGGCTTCTTTTTGGTTTCCTGGAAAACTTAATGCCGGCGCACTAGGTAGGTGCGTCGGGGATAAGTCGTGTTACCGCCGGCGCACTAGTTGGTGTGCCGGCAGTAGCCCGTTATCACCGACCCGTTCCCACCGGCTGGTGCTGGTGCGTCAGCAATAGCCAAATTTGGTGCGCCGGCAATAGGCGTTTTTCTAGTAGTGTTATTGACGTTTCTTAAACCCCTTATTAGGACCCCATGCAAAATAATAAAGGTTTGGGACTCTTGCTTGTGCGATTTCATGCGAAACCATATTATGTGGGCCCCACAATGTTTAGCCCATGGTTTTTTAATAGAATGTGGTTATCCCAAATGACTTTACTCTTTATTTTAAGTTATCGATCTAGATCTGTACAACATTTGTGGTATAGCTCTAGGGTTTTCAGAAGACGATGCCACTTCAAAGAGTTGTCTAGGGTTTAGTGCGTAAGGTTTATGATATAGGTTCATGCATGTTCTATGGTGTACTATTTAGGTTTAGGGATTAAGATCTAGATCTAGGGGCTAGTGTATAAATCCAGGGTTAAGGTCTATGGTATAGTTAGGTTAGATTTAGGGTTAAGTTCTATCATCGCACAAGAGATGTGCATAAAATAATTCCTAATAACACACCATAACATCACGTGTACATGAAATGAGAGATAATAACATGTCTTGGCATGAAATTAAGACCATAATAGCATGTACTAGATTTTCCTCTTTACCACCGTCTTACGTTATCCAGATTAGGTGTAGGCCAACGATAGTTTTTGGCACAATTTCATGTGCTCCCCTCTTTCATGTTCCGCGGAGCAAAAATAAGCCTACCTTTATAGTGATTTCATGTGATTTTCCTATTTGTTAGAGAGTATGGCATAGGAATAAGACCAAGTCAAAAAAGAGGCTAAGTTGTTACAAATATTTGTTCAGTTGCTTTGAAGTGGAAGTGTACGCACCAAGTCTAGAAACTTCACACGACATGTCTGTTTGGTGAAGGACTATGACTATCTAAGCAAAAGTCGAGAGGACTATATGACTATCTCATCGAGTTATTGTTTACTTCTAACAATTGATTTTATTAACTCACACTCAAATTAATATTTTGGTAATATAAACTATATTGAATAGGTTTAAAACCCCTTGTTAGGATCTCATGCAAAATAAGAATGGTTTGAGACTCTTGCTTGTGTGATTTCAGGCGAAATCCTATTATGTGGGCCTAGCAATGTTTAGCCCATGGTTTTTTTTAATAGAATGTGGTTATCCCAATTGACTTTAATCTTTATTTAAGTTATAAGGGTACATTCTACAATTAGGGTCGATCTAGATCTATACTACATTTGTGGTCTAGGTCTAGGGTTTTCAGAAGGCGATGCCACTTCAAAGAGTTGTCTAGGGTTTGATGTGTAAGGTTTATGATATAGGTTCATGTTCTAAGACTTATGGTGTACGATTTAGGTTTAGGGATTAAGATCTAGATCTATGGGTCTAATGTATAAATCTAGGGTTAAGGTCCATGGAATAGTTAGGTTGGATTTAGGGTTCAAGTTTCATCATCGCACAAGAAATGTGCATAGAATAATTCCTAATAACACACCACAACATCATGTGTACATGAAATGAGAGGTAATAACCGTGTCTTGGCATGAATTTAAGACCATAATAGCATGTACTAGAGATTTTCCTCTTTACCATCGATCTTATGTATCCACATTAGGTCTAGGCCAAAGATATTAGGGTTTACAATAGTTTTTGGCGCAATTTTATGTGCTCCCCTCTTTTGTGGTCCCCAAAGCAGAAACACACCAACCTTTATAGTGATTTCATGTGACCTTCCTATTTGTTAGAGAATATGGAATAGGAATAAGACCAAGTCAAAAAGAGGCTAAGTTTTTACAAACATTCGTTCGGTTGCTATTGAAGTGGAAGTGTTACACTCCAAGTCTAGAAACGCGGCATAGTCTATTTGGTGAAGTGGAGGTTTATAACAACTAGAATATACCCCGCGCGCTGCAGCGGAAATTTTAGGCCGAAAAGTCTTATATGAAAAATATGAAAAATAAAACTAACCACATTATAGATGGGTGTCAACTGTCAAGATAATCCACCAATGTGGCATACCAAAAAAATGATTTGACTACTAACCCCGGATGCCTTTAAATCCTTGTTCAATGGAAATAAGTCCCTTTATGGAAGAAGAACAAAGGTAGAAAATAGAATAATCAAGGTTGTACTCCCATACAATAATCCCTCACTCCCATATGGGTGGCCAAATTAATATTCGCTGCAACTAATTCAAACTGACCTTTGAAATAAAATTCTGGTTGGTACTATTTAGCATTGGAAAAATATTTAGTTAAGTAACCTCCTGGCAACAAAAAAAATAGTAGATGACATATATATGATTTTTTTTTCTTTCAAGAATCCCGCAAACAAATTTAAGAAGTGACAAAGTGGAAGAATAAGTATATGAAACTTTTTAAAGTAGAATCATATAATTGATGTGATTAATATTTGTTCAGGTGGTGAAATCGTTTACCAATGATTTTACATGTACCATATTCTAGTGGAAGGTTACATAAAAGGCTCAAAATGATAATTTCTGAACTGAAACAGAAAGTTTAGCATACACACGTAGACCATGGTAATGACACCATATATTATTTATTCTCGTACAAAGAACACAACCTATGAAGCTTTAAGTTATTACAACGTTTTTCCATTGATCGAAATCTGAATGAGTATTTTAACAACTAGCCAGTTATAAACATGGTCTATGGGTTAGCTAGTTATGCACGATGCGTTCATGAATTCAACAACTAGCCGGCTATAAACATCTATATATCGAGTGTTGCATGCATCAGTAGGCCGCCATGCCGTACCGCGTGCGCCTCTTGCTAGCGCATGCATGTCGCGGTGTGGCTCTGGTCACGCACTCGGACAACAAGTCGACCGTGACGAAAAGGTAGGAGATGTATAGTCGGAGAATCGAAGAGTGCGTGTGTTTGGTTGGCATGGAGACTTTTCTAAGTGAGCATGGGATGAACATAATGCATATATAGTGATATAGGTTAGGGCTTTTCAATCCATCCGCCCGCTATTTGTCTAACACGACGTGGATATGCACAAGGATCCATGCATCGATCCATGAAGAAGTGAATCGGTTCCATTCACGTAGAAGGTAATCAAGAAGTGTATATGTTTACATGGATGACATGATCACGAGCTTGGTGGCTAACCTAGCGAGACACAACTTGCTAAGGTAACACTGATGATTGGCACACAATGATTTCCATCGATTGGATATGACCGTGTCCGCTTACACATGGCCATTAGAATGTACCAACATGGATTAAACTTGACTCGTGTAGGATATTGGCACACACGAGTTTTGCTAGCGTCCTACAACACACCGATGGATGACAGCTTAGCTGAAGCAAAGAGCGTGTTTGTGGGGTGAATAAACGTCTACAAGGAATGGCACCCTATTAATACGCATAATTTCATGGCGGAAATTAAGTGGTAACAACACAGACCCCGATCAGTCGGTTGTTCCGTCCGTTGGTTACCTCATCAATCACCAGGTGACAAATTCGAGAAGCTTGATAAATATACTCCGTAGCAAAAGTCTACAAGGAATGACACCCTATTAATCGGTTGTTCCGTCCGTTGGTTACCTCATCAATCGTCCCAGAGAATCCCCAAGAAAAAGGAAAACCTTTATGAGTAACAAAAAAAATAGGAAAACGAAATTCACGTAAACCACGCACTCACCCAACGCCCTGGCATTCGCATCCCCATTTCTCTTCGCCCGCCTCCGCCGCCGCTCCCCAAGCCTCGCCGCCGCTGCTCCGGCTGACTCCCCTCGCCAACACCGCATCGCAAACCCTAGGAGGCCGGCGGCGATGATGACAGGGCCCGGCCTCCGCGCGCGCTCGTCCACCCACATCGCGCCCAGGAGCCACGGCGGGCCTTGATCGCCGGAGCGCGCGTGCGTCGCTAGAACGACGCGAGCGGCTCCGTCAAGATCGCCTGCAGGCGTCCACGCACATGCGTCGGTGGCCAAGGGAGGGCACCAGGAGCCCAAGTCCCTGGCGCTGGTGGCCAGGAGATGCGGCGCCGTCCTTCCGTCCCGTCTTCCTCTGTGATGCGGCGCCTCTGCTCCGCCCGTTCGTCCCCTCCAGGGTGCTCGCCCGCTGGTGAGCCCCTCTCTCGTCCCTCATCTTCAGAGTGTTGAGTAGCGTTGCAGGACGAACCGATCTATTCTTACAGGACGCTGCACGCGGTCCTAGGAATACTCGATCTTGCGCTGTTTCACAATTGAATATTGCAATTTTTATGTCCAGAACCAAGCTTCTGTATAAGAAGATGATGTGTTGCCTCTTATATCTTAGGATTTGATCATGCTTCAGCAGTGTTTGATCACATATGCAGCCTCCTAAATTATGTGATAAATAGTTTGATCAAGCTTGAAGAATTCTCAACATGTATTTCTCAGTTGTATTTAGGATTTTGCTCTGTGTCCAGGAAGTGTCCTAGATGTGTTGCACGATTGCAGTAATATTGTTGTTTAGATTCAAAATTTAAGAAGTTGTTTTCTTGTCTACATCGTCTAGCTTGTGATGATGTATAACTACTAATGCTTGTATGTTGTCAAAACATTTGGAATTTTGTTATCCGGAACCAAGCTTTTGTATGAAAAGTTCATAATGTTGCCTCCTACATTTTAGGATTTGATCATGATTCTGTAGCGTTTGACTGCATTTATGGCCTCCTAGATTCGGTTATAGAAGTTGTAATCAAATAATTCTTCTGTACGTTGGGCTTGATCACATATATGATTCTGTAGCGTTTGACTGCATTTATGGCCTCCTAGATTCGGTTATAAAAGTTGTAATCAAATAATTCTTCTGTACTTTTGAGCTTGATCACATATATGTTGTACTTGAAAGGCATCATAATAACTTATTTCGTCTGCTTTTGCTTTTGTCTATTTAACTATGTGTATTTAACAATCTGGTATGATCATCATGAATCGAATCATTATACTTAATGCTTAGGAATGTTTCCAACATGTAAAGATAACTTTGTTGAAATGAGAATCTATTCTTTTATATGATGAAGTTTTTGTTTCCACAAACATCTTAAATGAACAATATGACTGTTATTTTGGATTGCAATCTCTCTTTCATAATTAAGGAAGTCAAACTTGCGATGAAGATTAGTTGAAAATTTTCAGACGAAGAATAGTATCGGCAAACAGCTTTTTCGTTGACTGACAGGGCAATATATTGATCTCTTGTTTATACTTTGTAATATACGTGTATCCTCTTATGTCCTTTGCCATTGAGTCTGACTTTGTGGTTCCTTTCTTGTAGGGTCTGAATATGTTTTGGGCGTCGTGGAGAAGGTCAGGCGTACCGTGGACGCTGCCATTCAGGACCTCATCGACATTGCCTTCAAAAGGTACTGTCTTTTGCCTCGCCAAATCCCGCCCTGCTATTTGGTCTCTGTACTTGCTGAAATGATGTCCAATTTGGCACCACAAGCCGGAAGGGCCTCCGTGGCTGCTCACACCACCTATCCCACGAGTTCCGCAGCAAAGTCGAGTTGTCGCTGTTTCGCTGCCAAGCCTTGGATGACCAGGACTTCCTACATCAGGACCAGCATCACCATCAAGAGGCTCAAAATAGTGGTGGGGCGGAGGTACGCCAAGAGGTGCATCTAGAGTCAGATAAGAGCTCTTTTAGAGGAGACATGTCAACGCCTGCATGATCTGGAGCGTGACCTACTTTGGGTATAGCATTTCTTCTTTCCATAGTGTTGTTGGGCCGTTACCATCTTGTATGTGGAAAGTAAGCAATCAGATGCTTATGAAAAAAACAATTTTATTTTGTGTGTCTACAGATGGTGAACCACAATTCTTTATCACGATGATCCTTACGCAACAGATTATCGGGCGTTGGTTGAGGCATGGGTTTTACCTGCTCCTTGGGTAAGTAGAACCTGAATCTTGCTGACACAATGTCTGAAAATTCTCGATCTTGTGCCCTTATCCCTTCTCTGCTACTGATCCTGTTTTGTAAAATTGCTATGCTTAAACATACCTCATAAGTGGTTGTAACGCTTTCAATGACTCCTCCTTTTGTTTATATCCATGCAGCTTAAGTACAACGAGACCGGCAGAGAGAAGGATTGCTTGCCTAGAGTTGGCCAATGGAATATGATGAACAATGTAATTAATACTACATCAAAGTACTGCATCTATGCCACAACATTGGCCAAGTTATATCTACATCAAATATATGGCCATTGTTTACTTTATCTCAAGTCTTGCTGTTCATTTTCAGTTTTCCTTATGTACAAAATGGTCAGCGGTGGTAGAGTCAGGAGCTAGATGTGTGTAAATTTTTCCCGAAACGTGCAGGACAACGTTGCCAGGGTTCTGCCTGTGTACTTGCTCGCATGTGCCAGGCCTCAGGAATGGCAAGTATCCCTGGAATGATTCTTGCACATTGTACATGCCACGTTTTTTTTCATTGTAGTTGTTGTTCACAACAGTAACAGTTTTACTACCAATTATAGGACTTTGCTCTGGAGCAGGTTCTTCCGGCTATATACGTGCGTCCTAGTCAGGTGGAGCAAACTCCAAAGCCAGGTTCCATGATGCGATGACCATACTTGGACCGCAGCAGAAGGTGCTCAAGTTGCTTATTGAAATACTTCCTGCTAACAACGGTTCACTTTATGGTATGTGAACTTTCAATCACATTGATTTCTGTACACTGTTAGAATTCTTCTGTAGTTTGAGCTTCACCACATATATGTTGTACTTGAAAGGCATCATAATAAGGCATGTTGTTTGCTCTTGTCTTTTGTCCATTTAACAATCTGATATGATCATCATGAATCAAATCATTATACTTAAAGTTTACCAATGTTTCCAACATGTAAAGATAACTTTGTTGACATGCGAATATATTCTTTTATATGATGAAGTTTTTGTTGCAACAAACATTTTAAAGAAACAACAGGACTGTTATTTTTGATTGCAACCTTTCTTTCATAATTAAGGAACTCAAACTTGCGATGAAGATTAGTTGAAAATGGTCAGACAAAGAATAGTATCGGCAAACAGTTTTTTTCGGTGACTGACAGGGAAAGAGATTATCTGTTGTTTTATACTTTGTAATATACTTGTATCCTCTTATGTCCGTTGCCATTGAGTCTGACTTTCTGGTTCCTTTCTTGTAGGGTCTGAATATGTTTTGGGCGTTGTGGAGAAGGTAAGGCGTACGGCGGACGCTGCCATTCAGGACCTCATCGACATTGCTGTCCAAAGGTACTGTCTTTTGCCTCAACCAATCCCGCCCCACTAGAATTATTTGGGCTCTATACTTGCTGAAAAGGTGTCCGATTTGGCACCACAGGCCGGAAGGGCCTCCGTGGCTGCTCACGCCACCTATCCCACGAGTTCCGCAACAAAATCGAGTTGCCGCCATTTTGCTGCCAAGCCTTGGATGACCAGGACTTCCTCCATCCGGACCAGCATCACCATCAAGAGGCTAAAAATAGTGGTGGGGCGGAGGTAGGCCAAGAGGCGCATCTAGAGACTAGAGTAAGATAAGAGCTCTTTTAGAGGAGACATGTCAGCGCCGCATGATTCTGGAGCGTGACCTACTTCAGGTATAGCATTTCTTCTTTCCATAGTGTTGTTGGGTCGCTACCATCCTGTATGTGAAAGTAAGCAATCTGATGCTTATCGAAAACACAATTTTATTTTGTGTGTCTACAGATGGTGAACCACAACTCTTTATCACAATGATCCTTACACAACAGAGTTTGGCATCAAGTTCAGTGATTATCGAGCGTTGGTCGAGGCATGGGTTTTACCTGCTACTTGGGTAAGTAGAACCTGAATCTTGCTGACACAATGTCTGAAAATTCTCGATCTTGTGCCTTTATCCCTTCTCTGGTACTGATCCTGTTTTGTGAAATTTCCATGCTTAAACATACCTCATAAGTGGCTGTAACGTCTTTAATGACTTCTCCTTTTGTTTAGATCCATGCAGCTTAAGTACAACGAGATCGGTAGAGAGAAGGATTGCTTGCGTAGAGTTGGCCAATGGAATATGATGAACAAGGTATTAATACTACATCAAAGCGCTGCATCAATGCCACAGCAGTGGCCAATGTATATCTACATCAAATATATGACCATTGTTTACTTTATCTCAAGGCTTGCTGTTCATTTTCATTTTTCCTTATGTACAAAATGATCAGATTTGGTAGAGTCAGCAGCTGGATGTGTGTAAATTTTGTCCAAAACGTGCAGGACAGCGTTGCCACTGGGTTCTGCCGTGAACCTGCTTGCATGTGCCAGGCCTCAGCAATGACAAGTATCCCTGGAATGATTCTTGCACATTGTAAATGCCACATTTTTTTCATTGTACTTGTCGTTCACAACAGTAACAGTAGGACTTTGCTCTGGAGCAGGTTCTTCCGGCTATGTACATGCGTCGTGGTCAGGTGGAGCAATCTGCGAAGCCAGGTTCCACGATGCGATGGCCATACTTGGACCGCAGCACAAGGAGCTCAAGTTTCTTATTGAAATACTTCTGCTAACAACGGCTCACTTTATGGTATGTGAACTTTCAATCACATTGATTTCTGTACATTGCTAGACTGAATGTTTAAGCCAAATGGATGCTCATACCCTTGGTATCTATCAGGTGACTTGAAGCGTGTTTGCGAGATCGACATTGGGATGATCTCCCACTGCTGTTTGACCAAGCAAGTATTTAAGATGAACAAGCAGATCCTCGCAAACCTTGGTCTGAAGATAAATGTAAGGTTGGTGTTCTTGTTGTGTTTTGTGCATTTTCTTCAGTTGCCGAGTCTAAGACAACCTTCTTTTCTCAAACGTTTGGGGAAGGAACACTGTGCTGCCTGATGCAGTGTCAAGGTGCATCCCTTTGGTCAGCGAGAGGCCAACGATCATATTCGGAACCGCTGTCACACACCACCATTTAGCGAAGACAGCAGCCCTTCCATCGCTGGAGTAAGTTGAATAATCTCATTCATCCTCCATGTTTAGTGACTTGTTGTTCTTGTCGATATCTGTGGATGTATTTGCTAAAAAAACAGTGATCTGCAGTTCTGCACTGCAGTCCCTCACCAACAACCTCTGCTCAGTTATTTGCTATCCTGTTGTAGATAGATGCACGTGTGTTTTCGTCTTTGGTTGTGCTAATTCTGGTTACAGAATAGATAGGAACAGAGTGTGATGTACTTACCATGAGTTGTTCTTCAAGGGCAAGGAGGAGGACTAAATGACTGGCAAGCTGGGACCAGTAGCTGAACGACTTAGAAGCTGGAGATCCTAGGGGCAACAGAGACGTGCCGTAGCCTCGCCATCTAGCTAGCTGCTTCTCCCTTTTTGGTAATAATGATCAATTGTGCAATGGTAAGTTTCCTGTAGCTTATGAAAGCCACTTTGAACTCTGATTAACTAGATGTTTTGTTTTGCGTCTGTGTAGTTTGCACAATTTCTTGAATGCCCTTGCCCCTGAAATCTTCTAGCTATAACTAGCTTCTTCTTGTTATTTTTTATATGATTCAATGCAATATATGTTGCCTAGGATAATTTCTGTTTGCTGCCTTATTGATGCTTGCCGAATTGTTGCTTGAGTTGGAAATTGTTTCATCAACTCCATCTTTTAATACGAAAGATATATAGTTCTAGTTAAACTTCATGTACATGGTGGTCCTTTCTAGTAACTGTATTTGATACTCCACAACTCAGCTGTAAGCTATTGGAATTATCCTTGATATGTTGTTTCGCTAATTTTTTTTTCACTTGGATTTCTACTGAATGCAGTTAATATGTCCTGCTGTTGGTCCTGAGCGGCATGCTACAATTTTGTTTGAGGTACTATCTTTTTATGACAGCAAGATGGTCCTTTATAAGAAAAAGAAATCATAGCCTGCAAAGACATGTTTATTAGAGTGAGCAATCTTTTCCTGATGCACTAATTCAGTTAATGATCTCCTCTAAAGTGGGTAATCTACTTTGGGCTGTGAACTCGTGACCTTGTTAATTACTTGATCACTGCAGTAAGGCTAGTCAAATTATTCATTGATTTAACATTCTACCATGTGAAGGTTAGTTATTTTTTTAACCAATGATAGTTCTAACACGTGTAGTCTCTTGAACCCTTGCACCGAATGAATTGCTCATCGTTTCGTTTATATGGCTATTGGCTTATCTGTACTTTGCGTGGATTTGATTTCATCGTGTACTTTGGAATTGAATTACTAGACAATTTCCGTTCTAGCTCTGTGTGCCTCTGATGCCAACCATTGTTGCTTTGTTCACTGCTATGTGTGCCTCTGATGCCTAGTTCAGAGAAACGGCAAATCCATTTGGAAGGAGGGAGAGATCCTGAGTTATTAGCGTTAACCACTAGTGTTTTTTCTTGATAGGCGTACATTTACCTTGTTTGTATGGATATCTCTGCCAGAATCCCATTCATGATTTGAAAATACTTGTTAAACTGAACCATGTATATTCGAAGTTCTTCCTAAACCCTAAACGAGAATAGTAGTCAGTATACTGGTTGTACCTCAAACTCAAGTTTCAAGAAAGGAAACCAATTAACTACTGTTTCACACATTTGTGCATACCATTCTTGTCTAACTCTGTTTTCTGTGTGTCCTAATGAAACCAGTTCTTGTATGCCTAACTGGCCACTCTACAATTTTCTTCATGTCCTCAATTTTTGTAACTGGCAGCTCCTACAAGACCTGGTGATGTGCTGTCCGTGGCGGACATTTGGCTTCGACTACTTGCTGCATTGAGTTCACCACGCCTCAACCACAGCCACAGTGGCCTCTTCATCATCTTGACGGTTTAGGTGAACTACTGCTTCTCCTGGATTCTGGCGCCGGATTCTAGTATGACATATTTGCATTGTGTGACGTTATATACCTGGGGCTGCGGTTATCATTGTTTCATAGTTAAGTTTTGGTACAAGGTTGGTGAAAGACTTTTCTCCTAGTGACTTCCAGGAAGTTCTAGGTTGCTGCAATGTCGTGCCTGAACACAGTTTGATATCTAGCTCTGTGTGTTGTGTAGTGAATTTTCAGATTGATGTCCGGCTGGTCTAGCAAGTTGCTGGCCATTTTTTTTCTGTAAAATTCGGTACAATAGTAGCTCGATTTTCCTCTGAATTTGTTGACTTGGAACTGCGCAAAAGCGCTGCAACCATTTCACTCCACTAATCTGGTACAATTGCAGCTAGCTAAGATGGATTGATGGCTTCTGTTTTCGGTGTATGATAAATTCCAATGTGTGGCTAGTCTTTTCAGTTCTTTAGCTGTTATTTGTCTCTATGTGTAGTTGGAACCACGCAAAGGCACAAATGCTATGTATTTGCTCTAGAGCTGACAATCTTGTTTTGTTTCTGTGCAAGGACATTGAGGATGACAACCAGGGTTTGGTGGAACCTGTAGCTGCTGCCCGCAGCGTGATGCATCACTTGGAAGCTTGATGATTGCGGTGTGTGAGCAGCCAAGGTTTCACATTCGATAGCCGCGTGGTTGTGGCATTTATGTGTTGTATGTAACCATCCCATGACTGCGGAAACTTTTGAGCTGTGCAACAGCTTTCGTTGGTGTTGGTAGTTTAGTGTCTGTGATTTCTGTTTGATTCGGCCTCTGGTATGGTTAAATGCCACCTGAGGTGTGCTGTTGCACTTTTGTAGTTTGTGAAGTACATTATTTTAATTGTTTTGTGATCTGGAAAGTCCTGAAAACATCAAAGCTCATGCCAAAATTACTAATTTTATACTTTTGTTGATTATTACTTGGGTGAACTTTTACATTTTATTTGTTCTAAATGAGAATTATTGAACTATCATTGTTCTTGACGTCCTTGTAAACAGCACAAGAAAGTAATTTGGCGAAGCCTAGTTATTTTGGAAGTTCACTTTCACCTACACATGCATAGTGCGGCTGTGGTAATTTCGTAGTACCTAAACAACATTGGTTTCTTGCTGAAATGCATCAACACGTGAGCAGTTGCTTGGCTGAGATGCACGGACATGACGCTTATATGTACCAGATTGTTTCATCAGGGAGAACAAGGACCATGACGCCATAGTCAGTAAAAATCGCATAGTTATTGAAAATTGTTGAGAAGGAGCCGAACTGAATTTCCATAAGAAGCATCTTTTCATACGAGTTGATTATTCATGAACGAGCGAAACCCATCAAAAGATAAAAACAAAGCGTATATATATAGTCTGATAAACAACTTCCTAATGAATCTTGGACATTATATCCCTCGGTTCTCTCTATGTGAATCAGCTTTTATATATGTGTGTAAAGTTGAATGTAGTCCGTCCAACGCTGGCCACATCTTGCCTCTATGTGCAATAAGAGTCCTCCTCTACGGATTTCTAGCTAAACTTGGGTGTGCCATGCGTGCAATTACTAGTTTTAGAATTACCAGCCGTGGTATGTTTGGAAACCGCTGAATTTTAGGAAACATATAATAACTGAATGGAACTTATTACGGTCTAGATTTTTAGAGATCCCCGTATTATTTACTAGCGCGAGATTGCCATTTTCACTAGTCAATCTTAGCGTCCTTTCATCAATCGCTCCTGAAAACCAATGAAGGGAGATGAGAGATCGAAAGAAATTTCATCTTCTTCCCGCCTTACCTCCCTCCCCTCCACCCAAAATTCGAACTGCTTGTTCCAAAACCTAGTCTTCTCCTATAAGTATCAAGTGGGGTGTATCTAACGCGTGCGTCGCGTGTGACTTAGACTTTGACTCTTGCTCGGAGAGGAGAGGAGAGGAGGCCGACGTGCTGCATCATCGGCGTCACCGTCGTCGCTCGAGCTGAGGCTGTTCTACCTTACAAGAAACACTACCCGCCCTTTCATGGCAAGTTGTCTACTGTCCCTAAGGTTAGCCATAGTGGTAGTATCTTAGCTAGTATTATGCGCATTGGTTCCACAAAAATGCTGATGTGGTAGCTAATTAAGAAGGGAAGATGAGTTTAGAGTATCATAGGTGGATATTGTATCATAGCGCATATCACGAGAAAAAATTAATGCCAAATAAATCTTATACATCAATTTGCATTGAGATTCTAAATAACAATAAATATAGCATAACTATGATACTACTACATGATACTACCCACTATAGGGATAATATCATACACAAATATCATATGCATGATACTACTATATGATACTTAGCACTATGGCCAGCCTAATGCAGCAACGAAAGTTACTCCAGGGTCTTAAGTGAGAGTTGCTAACAAATACAGGCGTCCTGCTTCAGCGGCCATTATCGTTCGTCTCAAAAGGCAAGTACTCCACTGCCGTTTATACAACTTTGGTTGGCAATGTTCCTTTGCATCGTGAGTATTTGGTGTGTGCATAACAGAAGTATCTTTTTAATTATTCTATGGAAAAAGGGTGCCAATTAAGACATAAAGTAAAATATATAATCGATACTGAAACCATGCTTGAAAACTGTCTCAGTTACTCCTTATACCCATTTCAAACCTGCTTGAAAACTTATCAACTACTAAGCTGATGTAATGAGTTCTTTACTGACTATCGAATAAATATATGAGCTGCTTTACATCAAAGCAATCATAAAGCTAAATATATGAATTCTTATCATATACATCGCTAAAATATCCTGCCGCAACGCGCGGGGTATCACCTAGTTTGATTTATGTATTAAACTTCAATGTTTACAATGAATTTGTGTTGTATATTGTTCATTACTTCATTATGCAAAGGTTTTTCACATTTTAGGGAGATGCAAAAAAAAAAATTGAGGTGTGCCCCCTCCAATTCTTTCCTGCGTATATGGCCATATTTATTTTGCTTTTCCGGTGGTTAGGACTGGCTACACGACGAGTGGAGAAATGCCACCTTATTGAAGCTACTATAAGCCAGCACAAAGTAGTAGAAATGTAGAATTATTTCAATGATCTTACAAGTCTACCTGAGTACCAAGGACAAGATGCCACCTTAATGCTAATCTAAATCTTTAGAAGCTTGTACAAATATGTATTTGTTCAAAATTTTGAAGGATTTGTAAAACGTGAATTCGAAGGAACCAATTTTCAACTGTCTACAACTAAATACCCCTCTGTACACATGAAAAAGACACATCGTTAGTCAGAGCATGGAGGCTGCTTCGTCCTTGATGATTGCAAGCACTCAACCGTCTTCTTCACCCGCGTGCTTATTTATTTCCTTCCGTACCTCCACAAAAGCTTCAACAATAATCACGACGCAGTCACTCCGGCTCATCGCCGCAGGATGCTCCAACCCCCATTTTGAGAAGCGATCAACCAATTTGTGACCAACCGAAGACCTCTATACAATGTCACAGTTCGTTCGACAAGATTTCAGAAAAAAACAACTTTATCTTGGAACAAGCTCTGTGAGCGACACTTCGTTTGGTGAAACCACAGCCAAGCTGCCACCGCCATGTGAGGCTCCCCGACATTGTTCCGGGTCGGCGCTACTTGCTCGGAGACAGAAAGCCGGTTTGGACGGAGCTTGAAGTGCAGCGCCGTCACTGTTAAGGATCGCATTCACGACTGACATCGTAGGCCTGTCTGCAGGGCTCTCCTGAACACACAATAAGCCTATATGAACATACGTCCCTATTTTATCTTCAGCACTACTACTGGTAAGTAACGGGTCAGCGATCTCGAGGATCGTTCCCTTGGTCCAGTGCTCCCATACCTGCACAGGATGGATTGTATTGTTAGAGTGTTATTGTGGCAAGGGGTTTGAATTAGTATTTAGGTAGGGTTTACTGCTTACAAGATCAGTTAGCAGGTCAACACTCTGCTCGGAGTTGTAGGAGGTGCAGTTTCTTCTTCCTGTTATGATCTCTAAAACCAGAATTCCGAAGCTAAACACGTCTGACTTGGTCGAATAATGCCCGCGAACAACATATTCTGGCGGCATATATCCACTGCAATCACAAGATATGATCAGTTAGTGAGCTTAAAAATAGAACGGTCTTACTTATTTCTACAATCCTGCAGTCCATGGAATTATATCACGGCATGTGACTTCTCTTACAATGTACCGACAACTCTGTTTGTGACATCCTTTGATTGATCCCCTTGAAACAGCCTTGCCAAGCCAAAGTCTGATATCTTCGCATTCAAATCCGAGTCTAAAAGAACATTGCTTGCTTTAAGGTCTCTGTGGATTATTTTCAGCTGAGAATCTTTTTTCGCGAAAACGCAAAAAGCTTTGCGTTTCGATTCATTGATAGAAAAAGGAGTTTACATTACAAGCCTAAGACAAGGCCGAGACACCCACACACACACACCCAACACTCAAAACGAGACTACGACAAAGTGTCGAAATCCGTCGAGTGCTTCTCTAAGATGCTACAGAGAGAGCCCCTCCGCTAAACAGGACCCATGCCGGTGAAAGCCGCAGTGCTTGTGCATCGACGAAATTACCAAGAACCTGCCAACCGCAGCCAAGACGCGTACCACCCGGATCCCGCGAGCCCACCACGGCTCAGCTGGGGGCATTGCTGCTCCGGCCTCAGCCCAGATTCGGGGACGCCGTCGGCGCCAGCGGCTAGCTCCCAGCAACCTCACCGACGTGCAAGTGTGCAGTCTTCAGCAGCCCACCATCAAGCACAGAGGCCAGCCCACCACTGCACATCCAGAGGCATGCTTGCGCTGTCCGAGGAAGATCCTCGTCGCGCAAGCCACCGCGATACCGCTCAAGAGGCTAGCGCGTCACCTGCATCGCAAGGCGCCTCCCATGTGGCCAGCACAGAGATCCACGAGGGAGGACTACGGCCTGAACTCAAAGCTCCAAAGACGACGCCTCCATGGAGGGTACGACGTCAAAGACGCCGCCGTCACCCGATTTGGCATGCCAAATCTAAGGTTTTCACCCGGAACCTGAGACCCTAGGCGAGGGAGATGCCGGAACTCCTCGATGACGCCACAGAGGAAACGGCGCCCGCAGGCGTCGCCGTCACCGGCCCCGAAAGGCAGGGCTTTCGCCCGGAGAATGGTACCTCACCACCGCAAGCACTGTCCGCTCTTCGCCCAGAGCTCACGCGCTGACCTAATCAAGGGAGGACTCGCAAGCAGGTCTGCGCGCATCCACCTCAGAGAGGCATCGCCGGCCACCCAGCACCGCCCACCGCGCCGCCCTGAGCCACCACGCCAAGATGGCGCTAGGCTAAGCTCAACCCGGCCAGAGCAGCAGCACCCTGCGCTCGGAGCCGAGGAGGACGGGCGTGGAGCAGGTGGGTGACCGCACCCTGGCGCAGGTGCCCAGAACGGCCAGGGCCCGCCTTCCCCGGATCGGGCCCGAAGGGCCCAGATCTGGGCCGGCCGACCCGCGCCGCCACGGCGCCAACTCCGGCCGCCCAGCACCGTCGCCGACATCCCAGCGCCGTCGCCGTCATCTACAGCGCCGTCGCCGCCTTTCCCAGCGCCGTCGCCGTCGCTGGGCAGCCATGGAGCTCCTGCCGCCGCCGTCGGGTTTACCCGCGCCCCTACAGACATGCGGTTGGTGGAGATGCCCGCCGCCGGCGGCACCGCGCGGGCTTTGCCCGGCGGCTCCCGCCACCGGCGGCGGAGGAGGGGGCGGAGTGGGTCTGGGGCGGAGGAGGGATTAGGGTTCCGCCCTGACTCGCCCGCGGGGACGAGCCAGGAGCGGGGCGGAGTGTCAGCTGAGAATCTTCATGCACATATTGCAAACCTCGGGCAACTCCATTTATTATCTTGAACCTCTTCTCCCAATCAAGATCCTTTCTCTTCTCAGGATCTATAAAGAAGCAACAAACATCAGTGAGGTTAATTTTGCGCCATTATTATAGCTCAGATTTAAATATGTTTTTTTTTGCGAATGAGATTTAAATATGTTTTTGGCGCAATGTCTTCAGTTTTTACCAAAGAGAATCGTGTCAAGGCTTCTGTTAGGCATGTATTCGTAGATAACGAGTTTCTCTTGTTCTTCCAAGCAAACGCCAATAAGCCTAACAAGATTTTTGTGCTGAAGCTTCGCAACAAAAACCAGCTCTGCCTTCAACTCTCCTATTCCTTGTGTTGAACCAGGGGAGAGTCTCTTCACTGCTATCTCTTGGCCATCAGGAAGAGCTCCCTGTAGGATGCAGTGATGCACAAATAGCAAACATATAAATTCACCAGAAGTCACAAGCAGTCCAATACAACACAATGATACCATTGGCACCTTATAAACAACACCAAACCCTCCTTCCCCAAGCTTATTTTCGTCTCTAAAGTTCTCTGTTGCAGCTTCAAGTGTTTGCAGATCAAGAATGGATAAATTGATGTTGGGAACGCTCTCCCAGTTCCCATAATCTGTCCAATGTGACAATTATTATCTATACAAACGAACCCCATTTCAAAAGTTGACGAAGTATGGTCATTAGAATGAACTGCAAAATCCATTGTCTGGAATGCATAATTATTTTATCCTATATATTTCGATAATTGATATAGTTGAAACTTGAATTGGCTTACAACTATTTTTATCTTTTTTTATTAAAGAGTTGGACCTACCTATTCTCCTTCGTTTAATGATCTGCAATCTTGAAAACTTACATGGTAGTATCGGCAATATTTGTTTTCTTCTCCAGCTCGAGAGACAAAAGTAGACAAAAGTGGAAGCCAATGCTGCACAAACAACACCCAATGCAACGGCTAGGATACGTGCGATTGTATTTGGTTTATTTTTCCTTCCTCCTGTAAAATGAAACTAGAGTTAAATCACTTGACTACATGGAATAGGTCTACTTGTGTTTAATACTACCTCCGATTCAAGGCATAAGGCGTCCTCGTTTTACGTGTTTTTTGTTTGATCAAGAACTACTTCAAATATATAAAGATTGTTTGTATGAAATTAGCATAATTAGAAAGTGTTTTTTAATATGAATCCAACGATACTAATTACATATAATATAATCAAGATTGTGTTGCTCAATTTTTATGGTCAAAGTTCGTCTTGAAATACGCGTGCGCCTTATTCTTTGGGACGGAGGTAGTATAAATGTATATTTGCAACGTGTATCCACAGTTCCACACAATAAACATAAAATTTGGCTCTTTTCGACAAAGAAGCTCTACGAAAACTTGGTCCGATGTTCAGAACATCCCTTTGTTTACTCCATCTCGTGTGTCTTACCTCTCGAATCTTTCACTTCTTGATGCTCTCAAAAGTATTTACCTGTGTGGCCAGATATGCCTGTCCATTGAGCCATTTTTTTATTTGTTGAAATATATTGCACACCCTTCTCCATTATGGAACTTTGGTTGAATTGGTCAGGGCATCAATTCAATATGTAATCAGAACTAAGTTGTCTCAACTTCAAGACCTGACCAACGCAGTAGTCGAATAAAACTTTCTGCGGACTTTCATCCATCTCACCACAATGGTCAGCTGAAACCTAGGAGTGGCAGGGAGTGTTGAAATATAATGTCCAACTTTCATCACCAGTTCAGACTTATGGGTGAATTCATCAATTCAATAGAATTTTCCAAAGATTTTTGAGAATTCTAATCCTTTGGATGCGTCTTCTATGTAGGCTGTTTGATTTGAACGAAAGTAAACATAAATTATGTGTTCAAGATGGTTTGAAGATCAAATTATGTGTTCAGCCTAATTTTGCGTCCTAGGAATCGTCTATATAGGCCCTAAACTTGTAAGGTATTTCAACGAATGTGCAGGTCTCCATCACCTGAGCTTCAATTTACTAGTAGTAGTAGCTAGGAAAATGTACTCCAGTATAGTTTTATTCCCTCCGATCCATATTACTTGTGCTAAAATAGATGTATCTACAGCTAAGATGTGTCTAGATACATCTATATTAGCGTCAAGTAATATGAATCGGAGAAAAAATATTGAAATCTGCAACTCACCTGCATCTGGGACTATCGGTCGATCACCATCCGGCGAAGGCGCAACGGCCCATGCCGGCGCTTTGAGCTGCAAAACCGGATTGCCGAGGAAGGGAGGATACACCTCAAACCGGTAGTTGCACCGTAACCCCAGGATCTGCCCTCCCCGCCGCCTGCTGAAATGCTTTGGCATGACCCTCGTTATTTTCTCCAGGCAGTCCCTGCACTCGGCCGGTCCAATGTCCGGCCGGCACTGCGCCATCGCGTAGATTTTCGGGACGCTCACGTCGAAGTCCTGTACTCCTGTGCCGAACCGCATGGAGGAGTTCATGGCGGCGTAGTCCGAGACCGCAGCAAGGAGAACACCCACGGCGGCGTCGAAGGTCGCCGCCGGAGAGGCGACGCTCGCCCCGTTGGGTACGATCTGCCGTTTGGTGTTGTCGGCGGAAGCAAGGAAGTTCTGGTAGGAGAAGCGGAGGTAGCAGCGCTCGTAGTAGACGGTGGCGTCCATGTTGTAGGGACACGCCTGCTGCGCGTCCCGGAAGGCGTTGCCGATGCAGTCGGCGCAGGCGGATGCGTTGGCGGTGTCGCCGCGGCAGAGCGTGAGCGCGTACACCGTGTTCGGGATGGCCCCGGCGGAGCCGGTGGAGAAGAGGGTGGGAGACGAGGAGGCGTTAATGGGGAGGACGGAGGAGAGCTGCTCTAGGTTTGATTGGAATTCGCTGTTCGCGGTGTAGTTCCGGCTCCTCCTGTCGCATTCTTGCCGCAGCACGTCGCTGGAGACGAGGTGCGCGTGAAAGGGGACGACGAGGATGCAGAGGTAGCACCAGAGTTTTTTGTGCGAGATCATGGTGATATGTAGGCGCGCAGGTGGTGGTGGTGTGGGTCTGAGACGAGAAGATAGAGCGGGTGCAGAAGATACAAGGAATGTTTTGACTTTGGTGCACGTGTAAACTGAGCCGGCGGAGGGAAGGCATGACTGGTCCTGCAACCGAGATCAGCACGGTAGCATGCATGCGTGGAGTTAAACGCGCCGGTGCCCACCAGTTAGAGGAAGAAGCTCCGGGACATCGAGGCGTTCACCGAGCTAGCTGTGCGCGCGTGTGCCGCTGCTCCCTTTCTCCTCTCCTAGAATTAATCACGCTGGGATTCACGTGACGCTGCTACATCGATCGAGTCGATGGCGTCCACGGGATTACCGCGGGACCCAGCACAGCTGTACTCCACGAAGCGCAATAAATATACAAGTTCTTTTCTTTTCTTTTCTTTTCTTTTTATTGGCCATCTGAAATTGAATAGTAGGCTTTTTGGTTTCTCTCGCCCGAGAAGGAAATCGAAGAAGCGCTCCGAAATCCGATACGACCACGTCTCCATCCATCAAGTACTCCAACTTTCTCTCCGATCCCTTCGTCCTAGGTGCATTAGCTTCCACTTAATTACTCCCATCGTACGTGTGCGTATATTCTTTTTTTTTTCTCTTTTCAAAATTTCTCCAAATTAAGAATAAATCGCATGTGTGAGGTTTCACGTGTTCCTCGATCTCCAAAATACCCATCTACTATGTCGACCCATAAAATCGGGCGGAGTTTCCGTTGGTCTTCCCCGCGCGCGGTAATTAATCCTCCCGCTCCAAACGTACTACTAATCCTATCCCCATCACATTTTCCTAGTAGAGATACACTGCCTGCTTGGGTCATGCATGGACGACAGTCTTTTTACGGAGCAGTTAGAGGGACGCGCATGGCAGGTTAATTACACAGGAAATTAACGACACGTAAAATACGGAGTACTCCGTATTATTATTCATTCACGGAAATAATCAATTTTATGAGACCCAGTCCACAAATCAAATCAACCAACTCAATCTACTACCACCCGGAGTACGTATTTTCGTTTCAACCATCACTTAATATACGAGCCTCAAAATTTACGGCCTATTTGGCTCCACGAATCAATTGCATCTCCTTGGTTTTTTGAGATAACAACTGCTGGAATTCAACAATAGCGAAACCGATTACAAACGACTCCATAAAAATAGAAAAATACAATATGGACTCACAAGACCACACACCGTACTCCCAAATCGCAATCAAGCCCATCGTCCTCATCGTCACCACCCAAGTATAGAGACCGAATCCGGAAGCCGCCCGTCTTCAGACACCATCGAGTCACCGCCGCCACCTTCGCCACATTGGGCTTTGAACACCGCAGGAGTGCCCACCCCGAGGGGTGAGAGCTAATAATATTTTCCAGACCATCGGGCAGGCGGGAGCTGGTGGAGACCAAGCAGAACCTCCAATCCACGGACCCTGAGCAGTAGGTCCCAACCATCAACGCCACGTCAATCCACCTCCTTCCCTCACCACCGTGGCCGGCCGAAGGAAGCTTCACGACGCGACAGTCGCATCTCAAAAAAAAAGACCCTAAAAACCCTAACGAGGAAGGCGATTGTACCGTCCCCTTCCACTCCCTCACCACCACGGCCGGCCGAGGGAAAGACAACAGTAACAACAGCCCTCCGACTCCCAAAGCTCCACGGCAGAGTCGACAGACGACCGTGCCCGGAGAAACCACCTTCCCCAGATCCACAGATCTGAGAGGAAACCAGGCCAGCAGCTCGCCGGCGCCGCCACACGTGGCCTTGCCAAGATGGGGACCGAGCTCCAGCACCTTTATTCTGACGCGACGCCACCTCCGCCATCTCGGCATCTCCTTGGTTAGTAGTGTGTGCCTGCCTGCCTGCCATTATGTTTTTCTTTTCTCGCTACTACTGTACCTGACCTACAAGCTTGAACATGACTGAGAGAGATGCACCTACGGCGACCAGACCCAAGCAATCATGCAATGGATCGTGCGTTCTAGTGTTGAACCCAAGCAATCAATCAATCACCGATCCTCTCTCTTATTTTTTTTCTCGCTCCTATCGAATGTGTGGCAACACAAAGTTACAACGTAACAAATAATAATGTCGATCACAAACAATGTTACTCTACCGAAATCCTCATGTGGAGGATTACAACATCAAAATGAACTCGATATATCCTTGCACAAGAACAAAACATGGTCAGCTCTAGACCAAATTTAGCAACAAGCTCCAAGCCCAGGATAGAAACACCCACGGCTGATGTTTCTACCGATTCACATGGCATCATCAAATGATGGAGTACAAGTCTTTGATAAGAATCTACAGCGCCCTTAATGACGATCCTTTGTGCTACCACAAAACCGGAGATCACAAGGGTGAACCAGAGGCTTACCGGAGAGAGATGTTCCACAGACGAGCTCAACCGTCACAGACAGCGTGGAAGCACCACCTGAGCAGGAACGGCCAGGTCACGCCGGACAAAACCGCCGACAATTTGGAGCAGCTGGATTCAAGCAGCACCGCATACACATGTGTGCACCCTCCCGTATCAAAAGAAGTTTGCATATTAGAATACAATAAATGAGTATAATTAAGCTACTATGCAAAATTAATGAACTATATCAAACAAACACACCAAGCTCAGTATGTGCAACACGTACACTGATCACAAGATCATCTGTAGCTCACAACAATACTATACTATACAAATAACGGAAAGATAGCGATAATTTAACTGGACCTTCCAGTTCCGCGTTCAGAAAGAGAGGGGTGTCACATAGTTGCAAACAATACAGTGGCATTTTATTACAAGATCTGAATCAATCACAAATTCAGTTGAAGAAATACAGAAGCAGAGCCAAAACAGAACCAAGTTTATTTGGTTGTTCTTCATAAAGAAATGGACGAATTCCTAGATATCAAGCATTTCCATTATGGATAATGATATGTATGTGCAACTACAAGAATCTACATCTGGAATGGAAATTAGGGGCGATTGACTCAATCATGAACATGATACGGCATCTTGGAACATGACATGAAACAAAAGATTACTTGCCCACTCTTTACTCATTCATAACCCCGAAACACGCTTGCACCAAACATGCATGGCAACATGTACCAAACCAAGCAGAGAATGGTGGTGGTGTGGGTAACCTGGCAGATAAGCTCAAATTCAACATGAAAAAGATTATTTTTTTTTCCAAATTCCACTCACTGTTAAGCTGATCAATTGATTAAAAAGAGGTTAACGAGTCAAAATTTCTAAACCTCAGTAGCATAGCAATGTACCCACAAATGCAATTAGTACACTAACATCAGGACAGCAGCTAGCAACTAAATTAAACCCCTCCTATCCTAACTATCACAGGCCAAGGAACGAAATCACTACTTGCCAGCCAAAGCCTAGATTACAAACTGTCATATCAACATCTCCATGTCCAGAGCACACAACAAGCACCCGTCCATTTTTCTCTCTAAAAAAAAAAGCACCTTGAGGAGATAAGCAAGGAAGCAGAAGCTCACCCAAAACACGGAGACACAGAGGAAGACCATCGCTTGCCGCCATCACATGTCAGCGAGGACAAAGCTTCTAGACTGCAAGGACTACAACCTCTCATGAGGCTCGGGAGGCTGCAAGCACGGAGCTGGTGGCGGCATGCAGCAGGACACCGCACTCCACTGGCCGCCTTCTCCTCTCCTGCAGGCAGGCTCTCCTGACCTTCGTCTCCGGCCGTGAAGAACGAGTACGGCAAACTGGAGCTGCGCGTTGTGGGCGACGGGCCTCCGTGGCTCGCGCTGCCGCCGGCGCACCCACACCGGCGTTCAGCAGGCTCCCCGGCCACGCGCGCGAGGCCGGCACCTACCAACGCCCTGGACCAAGCTGATCGACTCGGTCCGACCAGCTCGACGGTGCCGCGCGCATGGATGCACGCGTGCGCCGGCGAGCCAGCCGGCCACGTCGCCAGCGCCTGAGCTGCGCCATCCCTCCCGTCGGTGAGTCTTGGACGGCGGCGTCGATCTAGTGCAGGGGGCTCGGAAGCTGGTGGAACTGGGGGCAGAAGGAGGAGGAGGGAACGGCGGAGGAGAGGAGGGCCAGAGCAGGGCGAGACGGGGCGGCGCCGGAGAGGAGGACGTGGCCGGCGCTCGATCTGAGAGAGGTTCGGTGGGGGAGGGGATGCGTTCGATCTGGTTCGCTTTGTTCGGGCCCGATCTGGAAATGGCCCAAAAGTTGATATGGGCTGCAGACCACGCTAGCTTCTGTTTGCGGTTCACCTCAAGTGTTCCCGCCTCTTTTTTCCTTTATAGTTTTGGTTGGCGCTTCTTTTGCACATGAACATACCTACACGGCTACACGTATGGATTTATGCACTCATCTGTCTTTTTTTCCGGGAAGGGCACCTTCACGTACTCACTGTCTTGTGCATGCATGGAGAGACTCCGGGGCACGTACACACGGGAAGGTGCGTTCGGGTGGGCGAGGTTCACATTGCCACACCACACCTCGCCTCTACAGTCCGGTTGGCGTGACTCACCACTATATATCAAGATTGGTCCCGTCGTCGACACCATGACAAGAATCGAGCGAGGCCCCGGAGGTTGCGATGCCGAGACGACCAAGTGCAAACCTGCTTGACCACGGTGCGAGTGCAAGACATCCACGTCGACGTGAATACGGGAACTTGGGGGACATTACGTTGCCACAACATCAATCGATTCGAAAGCATCACACACTACCCCGCCAAGATGTAATTCTACCATGGCTCGAGCGAGGAGGACAATAGGAAGGGAGACATGAGGGGTCCGATTTATCGGTCCTGGCCACGATGCCCGGCAAGTAGAGACGAAACAACAAGATGAAAAAAATAGAAACCCTAGGTAGTTGCCACTCGAACATCACCTTGATGATATCCCACACACACAACTTGTACAAAAATACATAAATGGAGAATCTCCGGAACTCGAAATTCCTAGCATGTCTCCATGACGACAAAACGGCACATGAAAAGATATTTAATAACTATCATTTCATGCACACAAAACTGAGAACACGGGACCCCATAATAGTGCATATAGCCCTCAAAAAAGTCAAAATTATTTCTATGTAATCATGTTTTGGTAGCTGGGACATTGTGTCTTACGGAGATCCTTCCTTCGTCTTAGGTATAGGGTCTGTGTTGTACAAGGTGGTAGCCATTTTAGGTTTCTAAACAACTCTATGTTTATACTATAATAGGTCAAAGGAACGTGACCAAACAAAAGAGGCCAAGTTCTTACAAGAGCTAGGTCGGTGGCCTCAGAGTGAGAATTTTTTTATTAAGTTCAGTACCTTCTTGCGGGATAGTCCTACTTGTGAAACAACTACCACTTCAAAGTAGTTTACACTACTAGAAAAAGGCCTATAGATGCAAACATTATTGCCGGCGCACCAAAAAAGGTGCCCGCCGGTGCTAAATACTACATGCGCACCATGATTCGAGCGCGTCGGTGATGACCCAATACCGCCGGCGCACAAAAAAATTTAGAGCGCCGGGGAGGGTGAACCAGGTTCCAGGCCAAGTTGAAAATCGGAGCCACCTTCTTACTGTCGGCGCACCACCATGTAGGTGCAAAAATAAACTAGGACTTGATTGCTTTCATGTTTTGAACATAGGGGCTGCTTGTAAAAGTGCCCCCGCGAGGCTTCTTTTTGGTTTCCTGGAAAACTTAATGCCGGCGCACTAGGTAGGTGCGTCGGGGATAAGTCGTGTTACCGCCGGCGCACTAGTTGGTGTGCCGGCAGTAGCCCGTTATCACCGACCCGTTCCCACCGGCTGGTGTTGGTGCGTCAGCAATAGCCAAATTTGGTGCGCCGGCAATAGGCGTTTTTCTAGTAGTGTTATTGACGTTTCTTAAACCCCTTATTAGGACCCCATGCAAAATAATAAAGGTTTGGGACTCTTGCTTGTGCGATTTCATGCGAAACCATATTATGTGGGCCCCACAATGTTTAGCCCATGGTTTTTTAATAGAATGTGGTTATCCCAAATGACTTTACTCTTTATTTTAAGTTATCGATCTAGATCTGTACAACATTTGTGGTATAGCTCTAGGGTTTTCAGAAGACGATGCCACTTCAAAGAGTTGTCTAGGGTTTAGTGCGTAAGGTTTATGATATAGGTTCATGCATGTTCTATGGTGTACTATTTAGGTTTAGGGATTAAGATCTAGATCTAGGGGCTAGTGTATAAATCCAGGGTTAAGGTCTATGGTATAGTTAGGTTAGATTTAGGGTTAAGTTCTATCATCGCACAAGAGATGTGCATAAAATAATTCCTAATAACACACCATAACATCACGTGTACATGAAATGAGAGATAATAACATGTCTTGGCATGAAATTAAGACCATAATAGCATGTACTAGATTTTCCTCTTTACCACCGTCTTACGTTATCCAGATTAGGTGTAGGCCAACGATAGTTTTTGGCACAATTTCATGTGCTCCCCTCTTTCATGTTCCGCGGAGCAAAAATAAGCCTACCTTTATAGTGATTTCATGTGATTTTCCTATTTGTTAGAGAGTATGGCATAGGAATAAGACCAAGTCAAAAAAGAGGCTAAGTTGTTACAAATATTTGTTCAGTTGCTTTGAAGTGGAAGTGTACGCACCAAGTCTAGAAACTTCACACGACATGTCTGTTTGGTGAAGGACTATGACTATCTAAGCAAAAGTCGAGAGGACTATATGACTATCTCATCGAGTTATTGTTTACTTCTAACAATTGATTTTATTAACTCACACTCAAATTAATATTTTGGTAATATAAACTATATTGAATAGGTTTAAAACCCCTTGTTAGGATCCCATGCAAAATAAGAATGGTTTGAGACTCTTGCTTGTGTGATTTCAGGCGAAATCCTATTATGTGGGCCTAGCAATGTTTAGCCCATGGTTTTTTTTAATAGAATGTGGTTATCCCAATTGACTTTAATCTTTATTTAAGTTATAAGGGTACATTCTACAATTAGGGTCGATCTAGATCTATACTACATTTGTGGTCTAGGTCTAGGGTTTTCAGAAGGCGATGCCACTTCAAAGAGTTGTCTAGGGTTTGATGTGTAAGGTTTATGATATAGGTTCATGTTCTAAGACTTATGGTGTACGATTTAGGTTTAGGGATTAAGATCTAGATCTATGGGTCTAATGTATAAATCTAGGGTTAAGGTCCATGGAATAGTTAGGTTGGATTTAGGGTTCAAGTTTCATCATCGCACAAGAAATGTGCATAGAATAATTCCTAATAACACACCACAACATCATGTGTACATGAAATGAGAGGTAATAACCGTGTCTTGGCATGAATTTAAGACCATAATAGCATGTACTAGAGATTTTCCTCTTTACCATCGATCTTATGTATCCACATTAGGTCTAGGCCAAAGATATTAGGGTTTACAATAGTTTTTGGCGCAATTTTATGTGCTCCCCTCTTTTGTGGTCCCCAAAGCAGAAACACACCAACCTTTATAGTGATTTCATGTGACCTTCCTATTTGTTAGAGAATATGGAATAGGAATAAGACCAAGTCAAAAAGAGGCTAAGTTTTTACAAACATTCGTTCGGTTGCTATTGAAGTGGAAGTGTTACACTCCAAGTCTAGAAACGCGGCATAGTCTATTTGGTGAAGTGGAGGTTTATAACAACTAGAATATACCCCGCGCGCTGCAGCGGAAATTTTAGGCCGAAAAGTCTTATATGAAAAATATGAAAAATAAAACTAACCACATTATAGATGGGTGTCAACTGTCAAGATAATCCACCAATGTGGCATACCAAAAAAATGATTTGACTACTAACCCCGGATGCCTTTAAATCCTTGTTCAATGGAAATAAGTCCCTTTATGGAAGAAGAACAAAGGTAGAAAATAGAATAATCAAGGTTGTACTCCCATACAATAATCCCTCACTCCCATATGGGTGGCCAAATTAATATTCGCTGCAACTAATTCAAACTGACCTTTGAAATAAAATTCTGGTTGGTACTATTTAGCATTGGAAAAATATTTAGTTAAGTAACCTCCTGGCAACAAAAAAAATAGTAGATGACATATATATGATTTTTTTTTCTTTCAAGAATCCCGCAAACAAATTTAAGAAGTGACAAAGTGGAAGAATAAGTATATGAAACTTTTTAAAGTAGAATCATATAATTGATGTGATTAATATTTGTTCAGGTGGTGAAATCGTTTACCAATGATTTTACATGTACCATATTCTAGTGGAAGGTTACATAAAAGGCTCAAAATGATAATTTCTGAACTGAAACAGAAAGTTTAGCATACACACGTAGACCATGGTAATGACACCATATATTATTTATTCTCGTACAAAGAACACAACCTATGAAGCTTTAAGTTATTACAACGTTTTTCCATTGATCGAAATCTGAATGAGTATTTTAACAACTAGCCAGTTATAAACATGGTCTATGGGTTAGCTAGTTATGCACGATGCGTTCATGAATTCAACAACTAGCCGGCTATAAACATCTATATATCGAGTGTTGCATGCATCAGTAGGCCGCCATGCCGTACCGCGTGCGCCTCTTGCTAGCGCATGCATGTCGCGGTGTGGCTCTGGTCACGCACTCGGACAACAAGTCGACCGTGACGAAAAGGTAGGAGATGTATAGTCGGAGAATCGAAGAGTGCGTGTGTTTGGTTGGCATGGAGACTTTTCTAAGTGAGCATGGGATGAACATAATGCATATATAGTGATATAGGTTAGGGCTTTTCAATCCATCCGCCCGCTATTTGTCTAACACGACGTGGATATGCACAAGGATCCATGCATCGATCCATGAAGAAGTGAATCGGTTCCATTCACGTAGAAGGTAATCAAGAAGTGTATATGTTTACATGGATGACATGATCACGAGCTTGGTGGCTAACCTAGCGAGACACAACTTGCTAAGGTAACACTGATGATTGGCACACAATGATTTCCATCGATTGGATATGACCGTGTCCGCTTACACATGGCCATTAGAATGTACCAACATGGATTAAACCTGACTCGTGTAGGATATTGGCACACACGAGTTTTACTAGCGTCCTACAACACACCGATGGATGACAGCTTAGCTGAAGCAAAGAGCGTGTTTGTGGGGTGAATAAACGTCTACAAGGAATGGCACCCTATTAATACGCATAATTTCATGGCGGAAATTAAGTGGTAACAACACAGACCCCGATCAGTCGGTTGTTCCGTCCGTTGGTTACCTCATCAATCACCAGGTGACAAATTCGAGAAGCTTGATAAATATACTCCGTAGCAAAAGTCTACAAGGAATGACACCCTATTAATCGGTTGTTCCGTCCGTTGGTTACCTCATCAATCGTCCCAGAGAATCCCCAAGAAAAAGGAAAACCTTTATGAGTAACAAAAAAAATAGGAAAACGAAATTCACGTAAACCACGCACTCACCCAACGCCCTGGCATTCGCATCCCCATTTCTCTTCGCCCGCCTCCGCCGCCGCTCCCCAAGCCTCGCCGCCGCTGCTCCGGCTGACTCCCCTCGCCAACACCGCATCGCAAACCCTAGGAGGCCGGCGGCGATGATGACAGGGCCCGGCCTCCGCGCGCGCTCGTCCACCCACATCGCGCCCAGGAGCCACGGCGGGCCTTGATCGCCGGAGCGCGCGTGCGTCGCTAGAACGACGCGAGCGGCTCCGTCAAGATCGCCTGCAGGCGTCCACGCACATGCGTCGGTGGCCAAGGGAGGGCACCAGGAGCCCAAGTCCCTGGCGCTGGTGGCCAGGAGATGCGGCGCCGTCCTTCCGTCCCGTCTTCCTCTGTGATGCGGCGCCTCTGCTCCGCCCGTTCGTCCCCTCCAGGGTGCTCGCCCGCTGGTGAGCCCCTCTCTCGTCCCTCATCTTCAGAGTGTTGAGTAGCGTTGCAGGACGAACCGATCTATTCTTACAGGACGCTGCACGCGGTCCTAGGAATACTCGATCTTGCGCTGTTTCACAATTGAATATTGCAATTTTTATGTCCAGAACCAAGCTTCTGTATAAGAAGATGATGTGTTGCCTCTTATATCTTAGGATTTGATCATGCTTCAGCAGTGTTTGATCACATATGCAGCCTCCTAAATTATGTGATAAATAGTTTGATCAAGCTTGAAGAATTCTCAACATGTATTTCTCAGTTGTATTTAGGATTTTGCTCTGTGTCCAGGAAGTGTCCTAGATGTGTTGCACGATTGCAGTAATATTGTTGTTTAGATTCAAAATTTAAGAAGTTGTTTTCTTGTCTACATCGTCTAGCTTGTGATGATGTATAACTACTAATGCTTGTATGTTGTCAAAACATTTGGAATTTTGTTATCCGGAACCAAGCTTTTGTATGAAAAGTTCATAATGTTGCCTCCTACATTTTAGGATTTGATCATGATTCTGTAGCGTTTGACTGCATTTATGGCCTCCTAGATTCGGTTATAGAAGTTGTAATCAAATAATTCTTCTGTACGTTGGGCTTGATCACATATATGATTCTGTAGCGTTTGACTGCATTTATGGCCTCCTAGATTCGGTTATAAAAGTTGTAATCAAATAATTCTTCTGTACTTTTGAGCTTGATCACATATATGTTGTACTTGAAAGGCATCATAATAACTTATTTCGTCTGCTTTTGCTTTTGTCTATTTAACTATGTGTATTTAACAATCTGGTATGATCATCATGAATCGAATCATTATACTTAATGCTTAGGAATGTTTCCAACATGTAAAGATAACTTTGTTGAAATGAGAATCTATTCTTTTATATGATGAAGTTTTTGTTTCCACAAACATCTTAAATGAACAATATGACTGTTATTTTGGATTGCAATCTCTCTTTCATAATTAAGGAAGTCAAACTTGCGATGAAGATTAGTTGAAAATTTTCAGACGAAGAATAGTATCGGCAAACAGCTTTTTCGTTGACTGACAGGGCAATATATTGATCTCTTGTTTATACTTTGTAATATACGTGTATCCTCTTATGTCCTTTGCCATTGAGTCTGACTTTGTGGTTCCTTTCTTGTAGGGTCTGAATATGTTTTGGGCGTCGTGGAGAAGGTCAGGCGTACCGTGGACGCTGCCATTCAGGACCTCATCGACATTGCCTTCAAAAGGTACTGTCTTTTGCCTCGCCAAATCCCGCCCTGCTATTTGGTCTCTGTACTTGCTGAAATGATGTCCAATTTGGCACCACAAGCCGGAAGGGCCTCCGTGGCTGCTCACACCACCTATCCCACGAGTTCCGCAGCAAAGTCGAGTTGTCGCTGTTTCGCTGCCAAGCCTTGGATGACCAGGACTTCCTACATCAGGACCAGCATCACCATCAAGAGGCTCAAAATAGTGGTGGGGCGGAGGTACGCCAAGAGGTGCATCTAGAGTCAGATAAGAGCTCTTTTAGAGGAGACATGTCAACGCCTGCATGATCTGGAGCGTGACCTACTTTGGGTATAGCATTTCTTCTTTCCATAGTGTTGTTGGGCCGTTACCATCTTGTATGTGGAAAGTAAGCAATCAGATGCTTATGAAAAAAACAATTTTATTTTGTGTGTCTACAGATGGTGAACCACAATTCTTTATCACGATGATCCTTACGCAACAGATTATCGGGCGTTGGTTGAGGCATGGGTTTTACCTGCTCCTTGGGTAAGTAGAACCTGAATCTTGCTGACACAATGTCTGAAAATTCTCGATCTTGTGCCCTTATCCCTTCTCTGCTACTGATCCTGTTTTGTAAAATTGCTATGCTTAAACATACCTCATAAGTGGTTGTAACGCTTTCAATGACTCCTCCTTTTGTTTATATCCATGCAGCTTAAGTACAACGAGACCGGCAGAGAGAAGGATTGCTTGCCTAGAGTTGGCCAATGGAATATGATGAACAATGTAATTAATACTACATCAAAGTACTGCATCTATGCCACAACATTGGCCAAGTTATATCTACATCAAATATATGGCCATTGTTTACTTTATCTCAAGTCTTGCTGTTCATTTTCAGTTTTCCTTATGTACAAAATGGTCAGCGGTGGTAGAGTCAGGAGCTAGATGTGTGTAAATTTTTCCCGAAACGTGCAGGACAACGTTGCCAGGGTTCTGCCTGTGAACTTGCTCGCATGTGCCAGGCCTCAGGAATGGCAAGTATCCCTGGAATGATTCTTGCACATTGTACATGCCACGTTTTTTTTCATTGTAGTTGTTGTTCACAACAGTAACAGTTTTACTACCAATTATAGGACTTTGCTCTGGAGCAGGTTCTTCCGGCTATATACGTGCGTCCTAGTCAGGTGGAGCAAACTCCAAAGCCAGGTTCCATGATGCGATGACCATACTTGGACCGCAGCAGAAGGTGCTCAAGTTGCTTATTGAAATACTTCCTGCTAACAACGGTTCACTTTATGGTATGTGAACTTTCAATCACATTGATTTCTGTACACTGTTAGAATTCTTCTGTAGTTTGAGCTTCACCACATATATGTTGTACTTGAAAGGCATCATAATAAGGCATGTTGTTTGCTCTTGTCTTTTGTCCATTTAACAATCTGATATGATCATCATGAATCAAATCATTATACTTAAAGTTTACCAATGTTTCCAACATGTAAAGATAACTTTGTTGACATGCGAATATATTCTTTTATATGATGAAGTTTTTGTTGCAACAAACATTTTAAAGAAACAACAGGACTGTTATTTTTGATTGCAACCTTTCTTTCATAATTAAGGAACTCAAACTTGCGATGAAGATTAGTTGAAAATGGTCAGACAAAGAATAGTATCGGCAAACAGTTTTTTTCGGTGACTGACAGGGAAAGAGATTATCTGTTGTTTTATACTTTGTAATATACTTGTATCCTCTTATGTCCGTTGCCATTGAGTCTGACTTTCTGGTTCCTTTCTTGTAGGGTCTGAATATGTTTTGGGCGTTGTGGAGAAGGTAAGGCGTACGGCGGACGCTGCCATTCAGGACCTCATCGACATTGCTGTCCAAAGGTACTGTCTTTTGCCTCAACCAATCCCGCCCCACTAGAATTATTTGGGCTCTATACTTGCTGAAAAGGTGTCCGATTTGGCACCACAGGCCGGAAGGGCCTCCGTGGCTGCTCACGCCACCTATCCCACGAGTTCCGCAACAAAATCGAGTTGCCGCCATTTTGCTGCCAAGCCTTGGATGACCAGGACTTCCTCCATCCGGACCAGCATCACCATCAAGAGGCTAAAAATAGTGGTGGGCGGAGGTAGGCCAAGAGGCGCATCTAGAGACTAGAGTAAGATAAGAGCTCTTTTAGAGGAGACATGTCAGCGCCGCATGATTCTGGAGCGTGACCTACTTCAGGTATAGCATTTCTTCTTTCCATAGTGTTGTTGGGTCGCTACCATCCTGTATGTGAAAGTAAGCAATCTGATGCTTATCGAAAACACAATTTTATTTTGTGTGTCTACAGATGGTGAACCACAACTCTTTATCACAATGATCCTTACACAACAGAGTTTGGCATCAAGTTCAGTGATTATCGAGCGTTGGTCGAGGCATGGGTTTTACCTGCTACTTGGGTAAGTAGAACCTGAATCTTGCTGACACAATGTCTGAAAATTCTCGATCTTGTGCCTTTATCCCTTCTCTGGTACTGATCCTGTTTTGTGAAATTTCCATGCTTAAACATACCTCATAAGTGGCTGTAACGTCTTCAATGACTTCTCCTTTTGTTTAGATCCATGCAGCTTAAGTACAACGAGATCGGTAGAGAGAAGGATTGCTTGCGTAGAGTTGGCCAATGGAATATGATGAACAAGGTATTAATACTACATCAAAGCGCTGCATCAATGCCACAGCAGTGGCCAATGTATATCTACATCAAATATATGACCATTGTTTACTTTATCTCAAGGCTTGCTGTTCATTTTCCTTTTTCCTTATGTACAAAATGATCAGATTTGGTAGAGTCAGCAGCTGGATGTGTGTAAATTTTGTCCAAAACGTGCAGGACAGCGTTGCCACTGGGTTCTGCCGTGAACCTGCTTGCATGTGCCAGGCCTCAGCAATGACAAGTATCCCTGGAATGATTCTTGCACATTGTAAATGCCACATTTTTTTCATTGTACTTGTCGTTCACAACAGTAACAGTAGGACTTTGCTCTGGAGCAGGTTCTTCCGGCTATGTACATGCGTCGTGGTCAGGTGGATCAATCTGCGAAGCCAGGTTCCACGATGCGATGGCCATACTTGGACCGCAGCACAAGGAGCTCAAGTTTCTTATTGAAATACTTCTGCTAACAACGGCTCACTTTATGGTATGTGAACTTTCAATCACATTGATTTCTGTACATTGCTAGACTGAATGTTTAAGCCAAATGGATGCTCATACCCTTGGTATCTATCAGGTGACTTGAAGCGTGTTTGCGAGATCGACATTGGGATGATCTCCCACTGCTGTTTGACCAAGCAAGTATTTAAGATGAACAAGCAGATCCTCGCAAACCTTGGTCTGAAGATAAATGTAAGGTTGGTGTTCTTGTTGTGTTTTGTGCATTTTCTTCAGTTGCCGAGTCTAAGACAACCTTCTTTTCTCAAACGTTTGGGGAAGGAACACTGTGCTGCCTGATGCAGTGTCAAGGTGCATCCCTTTGGTCAGCGAGAGGCCAACGATCATATTCGGAACCGCTGTCACACACCACCATTTAGCGAAGACAGCAGCCCTTCCATCGCTGGAGTAAGTTGAATAATCTCATTCATCCTCCATGTTTAGTGACTTGTTGTTCTTGTCGATATCTGTGGATGTATTTGCTAAAAAAACAGTGATCTGCAGTTCTGCACTGCAGTCCCTCACCAACAACCTCTGCTCAGTTATTTGCTATCCTGTTGTAGATAGATGCACGTGTGTTTTCGTCTTTGGTTGTGCTAATTCTGGTTACAGAATAGATAGGAACAGAGTGTGATGTACTTACCATGAGTTGTTCTTCAAGGGCAAGGAGGAGGACTAAATGACTGGCAAGCTGGGACCAGTAGCTGAACGACTTAGAAGCTGGAGATCCTAGGGGCAACAGAGACGTGCCGTAGCCTCGCCATCTAGCTAGCTGCTTCTCCCTTTTTGGTAATAATGATCAATTGTGCAATGGTAAGTTTCCTGTAGCTTATGAAAGCCACTTTGAACTCTGATTAACTAGATGTTTTGTTTTGCGTCTGTGTAGTTTGCACAATTTCTTGAATGCCCTTGCCCCTGAAATCTTCTAGCTATAACTAGCTTCTTCTTGTTATTTTTTATATGATTCAATGCAATATATGTTGCCTAGGATAATTTCTGTTTGCTGCCTTATTGATGCTTGCCGAATTGTTGCTTGAGTTGGAAATTGTTTCATCAACTCCATCTTTTAATACGAAAGATATATAGTTCTAGTTAAACTTCATGTACATGGTGGTCCTTTCTAGTAACTGTATTTGATACTCCACAACTCAGCTGTAAGCTATTGGAATTATCCTTGATATGTTGTTTCGCTAATTTTTTTTTCACTTGGATTTCTACTGAATGCAGTTAATATGTCCTGCTGTTGGTCCTGAGCGGCATGCTACAATTTTGTTTGAGGTACTATCTTTTTATGACAGCAAGATGGTCCTTTATAAGAAAAAGAAATCATAGCCTGCAAAGACATGTTTATTAGAGTGAGCAATCTTTTCCTGATGCACTAATTCAGTTAATGATCTCCTCTAAAGTGGGTAATCTACTTTGGGCTGTGAACTCGTGACCTTGTTAATTACTTGATCACTGCAGTAAGGCTAGTCAAATTATTCATTGATTTAACATTCTACCATGTGAAGGTTAGTTATTTTTTTAACCAATGATAGTTCTAACACGTGTAGTCTCTTGAACCCTTGCACCGAATGAATTGCTCATCGTTTCGTTTATATGGCTATTGGCTTATCTGTACTTTGCGTGGATTTGATTTCATCGTGTACTTTGGAATTGAATTACTAGACAATTTCCGTTCTAGCTCTGTGTGCCTCTGATGCCAACCATTGTTGCTTTGTTCACTGCTATGTGTGCCTCTGATGCCTAGTTCAGAGAAACGGCAAATCCATTTGGAAGGAGGGAGAGATCCTGAGTTATTAGCGTTAACCACTAGTGTTTTTTCTTGATAGGCGTACATTTACCTTGTTTGTATGGATATCTCTGCCAGAATCCCATTCATGATTTGAAAATACTTGTTAAACTGAACCATGTATATTCGAAGTTCTTCCTAAACCCTAAACGAGAATAGTAGTCAGTATACTGGTTGTACCTCAAACTCAAGTTTCAAGAAAGGAAACCAATTAACTACTGTTTCACACATTTGTGCATACCATTCTTGTCTAACTCTGTTTTCTGTGTGTCCTAATGAAACCAGTTCTTGTATGCCTAACTGGCCACTCTACAATTTTCTTCATGTCCTCAATTTTTGTAACTGGCAGCTCCTACAAGACCTGGTGATGTGCTGTCCGTGGCGGACATTTGGCTTCGACTACTTGCTGCATTGAGTTCACCACGCCTCAACCACAGCCACAGTGGCCTCTTCATCATCTTGACGGTTTAGGTGAACTACTGCTTCTCCTGGATTCTGGCGCCGGATTCTAGTATGACATATTTGCATTGTGTGACGTTATATACCTGGGGCTGCGGTTATCATTGTTTCATAGTTAAGTTTTGGTACAAGGTTGGTGAAAGACTTTTCTCCTAGTGACTTCCAGGAAGTTCTAGGTTGCTGCAATGTCGTGCCTGAACACAGTTTGATATCTAGCTCTGTGTGTTGTGTAGTGAATTTTCAGATTGATGTCCGGCTGGTCTAGCAAGTTGCTGGCCATTTTTTTTTCTGTAAAATTCGGTACAATAGTAGCTCGATTTTCCTCTGAATTTGTTGACTTGGAACTGCGCAAAAGCGCTGCAACCATTTCACTCCACTAATCTGGTACAATTGCAGCTAGCTAAGATGGATTGATGGCTTCTGTTTTCGGTGTATGATAAATTCCAATGTGTGGCTAGTCTTTTCAGTTCTTTAGCTGTTATTTGTCTCTATGTGTAGTTGGAACCACGCAAAGGCACAAATGCTATGTATTTGCTCTAGAGCTGACAATCTTGTTTTGTTTCTGTGCATGGAACATAAGAAATTATCGATACGTCGGAGACGTATCAACGCCACGGCCTGAGGGGCCGGCGTAGCTGCAGGGCGCGAGTCGGTGCAGCGGTGGTACGCCACCAGCGACGTACGCGCCTCAGAAGGCACGTCGATGGCTAGCAGCGTGGACCAAAGGCGGCGGCGCTGCGAGAAGGCGACGCAGCGGCAACCCGATGCTCAATCGGTGGTACGCGCGTGCTCGGGGACGTGCTTGGCGGAGACGTGTGCGGGATCGGTTGATCAGACCGATGGCGGCGCTACACGTGCCATGGCGTGGACTACGCGCCGCATATCGGAGTCGTTGGCGACGCTGTCGTTGATGTCCTGGGCATTGACGGGGAAGATGAACCGGTGATGGAGACCGTAGACGATGGCGGCCGGCTGCGACGCAAACGGCGTCCCATGTGCATCGCGTGCAGCGTGCCCCACGGTAGATGGAGGCGGTGCCAGCCTGGTCAACCGGCTCTACGACCGCCCCGGTCGGCCCTGGTCCCGGCTGACCAGCTGCTGGACGGACCAGCCGGCCACAGTCCTCAAACCGGCCGCTGGGCCGGACCAGCCGAGGCGGAGGCGGCGCGGCGAGCCGGCGTAGGGCGATGTCCAGGGCTCCGCTCATCCGCCCGGTCGACCGGCTGGCTGACCGGACCAGCCACACTCCCGGTCAAACCGGGCCGCTGGGTCGGACCCGGGACCGGCCGAGGCGGGACGACGTGGCGAGCCGGCCGCGGCAGCCTACCAAGGCAGGCCCAGCCAGCCAGCGAGTCAACCGCGATGGCGGCGGATGAAGGAGAGCCGGTGCAGTCGACGCCGAGGTTGCAGTAGAGCCGCGTGATGACGGCGGCGGTGGATGACTCAATCCGATCTATGATCGGTAAAACCAAAAAAAAACGCCGGTCGAGCGACCGGTGGAGCAAAAGAAAACCAAATTGGAAAAAGACTCGAGGGCAGCGGATGGCAGATCGATCGAACCTCATACGGATTGCGCGGCCCGGAGTAGATCATGGAGATCGATCTCCCCGGGGGCGGCGCGGCGGAAACCTTGCGGCGGCTAGGTCAAGGAGCGTGCCGCTCTGATACCATGTAGAAGGATAGAGAGGGAGAGAGATGGCGGATATGTTGGATGTATTATTGAGCCTCATGGGCGATATATAGGCGTACAGAGATCATCTTGAAGTGCAAGACAAGACACGAGATCTATCTCTATCCTAGATTACCTAAACCGTACGTATCCTCTAACACTTTCATGCGTATATGGCCATATTTATTTTGATTTTTCCGTTGTTAGGACTGGCTACACGACGAGTGGAGAAATGCCACCTTATTGAAGCTACTATAAGCCAGCACAAAGTAGTAGAAATGTAGAATTATTTCAATGATCTTACAAGTCTACCTGAGTACCAAGGACAAGATGCCACCTTAATGCTAATCTAAATCTTTAGAAGCTTGTACAAATATGTATTTGTTCAACATTTTGAAGGATTTGTAAAATTATTCGAAAAAAAAAAAGGATTTGTAAAACGTGAATTCGAAGGAACCAATTTTCAACTGTCTACAACTAAATACCCCTCTGTACACATGAAAAAGACACATCGTTAGTCAGAGCATGGAGGCAGCTTCGTCCTTGATGATTGCAAGCACTCAACCGTCTTCTTCACCCGCGTGATTATTTATTTCCTTCCGTACCTCCACAAAAGCTTCAACAATAATCACGACGCAGTCACTCCGGCTCATCGTCGCAGGATGGTCCAACCCCCATTTTGAGAAGCGATCAACCAATTTGTGACCAACCGAAGACCTCTATACAATGTCACAGTTCGTTCGACAAGATTTTAGAAAAAAACAACTTTATCTTGGAACAAGCTCTGTGAGCGACACTTCGTTTGGTGAAACCACAGCCAAGCTGCCACCGCCATGTGAGGCTCCCCGACGTTGTTCCGGGTCGGCGCTAGTTGCTCGGAGACAGAAAGCCGGCTTGGACGGAGCTTGAAGTGCGGCGCCGTCACTGTTAAGGATCGCATTCACGACTGACATCGTAGGCCTGTCTGCAGGGCTCTCCTGAACACACAATAAGCCTATATGAACATACGTCCCTATTTTATCTTCGGCACTACTACTGGTAAGTAACGGGTCAGCGATCTCGAGGATCGTTCCCTTGGTCCAGTGCTCCCATACCTGCACAGGATGGATTGTATTGTTAGAGTGTTATTGTGGCAAGGGGTTTGAATTAGTATTTAGGTAGGGTTTACTGCTTACAAGATCAGTTAGCAGGTCAACACTCTGCTCGGAGTTGTAGGAGGTGCAGTTTCTTCTTCCTGTTATGATCTCTAAGACCAGAATGCCAAAGCTAAACACATCGGACTTGGTTGAATAATGCCCGCGAACAACATATTCTGGTGGCATGTATCCGCTGAAACCACAAGATATGATTACTTAGTGATCTGAAAAATAGGACGGTCTAACTTATTTCTGCAATCCCGCCAGTCCACAGAATTATATCACGGCATGATTGACTTCACTTACAATGTACCAACAACTCTGTTTGTGACATCTTTTGATTGATCCCCTTGAAACAACCTTGCCAAGCCAAAGTCTGAAATCTTCGCATTCAAATCCGAGTCTAACAGAACATTGCTTGCTTTAAGGTCTCTGTGGATTATTTTCAGCTGAGAATCTTCATGCACATATTGCAAACCTCGGGCGATTCCATTTATTATCTTGAACCTCTTCTCCCAATCAAGATCCTTTCTCTTCTCAGGATCTATAAAGAAGTAAGAAACGTCAGTGAGGTTAATTTTGCGCAATTATTATAGATCAGATTTAAATATGTTTTTAGCGCAATGTCTTTAGTTTTTACCAAAGAGAATCGTGTCAAGGCTTCTGTTAGGCATGTATTCGTAGATAACGAGTTTCTCTTGTTCTTCCAAGCAAACTCCAATAAGCCTAACAAGATTTTTGTGCTGAAGCTTCGCAACAAAAACCAGCTCTGCCTTCAACTCTCCTATACCTTGTGTTGAACCAGGGGAGAGTCTCTTCACTGCTATCTCTTGGCCATCAGGAAGAGCTCCCTGTAGGATGCAGTGATTCACAAATAGCAAACATATAAATTCACCAGAAGTCACAAGCAGTCCAAAACAACACAGAACGAGCAACACAATGATACGATTGGCACCTTATAAACAGCACCAAACCCTCCTTCCCCAAGCTTATTTTCTTCTCTAAAGTTCTCTGTTGCAGCTTCCAGTGTTTGCAGATCAAGAATGGATAAATTGATGTTGGGAACGCTCTCCCAGTTCCCGGAATCTGTCCAATGTGACAATTATTATCTATACAAACGAACCCCATTTCAAAAGATGGCAAAGTTTGATCATTAGAATGAACTGCAAAATCCATTGTCTGGAATGCATAATTATTTTATCCTATATATTTCGATAATTGATATAGTTGAAACTTGAATTGCCTTACAACTATTTTTATATTTTTTTTATTAAAGAGTTGGACCCTACCTATTCTCCTTCGTTTAATGATCTGCAATCTTGATAACTTACATGGTAGTATCGGCAATATTTGTTTTCTTCTCCAGCTCCAGAGACAAAAGCAGAGAAAAGTGGAAGCCAATGCTGCACAAACAACAGCCAGTGCAACGGCTAGGATATGTGCAATTGTACTTGGTTTATTTTTTCTTCCTCCTGTAAAATGACACTAGAGTTAAATCACTTGACTACATGAAATAGGTCTATTAGTGTCTAATATAAATGTATATTTGCAACATGTACTATATTTAGTATCCACACAATAAACTTAAAATTTGGCTCTCTTCGACAAAGAAGCTCTACGAAAACTTGGTCTGGTGTTCAGAACATCCCTTTGTTTACTCCATCTCATGTGTCTTACCGCTCGAATCTTTCACTTCTTGATGCTCTCAAAAGTATTTACCTGTGTGGCCAGATATGCCTGTCCATTCAGCCATTTTTGAATTTGTTGAAATATTTTGCACACCCTTCTCCATTATGGAACTTTGGATGAATTGGTCAGGGCATCAATTCAATATGTAATCAGAGCTAAGTTGTCTCAACTTCAAGACCTGACCAACGCAGTAGTCGAATAAAAATTTCTGCCGACTTTCATCCATCTCACCACAATGGTCAGCTGAAACCTAGGAGTGGCAGGGAGTGTTGAAATATAATGTCCAACTTTCATCACCAGTTCAGACTTATGGGTGAATTCATCAATTCAATAGAATTTTCCAAAGATTTTTGAGAATTCTAATCCTTTGGATGCGTCTTCTATGTAGGCTGTTTGATTTGAACGAAAGTAAACATAAATTATGTGTTCAAGATGGTTTGAAGATCAAATTATGTGTTCAGCCTAATTTTGCGTCCTAGGAATCGTCTATATAGGCCCTAAACTTGTAAGGTATTTCAACGAATGTGCAGGTCTCCATCACCTGAGCTTCAATTTACTAGTAGTAGTAGCTAGGAAAATGTACTCCAGTATAGTTTTATTCCCTCCGATCCATATTACTTGTGCTAAAATAGATGTATCTACAGCTAAGATGTGTCTAGATACATCTATATTAGCGTCAAGTAATATGAATCGGAGAAAAAATATTGAAATCTGCAACTCACCTGCATCTGGGACTATCGGTCGATCACCATCCGGCGAAGGCGCAACGGCCCATGCCGGCGCTTTGAGCTGCAAAACCGGATTGCCGAGGAAGGGAGGATACACCTCAAACCGGTAGTTGCACCGTAACCCCAGGATCTGCCCTCCCCGCCGCCTGCTGAAATGCTTTGGCATGACCCTCGTTATTTTCTCCAGGCAGTCCCTGCACTCGGCCGGTCCAATGTCCGGCCGGCACTGCGCCATCGCGTAGATTTTCGGGACGCTCACGTCGAAGTCCTGTACTCCTGTGCCGAACCGCATGGAGGAGTTCATGGCGGCGTAGTCCGAGACCGCAGCAAGGAGAACACCCACGGCGGCGTCGAAGGTCGCCGCCGGAGAGGCGACGCTCGCCCCGTTGGGTACGATCTGCCGTTTGGTGTTGTCGGCGGAAGCAAGGAAGTTCTGGTAGGAGAAGCGGAGGTAGCAGCGCTCGTAGTAGACGGTGGCGTCCATGTTGTAGGGACACGCCTGCTGCGCGTCCCGGAAGGCGTTGCCGATGCAGTCGGCGCAGGCGGATGCGTTGGCGGTGTCGCCGCGGCAGAGCGTGAGCGCGTACACCGTGTTCGGGATGGCCCCGGCGGAGCCGGTGGAGAAGAGGGTGGGAGACGAGGAGGCGTTAATGGGGAGGACGGAGGAGAGCTGCTCTAGGTTTGATTGGAATTCGCTGTTCGCGGTGTAGTTCCGGCTCCTCCTGTCGCATTCTTGCCGCAGCACGTCGCTGGAGACGAGGTGCGCGTGAAAGGGGACGACGAGGATGCAGAGGTAGCACCAGAGTTTTTTGTGCGAGATCATGGTGATATGTAGGCGCGCAGGTGGTGGTGGTGTGGGTCTGAGACGAGAAGATAGAGCGGGTGCAGAAGATACAAGGAATGTTTTGACTTTGGTGCACGTGTAAACTGAGCCGGCGGAGGGAAGGCATGACTGGTCCTGCAACCGAGATCAGCACGGTAGCATGCATGCGTGGAGTTAAACGCGCCGGTGCCCACCAGTTAGAGGAAGAAGCTCCGGGACATCGAGGCGTTCACCGAGCTAGCTGTGCGCGCGTGTGCCGCTGCTCCCTTTCTCCTCTCCTAGAATTAATCACGCTGGGATTCACGTGACGCTGCTACATCGATCGAGTCGATGGCGTCCACGGGATTACCGCGGGACCCAGCACAGCTGTACTCCACGAAGCGCAATAAATATACAAGTTCTTTTCTTTTCTTTTCTTTTCTTTTTATTGGCCATCTGAAATTGAATAGTAGGCTTTTTGGTTTCTCTCGCCCGAGAAGGAAATCGAAGAAGCGCTCCGAAATCCGATACGACCACGTCTCCATCCATCAAGTACTCCAACTTTCTCTCCGATCCCTTCGTCCTAGGTGCATTAGCTTCCACTTAATTACTCCCATCGTACGTGTGCGTATATTCTTTTTTTTTTCTCTTTTCAAAATTTCTCCAAATTAAGAATAAATCGCATGTGTGAGGTTTCACGTGTTCCTCGATCTCCAAAATACCCATCTACTATGTCGACCCATAAAATCGGGCGGAGTTTCCGTTGGTCTTCCCCGCGCGCGGTAATTAATCCTCCCGCTCCAAACGTACTACTAATCCTATCCCCATCACATTTTCCTAGTAGAGATACACTGCCTGCTTGGGTCATGCATGGACGACAGTCTTTTTACGGAGCAGTTAGAGGGACGCGCATGGCAGGTTAATTACACAGGAAATTAACGACACGTAAAATACGGAGTACTCCGTATTATTATTCATTCACGGAAATAATCAATTTTATGAGACCCAGTCCACAAATCAAATCAACCAACTCAATCTACTACCACCCGGAGTACGTATTTTCGTTTCAACCATCACTTAATATACGAGCCTCAAAATTTACGGCCTATTTGGCTCCACGAATCAATTGCATCTCCTTGGTTTTTTGAGATAACAACTGCTGGAATTCAACAATAGCGAAACCGATTACAAACGACTCCATAAAAATAGAAAAATACAATATGGACTCACAAGACCACACACCGTACTCCCAAATCGCAATCAAGCCCATCGTCCTCATCGTCACCACCCAAGTATAGAGACCGAATCCGGAAGCCGCCCGTCTTCAGACACCATCGAGTCACCGCCGCCACCTTCGCCACATTGGGCTTTGAACACCGCAGGAGTGCCCACCCCGAGGGGTGAGAGCTAATAATATTTTCCAGACCATCGGGCAGGCGGGAGCTGGTGGAGACCAAGCAGAACCTCCAATCCACGGACCCGAGCAGTAGGTCCCAACCATCAACGCCACGTCAATCCACCTCCTTCCCTCACCACCGTGGCCGGCCGAAGGAAGCTTCACGACGCGACAGTCGCATCTCAAAAAAAAAGACCCTAAAAACCCTAACGAGGAAGGCGATTGTACCGTCCCCTTCCACTCCCTCACCACCACGGCCGGCCGAGGGAAAGACAACAGTAACAACAGCCCTCCGACTCCCAAAGCTCCACGGCAGAGTCGACAGACGACCGTGCCCGGAGAAACCACCTTCCCCAGATCCACAGATCTGAGAGGAAACCAGGCCAGCAGCTCGCCGGCGCCGCCACACGTGGCCTTGCCAAGATGGGGACCGAGCTCCAGCACCTTTATTCTGACGCGACGCCACCTCCGCCATCTCGGCATCTCCTTGGTTAGTAGTGTGTGCCTGCCTGCCTGCCATTATGTTTTTCTTTTCTCGCTACTACTGTACCTGACCTACAAGCTTGAACATGACTGAGAGAGATGCACCTACGGCGACCAGACCCAAGCAATCATGCAATGGATCGTGCGTTCTAGTGTTGAACCCAAGCAATCAATCAATCACCGATCCTCTCTCTTATTTTTTTTCTCGCTCCTATCGAATGTGTGGCAACACAAAGTTACAACGTAACAAATAATAATGTCGATCACAAACAATGTTACTCTACCGAAATCCTCATGTGGAGGATTACAACATCAAAATGAACTCGATATATCCTTGCACAAGAACAAAACATGGTCAGCTCTAGACCAAATTTAGCAACAAGCTCCAAGCCCAGGATAGAAACACCCACGGCTGATGTTTCTACCGATTCACATGGCATCATCAAATGATGGAGTACAAGTCTTTGATAAGAATCTACAGCGCCCTTAATGACGATCCTTTGTGCTACCACAAAACCGGAGATCACAAGGGTGAACCAGAGGCTTACCGGAGAGAGATGTTCCACAGACGAGCTCAACCGTCACAGACAGCGTGGAAGCACCACCTGAGCAGGAACGGCCAGGTCACGCCGGACAAAACCGCCGACAATTTGGAGCAGCTGGATTCAAGCAGCACCGCATACACATGTGTGCACCCTCCCGTATCAAAAGAAGTTTGCATATTAGAATACAATAAATGAGTATAATTAAGCTACTATGCAAAATTAATGAACTATATCAAACAAACACACCAAGCTCAGTATGTGCAACACGTACACTGATCACAAGATCATCTGTAGCTCACAACAATACTATACTATACAAATAACGGAAAGATAGCGATAATTTAACTGGACCTTCCAGTTCCGCGTTCAGAAAGAGAGGGGTGTCACATAGTTGCAAACAATACAGTGGCATTTTATTACAAGATCTGAATCAATCACAAATTCAGTTGAAGAAATACAGAAGCAGAGCCAAAACAGAACCAAGTTTATTTGGTTGTTCTTCATAAAGAAATGGACGAATTCCTAGATATCAAGCATTTCCATTATGGATAATGATATGTATGTGCAACTACAAGAATCTACATCTGGAATGGAAATTAGGGGCGATTGACTCAATCATGAACATGATACGGCATCTTGGAACATGACATGAAACAAAAGATTACTTGCCCACTCTTTACTCATTCATAACCCCGAAACACGCTTGCACCAAACATGCATGGCAACATGTACCAAACCAAGCAGAGAATGGTGGTGGTGTGGGTAACCTGGCAGATAAGCTCAAATTCAACATGAAAAAGATTATTTTTTTTTCCAAATTCCACTCACTGTTAAGCTGATCAATTGATTAAAAAGAGGTTAACGAGTCAAAATTTCTAAACCTCAGTAGCATAGCAATGTACCCACAAATGCAATTAGTACACTAACATCAGGACAGCAGCTAGCAACTAAATTAAACCCCTCCTATCCTAACTATCACAGGCCAAGGAACGAAATCACTACTTGCCAGCCAAAGCCTAGATTACAAACTGTCATATCAACATCTCCATGTCCAGAGCACACAACAAGCACCCGTCCATTTTTCTCTCTAAAAAAAAAAGCACCTTGAGGAGATAAGCAAGGAAGCAGAAGCTCACCCAAAACACGGAGACACAGAGGAAGACCATCGCTTGCCGCCATCACATGTCAGCGAGGACAAAGCTTCTAGACTGCAAGGACTACAACCTCTCATGAGGCTCGGGAGGCTGCAAGCACGGAGCTGGTGGCGGCATGCAGCAGGACACCGCACTCCACTGGCCGCCTTCTCCTCTCCTGCAGGCAGGCTCTCCTGACCTTCGTCTCCGGCCGTGAAGAACGAGTACGGCAAACTGGAGCTGCGCGTTGTGGGCGACGGGCCTCCGTGGCTCGCGCTGCCGCCGGCGCACCCACACCGGCGTTCAGCAGGCTCCCCGGCCACGCGCGCGAGGCCGGCACCTACCAACGCCCTGGACCAAGCTGATCGACTCGGTCCGACCAGCTCGACGGTGCCGCGCGCATGGATGCACGCGTGCGCCGGCGAGCCAGCCGGCCACGTCGCCAGCGCCTGAGCTGCGCCATCCCTCCCGTCGGTGAGTCTTGGACGGCGGCGTCGATCTAGTGCAGGGGGCTCGGAAGCTGGTGGAACTGGGGGCAGAAGGAGGAGGAGGGAACGGCGGAGGAGAGGAGGGCCAGAGCAGGGCGAGACGGGGCGGCGCCGGAGAGGAGGACGTGGCCGGCGCTCGATCTGAGAGAGGTTCGGTGGGGGAGGGGATGCGTTCGATCTGGTTCGCTTTGTTCGGGCCCGATCTGGAAATGGCCCAAAAGTTGATATGGGCTGCAGACCACGCTAGCTTCTGTTTGCGGTTCACCTCAAGTGTTCCCGCCTCTTTTTTCCTTTATAGTTTTGGTTGGCGCTTCTTTTGCACATGAACATACCTACACGGCTACACGTATGGATTTATGCACTCATCTGTCTTTTTTTCCGGGAAGGGCACCTTCACGTACTCACTGTCTTGTGCATGCATGGAGAGACTCCGGGGCACGTACACACGGGAAGGTGCGTTCGGGTGGGCGAGGTTCACATTGCCACACCACACCTCGCCTCTACAGTCCGGTTGGCGTGACTCACCACTATATATCAAGATTGGTCCCGTCGTCGACACCATGACAAGAATCGAGCGAGGCCCCGGAGGTTGCGATGCCGAGACGACCAAGTGCAAACCTGCTTGACCACGGTGCGAGTGCAAGACATCCACGTCGACGTGAATACGGGAACTTGGGGGACATTACGTTGCCACAACATCAATCGATTCGAAAGCATCACACACTACCCCGCCAAGATGTAATTCTACCATGGCTCGAGCGAGGAGGACAATAGGAAGGGAGACATGAGGGGTCCGATTTATCGGTCCTGGCCACGATGCCCGGCAAGTAGAGACGAAACAACAAGATGAAAAAAATAGAAACCCTAGGTAGTTGCCACTCGAACATCACCTTGATGATATCCCACACACACAACTTGTACAAAAATACATAAATGGAGAATCTCCGGAACTCGAAATTCCTAGCATGTCTCCATGACGACAAAACGGCACATGAAAAGATATTTAATAACTATCATTTCATGCACACAAAACTGAGAACACGGGACCCCATAATAGTGCATATAGCCCTCAAAAAAGTCAAAATTATTTCTATGTAATCATGTTTTGGTAGCTGGGACATTGTGTCTTACGGAGATCCTTCCTTCGTCTTAGGTATAGGGTCTGTGTTGTACAAGGTGGTAGCCATTTTAGGTTTCTAAACAACTCTATGTTTATACTATAATAGGTCAAAGGAACGTGACCAAACAAAAGAGGCCAAGTTCTTACAAGAGCTAGGTCGGTGGCCTCAGAGTGAGAATTTTTTTATTAAGTTCAGTACCTTCTTGCGGGATAGTCCTACTTGTGAAACAACTACCACTTCAAAGTAGTTTACACTACTAGAAAAAGGCCTATAGATGCAAACATTATTGCCGGCGCACCAAAAAAGGTGCCCGCCGGTGCTAAATACTACATGCGCACCATGATTCGAGCGCGTCGGTGATGACCCAATACCGCCGGCGCACAAAAAAATTTAGAGCGCCGGGGAGGGTGAACCAGGTTCCAGGCCAAGTTGAAAATCGGAGCCACCTTCTTACTGTCGGCGCACCACCATGTAGGTGCAAAAATAAACTAGGACTTGATTGCTTTCATGTTTTGAACATAGGGGCTGCTTGTAAAAGTGCCCCCGCGAGGCTTCTTTTTGGTTTCCTGGAAAACTTAATGCCGGCGCACTAGGTAGGTGCGTCGGGGATAAGTCGTGTTACCGCCGGCGCACTAGTTGGTGTGCCGGCAGTAGCCCGTTATCACCGACCCGTTCCCACCGGCTGGTGCTGGTGCGTCAGCAATAGCCAAATTTGGTGCGCCGGCAATAGGCGTTTTTCTAGTAGTGTTATTGACGTTTCTTAAACCCCTTATTAGGACCCCATGCAAAATAATAAAGGTTTGGGACTCTTGCTTGTGCGATTTCATGCGAAACCATATTATGTGGGCCCCACAATGTTTAGCCCATGGTTTTTTAATAGAATGTGGTTATCCCAAATGACTTTACTCTTTATTTTAAGTTATCGATCTAGATCTGTACAACATTTGTGGTATAGCTCTAGGGTTTTCAGAAGACGATGCCACTTCAAAGAGTTGTCTAGGGTTTAGTGCGTAAGGTTTATGATATAGGTTCATGCATGTTCTATGGTGTACTATTTAGGTTTAGGGATTAAGATCTAGATCTAGGGGCTAGTGTATAAATCCAGGGTTAAGGTCTATGGTATAGTTAGGTTAGATTTAGGGTTAAGTTCTATCATCGCACAAGAGATGTGCATAAAATAATTCCTAATAACACACCATAACATCACGTGTACATGAAATGAGAGATAATAACATGTCTTGGCATGAAATTAAGACCATAATAGCATGTACTAGATTTTCCTCTTTACCACCGTCTTACGTTATCCAGATTAGGTGTAGGCCAACGATAGTTTTTGGCACAATTTCATGTGCTCCCCTCTTTCATGTTCCGCGGAGCAAAAATAAGCCTACCTTTATAGTGATTTCATGTGATTTTCCTATTTGTTAGAGAGTATGGCATAGGAATAAGACCAAGTCAAAAAAGAGGCTAAGTTGTTACAAATATTTGTTCAGTTGCTTTGAAGTGGAAGTGTACGCACCAAGTCTAGAAACTTCACACGACATGTCTGTTTGGTGAAGGACTATGACTATCTAAGCAAAAGTCGAGAGGACTATATGACTATCTCATCGAGTTATTGTTTACTTCTAACAATTGATTTTATTAACTCACACTCAAATTAATATTTTGGTAATATAAACTATATTGAATAGGTTTAAAACCCCTTGTTAGGATCCCATGCAAAATAAGAATGGTTTGAGACTCTTGCTTGTGTGATTTCAGGCGAAATCCTATTATGTGGGCCTAGCAATGTTTAGCCCATGGTTTTTTTTAATAGAATGTGGTTATCCCAATTGACTTTAATCTTTATTTAAGTTATAAGGGTACATTCTACAATTAGGGTCGATCTAGATCTATACTACATTTGTGGTCTAGGTCTAGGGTTTTCAGAAGGCGATGCCACTTCAAAGAGTTGTCTAGGGTTTGATGTGTAAGGTTTATGATATAGGTTCATGTTCTAAGACTTATGGTGTACGATTTAGGTTTAGGGATTAAGATCTAGATCTATGGGTCTAATGTATAAATCTAGGGTTAAGGTCCATGGAATAGTTAGGTTGGATTTAGGGTTCAAGTTTCATCATCGCACAAGAAATGTGCATAGAATAATTCCTAATAACACACCACAACATCATGTGTACATGAAATGAGAGGTAATAACCGTGTCTTGGCATGAATTTAAGACCATAATAGCATGTACTAGAGATTTTCCTCTTTACCATCGATCTTATGTATCCACATTAGGTCTAGGCCAAAGATATTAGGGTTTACAATAGTTTTTGGCGCAATTTTATGTGCTCCCCTCTTTTGTGGTCCCCAAAGCAGAAACACACCAACCTTTATAGTGATTTCATGTGACCTTCCTATTTGTTAGAGAATATGGAATAGGAATAAGACCAAGTCAAAAAGAGGCTAAGTTTTTACAAACATTCGTTCGGTTGCTATTGAAGTGGAAGTGTTACACTCCAAGTCTAGAAACGCGGCATAGTCTATTTGGTGAAGTGGAGGTTTATAACAACTAGAATATACCCCGCGCGCTGCAGCGGAAATTTTAGGCCGAAAAGTCTTATATGAAAAATATGAAAAATAAAACTAACCACATTATAGATGGGTGTCAACTGTCAAGATAATCCACCAATGTGGCATACCAAAAAATGATTTGACTACTAACCCCGGATGCCTTTAAATCCTTGTTCAATGGAAATAAGTCCCTTTATGGAAGAAGAACAAAGGTAGAAAATAGAATAATCAAGGTTGTACTCCCATACAATAATCCCTCACTCCCATATGGGTGGCCAAATTAATATTCGCTGCAACTAATTCAAACTGACCTTTGAAATAAAATTCTGGTTGGTACTATTTAGCATTGGAAAAATATTTAGTTAAGTAACCTCCTGGCAACAAAAAAAATAGTAGATGACATATATATGATTTTTTTTTCTTTCAAGAATCCCGCAAACAAATTTAAGAAGTGACAAAGTGGAAGAATAAGTATATGAAACTTTTAAAGTAGAATCATATAATTGATGTGATTAATATTTGTTCAGGTGGTGAAATCGTTTACCAATGATTTTACATGTACCATATTCTAGTGGAAGGTTACATAAAAGGCTCAAAATGATAATTTCTGAACTGAAACAGAAAGTTTAGCATACACACGTAGACCATGGTAATGACACCATATATTATTTATTCTCGTACAAAGAACACAACCTATGAAGCTTTAAGTTATTACAACGTTTTTCCATTGATCGAAATCTGAATGAGTATTTTAACAACTAGCCAGTTATAAACATGGTCTATGGGTTAGCTAGTTATGCACGATGCGTTCATGAATTCAACAACTAGCCGGCTATAAACATCTATATATCGAGTGTTGCATGCATCAGTAGGCCGCCATGCCGTACCGCGTGCGCCTCTTGCTAGCGCATGCATGTCGCGGTGTGGCTCTGGTCACGCACTCGGACAACAAGTCGACCGTGACGAAAAGGTAGGAGATGTATAGTCGGAGAATCGAAGAGTGCGTGTGTTTGGTTGGCATGGAGACTTTTCTAAGTGAGCATGGGATGAACATAATGCATATATAGTGATATAGGTTAGGGCTTTTCAATCCATCCGCCCGCTATTTGTCTAACACGACGTGGATATGCACAAGGATCCATGCATCGATCCATGAAGAAGTGAATCGGTTCCATTCACGTAGAAGGTAATCAAGAAGTGTATATGTTTACATGGATGACATGATCACGAGCTTGGTGGCTAACCTAGCGAGACACAACTTGCTAAGGTAACACTGATGATTGGCACACAATGATTTCCATCGATTGGATATGACCGTGTCCGCTTACACATGGCCATTAGAATGTACCAACATGGATTAAACTTGACTCGTGTAGGATATTGGCACACACGAGTTTTGCTAGCGTCCTACAACACACCGATGGATGACAGCTTAGCTGAAGCAAAGAGCGTGTTTGTGGGGTGAATAAACGTCTACAAGGAATGGCACCCTATTAATACGCATAATTTCATGGCGGAAATTAAGTGGTAACAACACAGACCCCGATCAGTCGGTTGTTCCGTCCGTTGGTTACCTCATCAATCACCAGGTGACAAATTCGAGAAGCTTGATAAATATACTCCGTAGCAAAAGTCTACAAGGAATGACACCCTATTAATCGGTTGTTCCGTCCGTTGGTTACCTCATCAATCGTCCCAGAGAATCCCCAAGAAAAAGGAAAACCTTTATGAGTAACAAAAAAAATAGGAAAACGAAATTCACGTAAACCACGCACTCACCCAACGCCCTGGCATTCGCATCCCCATTTCTCTTCGCCCGCCTCCGCCGCCGCTCCCCAAGCCTCGCCGCCGCTGCTCCGGCTGACTCCCCTCGCCAACACCGCATCGCAAACCCTAGGAGGCCGGCGGCGATGATGACAGGGCCCGGCCTCCGCGCGCGCTCGTCCACCCACATCGCGCCCAGGAGCCACGGCGGGCCTTGATCGCCGGAGCGCGCGTGCGTCGCTAGAACGACGCGAGCGGCTCCGTCAAGATCGCCTGCAGGCGTCCACGCACATGCGTCGGTGGCCAAGGGAGGGCACCAGGAGCCCAAGTCCCTGGCGCTGGTGGCCAGGAGATGCGGCGCCGTCCTTCCGTCCCGTCTTCCTCTGTGATGCGGCGCCTCTGCTCCGCCCGTTCGTCCCCTCCAGGGTGCTCGCCCGCTGGTGAGCCCCTCTCTCGTCCCTCATCTTCAGAGTGTTGAGTAGCGTTGCAGGACGAACCGATCTATTCTTACAGGACGCTGCACGCGGTCCTAGGAATACTCGATCTTGCGCTGTTTCACAATTGAATATTGCAATTTTTATGTCCAGAACCAAGCTTCTGTATAAGAAGATGATGTGTTGCCTCTTATATCTTAGGATTTGATCATGCTTCAGCAGTGTTTGATCACATATGCAGCCTCCTAAATTATGTGATAAATAGTTTGATCAAGCTTGAAGAATTCTCAACATGTATTTCTCAGTTGTATTTAGGATTTTGCTCTGTGTCCAGGAAGTGTCCTAGATGTGTTGCACGATTGCAGTAATATTGTTGTTTAGATTCAAAATTTAAGAAGTTGTTTTCTTGTCTACATCGTCTAGCTTGTGATGATGTATAACTACTAATGCTTGTATGTTGTCAAAACATTTGGAATTTTGTTATCCGGAACCAAGCTTTTGTATGAAAAGTTCATAATGTTGCCTCCTACATTTTAGGATTTGATCATGATTCTGTAGCGTTTGACTGCATTTATGGCCTCCTAGATTCGGTTATAGAAGTTGTAATCAAATAATTCTTCTGTACGTTGGGCTTGATCACATATATGATTCTGTAGCGTTTGACTGCATTTATGGCCTCCTAGATTCGGTTATAAAAGTTGTAATCAAATAATTCTTCTGTACTTTTGAGCTTGATCACATATATGTTGTACTTGAAAGGCATCATAATAACTTATTTCGTCTGCTTTTGCTTTTGTCTATTTAACTATGTGTATTTAACAATCTGGTATGATCATCATGAATCGAATCATTATACTTAATGCTTAGGAATGTTTCCAACATGTAAAGATAACTTTGTTGAAATGAGAATCTATTCTTTTATATGATGAAGTTTTTGTTTCCACAAACATCTTAAATGAACAATATGACTGTTATTTTGGATTGCAATCTCTCTTTCATAATTAAGGAAGTCAAACTTGCGATGAAGATTAGTTGAAAATTTTCAGACGAAGAATAGTATCGGCAAACAGCTTTTTCGTTGACTGACAGGGCAATATATTGATCTCTTGTTTATACTTTGTAATATACGTGTATCCTCTTATGTCCTTTGCCATTGAGTCTGACTTTGTGGTTCCTTTCTTGTAGGGTCTGAATATGTTTTGGGCGTCGTGGAGAAGGTCAGGCGTACCGTGGACGCTGCCATTCAGGACCTCATCGACATTGCCTTCAAAAGGTACTGTCTTTTGCCTCGCCAAATCCCGCCCTGCTATTTGGTCTCTGTACTTGCTGAAATGATGTCCAATTTGGCACCACAAGCCGGAAGGGCCTCCGTGGCTGCTCACACCACCTATCCCACGAGTTCCGCAGCAAAGTCGAGTTGTCGCTGTTTCGCTGCCAAGCCTTGGATGACCAGGACTTCCTACATCAGGACCAGCATCACCATCAAGAGGCTCAAAATAGTGGTGGGGCGGAGGTACGCCAAGAGGTGCATCTAGAGTCAGATAAGAGCTCTTTTAGAGGAGACATGTCAACGCCTGCATGATCTGGAGCGTGACCTACTTTGGGTATAGCATTTCTTCTTTCCATAGTGTTGTTGGGCCGTTACCATCTTGTATGTGGAAAGTAAGCAATCAGATGCTTATGAAAAAAACAATTTTATTTTGTGTGTCTACAGATGGTGAACCACAATTCTTTATCACGATGATCCTTACGCAACAGATTATCGGGCGTTGGTTGAGGCATGGGTTTTACCTGCTCCTTGGGTAAGTAGAACCTGAATCTTGCTGACACAATGTCTGAAAATTCTCGATCTTGTGCCCTTATCCCTTCTCTGCTACTGATCCTGTTTTGTAAAATTGCTATGCTTAAACATACCTCATAAGTGGTTGTAACGCTTTCAATGACTCCTCCTTTTGTTTATATCCATGCAGCTTAAGTACAACGAGACCGGCAGAGAGAAGGATTGCTTGCCTAGAGTTGGCCAATGGAATATGATGAACAATGTAATTAATACTACATCAAAGTACTGCATCTATGCCACAACATTGGCCAAGTTATATCTACATCAAATATATGGCCATTGTTTACTTTATCTCAAGTCTTGCTGTTCATTTTCAGTTTTCCTTATGTACAAAATGGTCAGCGGTGGTAGAGTCAGGAGCTAGATGTGTGTAAATTTTTCCCGAAACGTGCAGGACAACGTTGCCAGGGTTCTGCCTGTGAACTTGCTCGCATGTGCCAGGCCTCAGGAATGGCAAGTATCCCTGGAATGATTCTTGCACATTGTACATGCCACGTTTTTTTTCATTGTAGTTGTTGTTCACAACAGTAACAGTTTTACTACCAATTATAGGACTTTGCTCTGGAGCAGGTTCTTCCGGCTATATACGTGCGTCCTAGTCAGGTGGAGCAAACTCCAAAGCCAGGTTCCATGATGCGATGACCATACTTGGACCGCAGCAGAAGGTGCTCAAGTTGCTTATTGAAATACTTCCTGCTAACAACGGTTCACTTTATGGTATGTGAACTTTCAATCACATTGATTTCTGTACACTGTTAGAATTCTTCTGTAGTTTGAGCTTCACCACATATATGTTGTACTTGAAAGGCATCATAATAAGGCATGTTGTTTGCTCTTGTCTTTTGTCCATTTAACAATCTGATATGATCATCATGAATCAAATCATTATACTTAAAGTTTACCAATGTTTCCAACATGTAAAGATAACTTTGTTGACATGCGAATATATTCTTTTATATGATGAAGTTTTTGTTGCAACAAACATTTTAAAGAAACAACAGGACTGTTATTTTTGATTGCAACCTTTCTTTCATAATTAAGGAACTCAAACTTGCGATGAAGATTAGTTGAAAATGGTCAGACAAAGAATAGTATCGGCAAACAGTTTTTTTCGGTGACTGACAGGGAAAGAGATTATCTGTTGTTTTATACTTTGTAATATACTTGTATCCTCTTATGTCCGTTGCCATTGAGTCTGACTTTCTGGTTCCTTTCTTGTAGGGTCTGAATATGTTTTGGGCGTTGTGGAGAAGGTAAGGCGTACGGCGGACGCTGCCATTCAGGACCTCATCGACATTGCTGTCCAAAGGTACTGTCTTTTGCCTCAACCAATCCCGCCCCACTAGAATTATTTGGGCTCTATACTTGCTGAAAAGGTGTCCGATTTGGCACCACAGGCCGGAAGGGCCTCCGTGGCTGCTCACGCCACCTATCCCACGAGTTCCGCAACAAAATCGAGTTGCCGCCATTTTGCTGCCAAGCCTTGGATGACCAGGACTTCCTCCATCCGGACCAGCATCACCATCAAGAGGCTAAAAATAGTGGTGGGGCGGAGGTAGGCCAAGAGGCGCATCTAGAGACTAGAGTAAGATAAGAGCTCTTTTAGAGGAGACATGTCAGCGCCGCATGATTCTGGAGCGTGACCTACTTCAGGTATAGCATTTCTTCTTTCCATAGTGTTGTTGGGTCGCTACCATCCTGTATGTGAAAGTAAGCAATCTGATGCTTATCGAAAACACAATTTTATTTTGTGTGTCTACAGATGGTGAACCACAACTCTTTATCACAATGATCCTTACACAACAGAGTTTGGCATCAAGTTCAGTGATTATCGAGCGTTGGTCGAGGCATGGGTTTTACCTGCTACTTGGGTAAGTAGAACCTGAATCTTGCTGACACAATGTCTGAAAATTCTCGATCTTGTGCCTTTATCCCTTCTCTGGTACTGATCCTGTTTTGTGAAATTTCCATGCTTAAACATACCTCATAAGTGGCTGTAACGTCTTTAATGACTTCTCCTTTTGTTTAGATCCATGCAGCTTAAGTACAACGAGATCGGTAGAGAGAAGGATTGCTTGCGTAGAGTTGGCCAATGGAATATGATGAACAAGGTATTAATACTACATCAAAGCGCTGCATCAATGCCACAGCAGTGGCCAATGTATATCTACATCAAATATATGACCATTGTTTACTTTATCTCAAGGCTTGCTGTTCATTTTCATTTTTCCTTATGTACAAAATGATCAGATTTGGTAGAGTCAGCAGCTGGATGTGTGTAAATTTTGTCCAAAACGTGCAGGACAGCGTTGCCACTGGGTTCTGCCGTGAACCTGCTTGCATGTGCCAGGCCTCAGCAATGACAAGTATCCCTGGAATGATTCTTGCACATTGTAAATGCCACATTTTTTTCATTGTACTTGTCGTTCACAACAGTAACAGTAGGACTTTGCTCTGGAGCAGGTTCTTCCGGCTATGTACATGCGTCGTGGTCAGGTGGAGCAATCTGCGAAGCCAGGTTCCACGATGCGATGGCCATACTTGGACCGCAGCACAAGGAGCTCAAGTTTCTTATTGAAATACTTCTGCTAACAACGGCTCACTTTATGGTATGTGAACTTTCAATCACATTGATTTCTGTACATTGCTAGACTGAATGTTTAAGCCAAATGGATGCTCATACCCTTGGTATCTATCAGGTGACTTGAAGCGTGTTTGCGAGATCGACATTGGGATGATCTCCCACTGCTGTTTGACCAAGCAAGTATTTAAGATGAACAAGCAGATCCTCGCAAACCTTGGTCTGAAGATAAATGTAAGGTTGGTGTTCTTGTTGTGTTTTGTGCATTTTCTTCAGTTGCCGAGTCTAAGACAACCTTCTTTTCTCAAACGTTTGGGGAAGGAACACTGTGCTGCCTGATGCAGTGTCAAGGTGCATCCCTTTGGTCAGCGAGAGGCCAACGATCATATTCGGAACCGCTGTCACACACCACCATTTAGCGAAGACAGCAGCCCTTCCATCGCTGGAGTAAGTTGAATAATCTCATTCATCCTCCATGTTTAGTGACTTGTTGTTCTTGTCGATATCTGTGGATGTATTTGCTAAAAAAACAGTGATCTGCAGTTCTGCACTGCAGTCCCTCACCAACAACCTCTGCTCAGTTATTTGCTATCCTGTTGTAGATAGATGCACGTGTGTTTTCGTCTTTGGTTGTGCTAATTCTGGTTACAGAATAGATAGGAACAGAGTGTGATGTACTTACCATGAGTTGTTCTTCAAGGGCAAGGAGGAGGACTAAATGACTGGCAAGCTGGGACCAGTAGCTGAACGACTTAGAAGCTGGAGATCCTAGGGGCAACAGAGACGTGCCGTAGCCTCGCCATCTAGCTAGCTGCTTCTCCCTTTTTGGTAATAATGATCAATTGTGCAATGGTAAGTTTCCTGTAGCTTATGAAAGCCACTTTGAACTCTGATTAACTAGATGTTTTGTTTTGCGTCTGTGTAGTTTGCACAATTTCTTGAATGCCCTTGCCCCTGAAATCTTCTAGCTATAACTAGCTTCTTCTTGTTATTTTTTATATGATTCAATGCAATATATGTTGCCTAGGATAATTTCTGTTTGCTGCCTTATTGATGCTTGCCGAATTGTTGCTTGAGTTGGAAATTGTTTCATCAACTCCATCTTTTAATACGAAAGATATATAGTTCTAGTTAAACTTCATGTACATGGTGGTCCTTTCTAGTAACTGTATTTGATACTCCACAACTCAGCTGTAAGCTATTGGAATTATCCTTGATATGTTGTTTCGCTAATTTTTTTTTCACTTGGATTTCTACTGAATGCAGTTAATATGTCCTGCTGTTGGTCCTGAGCGGCATGCTACAATTTTGTTTGAGGTACTATCTTTTTATGACAGCAAGATGGTCCTTTATAAGAAAAAGAAATCATAGCCTGCAAAGACATGTTTATTAGAGTGAGCAATCTTTTCCTGATGCACTAATTCAGTTAATGATCTCCTCTAAAGTGGGTAATCTACTTTGGGCTGTGAACTCGTGACCTTGTTAATTACTTGATCACTGCAGTAAGGCTAGTCAAATTATTCATTGATTTAACATTCTACCATGTGAAGGTTAGTTATTTTTTTAACCAATGATAGTTCTAACACGTGTAGTCTCTTGAACCCTTGCACCGAATGAATTGCTCATCGTTTCGTTTATATGGCTATTGGCTTATCTGTACTTTGCGTGGATTTGATTTCATCGTGTACTTTGGAATTGAATTACTAGACAATTTCCGTTCTAGCTCTGTGTGCCTCTGATGCCAACCATTGTTGCTTTGTTCACTGCTATGTGTGCCTCTGATGCCTAGTTCAGAGAAACGGCAAATCCATTTGGAAGGAGGGAGAGATCCTGAGTTATTAGCGTTAACCACTAGTGTTTTTTCTTGATAGGCGTACATTTACCTTGTTTGTATGGATATCTCTGCCAGAATCCCATTCATGATTTGAAAATACTTGTTAAACTGAACCATGTATATTCGAAGTTCTTCCTAAACCCTAAACGAGAATAGTAGTCAGTATACTGGTTGTACCTCAAACTCAAGTTTCAAGAAAGGAAACCAATTAACTACTGTTTCACACATTTGTGCATACCATTCTTGTCTAACTCTGTTTTCTGTGTGTCCTAATGAAACCAGTTCTTGTATGCCTAACTGGCCACTCTACAATTTTCTTCATGTCCTCAATTTTTGTAACTGGCAGCTCCTACAAGACCTGGTGATGTGCTGTCCGTGGCGGACATTTGGCTTCGACTACTTGCTGCATTGAGTTCACCACGCCTCAACCACAGCCACAGTGGCCTCTTCATCATCTTGACGGTTTAGGTGAACTACTGCTTCTCCTGGATTCTGGCGCCGGATTCTAGTATGACATATTTGCATTGTGTGACGTTATATACCTGGGGCTGCGGTTATCATTGTTTCATAGTTAAGTTTTGGTACAAGGTTGGTGAAAGACTTTTCTCCTAGTGACTTCCAGGAAGTTCTAGGTTGCTGCAATGTCGTGCCTGAACACAGTTTGATATCTAGCTCTGTGTGTTGTGTAGTGAATTTTCAGATTGATGTCCGGCTGGTCTAGCAAGTTGCTGGCCATTTTTTTTTCTGTAAAATTCGGTACAATAGTAGCTCGATTTTCCTCTGAATTTGTTGACTTGGAACTGCGCAAAAGCGCTGCAACCATTTCACTCCACTAATCTGGTACAATTGCAGCTAGCTAAGATGGATTGATGGCTTCTGTTTTCGGTGTATGATAAATTCCAATGTGTGGCTAGTCTTTTCAGTTCTTTAGCTGTTATTTGTCTCTATGTGTAGTTGGAACCACGCAAAGGCACAAATGCTATGTATTTGCTCTAGAGCTGACAATCTTGTTTTGTTTCTGTGCAAGGACATTGAGGATGACAACCAGGGTTTGGTGGAACCTGTAGCTGCTGCCCGCAGCGTGATGCATCACTTGGAAGCTTGATGATTGCGGTGTGTGAGCAGCCAAGGTTTCACATTCGATAGCCGCGTGGTTGTGGCATTTATGTGTTGTATGTAACCATCCCATGACTGCGGAAACTTTTGAGCTGTGCAACAGCTTTCGTTGGTGTTGGTAGTTTAGTGTCTGTGATTTCTGTTTGATTCGGCCTCTGGTATGGTTAAATGCCACCTGAGGTGTGCTGTTGCACTTTTGTAGTTTGTGAAGTACATTATTTTAATTGTTTTGTGATCTGGAAAGTCCTGAAAACATCAAAGCTCATGCCAAAATTACTAATTTTATACTTTTGTTGATTATTACTTGGGTGAACTTTTACATTTTATTTGTTCTAAATGAGAATTATTGAACTATCATTGTTCTTGACGTCCTTGTAAACAGCACAAGAAAGTAATTTGGCGAAGCCTAGTTATTTTGGAAGTTCACTTTCACCTACACATGCATAGTGCGGCTGTGGTAATTTCGTAGTACCTAAACAACATTGGTTTCTTGCTGAAATGCATCAACACGTGAGCAGTTGCTTGGCTGAGATGCACGGACATGACGCTTATATGTACCAGATTGTTTCATCAGGGAGAACAAGGACCATGACGCCATAGTCAGTAAAAATCGCATAGTTATTGAAAATTGTTGAGAAGGAGCCGAACTGAATTTCCATAAGAAGCATCTTTTCATACGAGTTGATTATTCATGAACGAGCGAAACCCATCAAAAGATAAAAACAAAGCGTATATATATAGTCTGATAAACAACTTCCTAATGAATCTTGGACATTATATCCCTCGGTTCTCTCTATGTGAATCAGCTTTTATATATGTGTGTAAAGTTGAATGTAGTCCGTCCAACGCTGGCCACATCTTGCCTCTATGTGCAATAAGAGTCCTCCTCTACGGATTTCTAGCTAAACTTGGGTGTGCCATGCGTGCAATTACTAGTTTTAGAATTACCAGCCGTGGTATGTTTGGAAACCGCTGAATTTTAGGAAACATATAATAACTGAATGGAACTTATTACGGTCTAGATTTTTAGAGATCCCCGTATTATTTACTAGCGCGAGATTGCCATTTTCACTAGTCAATCTTAGCGTCCTTTCATCAATCGCTCCTGAAAACCAATGAAGGGAGATGAGAGATCGAAAGAAATTTCATCTTCTTCCCGCCTTACCTCCCTCCCCTCCACCCAAAATTCGAACTGCTTGTTCCAAAACCTAGTCTTCTCCTATAAGTATCAAGTGGGGTGTATCTAACGCGTGCGTCGCGTGTGACTTAGACTTTGACTCTTGCTCGGAGAGGAGAGGAGAGGAGGCCGACGTGCTGCATCATCGGCGTCACCGTCGTCGCTCGAGCTGAGGCTGTTCTACCTTACAAGAAACACTACCCGCCCTTTCATGGCAAGTTGTCTACTGTCCCTAAGGTTAGCCATAGTGGTAGTATCTTAGCTAGTATTATGCGCATTGGTTCCACAAAAATGCTGATGTGGTAGCTAATTAAGAAGGGAAGATGAGTTTAGAGTATCATAGGTGGATATTGTATCATAGCGCATATCACGAGAAAAAATTAATGCCAAATAAATCTTATACATCAATTTGCATTGAGATTCTAAATAACAATAAATATAGCATAACTATGATACTACTACATGATACTACCCACTATAGGGATAATATCATACACAAATATCATATGCATGATACTACTATATGATACTTAGCACTATGGCCAGCCTAATGCAGCAACGAAAGTTACTCCAGGGTCTTAAGTGAGAGTTGCTAACAAATACAGGCGTCCTGCTTCAGCGGCCATTATCGTTCGTCTCAAAAGGCAAGTACTCCACTGCCGTTTATACAACTTTGGTTGGCAATGTTCCTTTGCATCGTGAGTATTTGGTGTGTGCATAACAGAAGTATCTTTTTAATTATTCTATGGAAAAAGGGTGCCAATTAAGACATAAAGTAAAATATATAATCGATACTGAAACCATGCTTGAAAACTGTCTCAGTTACTCCTTATACCCATTTCAAACCTGCTTGAAAACTTATCAACTACTAAGCTGATGTAATGAGTTCTTTACTGACTATCGAATAAATATATGAGCTGCTTTACATCAAAGCAATCATAAAGCTAAATATATGAATTCTTATCATATACATCGCTAAAATATCCTGCCGCAACGCGCGGGGTATCACCTAGTTTGATTTATGTATTAAACTTCAATGTTTACAATGAATTTGTGTTGTATATTGTTCATTACTTCATTATGCAAAGGTTTTTCACATTTTAGGGAGATGCAAAAAAAAAATTTGAGGTGTGCCCCCTCCAATTCTTTCCTGCGTATATGGCCATATTTATTTTGCTTTTCCGGTGGTTAGGACTGGCTACACGACGAGTGGAGAAATGCCACCTTATTGAAGCTACTATAAGCCAGCACAAAGTAGTAGAAATGTAGAATTATTTCAATGATCTTACAAGTCTACCTGAGTACCAAGGACAAGATGCCACCTTAATGCTAATCTAAATCTTTAGAAGCTTGTACAAATATGTATTTGTTCAAAATTTTGAAGGATTTGTAAAACGTGAATTCGAAGGAACCAATTTTCAACTGTCTACAACTAAATACCCCTCTGTACACATGAAAAAGACACATCGTTAGTCAGAGCATGGAGGCTGCTTCGTCCTTGATGATTGCAAGCACTCAACCGTCTTCTTCACCCGCGTGCTTATTTATTTCCTTCCGTACCTCCACAAAAGCTTCAACAATAATCACGACGCAGTCACTCCGGCTCATCGCCGCAGGATGCTCCAACCCCCATTTTGAGAAGCGATCAACCAATTTGTGACCAACCGAAGACCTCTATACAATGTCACAGTTCGTTCGACAAGATTTCAGAAAAAAACAACTTTATCTTGGAACAAGCTCTGTGAGCGACACTTCGTTTGGTGAAACCACAGCCAAGCTGCCACCGCCATGTGAGGCTCCCCGACATTGTTCCGGGTCGGCGCTACTTGCTCGGAGACAGAAAGCCGGTTTGGACGGAGCTTGAAGTGCAGCGCCGTCACTGTTAAGGATCGCATTCACGACTGACATCGTAGGCCTGTCTGCAGGGCTCTCCTGAACACACAATAAGCCTATATGAACATACGTCCCTATTTTATCTTCAGCACTACTACTGGTAAGTAACGGGTCAGCGATCTCGAGGATCGTTCCCTTGGTCCAGTGCTCCCATACCTGCACAGGATGGATTGTATTGTTAGAGTGTTATTGTGGCAAGGGGTTTGAATTAGTATTTAGGTAGGGTTTACTGCTTACAAGATCAGTTAGCAGGTCAACACTCTGCTCGGAGTTGTAGGAGGTGCAGTTTCTTCTTCCTGTTATGATCTCTAAAACCAGAATTCCGAAGCTAAACACGTCTGACTTGGTCGAATAATGCCCGCGAACAACATATTCTGGCGGCATATATCCACTGCAATCACAAGATATGATCAGTTAGTGAGCTTAAAAATAGAACGGTCTTACTTATTTCTACAATCCTGCAGTCCATGGAATTATATCACGGCATGTGACTTCTCTTACAATGTACCGACAACTCTGTTTGTGACATCCTTTGATTGATCCCCTTGAAACAGCCTTGCCAAGCCAAAGTCTGATATCTTCGCATTCAAATCCGAGTCTAAAAGAACATTGCTTGCTTTAAGGTCTCTGTGGATTATTTTCAGCTGAGAATCTTTTTTCGCGAAAACGCAAAAAGCTTTGCGTTTCGATTCATTGATAGAAAAAGGAGTTTACATTACAAGCCTAAGACAAGGCCGAGACACCCACACACACACACCCAACACTCAAAACGAGACTACGACAAAGTGTCGAAATCCGTCGAGTGCTTCTCTAAGATGCTACAGAGAGAGCCCCTCCGCTAAACAGGACCCATGCCGGTGAAAGCCGCAGTGCTTGTGCATCGACGAAATTACCAAGAACCTGCCAACCGCAGCCAAGACGCGTACCACCCGGATCCCGCGAGCCCACCACGGCTCAGCTGGGGGCATTGCTGCTCCGGCCTCAGCCCAGATTCGGGGACGCCGTCGGCGCCAGCGGCTAGCTCCCAGCAACCTCACCGACGTGCAAGTGTGCAGTCTTCAGCAGCCCACCATCAAGCACAGAGGCCAGCCCACCACTGCACATCCAGAGGCATGCTTGCGCTGTCCGAGGAAGATCCTCGTCGCGCAAGCCACCGCGATACCGCTCAAGAGGCTAGCGCGTCACCTGCATCGCAAGGCGCCTCCCATGTGGCCAGCACAGAGATCCACGAGGGAGGACTACGGCCTGAACTCAAAGCTCCAAAGACGACGCCTCCATGGAGGGTACGACGTCAAAGACGCCGCCGTCACCCGATTTGGCATGCCAAATCTAAGGTTTTCACCCGGAACCTGAGACCCTAGGCGAGGGAGATGCCGGAACTCCTCGATGACGCCACAGAGGAAACGGCGCCCGCAGGCGTCGCCGTCACCGGCCCCGAAAGGCAGGGCTTTCGCCCGGAGAATGGTACCTCACCACCGCAAGCACTGTCCGCTCTTCGCCCAGAGCTCACGCGCTGACCTAATCAAGGGAGGACTCGCAAGCAGGTCTGCGCGCATCCACCTCAGAGAGGCATCGCCGGCCACCCAGCACCGCCCACCGCGCCGCCCTGAGCCACCACGCCAAGATGGCGCTAGGCTAAGCTCAACCCGGCCAGAGCAGCAGCACCCTGCGCTCGGAGCCGAGGAGGACGGGCGTGGAGCAGGTGGGTGACCGCACCCTGGCGCAGGTGCCCAGAACGGCCAGGGCCCGCCTTCCCCGGATCGGGCCCGAAGGGCCCAGATCTGGGCCGGCCGACCCGCGCCGCCACGGCGCCAACTCCGGCCGCCCAGCACCGTCGCCGACATCCCAGCGCCGTCGCCGTCATCTACAGCGCCGTCGCCGCCTTTCCCAGCGCCGTCGCCGTCGCTGGGCAGCCATGGAGCTCCTGCCGCCGCCGTCGGGTTTACCCGCGCCCCTACAGACATGCGGTTGGTGGAGATGCCCGCCGCCGGCGGCACCGCGCGGGCTTTGCCCGGCGGCTCCCGCCACCGGCGGCGGAGGAGGGGGCGGAGTGGGTCTGGGGCGGAGGAGGGATTAGGGTTCCGCCCTGACTCGCCCGCGGGGACGAGCCAGGAGCGGGGCGGAGTGTCAGCTGAGAATCTTCATGCACATATTGCAAACCTCGGGCAACTCCATTTATTATCTTGAACCTCTTCTCCCAATCAAGATCCTTTCTCTTCTCAGGATCTATAAAGAAGCAACAAACATCAGTGAGGTTAATTTTGCGCCATTATTATAGCTCAGATTTAAATATGTTTTTTTTTGCGAATGAGATTTAAATATGTTTTTGGCGCAATGTCTTCAGTTTTTACCAAAGAGAATCGTGTCAAGGCTTCTGTTAGGCATGTATTCGTAGATAACGAGTTTCTCTTGTTCTTCCAAGCAAACGCCAATAAGCCTAACAAGATTTTTGTGCTGAAGCTTCGCAACAAAAACCAGCTCTGCCTTCAACTCTCCTATTCCTTGTGTTGAACCAGGGGAGAGTCTCTTCACTGCTATCTCTTGGCCATCAGGAAGAGCTCCCTGTAGGATGCAGTGATGCACAAATAGCAAACATATAAATTCACCAGAAGTCACAAGCAGTCCAATACAACACAATGATACCATTGGCACCTTATAAACAACACCAAACCCTCCTTCCCCAAGCTTATTTTCGTCTCTAAAGTTCTCTGTTGCAGCTTCAAGTGTTTGCAGATCAAGAATGGATAAATTGATGTTGGGAACGCTCTCCCAGTTCCCATAATCTGTCCAATGTGACAATTATTATCTATACAAACGAACCCCATTTCAAAAGTTGACGAAGTATGGTCATTAGAATGAACTGCAAAATCCATTGTCTGGAATGCATAATTATTTTATCCTATATATTTCGATAATTGATATAGTTGAAACTTGAATTGGCTTACAACTATTTTTATCTTTTTTTATTAAAGAGTTGGACCTACCTATTCTCCTTCGTTTAATGATCTGCAATCTTGAAAACTTACATGGTAGTATCGGCAATATTTGTTTTCTTCTCCAGCTCGAGAGACAAAAGTAGACAAAAGTGGAAGCCAATGCTGCACAAACAACACCCAATGCAACGGCTAGGATACGTGCGATTGTATTTGGTTTATTTTTCCTTCCTCCTGTAAAATGAAACTAGAGTTAAATCACTTGACTACATGGAATAGGTCTACTTGTGTTTAATACTACCTCCGATTCAAGGCATAAGGCGTCCTCGTTTTACGTGTTTTTTGTTTGATCAAGAACTACTTCAAATATATAAAGATTGTTTGTATGAAATTAGCATAATTAGAAAGTGTTTTTTAATATGAATCCAACGATACTAATTACATATAATATAATCAAGATTGTGTTGCTCAATTTTTATGGTCAAAGTTCGTCTTGAAATACGCGTGCGCCTTATTCTTTGGGACGGAGGTAGTATAAATGTATATTTGCAACGTGTATCCACAGTTCCACACAATAAACATAAAATTTGGCTCTTTTCGACAAAGAAGCTCTACGAAAACTTGGTCCGATGTTCAGAACACCCCTTTGTTTACTCCATCTCGTGTGTCTTACCTCTCGAATCTTTCACTTCTTGATGCTCTCAAAAGTATTTACCTGTGTGGCCAGATATGCCTGTCCATTGAGCCATTTTTTTATTTGTTGAAATATATTGCACACCCTTCTCCATTATGGAACTTTGGTTGAATTGGTCAGGGCATCAATTCAATATGTAATCAGAACTAAGTTGTCTCAACTTCAAGACCTGACCAACGCAGTAGTCGAATAAAACTTTCTGCGGACTTTCATCCATCTCACCACAATGGTCAGCTGAAACCTAGGAGTGGCAGGGAGTGTTGAAATATAATGTCCAACTTTCATCACCAGTTCAGACTTATGGGTGAATTCATCAATTCAATAGAATTTTCCAAAGATTTTTGAGAATTCTAATCCTTTGGATGCGTCTTCTATGTAGGCTGTTTGATTTGAACGAAAGTAAACATAAATTATGTGTTCAAGATGGTTTGAAGATCAAATTATGTGTTCAGCCTAATTTTGCGTCCTAGGAATCGTCTATATAGGCCCTAAACTTGTAAGGTATTTCAACGAATGTGCAGGTCTCCATCACCTGAGCTTCAATTTACTAGTAGTAGTAGCTAGGAAAATGTACTCCAGTATAGTTTTATTCCCTCCGATCCATATTACTTGTGCTAAAATAGATGTATCTACAGCTAAGATGTGTCTAGATACATCTATATTAGCGTCAAGTAATATGAATCGGAGAAAAAATATTGAAATCTGCAACTCACCTGCATCTGGGACTATCGGTCGATCACCATCCGGCGAAGGCGCAACGGCCCATGCCGGCGCTTTGAGCTGCAAAACCGGATTGCCGAGGAAGGGAGGATACACCTCAAACCGGTAGTTGCACCGTAACCCCAGGATCTGCCCTCCCCGCCGCCTGCTGAAATGCTTTGGCATGACCCTCGTTATTTTCTCCAGGCAGTCCCTGCACTCGGCCGGTCCAATGTCCGGCCGGCACTGCGCCATCGCGTAGATTTTCGGGACGCTCACGTCGAAGTCCTGTACTCCTGTGCCGAACCGCATGGAGGAGTTCATGGCGGCGTAGTCCGAGACCGCAGCAAGGAGAACACCCACGGCGGCGTCGAAGGTCGCCGCCGGAGAGGCGACGCTCGCCCCGTTGGGTACGATCTGCCGTTTGGTGTTGTCGGCGGAAGCAAGGAAGTTCTGGTAGGAGAAGCGGAGGTAGCAGCGCTCGTAGTAGACGGTGGCGTCCATGTTGTAGGGACACGCCTGCTGCGCGTCCCGGAAGGCGTTGCCGATGCAGTCGGCGCAGGCGGATGCGTTGGCGGTGTCGCCGCGGCAGAGCGTGAGCGCGTACACCGTGTTCGGGATGGCCCCGGCGGAGCCGGTGGAGAAGAGGGTGGGAGACGAGGAGGCGTTAATGGGGAGGACGGAGGAGAGCTGCTCTAGGTTTGATTGGAATTCGCTGTTCGCGGTGTAGTTCCGGCTCCTCCTGTCGCATTCTTGCCGCAGCACGTCGCTGGAGACGAGGTGCGCGTGAAAGGGGACGACGAGGATGCAGAGGTAGCACCAGAGTTTTTTGTGCGAGATCATGGTGATATGTAGGCGCGCAGGTGGTGGTGGTGTGGGTCTGAGACGAGAAGATAGAGCGGGTGCAGAAGATACAAGGAATGTTTTGACTTTGGTGCACGTGTAAACTGAGCCGGCGGAGGGAAGGCATGACTGGTCCTGCAACCGAGATCAGCACGGTAGCATGCATGCGTGGAGTTAAACGCGCCGGTGCCCACCAGTTAGAGGAAGAAGCTCCGGGACATCGAGGCGTTCACCGAGCTAGCTGTGCGCGCGTGTGCCGCTGCTCCCTTTCTCCTCTCCTAGAATTAATCACGCTGGGATTCACGTGACGCTGCTACATCGATCGAGTCGATGGCGTCCACGGGATTACCGCGGGACCCAGCACAGCTGTACTCCACGAAGCGCAATAAATATACAAGTTCTTTTCTTTTCTTTTCTTTTCTTTTTATTGGCCATCTGAAATTGAATAGTAGGCTTTTTGGTTTCTCTCGCCCGAGAAGGAAATCGAAGAAGCGCTCCGAAATCCGATACGACCACGTCTCCATCCATCAAGTACTCCAACTTTCTCTCCGATCCCTTCGTCCTAGGTGCATTAGCTTCCACTTAATTACTCCCATCGTACGTGTGCGTATATTCTTTTTTTTTTCTCTTTTCAAAATTTCTCCAAATTAAGAATAAATCGCATGTGTGAGGTTTCACGTGTTCCTCGATCTCCAAAATACCCATCTACTATGTCGACCCATAAAATCGGGCGGAGTTTCCGTTGGTCTTCCCCGCGCGCGGTAATTAATCCTCCCGCTCCAAACGTACTACTAATCCTATCCCCATCACATTTTCCTAGTAGAGATACACTGCCTGCTTGGGTCATGCATGGACGACAGTCTTTTTACGGAGCAGTTAGAGGGACGCGCATGGCAGGTTAATTACACAGGAAATTAACGACACGTAAAATACGGAGTACTCCGTATTATTATTCATTCACGGAAATAATCAATTTTATGAGACCCAGTCCACAAATCAAATCAACCAACTCAATCTACTACCACCCGGAGTACGTATTTTCGTTTCAACCATCACTTAATATACGAGCCTCAAAATTTACGGCCTATTTGGCTCCACGAATCAATTGCATCTCCTTGGTTTTTTGAGATAACAACTGCTGGAATTCAACAATAGCGAAACCGATTACAAACGACTCCATAAAAATAGAAAAATACAATATGGACTCACAAGACCACACACCGTACTCCCAAATCGCAATCAAGCCCATCGTCCTCATCGTCACCACCCAAGTATAGAGACCGAATCCGGAAGCCGCCCGTCTTCAGACACCATCGAGTCACCGCCGCCACCTTCGCCACATTGGGCTTTGAACACCGCAGGAGTGCCCACCCCGAGGGGTGAGAGCTAATAATATTTTCCAGACCATCGGGCAGGCGGGAGCTGGTGGAGACCAAGCAGAACCTCCAATCCACGGACCCTGAGCAGTAGGTCCCAACCATCAACGCCACGTCAATCCACCTCCTTCCCTCACCACCGTGGCCGGCCGAAGGAAGCTTCACGACGCGACAGTCGCATCTCAAAAAAAAAGACCCTAAAAACCCTAACGAGGAAGGCGATTGTACCGTCCCCTTCCACTCCCTCACCACCACGGCCGGCCGAGGGAAAGACAACAGTAACAACAGCCCTCCGACTCCCAAAGCTCCACGGCAGAGTCGACAGACGACCGTGCCCGGAGAAACCACCTTCCCCAGATCCACAGATCTGAGAGGAAACCAGGCCAGCAGCTCGCCGGCGCCGCCACACGTGGCCTTGCCAAGATGGGGACCGAGCTCCAGCACCTTTATTCTGACGCGACGCCACCTCCGCCATCTCGGCATCTCCTTGGTTAGTAGTGTGTGCCTGCCTGCCTGCCATTATGTTTTTCTTTTCTCGCTACTACTGTACCTGACCTACAAGCTTGAACATGACTGAGAGAGATGCACCTACGGCGACCAGACCCAAGCAATCATGCAATGGATCGTGCGTTCTAGTGTTGAACCCAAGCAATCAATCAATCACCGATCCTCTCTCTTATTTTTTTTCTCGCTCCTATCGAATGTGTGGCAACACAAAGTTACAACGTAACAAATAATAATGTCGATCACAAACAATGTTACTCTACCGAAATCCTCATGTGGAGGATTACAACATCAAAATGAACTCGATATATCCTTGCACAAGAACAAAACATGGTCAGCTCTAGACCAAATTTAGCAACAAGCTCCAAGCCCAGGATAGAAACACCCACGGCTGATGTTTCTACCGATTCACATGGCATCATCAAATGATGGAGTACAAGTCTTTGATAAGAATCTACAGCGCCCTTAATGACGATCCTTTGTGCTACCACAAAACCGGAGATCACAAGGGTGAACCAGAGGCTTACCGGAGAGAGATGTTCCACAGACGAGCTCAACCGTCACAGACAGCGTGGAAGCACCACCTGAGCAGGAACGGCCAGGTCACGCCGGACAAAACCGCCGACAATTTGGAGCAGCTGGATTCAAGCAGCACCGCATACACATGTGTGCACCCTCCCGTATCAAAAGAAGTTTGCATATTAGAATACAATAAATGAGTATAATTAAGCTACTATGCAAAATTAATGAACTATATCAAACAAACACACCAAGCTCAGTATGTGCAACACGTACACTGATCACAAGATCATCTGTAGCTCACAACAATACTATACTATACAAATAACGGAAAGATAGCGATAATTTAACTGGACCTTCCAGTTCCGCGTTCAGAAAGAGAGGGGTGTCACATAGTTGCAAACAATACAGTGGCATTTTATTACAAGATCTGAATCAATCACAAATTCAGTTGAAGAAATACAGAAGCAGAGCCAAAACAGAACCAAGTTTATTTGGTTGTTCTTCATAAAGAAATGGACGAATTCCTAGATATCAAGCATTTCCATTATGGATAATGATATGTATGTGCAACTACAAGAATCTACATCTGGAATGGAAATTAGGGGCGATTGACTCAATCATGAACATGATACGGCATCTTGGAACATGACATGAAACAAAAGATTACTTGCCCACTCTTTACTCATTCATAACCCCGAAACACGCTTGCACCAAACATGCATGGCAACATGTACCAAACCAAGCAGAGAATGGTGGTGGTGTGGGTAACCTGGCAGATAAGCTCAAATTCAACATGAAAAAGATTATTTTTTTTTCCAAATTCCACTCACTGTTAAGCTGATCAATTGATTAAAAAGAGGTTAACGAGTCAAAATTTCTAAACCTCAGTAGCATAGCAATGTACCCACAAATGCAATTAGTACACTAACATCAGGACAGCAGCTAGCAACTAAATTAAACCCCTCCTATCCTAACTATCACAGGCCAAGGAACGAAATCACTACTTGCCAGCCAAAGCCTAGATTACAAACTGTCATATCAACATCTCCATGTCCAGAGCACACAACAAGCACCCGTCCATTTTTCTCTCTAAAAAAAAAAGCACCTTGAGGAGATAAGCAAGGAAGCAGAAGCTCACCCAAAACACGGAGACACAGAGGAAGACCATCGCTTGCCGCCATCACATGTCAGCGAGGACAAAGCTTCTAGACTGCAAGGACTACAACCTCTCATGAGGCTCGGGAGGCTGCAAGCACGGAGCTGGTGGCGGCATGCAGCAGGACACCGCACTCCACTGGCCGCCTTCTCCTCTCCTGCAGGCAGGCTCTCCTGACCTTCGTCTCCGGCCGTGAAGAACGAGTACGGCAAACTGGAGCTGCGCGTTGTGGGCGACGGGCCTCCGTGGCTCGCGCTGCCGCCGGCGCACCCACACCGGCGTTCAGCAGGCTCCCCGGCCACGCGCGCGAGGCCGGCACCTACCAACGCCCTGGACCAAGCTGATCGACTCGGTCCGACCAGCTCGACGGTGCCGCGCGCATGGATGCACGCGTGCGCCGGCGAGCCAGCCGGCCACGTCGCCAGCGCCTGAGCTGCGCCATCCCTCCCGTCGGTGAGTCTTGGACGGCGGCGTCGATCTAGTGCAGGGGGCTCGGAAGCTGGTGGAACTGGGGGCAGAAGGAGGAGGAGGGAACGGCGGAGGAGAGGAGGGCCAGAGCAGGGCGAGACGGGGCGGCGCCGGAGAGGAGGACGTGGCCGGCGCTCGATCTGAGAGAGGTTCGGTGGGGGAGGGGATGCGTTCGATCTGGTTCGCTTTGTTCGGGCCCGATCTGGAAATGGCCCAAAAGTTGATATGGGCTGCAGACCACGCTAGCTTCTGTTTGCGGTTCACCTCAAGTGTTCCCGCCTCTTTTTTCCTTTATAGTTTTGGTTGGCGCTTCTTTTGCACATGAACATACCTACACGGCTACACGTATGGATTTATGCACTCATCTGTCTTTTTTTCCGGGAAGGGCACCTTCACGTACTCACTGTCTTGTGCATGCATGGAGAGACTCCGGGGCACGTACACACGGGAAGGTGCGTTCGGGTGGGCGAGGTTCACATTGCCACACCACACCTCGCCTCTACAGTCCGGTTGGCGTGACTCACCACTATATATCAAGATTGGTCCCGTCGTCGACACCATGACAAGAATCGAGCGAGGCCCCGGAGGTTGCGATGCCGAGACGACCAAGTGCAAACCTGCTTGACCACGGTGCGAGTGCAAGACATCCACGTCGACGTGAATACGGGAACTTGGGGGACATTACGTTGCCACAACATCAATCGATTCGAAAGCATCACACACTACCCCGCCAAGATGTAATTCTACCATGGCTCGAGCGAGGAGGACAATAGGAAGGGAGACATGAGGGGTCCGATTTATCGGTCCTGGCCACGATGCCCGGCAAGTAGAGACGAAACAACAAGATGAAAAAAATAGAAACCCTAGGTAGTTGCCACTCGAACATCACCTTGATGATATCCCACACACACAACTTGTACAAAAATACATAAATGGAGAATCTCCGGAACTCGAAATTCCTAGCATGTCTCCATGACGACAAAACGGCACATGAAAAGATATTTAATAACTATCATTTCATGCACACAAAACTGAGAACACGGGACCCCATAATAGTGCATATAGCCCTCAAAAAAGTCAAAATTATTTCTATGTAATCATGTTTTGGTAGCTGGGACATTGTGTCTTACGGAGATCCTTCCTTCGTCTTAGGTATAGGGTCTGTGTTGTACAAGGTGGTAGCCATTTTAGGTTTCTAAACAACTCTATGTTTATACTATAATAGGTCAAAGGAACGTGACCAAACAAAAGAGGCCAAGTTCTTACAAGAGCTAGGTCGGTGGCCTCAGAGTGAGAATTTTTTTATTAAGTTCAGTACCTTCTTGCGGGATAGTCCTACTTGTGAAACAACTACCACTTCAAAGTAGTTTACACTACTAGAAAAAGGCCTATAGATGCAAACATTATTGCCGGCGCACCAAAAAAGGTGCCCGCCGGTGCTAAATACTACATGCGCACCATGATTCGAGCGCGTCGGTGATGACCCAATACCGCCGGCGCACAAAAAAATTTAGAGCGCCGGGGAGGGTGAACCAGGTTCCAGGCCAAGTTGAAAATCGGAGCCACCTTCTTACTGTCGGCGCACCACCATGTAGGTGCAAAAATAAACTAGGACTTGATTGCTTTCATGTTTTGAACATAGGGGCTGCTTGTAAAAGTGCCCCCGCGAGGCTTCTTTTTGGTTTCCTGGAAAACTTAATGCCGGCGCACTAGGTAGGTGCGTCGGGGATAAGTCGTGTTACCGCCGGCGCACTAGTTGGTGTGCCGGCAGTAGCCCGTTATCACCGACCCGTTCCCACCGGCTGGTGTTGGTGCGTCAGCAATAGCCAAATTTGGTGCGCCGGCAATAGGCGTTTTTCTAGTAGTGTTATTGACGTTTCTTAAACCCCTTATTAGGACCCCATGCAAAATAATAAAGGTTTGGGACTCTTGCTTGTGCGATTTCATGCGAAACCATATTATGTGGGCCCCACAATGTTTAGCCCATGGTTTTTTAATAGAATGTGGTTATCCCAAATGACTTTACTCTTTATTTTAAGTTATCGATCTAGATCTGTACAACATTTGTGGTATAGCTCTAGGGTTTTCAGAAGACGATGCCACTTCAAAGAGTTGTCTAGGGTTTAGTGCGTAAGGTTTATGATATAGGTTCATGCATGTTCTATGGTGTACTATTTAGGTTTAGGGATTAAGATCTAGATCTAGGGGCTAGTGTATAAATCCAGGGTTAAGGTCTATGGTATAGTTAGGTTAGATTTAGGGTTAAGTTCTATCATCGCACAAGAGATGTGCATAAAATAATTCCTAATAACACACCATAACATCACGTGTACATGAAATGAGAGATAATAACATGTCTTGGCATGAAATTAAGACCATAATAGCATGTACTAGATTTTCCTCTTTACCACCGTCTTACGTTATCCAGATTAGGTGTAGGCCAACGATAGTTTTTGGCACAATTTCATGTGCTCCCCTCTTTCATGTTCCGCGGAGCAAAAATAAGCCTACCTTTATAGTGATTTCATGTGATTTTCCTATTTGTTAGAGAGTATGGCATAGGAATAAGACCAAGTCAAAAAAGAGGCTAAGTTGTTACAAATATTTGTTCAGTTGCTTTGAAGTGGAAGTGTACGCACCAAGTCTAGAAACTTCACACGACATGTCTGTTTGGTGAAGGACTATGACTATCTAAGCAAAAGTCGAGAGGACTATATGACTATCTCATCGAGTTATTGTTTACTTCTAACAATTGATTTTATTAACTCACACTCAAATTAATATTTTGGTAATATAAACTATATTGAATAGGTTTAAAACCCCTTGTTAGGATCCCATGCAAAATAAGAATGGTTTGAGACTCTTGCTTGTGTGATTTCAGGCGAAATCCTATTATGTGGGCCTAGCAATGTTTAGCCCATGGTTTTTTTTAATAGAATGTGGTTATCCCAATTGACTTTAATCTTTATTTAAGTTATAAGGGTACATTCTACAATTAGGGTCGATCTAGATCTATACTACATTTGTGGTCTAGGTCTAGGGTTTTCAGAAGGCGATGCCACTTCAAAGAGTTGTCTAGGGTTTGATGTGTAAGGTTTATGATATAGGTTCATGTTCTAAGACTTATGGTGTACGATTTAGGTTTAGGGATTAAGATCTAGATCTATGGGTCTAATGTATAAATCTAGGGTTAAGGTCCATGGAATAGTTAGGTTGGATTTAGGGTTCAAGTTTCATCATCGCACAAGAAATGTGCATAGAATAATTCCTAATAACACACCACAACATCATGTGTACATGAAATGAGAGGTAATAACCGTGTCTTGGCATGAATTTAAGACCATAATAGCATGTACTAGAGATTTTCCTCTTTACCATCGATCTTATGTATCCACATTAGGTCTAGGCCAAAGATATTAGGGTTTACAATAGTTTTTGGCGCAATTTTATGTGCTCCCCTCTTTTGTGGTCCCCAAAGCAGAAACACACCAACCTTTATAGTGATTTCATGTGACCTTCCTATTTGTTAGAGAATATGGAATAGGAATAAGACCAAGTCAAAAAGAGGCTAAGTTTTTACAAACATTCGTTCGGTTGCTATTGAAGTGGAAGTGTTACACTCCAAGTCTAGAAACGCGGCATAGTCTATTTGGTGAAGTGGAGGTTTATAACAACTAGAATATACCCCGCGCGCTGCAGCGGAAATTTTAGGCCGAAAAGTCTTATATGAAAAATATGAAAAATAAAACTAACCACATTATAGATGGGTGTCAACTGTCAAGATAATCCACCAATGTGGCATACCAAAAAAATGATTTGACTACTAACCCCGGATGCCTTTAAATCCTTGTTCAATGGAAATAAGTCCCTTTATGGAAGAAGAACAAAGGTAGAAAATAGAATAATCAAGGTTGTACTCCCATACAATAATCCCTCACTCCCATATGGGTGGCCAAATTAATATTCGCTGCAACTAATTCAAACTGACCTTTGAAATAAAATTCTGGTTGGTACTATTTAGCATTGGAAAAATATTTAGTTAAGTAACCTCCTGGCAACAAAAAAAATAGTAGATGACATATATATGATTTTTTTTTCTTTCAAGAATCCCGCAAACAAATTTAAGAAGTGACAAAGTGGAAGAATAAGTATATGAAACTTTTTAAAGTAGAATCATATAATTGATGTGATTAATATTTGTTCAGGTGGTGAAATCGTTTACCAATGATTTTACATGTACCATATTCTAGTGGAAGGTTACATAAAAGGCTCAAAATGATAATTTCTGAACTGAAACAGAAAGTTTAGCATACACACGTAGACCATGGTAATGACACCATATATTATTTATTCTCGTACAAAGAACACAACCTATGAAGCTTTAAGTTATTACAACGTTTTTCCATTGATCGAAATCTGAATGAGTATTTTAACAACTAGCCAGTTATAAACATGGTCTATGGGTTAGCTAGTTATGCACGATGCGTTCATGAATTCAACAACTAGCCGGCTATAAACATCTATATATCGAGTGTTGCATGCATCAGTAGGCCGCCATGCCGTACCGCGTGCGCCTCTTGCTAGCGCATGCATGTCGCGGTGTGGCTCTGGTCACGCACTCGGACAACAAGTCGACCGTGACGAAAAGGTAGGAGATGTATAGTCGGAGAATCGAAGAGTGCGTGTGTTTGGTTGGCATGGAGACTTTTCTAAGTGAGCATGGGATGAACATAATGCATATATAGTGATATAGGTTAGGGCTTTTCAATCCATCCGCCCGCTATTTGTCTAACACGACGTGGATATGCACAAGGATCCATGCATCGATCCATGAAGAAGTGAATCGGTTCCATTCACGTAGAAGGTAATCAAGAAGTGTATATGTTTACATGGATGACATGATCACGAGCTTGGTGGCTAACCTAGCGAGACACAACTTGCTAAGGTAACACTGATGATTGGCACACAATGATTTCCATCGATTGGATATGACCGTGTCCGCTTACACATGGCCATTAGAATGTACCAACATGGATTAAACTTGACTCGTGTAGGATATTGGCACACACGAGTTTTACTAGCGTCCTACAACACACCGATGGATGACAGCTTAGCTGAAGCAAAGAGCGTGTTTGTGGGGTGAATAAACGTCTACAAGGAATGGCACCCTATTAATACGCATAATTTCATGGCGGAAATTAAGTGGTAACAACACAGACCCCGATCAGTCGGTTGTTCCGTCCGTTGGTTACCTCATCAATCACCAGGTGACAAATTCGAGAAGCTTGATAAATATACTCCGTAGCAAAAGTCTACAAGGAATGACACCCTATTAATCGGTTGTTCCGTCCGTTGGTTACCTCATCAATCGTCCCAGAGAATCCCCAAGAAAAAGGAAAACCTTTATGAGTAACAAAAAAAATAGGAAAACGAAATTCACGTAAACCACGCACTCACCCAACGCCCTGGCATTCGCATCCCCATTTCTCTTCGCCCGCCTCCGCCGCCGCTCCCCAAGCCTCGCCGCCGCTGCTCCGGCTGACTCCCCTCGCCAACACCGCATCGCAAACCCTAGGAGGCCGGCGGCGATGATGACAGGGCCCGGCCTCCGCGCGCGCTCGTCCACCCACATCGCGCCCAGGAGCCACGGCGGGCCTTGATCGCCGGAGCGCGCGTGCGTCGCTAGAACGACGCGAGCGGCTCCGTCAAGATCGCCTGCAGGCGTCCACGCACATGCGTCGGTGGCCAAGGGAGGGCACCAGGAGCCCAAGTCCCTGGCGCTGGTGGCCAGGAGATGCGGCGCCGTCCTTCCGTCCCGTCTTCCTCTGTGATGCGGCGCCTCTGCTCCGCCCGTTCGTCCCCTCCAGGGTGCTCGCCCGCTGGTGAGCCCCTCTCTCGTCCCTCATCTTCAGAGTGTTGAGTAGCGTTGCAGGACGAACCGATCTATTCTTACAGGACGCTGCACGCGGTCCTAGGAATACTCGATCTTGCGCTGTTTCACAATTGAATATTGCAATTTTTATGTCCAGAACCAAGCTTCTGTATAAGAAGATGATGTGTTGCCTCTTATATCTTAGGATTTGATCATGCTTCAGCAGTGTTTGATCACATATGCAGCCTCCTAAATTATGTGATAAATAGTTTGATCAAGCTTGAAGAATTCTCAACATGTATTTCTCAGTTGTATTTAGGATTTTGCTCTGTGTCCAGGAAGTGTCCTAGATGTGTTGCACGATTGCAGTAATATTGTTGTTTAGATTCAAAATTTAAGAAGTTGTTTTCTTGTCTACATCGTCTAGCTTGTGATGATGTATAACTACTAATGCTTGTATGTTGTCAAAACATTTGGAATTTTGTTATCCGGAACCAAGCTTTTGTATGAAAAGTTCATAATGTTGCCTCCTACATTTTAGGATTTGATCATGATTCTGTAGCGTTTGACTGCATTTATGGCCTCCTAGATTCGGTTATAGAAGTTGTAATCAAATAATTCTTCTGTACGTTGGGCTTGATCACATATATGATTCTGTAGCGTTTGACTGCATTTATGGCCTCCTAGATTCGGTTATAAAAGTTGTAATCAAATAATTCTTCTGTACTTTTGAGCTTGATCACATATATGTTGTACTTGAAAGGCATCATAATAACTTATTTCGTCTGCTTTTGCTTTTGTCTATTTAACTATGTGTATTTAACAATCTGGTATGATCATCATGAATCGAATCATTATACTTAATGCTTAGGAATGTTTCCAACATGTAAAGATAACTTTGTTGAAATGAGAATCTATTCTTTTATATGATGAAGTTTTTGTTTCCACAAACATCTTAAATGAACAATATGACTGTTATTTTGGATTGCAATCTCTCTTTCATAATTAAGGAAGTCAAACTTGCGATGAAGATTAGTTGAAAATTTTCAGACGAAGAATAGTATCGGCAAACAGCTTTTTCGTTGACTGACAGGGCAATATATTGATCTCTTGTTTATACTTTGTAATATACGTGTATCCTCTTATGTCCTTTGCCATTGAGTCTGACTTTGTGGTTCCTTTCTTGTAGGGTCTGAATATGTTTTGGGCGTCGTGGAGAAGGTCAGGCGTACCGTGGACGCTGCCATTCAGGACCTCATCGACATTGCCTTCAAAAGGTACTGTCTTTTGCCTCGCCAAATCCCGCCCTGCTATTTGGTCTCTGTACTTGCTGAAATGATGTCCAATTTGGCACCACAAGCCGGAAGGGCCTCCGTGGCTGCTCACACCACCTATCCCACGAGTTCCGCAGCAAAGTCGAGTTGTCGCTGTTTCGCTGCCAAGCCTTGGATGACCAGGACTTCCTACATCAGGACCAGCATCACCATCAAGAGGCTCAAAATAGTGGTGGGGCGGAGGTACGCCAAGAGGTGCATCTAGAGTCAGATAAGAGCTCTTTTAGAGGAGACATGTCAACGCCTGCATGATCTGGAGCGTGACCTACTTTGGGTATAGCATTTCTTCTTTCCATAGTGTTGTTGGGCCGTTACCATCTTGTATGTGGAAAGTAAGCAATCAGATGCTTATGAAAAAAACAATTTTATTTTGTGTGTCTACAGATGGTGAACCACAATTCTTTATCACGATGATCCTTACGCAACAGATTATCGGGCGTTGGTTGAGGCATGGGTTTTACCTGCTCCTTGGGTAAGTAGAACCTGAATCTTGCTGACACAATGTCTGAAAATTCTCGATCTTGTGCCCTTATCCCTTCTCTGCTACTGATCCTGTTTTGTAAAATTGCTATGCTTAAACATACCTCATAAGTGGTTGTAACGCTTTCAATGACTCCTCCTTTTGTTTATATCCATGCAGCTTAAGTACAACGAGACCGGCAGAGAGAAGGATTGCTTGCCTAGAGTTGGCCAATGGAATATGATGAACAATGTAATTAATACTACATCAAAGTACTGCATCTATGCCACAACATTGGCCAAGTTATATCTACATCAAATATATGGCCATTGTTTACTTTATCTCAAGTCTTGCTGTTCATTTTCAGTTTTCCTTATGTACAAAATGGTCAGCGGTGGTAGAGTCAGGAGCTAGATGTGTGTAAATTTTTCCCGAAACGTGCAGGACAACGTTGCCAGGGTTCTGCCTGTGAACTTGCTCGCATGTGCCAGGCCTCAGGAATGGCAAGTATCCCTGGAATGATTCTTGCACATTGTACATGCCACGTTTTTTTTCATTGTAGTTGTTGTTCACAACAGTAACAGTTTTACTACCAATTATAGGACTTTGCTCTGGAGCAGGTTCTTCCGGCTATATACGTGCGTCCTAGTCAGGTGGAGCAAACTCCAAAGCCAGGTTCCATGATGCGATGACCATACTTGGACCGCAGCAGAAGGTGCTCAAGTTGCTTATTGAAATACTTCCTGCTAACAACGGTTCACTTTATGGTATGTGAACTTTCAATCACATTGATTTCTGTACACTGTTAGAATTCTTCTGTAGTTTGAGCTTCACCACATATATGTTGTACTTGAAAGGCATCATAATAAGGCATGTTGTTTGCTCTTGTCTTTTGTCCATTTAACAATCTGATATGATCATCATGAATCAAATCATTATACTTAAAGTTTACCAATGTTTCCAACATGTAAAGATAACTTTGTTGACATGCGAATATATTCTTTTATATGATGAAGTTTTTGTTGCAACAAACATTTTAAAGAAACAACAGGACTGTTATTTTTGATTGCAACCTTTCTTTCATAATTAAGGAACTCAAACTTGCGATGAAGATTAGTTGAAAATGGTCAGACAAAGAATAGTATCGGCAAACAGTTTTTTTCGGTGACTGACAGGGAAAGAGATTATCTGTTGTTTTATACTTTGTAATATACTTGTATCCTCTTATGTCCGTTGCCATTGAGTCTGACTTTCTGGTTCCTTTCTTGTAGGGTCTGAATATGTTTTGGGCGTTGTGGAGAAGGTAAGGCGTACGGCGGACGCTGCCATTCAGGACCTCATCGACATTGCTGTCCAAAGGTACTGTCTTTTGCCTCAACCAATCCCGCCCCACTAGAATTATTTGGGCTCTATACTTGCTGAAAAGGTGTCCGATTTGGCACCACAGGCCGGAAGGGCCTCCGTGGCTGCTCACGCCACCTATCCCACGAGTTCCGCAACAAAATCGAGTTGCCGCCATTTTGCTGCCAAGCCTTGGATGACCAGGACTTCCTCCATCCGGACCAGCATCACCATCAAGAGGCTAAAAATAGTGGTGGGGCGGAGGTAGGCCAAGAGGCGCATCTAGAGACTAGAGTAAGATAAGAGCTCTTTTAGAGGAGACATGTCAGCGCCGCATGATTCTGGAGCGTGACCTACTTCAGGTATAGCATTTCTTCTTTCCATAGTGTTGTTGGGTCGCTACCATCCTGTATGTGAAAGTAAGCAATCTGATGCTTATCGAAAACACAATTTTATTTTGTGTGTCTACAGATGGTGAACCACAACTCTTTATCACAATGATCCTTACACAACAGAGTTTGGCATCAAGTTCAGTGATTATCGAGCGTTGGTCGAGGCATGGGTTTTACCTGCTACTTGGGTAAGTAGAACCTGAATCTTGCTGACACAATGTCTGAAAATTCTCGATCTTGTGCCTTTATCCCTTCTCTGGTACTGATCCTGTTTTGTGAAATTTCCATGCTTAAACATACCTCATAAGTGGCTGTAACGTCTTCAATGACTTCTCCTTTTGTTTAGATCCATGCAGCTTAAGTACAACGAGATCGGTAGAGAGAAGGATTGCTTGCGTAGAGTTGGCCAATGGAATATGATGAACAAGGTATTAATACTACATCAAAGCGCTGCATCAATGCCACAGCAGTGGCCAATGTATATCTACATCAAATATATGACCATTGTTTACTTTATCTCAAGGCTTGCTGTTCATTTTCCTTTTTCCTTATGTACAAAATGATCAGATTTGGTAGAGTCAGCAGCTGGATGTGTGTAAATTTTGTCCAAAACGTGCAGGACAGCGTTGCCACTGGGTTCTGCCGTGAACCTGCTTGCATGTGCCAGGCCTCAGCAATGACAAGTATCCCTGGAATGATTCTTGCACATTGTAAATGCCACATTTTTTTTCATTGTACTTGTCGTTCACAACAGTAACAGTAGGACTTTGCTCTGGAGCAGGTTCTTCCGGCTATGTACATGCGTCGTGGTCAGGTGGATCAATCTGCGAAGCCAGGTTCCACGATGCGATGGCCATACTTGGACCGCAGCACAAGGAGCTCAAGTTTCTTATTGAAATACTTCTGCTAACAACGGCTCACTTTATGGTATGTGAACTTTCAATCACATTGATTTCTGTACATTGCTAGACTGAATGTTTAAGCCAAATGGATGCTCATACCCTTGGTATCTATCAGGTGACTTGAAGCGTGTTTGCGAGATCGACATTGGGATGATCTCCCACTGCTGTTTGACCAAGCAAGTATTTAAGATGAACAAGCAGATCCTCGCAAACCTTGGTCTGAAGATAAATGTAAGGTTGGTGTTCTTGTTGTGTTTTGTGCATTTTCTTCAGTTGCCGAGTCTAAGACAACCTTCTTTTCTCAAACGTTTGGGGAAGGAACACTGTGCTGCCTGATGCAGTGTCAAGGTGCATCCCTTTGGTCAGCGAGAGGCCAACGATCATATTCGGAACCGCTGTCACACACCACCATTTAGCGAAGACAGCAGCCCTTCCATCGCTGGAGTAAGTTGAATAATCTCATTCATCCTCCATGTTTAGTGACTTGTTGTTCTTGTCGATATCTGTGGATGTATTTGCTAAAAAAACAGTGATCTGCAGTTCTGCACTGCAGTCCCTCACCAACAACCTCTGCTCAGTTATTTGCTATCCTGTTGTAGATAGATGCACGTGTGTTTTCGTCTTTGGTTGTGCTAATTCTGGTTACAGAATAGATAGGAACAGAGTGTGATGTACTTACCATGAGTTGTTCTTCAAGGGCAAGGAGGAGGACTAAATGACTGGCAAGCTGGGACCAGTAGCTGAACGACTTAGAAGCTGGAGATCCTAGGGGCAACAGAGACGTGCCGTAGCCTCGCCATCTAGCTAGCTGCTTCTCCCTTTTTGGTAATAATGATCAATTGTGCAATGGTAAGTTTCCTGTAGCTTATGAAAGCCACTTTGAACTCTGATTAACTAGATGTTTTGTTTTGCGTCTGTGTAGTTTGCACAATTTCTTGAATGCCCTTGCCCCTGAAATCTTCTAGCTATAACTAGCTTCTTCTTGTTATTTTTTATATGATTCAATGCAATATATGTTGCCTAGGATAATTTCTGTTTGCTGCCTTATTGATGCTTGCCGAATTGTTGCTTGAGTTGGAAATTGTTTCATCAACTCCATCTTTTAATACGAAAGATATATAGTTCTAGTTAAACTTCATGTACATGGTGGTCCTTTCTAGTAACTGTATTTGATACTCCACAACTCAGCTGTAAGCTATTGGAATTATCCTTGATATGTTGTTTCGCTAATTTTTTTTTCACTTGGATTTCTACTGAATGCAGTTAATATGTCCTGCTGTTGGTCCTGAGCGGCATGCTACAATTTTGTTTGAGGTACTATCTTTTTATGACAGCAAGATGGTCCTTTATAAGAAAAAGAAATCATAGCCTGCAAAGACATGTTTATTAGAGTGAGCAATCTTTTCCTGATGCACTAATTCAGTTAATGATCTCCTCTAAAGTGGGTAATCTACTTTGGGCTGTGAACTCGTGACCTTGTTAATTACTTGATCACTGCAGTAAGGCTAGTCAAATTATTCATTGATTTAACATTCTACCATGTGAAGGTTAGTTATTTTTTTAACCAATGATAGTTCTAACACGTGTAGTCTCTTGAACCCTTGCACCGAATGAATTGCTCATCGTTTCGTTTATATGGCTATTGGCTTATCTGTACTTTGCGTGGATTTGATTTCATCGTGTACTTTGGAATTGAATTACTAGACAATTTCCGTTCTAGCTCTGTGTGCCTCTGATGCCAACCATTGTTGCTTTGTTCACTGCTATGTGTGCCTCTGATGCCTAGTTCAGAGAAACGGCAAATCCATTTGGAAGGAGGGAGAGATCCTGAGTTATTAGCGTTAACCACTAGTGTTTTTTCTTGATAGGCGTACATTTACCTTGTTTGTATGGATATCTCTGCCAGAATCCCATTCATGATTTGAAAATACTTGTTAAACTGAACCATGTATATTCGAAGTTCTTCCTAAACCCTAAACGAGAATAGTAGTCAGTATACTGGTTGTACCTCAAACTCAAGTTTCAAGAAAGGAAACCAATTAACTACTGTTTCACACATTTGTGCATACCATTCTTGTCTAACTCTGTTTTCTGTGTGTCCTAATGAAACCAGTTCTTGTATGCCTAACTGGCCACTCTACAATTTTCTTCATGTCCTCAATTTTTGTAACTGGCAGCTCCTACAAGACCTGGTGATGTGCTGTCCGTGGCGGACATTTGGCTTCGACTACTTGCTGCATTGAGTTCACCACGCCTCAACCACAGCCACAGTGGCCTCTTCATCATCTTGACGGTTTAGGTGAACTACTGCTTCTCCTGGATTCTGGCGCCGGATTCTAGTATGACATATTTGCATTGTGTGACGTTATATACCTGGGGCTGCGGTTATCATTGTTTCATAGTTAAGTTTTGGTACAAGGTTGGTGAAAGACTTTTCTCCTAGTGACTTCCAGGAAGTTCTAGGTTGCTGCAATGTCGTGCCTGAACACAGTTTGATATCTAGCTCTGTGTGTTGTGTAGTGAATTTTCAGATTGATGTCCGGCTGGTCTAGCAAGTTGCTGGCCATTTTTTTTCTGTAAAATTCGGTACAATAGTAGCTCGATTTTCCTCTGAATTTGTTGACTTGGAACTGCGCAAAAGCGCTGCAACCATTTCACTCCACTAATCTGGTACAATTGCAGCTAGCTAAGATGGATTGATGGCTTCTGTTTTCGGTGTATGATAAATTCCAATGTGTGGCTAGTCTTTTCAGTTCTTTAGCTGTTATTTGTCTCTATGTGTAGTTGGAACCACGCAAAGGCACAAATGCTATGTATTTGCTCTAGAGCTGACAATCTTGTTTTGTTTCTGTGCATGGAACATAAGAAATTATCGATACGTCGGAGACGTATCAACGCCACGGCCTGAGGGGCCGGCGTAGCTGCAGGGCGCGAGTCGGTGCAGCGGTGGTACGCCACCAGCGACGTACGCGCCTCAGAAGGCACGTCGATGGCTAGCAGCGTGGACCAAAGGCGGCGGCGCTGCGACCCGAAGGGGCGACGCAGCGGCAACCCGATGCTCAATCGGTGGTACGCGCGTGCTCGGGGACGTGCTTGGCGGAGACGTGTGCGGGATCGGTTGATCAGACCGATGGCGGCGCTACACGTGCCATGGCGTGGACTACGCGCCGCATATCGGAGTCGTTGGCGACGCTGTCGTTGATGTCCTGGGCATTGACGGGGAAGATGAACCGGTGATGGAGACCGTGTAGACGATGGCGGCCGGCTGCGACGCAAACGGTCCCATGTGCATCGCGTGCAGGCGTGCCCCACGGTAGATGGAGGTGCGAGGCCTGGTCAACCGGCTCTCGACCGCCCCGGTCGGCCCTGTCCCGGTTGGACCGCTGGACCGGACCAGCCGGCCACAGATCGGCCAAGCTGCTGGCCGGACCAGCCCGGCGGAGCGGCGCGGGCGAGCCGGCGTAGGGCGATGTCCAGGGGCTCCGCTCATCCGCCCGATCAGACCGGCGCTGGACCGGACCAGCGGCCACAGTCCCGGTCAAACCTTGAGTCGGACCGGGGACGCCGAGGCGGGGACGACGTGGGCGAGCCGACCGCGGCCCTACCAAGGCAGCGCTCCAGCCAGCCAGCGAGTCAACCGCGATGGCCGGCTTAGGCGGATGATGGAGGAGAGCGGGCAGATCGGCCGAGGTTACGATGAGCCGCGTGATGACGGCGGTGGATGACTCAATCCGATCTATGATCGGTAAAACCAAAAAGAAAAACGCCGATCGACCGGTGGAGCAAAAAGAAAACCAATCTACGATTGGAAAAAAGGACACGGATGTATCGGCGACGAACCCTCATACGGATTACGCGGCCCCGGAGTAGATCATGGAGATCGATCTCCCGGGGCGGCGCGGGAGGCTGCTGCGGCTAGGTCAAGGAGCGTGCCGCTTGATACCATGTAGAAGGATAGAGAGGGAGAGAGATATGCGGAATATGTTGGATGTATTATTGAGCCTCATGGGCGAGTATATATAGGCGTACAGGGATCATCTTGAAGTGCAAGACAAGACACGAGATCTATCTCTATCCTAGATTACCTAAACCGTACGTATCCTCTAACACTTTCATGCGTATATGGCCATATTTATTTTGATTTTTCCGTTGTTAGGACTGGCTACACGACGAGTGGAGAAATGCCACCTTATTGAAGCTACTATAAGCCAGCACAAAGTAGTAGAAATGTAGAATTATTTCAATGATCTTACAAGTCTACCTGAGTACCAAGGACAAGATGCCACCTTAATGCTAATCTAAATCTTTAGAAGCTTGTACAAATATGTATTTGTTCAACATTTTGAAGGATTTGTAAAATTATTCGCAAAAAAAAAAAAAGGATTTGTAAAATTCGAAGGAACCAATTTTCAACTGTCTACAACTAAATACCCCTCTGTACACATGAAAAAGACACATCGTTAGTCAGAGCATGGAGGCAGCTTCGTCCTTGATGATTGCAAGCACTCAACCGTCTTCTTCACCCGCGTGATTATTTATTTCCTTCCGTACCTCCACAAAAGCTTCAACAATAATCACGACGCAGTCACTCCGGCTCATCGTCGCAGGATGGTCCAACCCCCATTTTGAGAAGCGATCAACCAATTTGTGACCAACCGAAGACCTCTATACAATGTCACAGTTCGTTCGACAAGATTTTAGAAAAAAACAACTTTATCTTGGAACAAGCTCTGTGAGCGACACTTCGTTTGGTGAAACCACAGCCAAGCTGCCACCGCCATGTGAGGCTCCCCGACGTTGTTCCGGGTCGGCGCTAGTTGCTCGGAGACAGAAAGCCGGCTTGGACGGAGCTTGAAGTGCGGCGCCGTCACTGTTAAGGATCGCATTCACGACTGACATCGTAGGCCTGTCTGCAGGGCTCTCCTGAACACACAATAAGCCTATATGAACATACGTCCCTATTTTATCTTCGGCACTACTACTGGTAAGTAACGGGTCAGCGATCTCGAGGATCGTTCCCTTGGTCCAGTGCTCCCATACCTGCACAGGATGGATTGTATTGTTAGAGTGTTATTGTGGCAAGGGGTTTGAATTAGTATTTAGGTAGGGTTTACTGCTTACAAGATCAGTTAGCAGGTCAACACTCTGCTCGGAGTTGTAGGAGGTGCAGTTTCTTCTTCCTGTTATGATCTCTAAGACCAGAATGCCAAAGCTAAACACATCGGACTTGGTTGAATAATGCCCGCGAACAACATATTCTGGTGGCATGTATCCGCTGAAACCACAAGATATGATTACTTAGTGATCTGAAAAATAGGACGGTCTAACTTATTTCTGCAATCCCGCCAGTCCACAGAATTATATCACGGCATGATTGACTTCACTTACAATGTACCAACAACTCTGTTTGTGACATCTTTTGATTGATCCCCTTGAAACAACCTTGCCAAGCCAAAGTCTGAAATCTTCGCATTCAAATCCGAGTCTAACAGAACATTGCTTGCTTTAAGGTCTCTGTGGATTATTTTCAGCTGAGAATCTTCATGCACATATTGCAAACCTCGGGCGATTCCATTTATTATCTTGAACCTCTTCTCCCAATCAAGATCCTTTCTCTTCTCAGGATCTATAAAGAAGTAAGAAACGTCAGTGAGGTTAATTTTGCGCAATTATTATAGATCAGATTTAAATATGTTTTTAGCGCAATGTCTTTAGTTTTTACCAAAGAGAATCGTGTCAAGGCTTCTGTTAGGCATGTATTCGTAGATAACGAGTTTCTCTTGTTCTTCCAAGCAAACTCCAATAAGCCTAACAAGATTTTTGTGCTGAAGCTTCGCAACAAAAACCAGCTCTGCCTTCAACTCTCCTATACCTTGTGTTGAACCAGGGGAGAGTCTCTTCACTGCTATCTCTTGGCCATCAGGAAGAGCTCCCTGTAGGATGCAGTGATTCACAAATAGCAAACATATAAATTCACCAGAAGTCACAAGCAGTCCAAAACAACACAGAACGAGCAACACAATGATACGATTGGCACCTTATAAACAGCACCAAACCCTCCTTCCCCAAGCTTATTTTCTTCTCTAAAGTTCTCTGTTGCAGCTTCAAGTGTTTGCAGATCAAGAATGGATAAATTGATGTTGGGAACGCTCTCCCAGTTCCCGGAATCTGTCCAATGTGACAATTATTATCTATACAAACGAACCCCATTTCAAAAGATGGCAAAGTTTGATCATTAGAATGAACTGCAAAATCCATTGTCTGGAATGCATAATTATTTTATCCTATATATTTCGATAATTGATATAGTTGAAACTTGAATTGCCTTACAACTATTTTTATATTTTTTTTATTAAAGAGTTGGACCCTACCTATTCTCCTTCGTTTAATGATCTGCAATCTTGATAACTTACATGGTAGTATCGGCAATATTTGTTTTCTTCTCCAGCTCCAGAGACAAAAGCAGAGAAAAGTGGAAGCCAATGCTGCACAAACAACAGCCAGTGCAACGGCTAGGATATGTGCAATTGTACTTGGTTTATTTTTTCTTCCTCCTGTAAAATGACACTAGAGTTAAATCACTTGACTACATGAAATAGGTCTATTAGTGTCTAATATAAATGTATATTTGCAACATGTACTATATTTAGTATCCACACAATAAACTTAAAATTTGGCTCTCTTCGACAAAGAAGCTCTACGAAAACTTGGTCTGGTGTTCAGAACATCCCTTTGTTTACTCCATCTCATGTGTCTTACCGCTCGAATCTTTCACTTCTTGATGCTCTCAAAAGTATTTACCTGTGTGGCCAGATATGCCTGTCCATTCAGCCATTTTTGAATTTGTTGAAATATTTTGCACACCCTTCTCCATTATGGAACTTTGGATGAATTGGTCAGGGCATCAATTCAATATGTAATCAGAGCTAAGTTGTCTCAACTTCAAGACCTGACCAACGCAGTAGTCGAATAAAAATTTCTGCCGACTTTCATCCATCTCACCACAATGGTCAGCTGAAACCTAGGAGTGGCAGGGAGTGTTGAAATATAATGTCCAACTTTCATCACCAGTTCAGACTTATGGGTGAATTCATCAATTCAATAGAATTTTCCAAAGATTTTTGAGAATTCTAATCCTTTGGATGCGTCTTCTATGTAGGCTGTTTGATTTGAACGAAAGTAAACATAAATTATGTGTTCAAGATGGTTTGAAGATCAAATTATGTGTTCAGCCTAATTTTGCGTCCTAGGAATCGTCTATATAGGCCCTAAACTTGTAAGGTATTTCAACGAATGTGCAGGTCTCCATCACCTGAGCTTCAATTTACTAGTAGTAGTAGCTAGGAAAATGTACTCCAGTATAGTTTTATTCCCTCCGATCCATATTACTTGTGCTAAAATAGATGTATCTACAGCTAAGATGTGTCTAGATACATCTATATTAGCGTCAAGTAATATGAATCGGAGAAAAAATATTGAAATCTGCAACTCACCTGCATCTGGGACTATCGGTCGATCACCATCCGGCGAAGGCGCAACGGCCCATGCCGGCGCTTTGAGCTGCAAAACCGGATTGCCGAGGAAGGGAGGATACACCTCAAACCGGTAGTTGCACCGTAACCCCAGGATCTGCCCTCCCCGCCGCCTGCTGAAATGCTTTGGCATGACCCTCGTTATTTTCTCCAGGCAGTCCCTGCACTCGGCCGGTCCAATGTCCGGCCGGCACTGCGCCATCGCGTAGATTTTCGGGACGCTCACGTCGAAGTCCTGTACTCCTGTGCCGAACCGCATGGAGGAGTTCATGGCGGCGTAGTCCGAGACCGCAGCAAGGAGAACACCCACGGCGGCGTCGAAGGTCGCCGCCGGAGAGGCGACGCTCGCCCCGTTGGGTACGATCTGCCGTTTGGTGTTGTCGGCGGAAGCAAGGAAGTTCTGGTAGGAGAAGCGGAGGTAGCAGCGCTCGTAGTAGACGGTGGCGTCCATGTTGTAGGGACACGCCTGCTGCGCGTCCCGGAAGGCGTTGCCGATGCAGTCGGCGCAGGCGGATGCGTTGGCGGTGTCGCCGCGGCAGAGCGTGAGCGCGTACACCGTGTTCGGGATGGCCCCGGCGGAGCCGGTGGAGAAGAGGGTGGGAGACGAGGAGGCGTTAATGGGGAGGACGGAGGAGAGCTGCTCTAGGTTTGATTGGAATTCGCTGTTCGCGGTGTAGTTCCGGCTCCTCCTGTCGCATTCTTGCCGCAGCACGTCGCTGGAGACGAGGTGCGCGTGAAAGGGGACGACGAGGATGCAGAGGTAGCACCAGAGTTTTTTGTGCGAGATCATGGTGATATGTAGGCGCGCAGGTGGTGGTGGTGTGGGTCTGAGACGAGAAGATAGAGCGGGTGCAGAAGATACAAGGAATGTTTTGACTTTGGTGCACGTGTAAACTGAGCCGGCGGAGGGAAGGCATGACTGGTCCTGCAACCGAGATCAGCACGGTAGCATGCATGCGTGGAGTTAAACGCGCCGGTGCCCACCAGTTAGAGGAAGAAGCTCCGGGACATCGAGGCGTTCACCGAGCTAGCTGTGCGCGCGTGTGCCGCTGCTCCCTTTCTCCTCTCCTAGAATTAATCACGCTGGGATTCACGTGACGCTGCTACATCGATCGAGTCGATGGCGTCCACGGGATTACCGCGGGACCCAGCACAGCTGTACTCCACGAAGCGCAATAAATATACAAGTTCTTTTCTTTTCTTTTCTTTTCTTTTTATTGGCCATCTGAAATTGAATAGTAGGCTTTTTGGTTTCTCTCGCCCGAGAAGGAAATCGAAGAAGCGCTCCGAAATCCGATACGACCACGTCTCCATCCATCAAGTACTCCAACTTTCTCTCCGATCCCTTCGTCCTAGGTGCATTAGCTTCCACTTAATTACTCCCATCGTACGTGTGCGTATATTCTTTTTTTTTTCTCTTTTCAAAATTTCTCCAAATTAAGAATAAATCGCATGTGTGAGGTTTCACGTGTTCCTCGATCTCCAAAATACCCATCTACTATGTCGACCCATAAAATCGGGCGGAGTTTCCGTTGGTCTTCCCCGCGCGCGGTAATTAATCCTCCCGCTCCAAACGTACTACTAATCCTATCCCCATCACATTTTCCTAGTAGAGATACACTGCCTGCTTGGGTCATGCATGGACGACAGTCTTTTTACGGAGCAGTTAGAGGGACGCGCATGGCAGGTTAATTACACAGGAAATTAACGACACGTAAAATACGGAGTACTCCGTATTATTATTCATTCACGGAAATAATCAATTTTATGAGACCCAGTCCACAAATCAAATCAACCAACTCAATCTACTACCACCCGGAGTACGTATTTTCGTTTCAACCATCACTTAATATACGAGCCTCAAAATTTACGGCCTATTTGGCTCCACGAATCAATTGCATCTCCTTGGTTTTTTGAGATAACAACTGCTGGAATTCAACAATAGCGAAACCGATTACAAACGACTCCATAAAAATAGAAAAATACAATATGGACTCACAAGACCACACACCGTACTCCCAAATCGCAATCAAGCCCATCGTCCTCATCGTCACCACCCAAGTATAGAGACCGAATCCGGAAGCCGCCCGTCTTCAGACACCATCGAGTCACCGCCGCCACCTTCGCCACATTGGGCTTTGAACACCGCAGGAGTGCCCACCCCGAGGGGTGAGAGCTAATAATATTTTCCAGACCATCGGGCAGGCGGGAGCTGGTGGAGACCAAGCAGAACCTCCAATCCACGGACCCTGAGCAGTAGGTCCCAACCATCAACGCCACGTCAATCCACCTCCTTCCCTCACCACCGTGGCCGGCCGAAGGAAGCTTCACGACGCGACAGTCGCATCTCAAAAAAAAAGACCCTAAAAACCCTAACGAGGAAGGCGATTGTACCGTCCCCTTCCACTCCCTCACCACCACGGCCGGCCGAGGGAAAGACAACAGTAACAACAGCCCTCCGACTCCCAAAGCTCCACGGCAGAGTCGACAGACGACCGTGCCCGGAGAAACCACCTTCCCCAGATCCACAGATCTGAGAGGAAACCAGGCCAGCAGCTCGCCGGCGCCGCCACACGTGGCCTTGCCAAGATGGGGACCGAGCTCCAGCACCTTTATTCTGACGCGACGCCACCTCCGCCATCTCGGCATCTCCTTGGTTAGTAGTGTGTGCCTGCCTGCCTGCCATTATGTTTTTCTTTTCTCGCTACTACTGTACCTGACCTACAAGCTTGAACATGACTGAGAGAGATGCACCTACGGCGACCAGACCCAAGCAATCATGCAATGGATCGTGCGTTCTAGTGTTGAACCCAAGCAATCAATCAATCACCGATCCTCTCTCTTATTTTTTTTCTCGCTCCTATCGAATGTGTGGCAACACAAAGTTACAACGTAACAAATAATAATGTCGATCACAAACAATGTTACTCTACCGAAATCCTCATGTGGAGGATTACAACATCAAAATGAACTCGATATATCCTTGCACAAGAACAAAACATGGTCAGCTCTAGACCAAATTTAGCAACAAGCTCCAAGCCCAGGATAGAAACACCCACGGCTGATGTTTCTACCGATTCACATGGCATCATCAAATGATGGAGTACAAGTCTTTGATAAGAATCTACAGCGCCCTTAATGACGATCCTTTGTGCTACCACAAAACCGGAGATCACAAGGGTGAACCAGAGGCTTACCGGAGAGAGATGTTCCACAGACGAGCTCAACCGTCACAGACAGCGTGGAAGCACCACCTGAGCAGGAACGGCCAGGTCACGCCGGACAAAACCGCCGACAATTTGGAGCAGCTGGATTCAAGCAGCACCGCATACACATGTGTGCACCCTCCCGTATCAAAAGAAGTTTGCATATTAGAATACAATAAATGAGTATAATTAAGCTACTATGCAAAATTAATGAACTATATCAAACAAACACACCAAGCTCAGTATGTGCAACACGTACACTGATCACAAGATCATCTGTAGCTCACAACAATACTATACTATACAAATAACGGAAAGATAGCGATAATTTAACTGGACCTTCCAGTTCCGCGTTCAGAAAGAGAGGGGTGTCACATAGTTGCAAACAATACAGTGGCATTTTATTACAAGATCTGAATCAATCACAAATTCAGTTGAAGAAATACAGAAGCAGAGCCAAAACAGAACCAAGTTTATTTGGTTGTTCTTCATAAAGAAATGGACGAATTCCTAGATATCAAGCATTTCCATTATGGATAATGATATGTATGTGCAACTACAAGAATCTACATCTGGAATGGAAATTAGGGGCGATTGACTCAATCATGAACATGATACGGCATCTTGGAACATGACATGAAACAAAAGATTACTTGCCCACTCTTTACTCATTCATAACCCCGAAACACGCTTGCACCAAACATGCATGGCAACATGTACCAAACCAAGCAGAGAATGGTGGTGGTGTGGGTAACCTGGCAGATAAGCTCAAATTCAACATGAAAAAGATTATTTTTTTTTCCAAATTCCACTCACTGTTAAGCTGATCAATTGATTAAAAAGAGGTTAACGAGTCAAAATTTCTAAACCTCAGTAGCATAGCAATGTACCCACAAATGCAATTAGTACACTAACATCAGGACAGCAGCTAGCAACTAAATTAAACCCCTCCTATCCTAACTATCACAGGCCAAGGAACGAAATCACTACTTGCCAGCCAAAGCCTAGATTACAAACTGTCATATCAACATCTCCATGTCCAGAGCACACAACAAGCACCCGTCCATTTTTCTCTCTAAAAAAAAAAGCACCTTGAGGAGATAAGCAAGGAAGCAGAAGCTCACCCAAAACACGGAGACACAGAGGAAGACCATCGCTTGCCGCCATCACATGTCAGCGAGGACAAAGCTTCTAGACTGCAAGGACTACAACCTCTCATGAGGCTCGGGAGGCTGCAAGCACGGAGCTGGTGGCGGCATGCAGCAGGACACCGCACTCCACTGGCCGCCTTCTCCTCTCCTGCAGGCAGGCTCTCCTGACCTTCGTCTCCGGCCGTGAAGAACGAGTACGGCAAACTGGAGCTGCGCGTTGTGGGCGACGGGCCTCCGTGGCTCGCGCTGCCGCCGGCGCACCCACACCGGCGTTCAGCAGGCTCCCCGGCCACGCGCGCGAGGCCGGCACCTACCAACGCCCTGGACCAAGCTGATCGACTCGGTCCGACCAGCTCGACGGTGCCGCGCGCATGGATGCACGCGTGCGCCGGCGAGCCAGCCGGCCACGTCGCCAGCGCCTGAGCTGCGCCATCCCTCCCGTCGGTGAGTCTTGGACGGCGGCGTCGATCTAGTGCAGGGGGCTCGGAAGCTGGTGGAACTGGGGGCAGAAGGAGGAGGAGGGAACGGCGGAGGAGAGGAGGGCCAGAGCAGGGCGAGACGGGGCGGCGCCGGAGAGGAGGACGTGGCCGGCGCTCGATCTGAGAGAGGTTCGGTGGGGGAGGGGATGCGTTCGATCTGGTTCGCTTTGTTCGGGCCCGATCTGGAAATGGCCCAAAAGTTGATATGGGCTGCAGACCACGCTAGCTTCTGTTTGCGGTTCACCTCAAGTGTTCCCGCCTCTTTTTTCCTTTATAGTTTTGGTTGGCGCTTCTTTTGCACATGAACATACCTACACGGCTACACGTATGGATTTATGCACTCATCTGTCTTTTTTTCCGGGAAGGGCACCTTCACGTACTCACTGTCTTGTGCATGCATGGAGAGACTCCGGGGCACGTACACACGGGAAGGTGCGTTCGGGTGGGCGAGGTTCACATTGCCACACCACACCTCGCCTCTACAGTCCGGTTGGCGTGACTCACCACTATATATCAAGATTGGTCCCGTCGTCGACACCATGACAAGAATCGAGCGAGGCCCCGGAGGTTGCGATGCCGAGACGACCAAGTGCAAACCTGCTTGACCACGGTGCGAGTGCAAGACATCCACGTCGACGTGAATACGGGAACTTGGGGGACATTACGTTGCCACAACATCAATCGATTCGAAAGCATCACACACTACCCCGCCAAGATGTAATTCTACCATGGCTCGAGCGAGGAGGACAATAGGAAGGGAGACATGAGGGGTCCGATTTATCGGTCCTGGCCACGATGCCCGGCAAGTAGAGACGAAACAACAAGATGAAAAAAATAGAAACCCTAGGTAGTTGCCACTCGAACATCACCTTGATGATATCCCACACACACAACTTGTACAAAAATACATAAATGGAGAATCTCCGGAACTCGAAATTCCTAGCATGTCTCCATGACGACAAAACGGCACATGAAAAGATATTTAATAACTATCATTTCATGCACACAAAACTGAGAACACGGGACCCCATAATAGTGCATATAGCCCTCAAAAAAGTCAAAATTATTTCTATGTAATCATGTTTTGGTAGCTGGGACATTGTGTCTTACGGAGATCCTTCCTTCGTCTTAGGTATAGGGTCTGTGTTGTACAAGGTGGTAGCCATTTTAGGTTTCTAAACAACTCTATGTTTATACTATAATAGGTCAAAGGAACGTGACCAAACAAAAGAGGCCAAGTTCTTACAAGAGCTAGGTCGGTGGCCTCAGAGTGAGAATTTTTTTATTAAGTTCAGTACCTTCTTGCGGGATAGTCCTACTTGTGAAACAACTACCACTTCAAAGTAGTTTACACTACTAGAAAAAGGCCTATAGATGCAAACATTATTGCCGGCGCACCAAAAAAGGTGCCCGCCGGTGCTAAATACTACATGCGCACCATGATTCGAGCGCGTCGGTGATGACCCAATACCGCCGGCGCACAAAAAAATTTAGAGCGCCGGGGAGGGTGAACCAGGTTCCAGGCCAAGTTGAAAATCGGAGCCACCTTCTTACTGTCGGCGCACCACCATGTAGGTGCAAAAATAAACTAGGACTTGATTGCTTTCATGTTTTGAACATAGGGGCTGCTTGTAAAAGTGCCCCCGCGAGGCTTCTTTTTGGTTTCCTGGAAAACTTAATGCCGGCGCACTAGGTAGGTGCGTCGGGGATAAGTCGTGTTACCGCCGGCGCACTAGTTGGTGTGCCGGCAGTAGCCCGTTATCACCGACCCGTTCCCACCGGCTGGTGCTGGTGCGTCAGCAATAGCCAAATTTGGTGCGCCGGCAATAGGCGTTTTTCTAGTAGTGTTATTGACGTTTCTTAAACCCCTTATTAGGACCCCATGCAAAATAATAAAGGTTTGGGACTCTTGCTTGTGCGATTTCATGCGAAACCATATTATGTGGGCCCCACAATGTTTAGCCCATGGTTTTTTAATAGAATGTGGTTATCCCAAATGACTTTACTCTTTATTTTAAGTTATCGATCTAGATCTGTACAACATTTGTGGTATAGCTCTAGGGTTTTCAGAAGACGATGCCACTTCAAAGAGTTGTCTAGGGTTTAGTGCGTAAGGTTTATGATATAGGTTCATGCATGTTCTATGGTGTACTATTTAGGTTTAGGGATTAAGATCTAGATCTAGGGGCTAGTGTATAAATCCAGGGTTAAGGTCTATGGTATAGTTAGGTTAGATTTAGGGTTAAGTTCTATCATCGCACAAGAGATGTGCATAAAATAATTCCTAATAACACACCATAACATCACGTGTACATGAAATGAGAGATAATAACATGTCTTGGCATGAAATTAAGACCATAATAGCATGTACTAGATTTTCCTCTTTACCACCGTCTTACGTTATCCAGATTAGGTGTAGGCCAACGATAGTTTTTGGCACAATTTCATGTGCTCCCCTCTTTCATGTTCCGCGGAGCAAAAATAAGCCTACCTTTATAGTGATTTCATGTGATTTTCCTATTTGTTAGAGAGTATGGCATAGGAATAAGACCAAGTCAAAAAAGAGGCTAAGTTGTTACAAATATTTGTTCAGTTGCTTTGAAGTGGAAGTGTACGCACCAAGTCTAGAAACTTCACACGACATGTCTGTTTGGTGAAGGACTATGACTATCTAAGCAAAAGTCGAGAGGACTATATGACTATCTCATCGAGTTATTGTTTACTTCTAACAATTGATTTTATTAACTCACACTCAAATTAATATTTTGGTAATATAAACTATATTGAATAGGTTTAAAACCCCTTGTTAGGATCCCATGCAAAATAAGAATGGTTTGAGACTCTTGCTTGTGTGATTTCAGGCGAAATCCTATTATGTGGGCCTAGCAATGTTTAGCCCATGGTTTTTTTTAATAGAATGTGGTTATCCCAATTGACTTTAATCTTTATTTAAGTTATAAGGGTACATTCTACAATTAGGGTCGATCTAGATCTATACTACATTTGTGGTCTAGGTCTAGGGTTTTCAGAAGGCGATGCCACTTCAAAGAGTTGTCTAGGGTTTGATGTGTAAGGTTTATGATATAGGTTCATGTTCTAAGACTTATGGTGTACGATTTAGGTTTAGGGATTAAGATCTAGATCTATGGGTCTAATGTATAAATCTAGGGTTAAGGTCCATGGAATAGTTAGGTTGGATTTAGGGTTCAAGTTTCATCATCGCACAAGAAATGTGCATAGAATAATTCCTAATAACACACCACAACATCATGTGTACATGAAATGAGAGGTAATAACCGTGTCTTGGCATGAATTTAAGACCATAATAGCATGTACTAGAGATTTTCCTCTTTACCATCGATCTTATGTATCCACATTAGGTCTAGGCCAAAGATATTAGGGTTTACAATAGTTTTTGGCGCAATTTTATGTGCTCCCCTCTTTTGTGGTCCCCAAAGCAGAAACACACCAACCTTTATAGTGATTTCATGTGACCTTCCTATTTGTTAGAGAATATGGAATAGGAATAAGACCAAGTCAAAAAGAGGCTAAGTTTTTACAAACATTCGTTCGGTTGCTATTGAAGTGGAAGTGTTACACTCCAAGTCTAGAAACGCGGCATAGTCTATTTGGTGAAGTGGAGGTTTATAACAACTAGAATATACCCCGCGCGCTGCAGCGGAAATTTTAGGCCGAAAAGTCTTATATGAAAAATATGAAAAATAAAACTAACCACATTATAGATGGGTGTCAACTGTCAAGATAATCCACCAATGTGGCATACCAAAAAAATGATTTGACTACTAACCCCGGATGCCTTTAAATCCTTGTTCAATGGAAATAAGTCCCTTTATGGAAGAAGAACAAAGGTAGAAAATAGAATAATCAAGGTTGTACTCCCATACAATAATCCCTCACTCCCATATGGGTGGCCAAATTAATATTCGCTGCAACTAATTCAAACTGACCTTTGAAATAAAATTCTGGTTGGTACTATTTAGCATTGGAAAAATATTTAGTTAAGTAACCTCCTGGCAACAAAAAAAATAGTAGATGACATATATATGATTTTTTTTTCTTTCAAGAATCCCGCAAACAAATTTAAGAAGTGACAAAGTGGAAGAATAAGTATATGAAACTTTTTAAAGTAGAATCATATAATTGATGTGATTAATATTTGTTCAGGTGGTGAAATCGTTTACCAATGATTTTACATGTACCATATTCTAGTGGAAGGTTACATAAAAGGCTCAAAATGATAATTTCTGAACTGAAACAGAAAGTTTAGCATACACACGTAGACCATGGTAATGACACCATATATTATTTATTCTCGTACAAAGAACACAACCTATGAAGCTTTAAGTTATTACAACGTTTTTCCATTGATCGAAATCTGAATGAGTATTTTAACAACTAGCCAGTTATAAACATGGTCTATGGGTTAGCTAGTTATGCACGATGCGTTCATGAATTCAACAACTAGCCGGCTATAAACATCTATATATCGAGTGTTGCATGCATCAGTAGGCCGCCATGCCGTACCGCGTGCGCCTCTTGCTAGCGCATGCATGTCGCGGTGTGGCTCTGGTCACGCACTCGGACAACAAGTCGACCGTGACGAAAAGGTAGGAGATGTATAGTCGGAGAATCGAAGAGTGCGTGTGTTTGGTTGGCATGGAGACTTTTCTAAGTGAGCATGGGATGAACATAATGCATATATAGTGATATAGGTTAGGGCTTTTCAATCCATCCGCCCGCTATTTGTCTAACACGACGTGGATATGCACAAGGATCCATGCATCGATCCATGAAGAAGTGAATCGGTTCCATTCACGTAGAAGGTAATCAAGAAGTGTATATGTTTACATGGATGACATGATCACGAGCTTGGTGGCTAACCTAGCGAGACACAACTTGCTAAGGTAACACTGATGATTGGCACACAATGATTTCCATCGATTGGATATGACCGTGTCCGCTTACACATGGCCATTAGAATGTACCAACATGGATTAAACTTGACTCGTGTAGGATATTGGCACACACGAGTTTTGCTAGCGTCCTACAACACACCGATGGATGACAGCTTAGCTGAAGCAAAGAGCGTGTTTGTGGGGTGAATAAACGTCTACAAGGAATGGCACCCTATTAATACGCATAATTTCATGGCGGAAATTAAGTGGTAACAACACAGACCCCGATCAGTCGGTTGTTCCGTCCGTTGGTTACCTCATCAATCACCAGGTGACAAATTCGAGAAGCTTGATAAATATACTCCGTAGCAAAAGTCTACAAGGAATGACACCCTATTAATCGGTTGTTCCGTCCGTTGGTTACCTCATCAATCGTCCCAGAGAATCCCCAAGAAAAAGGAAAACCTTTATGAGTAACAAAAAAAATAGGAAAACGAAATTCACGTAAACCACGCACTCACCCAACGCCCTGGCATTCGCATCCCCATTTCTCTTCGCCCGCCTCCGCCGCCGCTCCCCAAGCCTCGCCGCCGCTGCTCCGGCTGACTCCCCTCGCCAACACCGCATCGCAAACCCTAGGAGGCCGGCGGCGATGATGACAGGGCCCGGCCTCCGCGCGCGCTCGTCCACCCACATCGCGCCCAGGAGCCACGGCGGGCCTTGATCGCCGGAGCGCGCGTGCGTCGCTAGAACGACGCGAGCGGCTCCGTCAAGATCGCCTGCAGGCGTCCACGCACATGCGTCGGTGGCCAAGGGAGGGCACCAGGAGCCCAAGTCCCTGGCGCTGGTGGCCAGGAGATGCGGCGCCGTCCTTCCGTCCCGTCTTCCTCTGTGATGCGGCGCCTCTGCTCCGCCCGTTCGTCCCCTCCAGGGTGCTCGCCCGCTGGTGAGCCCCTCTCTCGTCCCTCATCTTCAGAGTGTTGAGTAGCGTTGCAGGACGAACCGATCTATTCTTACAGGACGCTGCACGCGGTCCTAGGAATACTCGATCTTGCGCTGTTTCACAATTGAATATTGCAATTTTTATGTCCAGAACCAAGCTTCTGTATAAGAAGATGATGTGTTGCCTCTTATATCTTAGGATTTGATCATGCTTCAGCAGTGTTTGATCACATATGCAGCCTCCTAAATTATGTGATAAATAGTTTGATCAAGCTTGAAGAATTCTCAACATGTATTTCTCAGTTGTATTTAGGATTTTGCTCTGTGTCCAGGAAGTGTCCTAGATGTGTTGCACGATTGCAGTAATATTGTTGTTTAGATTCAAAATTTAAGAAGTTGTTTTCTTGTCTACATCGTCTAGCTTGTGATGATGTATAACTACTAATGCTTGTATGTTGTCAAAACATTTGGAATTTTGTTATCCGGAACCAAGCTTTTGTATGAAAAGTTCATAATGTTGCCTCCTACATTTTAGGATTTGATCATGATTCTGTAGCGTTTGACTGCATTTATGGCCTCCTAGATTCGGTTATAGAAGTTGTAATCAAATAATTCTTCTGTACGTTGGGCTTGATCACATATATGATTCTGTAGCGTTTGACTGCATTTATGGCCTCCTAGATTCGGTTATAAAAGTTGTAATCAAATAATTCTTCTGTACTTTTGAGCTTGATCACATATATGTTGTACTTGAAAGGCATCATAATAACTTATTTCGTCTGCTTTTGCTTTTGTCTATTTAACTATGTGTATTTAACAATCTGGTATGATCATCATGAATCGAATCATTATACTTAATGCTTAGGAATGTTTCCAACATGTAAAGATAACTTTGTTGAAATGAGAATCTATTCTTTTATATGATGAAGTTTTTGTTTCCACAAACATCTTAAATGAACAATATGACTGTTATTTTGGATTGCAATCTCTCTTTCATAATTAAGGAAGTCAAACTTGCGATGAAGATTAGTTGAAAATTTTCAGACGAAGAATAGTATCGGCAAACAGCTTTTTCGTTGACTGACAGGGCAATATATTGATCTCTTGTTTATACTTTGTAATATACGTGTATCCTCTTATGTCCTTTGCCATTGAGTCTGACTTTGTGGTTCCTTTCTTGTAGGGTCTGAATATGTTTTGGGCGTCGTGGAGAAGGTCAGGCGTACCGTGGACGCTGCCATTCAGGACCTCATCGACATTGCCTTCAAAAGGTACTGTCTTTTGCCTCGCCAAATCCCGCCCTGCTATTTGGTCTCTGTACTTGCTGAAATGATGTCCAATTTGGCACCACAAGCCGGAAGGGCCTCCGTGGCTGCTCACACCACCTATCCCACGAGTTCCGCAGCAAAGTCGAGTTGTCGCTGTTTCGCTGCCAAGCCTTGGATGACCAGGACTTCCTACATCAGGACCAGCATCACCATCAAGAGGCTCAAAATAGTGGTGGGGCGGAGGTACGCCAAGAGGTGCATCTAGAGTCAGATAAGAGCTCTTTTAGAGGAGACATGTCAACGCCTGCATGATCTGGAGCGTGACCTACTTTGGGTATAGCATTTCTTCTTTCCATAGTGTTGTTGGGCCGTTACCATCTTGTATGTGGAAAGTAAGCAATCAGATGCTTATGAAAAAAACAATTTTATTTTGTGTGTCTACAGATGGTGAACCACAATTCTTTATCACGATGATCCTTACGCAACAGATTATCGGGCGTTGGTTGAGGCATGGGTTTTACCTGCTCCTTGGGTAAGTAGAACCTGAATCTTGCTGACACAATGTCTGAAAATTCTCGATCTTGTGCCCTTATCCCTTCTCTGCTACTGATCCTGTTTTGTAAAATTGCTATGCTTAAACATACCTCATAAGTGGTTGTAACGCTTTCAATGACTCCTCCTTTTGTTTATATCCATGCAGCTTAAGTACAACGAGACCGGCAGAGAGAAGGATTGCTTGCCTAGAGTTGGCCAATGGAATATGATGAACAATGTAATTAATACTACATCAAAGTACTGCATCTATGCCACAACATTGGCCAAGTTATATCTACATCAAATATATGGCCATTGTTTACTTTATCTCAAGTCTTGCTGTTCATTTTCAGTTTTCCTTATGTACAAAATGGTCAGCGGTGGTAGAGTCAGGAGCTAGATGTGTGTAAATTTTTCCCGAAACGTGCAGGACAACGTTGCCAGGGTTCTGCCTGTGAACTTGCTCGCATGTGCCAGGCCTCAGGAATGGCAAGTATCCCTGGAATGATTCTTGCACATTGTACATGCCACGTTTTTTTTCATTGTAGTTGTTGTTCACAACAGTAACAGTTTTACTACCAATTATAGGACTTTGCTCTGGAGCAGGTTCTTCCGGCTATATACGTGCGTCCTAGTCAGGTGGAGCAAACTCCAAAGCCAGGTTCCATGATGCGATGACCATACTTGGACCGCAGCAGAAGGTGCTCAAGTTGCTTATTGAAATACTTCCTGCTAACAACGGTTCACTTTATGGTATGTGAACTTTCAATCACATTGATTTCTGTACACTGTTAGAATTCTTCTGTAGTTTGAGCTTCACCACATATATGTTGTACTTGAAAGGCATCATAATAAGGCATGTTGTTTGCTCTTGTCTTTTGTCCATTTAACAATCTGATATGATCATCATGAATCAAATCATTATACTTAAAGTTTACCAATGTTTCCAACATGTAAAGATAACTTTGTTGACATGCGAATATATTCTTTTATATGATGAAGTTTTTGTTGCAACAAACATTTTAAAGAAACAACAGGACTGTTATTTTTGATTGCAACCTTTCTTTCATAATTAAGGAACTCAAACTTGCGATGAAGATTAGTTGAAAATGGTCAGACAAAGAATAGTATCGGCAAACAGTTTTTTTCGGTGACTGACAGGGAAAGAGATTATCTGTTGTTTTATACTTTGTAATATACTTGTATCCTCTTATGTCCGTTGCCATTGAGTCTGACTTTCTGGTTCCTTTCTTGTAGGGTCTGAATATGTTTTGGGCGTTGTGGAGAAGGTAAGGCGTACGGCGGACGCTGCCATTCAGGACCTCATCGACATTGCTGTCCAAAGGTACTGTCTTTTGCCTCAACCAATCCCGCCCCACTAGAATTATTTGGGCTCTATACTTGCTGAAAAGGTGTCCGATTTGGCACCACAGGCCGGAAGGGCCTCCGTGGCTGCTCACGCCACCTATCCCACGAGTTCCGCAACAAAATCGAGTTGCCGCCATTTTGCTGCCAAGCCTTGGATGACCAGGACTTCCTCCATCCGGACCAGCATCACCATCAAGAGGCTAAAAATAGTGGTGGGCGGAGGTAGGCCAAGAGGCGCATCTAGAGACTAGAGTAAGATAAGAGCTCTTTTAGAGGAGACATGTCAGCGCCGCATGATTCTGGAGCGTGACCTACTTCAGGTATAGCATTTCTTCTTTCCATAGTGTTGTTGGGTCGCTACCATCCTGTATGTGAAAGTAAGCAATCTGATGCTTATCGAAAACACAATTTTATTTTGTGTGTCTACAGATGGTGAACCACAACTCTTTATCACAATGATCCTTACACAACAGAGTTTGGCATCAAGTTCAGTGATTATCGAGCGTTGGTCGAGGCATGGGTTTTACCTGCTACTTGGGTAAGTAGAACCTGAATCTTGCTGACACAATGTCTGAAAATTCTCGATCTTGTGCCTTTATCCCTTCTCTGGTACTGATCCTGTTTTGTGAAATTTCCATGCTTAAACATACCTCATAAGTGGCTGTAACGTCTTTAATGACTTCTCCTTTTGTTTAGATCCATGCAGCTTAAGTACAACGAGATCGGTAGAGAGAAGGATTGCTTGCGTAGAGTTGGCCAATGGAATATGATGAACAAGGTATTAATACTACATCAAAGCGCTGCATCAATGCCACAGCAGTGGCCAATGTATATCTACATCAAATATATGACCATTGTTTACTTTATCTCAAGGCTTGCTGTTCATTTTCATTTTTCCTTATGTACAAAATGATCAGATTTGGTAGAGTCAGCAGCTGGATGTGTGTAAATTTTGTCCAAAACGTGCAGGACAGCGTTGCCACTGGGTTCTGCCGTGAACCTGCTTGCATGTGCCAGGCCTCAGCAATGACAAGTATCCCTGGAATGATTCTTGCACATTGTAAATGCCACATTTTTTTCATTGTACTTGTCGTTCACAACAGTAACAGTAGGACTTTGCTCTGGAGCAGGTTCTTCCGGCTATGTACATGCGTCGTGGTCAGGTGGAGCAATCTGCGAAGCCAGGTTCCACGATGCGATGGCCATACTTGGACCGCAGCACAAGGAGCTCAAGTTTCTTATTGAAATACTTCTGCTAACAACGGCTCACTTTATGGTATGTGAACTTTCAATCACATTGATTTCTGTACATTGCTAGACTGAATGTTTAAGCCAAATGGATGCTCATACCCTTGGTATCTATCAGGTGACTTGAAGCGTGTTTGCGAGATCAACATTGGGATGATCTCCCACTGCTGTTTGACCAAGCAAGTATTTAAGATGAACAAGCAGATCCTCGCAAACCTTGGTCTGAAGATAAATGTAAGGTTGGTGTTCTTGTTGTGTTTTGTGCATTTTCTTCAGTTGCCGAGTCTAAGACAACCTTCTTTTCTCAAACGTTTGGGGAAGGAACACTGTGCTGCCTGATGCAGTGTCAAGGTGCATCCCTTTGGTCAGCGAGAGGCCAACGATCATATTCGGAACCGCTGTCACACACCACCATTTAGCGAAGACAGCAGCCCTTCCATCGCTGGAGTAAGTTGAATAATCTCATTCATCCTCCATGTTTAGTGACTTGTTGTTCTTGTCGATATCTGTGGATGTATTTGCTAAAAAAACAGTGATCTGCAGTTCTGCACTGCAGTCCCTCACCAACAACCTCTGCTCAGTTATTTGCTATCCTGTTGTAGATAGATGCACGTGTGTTTTCGTCTTTGGTTGTGCTAATTCTGGTTACAGAATAGATAGGAACAGAGTGTGATGTACTTACCATGAGTTGTTCTTCAAGGGCAAGGAGGAGGACTAAATGACTGGCAAGCTGGGACCAGTAGCTGAACGACTTAGAAGCTGGAGATCCTAGGGGCAACAGAGACGTGCCGTAGCCTCGCCATCTAGCTAGCTGCTTCTCCCTTTTTGGTAATAATGATCAATTGTGCAATGGTAAGTTTCCTGTAGCTTATGAAAGCCACTTTGAACTCTGATTAACTAGATGTTTTGTTTTGCGTCTGTGTAGTTTGCACAATTTCTTGAATGCCCTTGCCCCTGAAATCTTCTAGCTATAACTAGCTTCTTCTTGTTATTTTTTATATGATTCAATGCAATATATGTTGCCTAGGATAATTTCTGTTTGCTGCCTTATTGATGCTTGCCGAATTGTTGCTTGAGTTGGAAATTGTTTCATCAACTCCATCTTTTAATACGAAAGATATATAGTTCTAGTTAAACTTCATGTACATGGTGGTCCTTTCTAGTAACTGTATTTGATACTCCACAACTCAGCTGTAAGCTATTGGAATTATCCTTGATATGTTGTTTCGCTAATTTTTTTTTCACTTGGATTTCTACTGAATGCAGTTAATATGTCCTGCTGTTGGTCCTGAGCGGCATGCTACAATTTTGTTTGAGGTACTATCTTTTTATGACAGCAAGATGGTCCTTTATAAGAAAAAGAAATCATAGCCTGCAAAGACATGTTTATTAGAGTGAGCAATCTTTTCCTGATGCACTAATTCAGTTAATGATCTCCTCTAAAGTGGGTAATCTACTTTGGGCTGTGAACTCGTGACCTTGTTAATTACTTGATCACTGCAGTAAGGCTAGTCAAATTATTCATTGATTTAACATTCTACCATGTGAAGGTTAGTTATTTTTTTAACCAATGATAGTTCTAACACGTGTAGTCTCTTGAACCCTTGCACCGAATGAATTGCTCATCGTTTCGTTTATATGGCTATTGGCTTATCTGTACTTTGCGTGGATTTGATTTCATCGTGTACTTTGGAATTGAATTACTAGACAATTTCCGTTCTAGCTCTGTGTGCCTCTGATGCCAACCATTGTTGCTTTGTTCACTGCTATGTGTGCCTCTGATGCCTAGTTCAGAGAAACGGCAAATCCATTTGGAAGGAGGGAGAGATCCTGAGTTATTAGCGTTAACCACTAGTGTTTTTTCTTGATAGGCGTACATTTACCTTGTTTGTATGGATATCTCTGCCAGAATCCCATTCATGATTTGAAAATACTTGTTAAACTGAACCATGTATATTCGAAGTTCTTCCTAAACCCTAAACGAGAATAGTAGTCAGTATACTGGTTGTACCTCAAACTCAAGTTTCAAGAAAGGAAACCAATTAACTACTGTTTCACACATTTGTGCATACCATTCTTGTCTAACTCTGTTTTCTGTGTGTCCTAATGAAACCAGTTCTTGTATGCCTAACTGGCCACTCTACAATTTTCTTCATGTCCTCAATTTTTGTAACTGGCAGCTCCTACAAGACCTGGTGATGTGCTGTCCGTGGCGGACATTTGGCTTCGACTACTTGCTGCATTGAGTTCACCACGCCTCAACCACAGCCACAGTGGCCTCTTCATCATCTTGACGGTTTAGGTGAACTACTGCTTCTCCTGGATTCTGGCGCCGGATTCTAGTATGACATATTTGCATTGTGTGACGTTATATACCTGGGGCTGCGGTTATCATTGTTTCATAGTTAAGTTTTGGTACAAGGTTGGTGAAAGACTTTTCTCCTAGTGACTTCCAGGAAGTTCTAGGTTGCTGCAATGTCGTGCCTGAACACAGTTTGATATCTAGCTCTGTGTGTTGTGTAGTGAATTTTCAGATTGATGTCCGGCTGGTCTAGCAAGTTGCTGGCCATTTTTTTTCTGTAAAATTCGGTACAATAGTAGCTCGATTTTCCTCTGAATTTGTTGACTTGGAACTGCGCAAAAGCGCTGCAACCATTTCACTCCACTAATCTGGTACAATTGCAGCTAGCTAAGATGGATTGATGGCTTCTGTTTTCGGTGTATGATAAATTCCAATGTGTGGCTAGTCTTTTCAGTTCTTTAGCTGTTATTTGTCTCTATGTGTAGTTGGAACCACGCAAAGGCACAAATGCTATGTATTTGCTCTAGAGCTGACAATCTTGTTTTGTTTCTGTGCATGGAACATAAGAAATTATCGATACGTCGGAGACGTATCAACGCCACGGCCTGAGGGGCCGGCGTAGCTGCAGGGCGCGAGTCGGTGCAGCGGTGGTACGCCACCAGCGACGTACGCGCCTCAGAAGGCACGTCGATGGCTAGCAGCGTGGACCAAAGGCGGCGGCGCTGCGACCCGAAGGGGCGACGCAGCGGCAACCCGATGCTCAATCGGTGGTACGCGCGTGCTCGGGGACGTGCTTGGCGGAGACGTGTGCGGGATCGGTTGATCAGACCGATGGCGGCGCTACACGTGCCATGGCGTGGACTACGCGCCGCATATCGGAGTCGTTGGCGACGCTGTCGTTGATGTCCTGGGCATTGACGGGGAAGATGAACCGGTGATGGAGACCGTGTAGACGATGGCGGCCGGCTGCGACGCAAACGGCGTCCCATGTGCATCGCGTGCAGGCGTGCCCCACGGTAGATGGAGGCGGTGCCAGGCCTGGTCAACCGGCTCTACGACCGCCCCGGTCGGCCCTGGTCCCGGTTGGACCAGCTGCTGGACCGGACCAGCCGGCCACAGTCCCGGTCAAACCGGCTGCTGGGCCGGACCAGCGAGGCGGAGGCGGCGGGCGAGCCGGCGTAGGGCGATGTCCAGGGCTCCGCTCATCCGCGGTCAGACCGGCTCTGGACCGGACCAGCCGGCCATCCCGGTCAAACCTGCTGGGTCGGACCCGGACCGCCGAGGCGGGGACGACGTGGCGAGCCGCGGCAGCCTACCAAGGCAGGCGCTCCAGCCAGCCAGCGAGTCAACCGCGATGGCCGGCTTAGGGCGGATGATGGAGGAGAGCCGGTGCAGAGTCGCGCCGAGGTTGCAGTAGAGCCGCGTGATGACGGCGGCGGTGGATGACTCAATCCGATCTATGATCGGTAAAACCAAAAAGAAAAACGCCGGTCGAGCGACCGGTGGAGCAAAAAGCCAATCTGATTGGAAAAAAGACTCGAGGGCAGCGGATCAACGGATCGGCGAACGAACCCTCATCGGATTGCGCGGCCCCGGAGTAGATCATGGAGATCGATCTCCCAGGGGCGGCGCGCGGCGTGCGGCTAGGTCAAGGAGCGTGCCGCTCGATACCATGTAGAAGGATAGAGAGGGAGAGAGATATGCGGAATATGTTGGATGTATTATTGAGCCTCATGGGCGAGTATATATAGGCGTACAGAGATCATCTTGAAGTGCAAGACAAGACACGAGATCTATCTCTATCCTAGATTACCTAAACCGTACGTATCCTCTAACACTTTCATGCGTATATGGCCATATTTATTTTGATTTTTCCGTTGTTAGGACTGGCTACACGACGAGTGGAGAAATGCCACCTTATTGAAGCTACTATAAGCCAGCACAAAGTAGTAGAAATGTAGAATTATTTCAATGATCTTACAAGTCTACCTGAGTACCAAGGACAAGATGCCACCTTAATGCTAATCTAAATCTTTAGAAGCTTGTACAAATATGTATTTGTTCAACATTTTGAAGGATTTGTAAAACGTGAATTCGAAGGAACCAATTTTCAACTGTCTACAACTAAATACCCCTCTGTACACATGAAAAAGACACATCGTTAGTCAGAGCATGGAGGCAGCTTCGTCCTTGATGATTGCAAGCACTCAACCGTCTTCTTCACCCGCGTGATTATTTATTTCCTTCCGTACCTCCACAAAAGCTTCAACAATAATCACGACGCAGTCACTCCGGCTCATCGTCGCAGGATGGTCCAACCCCCATTTTGAGAAGCGATCAACCAATTTGTGACCAACCGAAGACCTCTATACAATGTCACAGTTCGTTCGACAAGATTTTAGAAAAAAACAACTTTATCTTGGAACAAGCTCTGTGAGCGACACTTCGTTTGGTGAAACCACAGCCAAGCTGCCACCGCCATGTGAGGCTCCCCGACGTTGTTCCGGGTCGGCGCTAGTTGCTCGGAGACAGAAAGCCGGCTTGGACGGAGCTTGAAGTGCGGCGCCGTCACTGTTAAGGATCGCATTCACGACTGACATCGTAGGCCTGTCTGCAGGGCTCTCCTGAACACACAATAAGCCTATATGAACATACGTCCCTATTTTATCTTCGGCACTACTACTGGTAAGTAACGGGTCAGCGATCTCGAGGATCGTTCCCTTGGTCCAGTGCTCCCATACCTGCACAGGATGGATTGTATTGTTAGAGTGTTATTGTGGCAAGGGGTTTGAATTAGTATTTAGGTAGGGTTTACTGCTTACAAGATCAGTTAGCAGGTCAACACTCTGCTCGGAGTTGTAGGAGGTGCAGTTTCTTCTTCCTGTTATGATCTCTAAGACCAGAATGCCAAAGCTAAACACATCGGACTTGGTTGAATAATGCCCGCGAACAACATATTCTGGTGGCATGTATCCGCTGAAACCACAAGATATGATTACTTAGTGATCTGAAAAATAGGACGGTCTAACTTATTTCTGCAATCCCGCCAGTCCACAGAATTATATCACGGCATGATTGACTTCACTTACAATGTACCAACAACTCTGTTTGTGACATCTTTTGATTGATCCCCTTGAAACAACCTTGCCAAGCCAAAGTCTGAAATCTTCGCATTCAAATCCGAGTCTAACAGAACATTGCTTGCTTTAAGGTCTCTGTGGATTATTTTCAGCTGAGAATCTTCATGCACATATTGCAAACCTCGGGCGATTCCATTTATTATCTTGAACCTCTTCTCCCAATCAAGATCCTTTCTCTTCTCAGGATCTATAAAGAAGTAAGAAACGTCAGTGAGGTTAATTTTGCGCAATTATTATAGATCAGATTTAAATATGTTTTTAGCGCAATGTCTTTAGTTTTTACCAAAGAGAATCGTGTCAAGGCTTCTGTTAGGCATGTATTCGTAGATAACGAGTTTCTCTTGTTCTTCCAAGCAAACTCCAATAAGCCTAACAAGATTTTTGTGCTGAAGCTTCGCAACAAAAACCAGCTCTGCCTTCAACTCTCCTATACCTTGTGTTGAACCAGGGGAGAGTCTCTTCACTGCTATCTCTTGGCCATCAGGAAGAGCTCCCTGTAGGATGCAGTGATTCACAAATAGCAAACATATAAATTCACCAGAAGTCACAAGCAGTCCAAAACAACACAGAACGAGCAACACAATGATACGATTGGCACCTTATAAACAGCACCAAACCCTCCTTCCCCAAGCTTATTTTCTTCTCTAAAGTTCTCTGTTGCAGCTTCCAGTGTTTGCAGATCAAGAATGGATAAATTGATGTTGGGAACGCTCTCCCAGTTCCCGGAATCTGTCCAATGTGACAATTATTATCTATACAAACGAACCCCATTTCAAAAGATGGCAAAGTTTGATCATTAGAATGAACTGCAAAATCCATTGTCTGGAATGCATAATTATTTTATCCTATATATTTCGATAATTGATATAGTTGAAACTTGAATTGCCTTACAACTATTTTTATATTTTTTTTATTAAAGAGTTGGACCCTACCTATTCTCCTTCGTTTAATGATCTGCAATCTTGATAACTTACATGGTAGTATCGGCAATATTTGTTTTCTTCTCCAGCTCCAGAGACAAAAGCAGAGAAAAGTGGAAGCCAATGCTGCACAAACAACAGCCAGTGCAACGGCTAGGATATGTGCAATTGTACTTGGTTTATTTTTTCTTCCTCCTGTAAAATGACACTAGAGTTAAATCACTTGACTACATGAAATAGGTCTATTAGTGTCTAATATAAATGTATATTTGCAACATGTACTATATTTAGTATCCACACAATAAACTTAAAATTTGGCTCTCTTCGACAAAGAAGCTCTACGAAAACTTGGTCTGGTGTTCAGAACATCCCTTTGTTTACTCCATCTCATGTGTCTTACCGCTCGAATCTTTCACTTCTTGATGCTCTCAAAAGTATTTACCTGTGTGGCCAGATATGCCTGTCCATTCAGCCATTTTTGAATTTGTTGAAATATTTTGCACACCCTTCTCCATTATGGAACTTTGGATGAATTGGTCAGGGCATCAATTCAATATGTAATCAGAGCTAAGTTGTCTCAACTTCAAGACCTGACCAACGCAGTAGTCGAATAAAAATTTCTGCCGACTTTCATCCATCTCACCACAATGGTCAGCTGAAACCTAGGAGTGGCAGGGAGTGTTGAAATATAATGTCCAACTTTCATCACCAGTTCAGACTTATGGGTGAATTCATCAATTCAATAGAATTTTCCAAAGATTTTTGAGAATTCTAATCCTTTGGATGCGTCTTCTATGTAGGCTGTTTGATTTGAACGAAAGTAAACATAAATTATGTGTTCAAGATGGTTTGAAGATCAAATTATGTGTTCAGCCTAATTTTGCGTCCTAGGAATCGTCTATATAGGCCCTAAACTTGTAAGGTATTTCAACGAATGTGCAGGTCTCCATCACCTGAGCTTCAATTTACTAGTAGTAGTAGCTAGGAAAATGTACTCCAGTATAGTTTTATTCCCTCCGATCCATATTACTTGTGCTAAAATAGATGTATCTACAGCTAAGATGTGTCTAGATACATCTATATTAGCGTCAAGTAATATGAATCGGAGAAAAAATATTGAAATCTGCAACTCACCTGCATCTGGGACTATCGGTCGATCACCATCCGGCGAAGGCGCAACGGCCCATGCCGGCGCTTTGAGCTGCAAAACCGGATTGCCGAGGAAGGGAGGATACACCTCAAACCGGTAGTTGCACCGTAACCCCAGGATCTGCCCTCCCCGCCGCCTGCTGAAATGCTTTGGCATGACCCTCGTTATTTTCTCCAGGCAGTCCCTGCACTCGGCCGGTCCAATGTCCGGCCGGCACTGCGCCATCGCGTAGATTTTCGGGACGCTCACGTCGAAGTCCTGTACTCCTGTGCCGAACCGCATGGAGGAGTTCATGGCGGCGTAGTCCGAGACCGCAGCAAGGAGAACACCCACGGCGGCGTCGAAGGTCGCCGCCGGAGAGGCGACGCTCGCCCCGTTGGGTATGATCTGCCGTTTGGTGTTGTCGGCGGAAGCAAGGAAGTTCTGGTAGGAGAAGCGGAGGTAGCAGCGCTCGTAGTAGACGGTGGCGTCCATGTTGTAGGGACACGCCTGCTGCGCGTCCCGGAAGGCGTTGCCGATGCAGTCGGCGCAGGCGGATGCGTTGGCGGTGTCGCCGCGGCAGAGCGTGAGCGCGTACACCGTGTTCGGGATGGCCCCGGCGGAGCCGGTGGAGAAGAGGGTGGGAGACGAGGAGGCGTTAATGGGGAGGACGGAGGAGAGCTGCTCTAGGTTTGATTGGAATTCGCTGTTCGCGGTGTAGTTCCGGCTCCTCCTGTCGCATTCTTGCCGCAGCACGTCGCTGGAGACGAGGTGCGCGTGAAAGGGGACGACGAGGATGCAGAGGTAGCACCAGAGTTTTTTGTGCGAGATCATGGTGATATGTAGGCGCGCAGGTGGTGGTGGTGTGGGTCTGAGACGAGAAGATAGAGCGGGTGCAGAAGATACAAGGAATGTTTTGACTTTGGTGCACGTGTAAACTGAGCCGGCGGAGGGAAGGCATGACTGGTCCTGCAACCGAGATCAGCACGGTAGCATGCATGCGTGGAGTTAAACGCGCCGGTGCCCACCAGTTAGAGGAAGAAGCTCCGGGACATCGAGGCGTTCACCGAGCTAGCTGTGCGCGCGTGTGCCGCTGCTCCCTTTCTCCTCTCCTAGAATTAATCACGCTGGGATTCACGTGACGCTGCTACATCGATCGAGTCGATGGCGTCCACGGGATTACCGCGGGACCCAGCACAGCTGTACTCCACGAAGCGCAATAAATATACAAGTTCTTTTCTTTTCTTTTCTTTTCTTTTTATTGGCCATCTGAAATTGAATAGTAGGCTTTTTGGTTTCTCTCGCCCGAGAAGGAAATCGAAGAAGCGCTCCGAAATCCGATACGACCACGTCTCCATCCATCAAGTACTCCAACTTTCTCTCCGATCCCTTCGTCCTAGGTGCATTAGCTTCCACTTAATTACTCCCATCGTACGTGTGCGTATATTCTTTTTTTTTTCTCTTTTCAAAATTTCTCCAAATTAAGAATAAATCGCATGTGTGAGGTTTCACGTGTTCCTCGATCTCCAAAATACCCATCTACTATGTCGACCCATAAAATCGGGCGGAGTTTCCGTTGGTCTTCCCCGCGCGCGGTAATTAATCCTCCCGCTCCAAACGTACTACTAATCCTATCCCCATCACATTTTCCTAGTAGAGATACACTGCCTGCTTGGGTCATGCATGGACGACAGTCTTTTTACGGAGCAGTTAGAGGGACGCGCATGGCAGGTTAATTACACAGGAAATTAACGACACGTAAAATACGGAGTACTCCGTATTATTATTCATTCACGGAAATAATCAATTTTATGAGACCCAGTCCACAAATCAAATCAACCAACTCAATCTACTACCACCCGGAGTACGTATTTTCGTTTCAACCATCACTTAATATACGAGCCTCAAAATTTACGGCCTATTTGGCTCCACGAATCAATTGCATCTCCTTGGTTTTTTGAGATAACAACTGCTGGAATTCAACAATAGCGAAACCGATTACAAACGACTCCATAAAAATAGAAAAATACAATATGGACTCACAAGACCACACACCGTACTCCCAAATCGCAATCAAGCCCATCGTCCTCATCGTCACCACCCAAGTATAGAGACCGAATCCGGAAGCCGCCCGTCTTCAGACACCATCGAGTCACCGCCGCCACCTTCGCCACATTGGGCTTTGAACACCGCAGGAGTGCCCACCCTGAGGGGTGAGAGCTAATAATATTTTCCAGACCATCGGGCAGGCGGGAGCTGGTGGAGACCAAGCAGAACCTCCAATCCACGGACCCTGAGCAGTAGGTCCCAACCATCAACGCCACGTCAATCCACCTCCTTCCCTCACCACCGTGGCCGGCCGAAGGAAGCTTCACGACGCGACAGTCGCATCTCAAAAAAAAAGACCCTAAAAACCCTAACGAGGAAGGCGATTGTACCGTCCCCTTCCACTCCCTCACCACCACGGCCGGCCGAGGGAAAGACAACAGTAACAACAGCCCTCCGACTCCCAAAGCTCCACGGCAGAGTCGACAGACGACCGTGCCCGGAGAAACCACCTTCCCCAGATCCACAGATCTGAGAGGAAACCAGGCCAGCAGCTCGCCGGCGCCGCCACACGTGGCCTTGCCAAGATGGGGACCGAGCTCCAGCACCTTTATTCTGACGCGACGCCACCTCCGCCATCTCGGCATCTCCTTGGTTAGTAGTGTGTGCCTGCCTGCCTGCCATTATGTTTTTCTTTTCTCGCTACTACTGTACCTGACCTACAAGCTTGAACATGACTGAGAGAGATGCACCTACGGCGACCAGACCCAAGCAATCATGCAATGGATCGTGCGTTCTAGTGTTGAACCCAAGCAATCAATCAATCACCGATCCTCTCTCTTATTTTTTTTCTCGCTCCTATCGAATGTGTGGCAACACAAAGTTACAACGTAACAAATAATAATGTCGATCACAAACAATGTTACTCTACCGAAATCCTCATGTGGAGGATTACAACATCAAAATGAACTCGATATATCCTTGCACAAGAACAAAACATGGTCAGCTCTAGACCAAATTTAGCAACAAGCTCCAAGCCCAGGATAGAAACACCCACGGCTGATGTTTCTACCGATTCACATGGCATCATCAAATGATGGAGTACAAGTCTTTGATAAGAATCTACAGCGCCCTTAATGACGATCCTTTGTGCTACCACAAAACCGGAGATCACAAGGGTGAACCAGAGGCTTACCGGAGAGAGATGTTCCACAGACGAGCTCAACCGTCACAGACAGCGTGGAAGCACCACCTGAGCAGGAACGGCCAGGTCACGCCGGACAAAACCGCCGACAATTTGGAGCAGCTGGATTCAAGCAGCACCGCATACACATGTGTGCACCCTCCCGTATCAAAAGAAGTTTGCATATTAGAATACAATAAATGAGTATAATTAAGCTACTATGCAAAATTAATGAACTATATCAAACAAACACACCAAGCTCAGTATGTGCAACACGTACACTGATCACAAGATCATCTGTAGCTCACAACAATACTATACTATACAAATAACGGAAAGATAGCGATAATTTAACTGGACCTTCCAGTTCCGCGTTCAGAAAGAGAGGGGTGTCACATAGTTGCAAACAATACAGTGGCATTTTATTACAAGATCTGAATCAATCACAAATTCAGTTGAAGAAATACAGAAGCAGAGCCAAAACAGAACCAAGTTTATTTGGTTGTTCTTCATAAAGAAATGGACGAATTCCTAGATATCAAGCATTTCCATTATGGATAATGATATGTATGTGCAACTACAAGAATCTACATCTGGAATGGAAATTAGGGGCGATTGACTCAATCATGAACATGATACGGCATCTTGGAACATGACATGAAACAAAAGATTACTTGCCCACTCTTTACTCATTCATAACCCCGAAACACGCTTGCACCAAACATGCATGGCAACATGTACCAAACCAAGCAGAGAATGGTGGTGGTGTGGGTAACCTGGCAGATAAGCTCAAATTCAACATGAAAAAGATTATTTTTTTTTCCAAATTCCACTCACTGTTAAGCTGATCAATTGATTAAAAAGAGGTTAACGAGTCAAAATTTCTAAACCTCAGTAGCATAGCAATGTACCCACAAATGCAATTAGTACACTAACATCAGGACAGCAGCTAGCAACTAAATTAAACCCCTCCTATCCTAACTATCACAGGCCAAGGAACGAAATCACTACTTGCCAGCCAAAGCCTAGATTACAAACTGTCATATCAACATCTCCATGTCCAGAGCACACAACAAGCACCCGTCCATTTTTCTCTCTAAAAAAAAAAGCACCTTGAGGAGATAAGCAAGGAAGCAGAAGCTCACCCAAAACACGGAGACACAGAGGAAGACCATCGCTTGCCGCCATCACATGTCAGCGAGGACAAAGCTTCTAGACTGCAAGGACTACAACCTCTCATGAGGCTCGGGAGGCTGCAAGCACGGAGCTGGTGGCGGCATGCAGCAGGACACCGCACTCCACTGGCCGCCTTCTCCTCTCCTGCAGGCAGGCTCTCCTGACCTTCGTCTCCGGCCGTGAAGAACGAGTACGGCAAACTGGAGCTGCGCGTTGTGGGCGACGGGCCTCCGTGGCTCGCGCTGCCGCCGGCGCACCCACACCGGCGTTCAGCAGGCTCCCCGGCCACGCGCGCGAGGCCGGCACCTACCAACGCCCTGGACCAAGCTGATCGACTCGGTCCGACCAGCTCGACGGTGCCGCGCGCATGGATGCACGCGTGCGCCGGCGAGCCAGCCGGCCACGTCGCCAGCGCCTGAGCTGCGCCATCCCTCCCGTCGGTGAGTCTTGGACGGCGGCGTCGATCTAGTGCAGGGGGCTCGGAAGCTGGTGGAACTGGGGGCAGAAGGAGGAGGAGGGAACGGCGGAGGAGAGGAGGGCCAGAGCAGGGCGAGACGGGGCGGCGCCGGAGAGGAGGACGTGGCCGGCGCTCGATCTGAGAGAGGTTCGGTGGGGGAGGGGATGCGTTCGATCTGGTTCGCTTTGTTCGGGCCCGATCTGGAAATGGCCCAAAAGTTGATATGGGCTGCAGACCACGCTAGCTTCTGTTTGCGGTTCACCTCAAGTGTTCCCGCCTCTTTTTTCCTTTATAGTTTTGGTTGGCGCTTCTTTTGCACATGAACATACCTACACGGCTACACGTATGGATTTATGCACTCATCTGTCTTTTTTTCCGGGAAGGGCACCTTCACGTACTCACTGTCTTGTGCATGCATGGAGAGACTCCGGGGCACGTACACACGGGAAGGTGCGTTCGGGTGGGCGAGGTTCACATTGCCACACCACACCTCGCCTCTACAGTCCGGTTGGCGTGACTCACCACTATATATCAAGATTGGTCCCGTCGTCGACACCATGACAAGAATCGAGCGAGGCCCCGGAGGTTGCGATGCCGAGACGACCAAGTGCAAACCTGCTTGACCACGGTGCGAGTGCAAGACATCCACGTCGACGTGAATACGGGAACTTGGGGGACATTACGTTGCCACAACATCAATCGATTCGAAAGCATCACACACTACCCCGCCAAGATGTAATTCTACCATGGCTCGAGCGAGGAGGACAATAGGAAGGGAGACATGAGGGGTCCGATTTATCGGTCCTGGCCACGATGCCCGGCAAGTAGAGACGAAACAACAAGATGAAAAAAATAGAAACCCTAGGTAGTTGCCACTCGAACATCACCTTGATGATATCCCACACACACAACTTGTACAAAAATACATAAATGGAGAATCTCCGGAACTCGAAATTCCTAGCATGTCTCCATGACGACAAAACGGCACATGAAAAGATATTTAATAACTATCATTTCATGCACACAAAACTGAGAACACGGGACCCCATAATAGTGCATATAGCCCTCAAAAAAGTCAAAATTATTTCTATGTAATCATGTTTTGGTAGCTGGGACATTGTGTCTTACGGAGATCCTTCCTTCGTCTTAGGTATAGGGTCTGTGTTGTACAAGGTGGTAGCCATTTTAGGTTTCTAAACAACTCTATGTTTATACTATAATAGGTCAAAGGAACGTGACCAAACAAAAGAGGCCAAGTTCTTACAAGAGCTAGGTCGGTGGCCTCAGAGTGAGAATTTTTTTATTAAGTTCAGTACCTTCTTGCGGGATAGTCCTACTTGTGAAACAACTACCACTTCAAAGTAGTTTACACTACTAGAAAAAGGCCTATAGATGCAAACATTATTGCCGGCGCACCAAAAAAGGTGCCCGCCGGTGCTAAATACTACATGCGCACCATGATTCGAGCGCGTCGGCGATGACCCAATACCGCCGGCGCACAAAAAAATTTAGAGCGCCGGGGAGGGTGAACCAGGTTCCAGGCCAAGTTGAAAATCGGAGCCACCTTCTTACTGTCGGCGCACCACCATGTAGGTGCAAAAATAAACTAGGACTTGATTGCTTTCATGTTTTGAACATAGGGGCTGCTTGTAAAAGTGCCCCCGCGAGGCTTCTTTTTGGTTTCCTGGAAAACTTAATGCCGGCGCACTAGGTAGGTGCGTCGGGGATAAGTCGTGTTACCGCCGGCGCACTAGTTGGTGTGCCGGCAGTAGCCCGTTATCACCGACCCGTTCCCACCGGCTGGTGTTGGTGCGTCAGCAATAGCCAAATTTGGTGCGCCGGCAATAGGCGTTTTTCTAGTAGTGTTATTGACGTTTCTTAAACCCCTTATTAGGACCCCATGCAAAATAATAAAGGTTTGGGACTCTTGCTTGTGCGATTTCATGCGAAACCATATTATGTGGGCCCCACAATGTTTAGCCCATGGTTTTTTAATAGAATGTGGTTATCCCAAATGACTTTACTCTTTATTTTAAGTTATCGATCTAGATCTGTACAACATTTGTGGTATAGCTCTAGGGTTTTCAGAAGACGATGCCACTTCAAAGAGTTGTCTAGGGTTTAGTGCGTAAGGTTTATGATATAGGTTCATGCATGTTCTATGGTGTACTATTTAGGTTTAGGGATTAAGATCTAGATCTAGGGGCTAGTGTATAAATCCAGGGTTAAGGTCTATGGTATAGTTAGGTTAGATTTAGGGTTAAGTTCTATCATCGCACAAGAGATGTGCATAAAATAATTCCTAATAACACACCATAACATCACGTGTACATGAAATGAGAGATAATAACATGTCTTGGCATGAAATTAAGACCATAATAGCATGTACTAGATTTTCCTCTTTACCACCGTCTTACGTTATCCAGATTAGGTGTAGGCCAACGATAGTTTTTGGCACAATTTCATGTGCTCCCCTCTTTCATGTTCCGCGGAGCAAAAATAAGCCTACCTTTATAGTGATTTCATGTGATTTTCCTATTTGTTAGAGAGTATGGCATAGGAATAAGACCAAGTCAAAAAAGAGGCTAAGTTGTTACAAATATTTGTTCAGTTGCTTTGAAGTGGAAGTGTACGCACCAAGTCTAGAAACTTCACACGACATGTCTGTTTGGTGAAGGACTATGACTATCTAAGCAAAAGTCGAGAGGACTATATGACTATCTCATCGAGTTATTGTTTACTTCTAACAATTGATTTTATTAACTCACACTCAAATTAATATTTTGGTAATATAAACTATATTGAATAGGTTTAAAACCCCTTGTTAGGATCCCATGCAAAATAAGAATGGTTTGAGACTCTTGCTTGTGTGATTTCAGGCGAAATCCTATTATGTGGGCCTAGCAATGTTTAGCCCATGGTTTTTTTTAATAGAATGTGGTTATCCCAATTGACTTTAATCTTTATTTAAGTTATAAGGGTACATTCTACAATTAGGGTCGATCTAGATCTATACTACATTTGTGGTCTAGGTCTAGGGTTTTCAGAAGGCGATGCCACTTCAAAGAGTTGTCTAGGGTTTGATGTGTAAGGTTTATGATATAGGTTCATGTTCTAAGACTTATGGTGTACGATTTAGGTTTAGGGATTAAGATCTAGATCTATGGGTCTAATGTATAAATCTAGGGTTAAGGTCCATGGAATAGTTAGGTTGGATTTAGGGTTCAAGTTTCATCATCGCACAAGAAATGTGCATAGAATAATTCCTAATAACACACCACAACATCATGTGTACATGAAATGAGAGGTAATAACCGTGTCTTGGCATGAATTTAAGACCATAATAGCATGTACTAGAGATTTTCCTCTTTACCATCGATCTTATGTATCCACATTAGGTCTAGGCCAAAGATATTAGGGTTTACAATAGTTTTTGGCGCAATTTTATGTGCTCCCCTCTTTTGTGGTCCCCAAAGCAGAAACACACCAACCTTTATAGTGATTTCATGTGACCTTCCTATTTGTTAGAGAATATGGAATAGGAATAAGACCAAGTCAAAAAGAGGCTAAGTTTTTACAAACATTCGTTCGGTTGCTATTGAAGTGGAAGTGTTACACTCCAAGTCTAGAAACGCGGCATAGTCTATTTGGTGAAGTGGAGGTTTATAACAACTAGAATATACCCCGCGCGCTGCAGCGGAAATTTTAGGCCGAAAAGTCTTATATGAAAAATATGAAAAATAAAACTAACCACATTATAGATGGGTGTCAACTGTCAAGATAATCCACCAATGTGGCATACCAAAAAATGATTTGACTACTAACCCCGGATGCCTTTAAATCCTTGTTCAATGGAAATAAGTCCCTTTATGGAAGAAGAACAAAGGTAGAAAATAGAATAATCAAGGTTGTACTCCCATACAATAATCCCTCACTCCCATATGGGTGGCCAAATTAATATTCGCTGCAACTAATTCAAACTGACCTTTGAAATAAAATTCTGGTTGGTACTATTTAGCATTGGAAAAATATTTAGTTAAGTAACCTCCTGGCAACAAAAAAAATAGTAGATGACATATATATGATTTTTTTTTCTTTCAAGAATCCCGCAAACAAATTTAAGAAGTGACAAAGTGGAAGAATAAGTATATGAAACTTTTTAAAGTAGAATCATATAATTGATGTGATTAATATTTGTTCAGGTGGTGAAATCGTTTACCAATGATTTTACATGTACCATATTCTAGTGGAAGGTTACATAAAAGGCTCAAAATGATAATTTCTGAACTGAAACAGAAAGTTTAGCATACACACGTAGACCATGGTAATGACACCATATATTATTTATTCTCGTACAAAGAACACAACCTATGAAGCTTTAAGTTATTACAACGTTTTTCCATTGATCGAAATCTGAATGAGTATTTTAACAACTAGCCAGTTATAAACATGGTCTATGGGTTAGCTAGTTATGCACGATGCGTTCATGAATTCAACAACTAGCCGGCTATAAACATCTATATATCGAGTGTTGCATGCATCAGTAGGCCGCCATGCCGTACCGCGTGCGCCTCTTGCTAGCGCATGCATGTCGCGGTGTGGCTCTGGTCACGCACTCGGACAACAAGTCGACCGTGACGAAAAGGTAGGAGATGTATAGTCGGAGAATCGAAGAGTGCGTGTGTTTGGTTGGCATGGAGACTTTTCTAAGTGAGCATGGGATGAACATAATGCATATATAGTGATATAGGTTAGGGCTTTTCAATCCATCCGCCCGCTATTTGTCTAACACGACGTGGATATGCACAAGGATCCATGCATCGATCCATGAAGAAGTGAATCGGTTCCATTCACGTAGAAGGTAATCAAGAAGTGTATATGTTTACATGGATGACATGATCACGAGCTTGGTGGCTAACCTAGCGAGACACAACTTGCTAAGGTAACACTGATGATTGGCACACAATGATTTCCATCGATTGGATATGACCGTGTCCGCTTACACATGGCCATTAGAATGTACCAACATGGATTAAACTTGACTCGTGTAGGATATTGGCACACACGAGTTTTGCTAGCGTCCTACAACACACCGATGGATGACAGCTTAGCTGAAGCAAAGAGCGTGTTTGTGGGGTGAATAAACGTCTACAAGGAATGGCACCCTATTAATACGCATAATTTCATGGCGGAAATTAAGTGGTAACAACACAGACCCCGATCAGTCGGTTGTTCCGTCCGTTGGTTACCTCATCAATCACCAGGTGACAAATTCGAGAAGCTTGATAAATATACTCCGTAGCAAAAGTCTACAAGGAATGACACCCTATTAATCGGTTGTTCCGTCCGTTGGTTACCTCATCAATCGTCCCAGAGAATCCCCAAGAAAAAGGAAAACCTTTATGAGTAACAAAAAAAATAGGAAAACGAAATTCACGTAAACCACGCACTCACCCAACGCCCTGGCATTCGCATCCCCATTTCTCTTCGCCCGCCTCCGCCGCCGCTCCCCAAGCCTCGCCGCCGCTGCTCCGGCTGACTCCCCTCGCCAACACCGCATCGCAAACCCTAGGAGGCCGGCGGCGATGATGACAGGGCCCGGCCTCCGCGCGCGCTCGTCCACCCACATCGCGCCCAGGAGCCACGGCGGGCCTTGATCGCCGGAGCGCGCGTGCGTCGCTAGAACGACGCGAGCGGCTCCGTCAAGATCGCCTGCAGGCGTCCACGCACATGCGTCGGTGGCCAAGGGAGGGCACCAGGAGCCCAAGTCCCTGGCGCTGGTGGCCAGGAGATGCGGCGCCGTCCTTCCGTCCCGTCTTCCTCTGTGATGCGGCGCCTCTGCTCCGCCCGTTCGTCCCCTCCAGGGTGCTCGCCCGCTGGTGAGCCCCTCTCTCGTCCCTCATCTTCAGAGTGTTGAGTAGCGTTGCAGGACGAACCGATCTATTCTTACAGGACGCTGCACGCGGTCCTAGGAATACTCGATCTTGCGCTGTTTCACAATTGAATATTGCAATTTTTATGTCCAGAACCAAGCTTCTGTATAAGAAGATGATGTGTTGCCTCTTATATCTTAGGATTTGATCATGCTTCAGCAGTGTTTGATCACATATGCAGCCTCCTAAATTATGTGATAAATAGTTTGATCAAGCTTGAAGAATTCTCAACATGTATTTCTCAGTTGTATTTAGGATTTTGCTCTGTGTCCAGGAAGTGTCCTAGATGTGTTGCACGATTGCAGTAATATTGTTGTTTAGATTCAAAATTTAAGAAGTTGTTTTCTTGTCTACATCGTCTAGCTTGTGATGATGTATAACTACTAATGCTTGTATGTTGTCAAAACATTTGGAATTTTGTTATCCGGAACCAAGCTTTTGTATGAAAAGTTCATAATGTTGCCTCCTACATTTTAGGATTTGATCATGATTCTGTAGCGTTTGACTGCATTTATGGCCTCCTAGATTCGGTTATAGAAGTTGTAATCAAATAATTCTTCTGTACGTTGGGCTTGATCACATATATGATTCTGTAGCGTTTGACTGCATTTATGGCCTCCTAGATTCGGTTATAAAAGTTGTAATCAAATAATTCTTCTGTACTTTTGAGCTTGATCACATATATGTTGTACTTGAAAGGCATCATAATAACTTATTTCGTCTGCTTTTGCTTTTGTCTATTTAACTATGTGTATTTAACAATCTGGTATGATCATCATGAATCGAATCATTATACTTAATGCTTAGGAATGTTTCCAACATGTAAAGATAACTTTGTTGAAATGAGAATCTATTCTTTTATATGATGAAGTTTTTGTTTCCACAAACATCTTAAATGAACAATATGACTGTTATTTTGGATTGCAATCTCTCTTTCATAATTAAGGAAGTCAAACTTGCGATGAAGATTAGTTGAAAATTTTCAGACGAAGAATAGTATCGGCAAACAGCTTTTTCGTTGACTGACAGGGCAATATATTGATCTCTTGTTTATACTTTGTAATATACGTGTATCCTCTTATGTCCTTTGCCATTGAGTCTGACTTTGTGGTTCCTTTCTTGTAGGGTCTGAATATGTTTTGGGCGTCGTGGAGAAGGTCAGGCGTACCGTGGACGCTGCCATTCAGGACCTCATCGACATTGCCTTCAAAAGGTACTGTCTTTTGCCTCGCCAAATCCCGCCCTGCTATTTGGTCTCTGTACTTGCTGAAATGATGTCCAATTTGGCACCACAAGCCGGAAGGGCCTCCGTGGCTGCTCACACCACCTATCCCACGAGTTCCGCAGCAAAGTCGAGTTGTCGCTGTTTCGCTGCCAAGCCTTGGATGACCAGGACTTCCTACATCAGGACCAGCATCACCATCAAGAGGCTCAAAATAGTGGTGGGGCGGAGGTACGCCAAGAGGTGCATCTAGAGTCAGATAAGAGCTCTTTTAGAGGAGACATGTCAACGCCTGCATGATCTGGAGCGTGACCTACTTTGGGTATAGCATTTCTTCTTTCCATAGTGTTGTTGGGCCGTTACCATCTTGTATGTGGAAAGTAAGCAATCAGATGCTTATGAAAAAAACAATTTTATTTTGTGTGTCTACAGATGGTGAACCACAATTCTTTATCACGATGATCCTTACGCAACAGATTATCGGGCGTTGGTTGAGGCATGGGTTTTACCTGCTCCTTGGGTAAGTAGAACCTGAATCTTGCTGACACAATGTCTGAAAATTCTCGATCTTGTGCCCTTATCCCTTCTCTGCTACTGATCCTGTTTTGTAAAATTGCTATGCTTAAACATACCTCATAAGTGGTTGTAACGCTTTCAATGACTCCTCCTTTTGTTTATATCCATGCAGCTTAAGTACAACGAGACCGGCAGAGAGAAGGATTGCTTGCCTAGAGTTGGCCAATGGAATATGATGAACAATGTAATTAATACTACATCAAAGTACTGCATCTATGCCACAACATTGGCCAAGTTATATCTACATCAAATATATGGCCATTGTTTACTTTATCTCAAGTCTTGCTGTTCATTTTCAGTTTTCCTTATGTACAAAATGGTCAGCGGTGGTAGAGTCAGGAGCTAGATGTGTGTAAATTTTTCCCGAAACGTGCAGGACAACGTTGCCAGGGTTCTGCCTGTGAACTTGCTCGCATGTGCCAGGCCTCAGGAATGGCAAGTATCCCTGGAATGATTCTTGCACATTGTACATGCCACGTTTTTTTTCATTGTAGTTGTTGTTCACAACAGTAACAGTTTTACTACCAATTATAGGACTTTGCTCTGGAGCAGGTTCTTCCGGCTATATACGTGCGTCCTAGTCAGGTGGAGCAAACTCCAAAGCCAGGTTCCATGATGCGATGAACATACTTGGACCGCAGCAGAAGGTGCTCAAGTTGCTTATTGAAATACTTCCTGCTAACAACGGTTCACTTTATGGTATGTGAACTTTCAATCACATTGATTTCTGTACACTGTTAGAATTCTTCTGTAGTTTGAGCTTCACCACATATATGTTGTACTTGAAAGGCATCATAATAAGGCATGTTGTTTGCTCTTGTCTTTTGTCCATTTAACAATCTGATATGATCATCATGAATCAAATCATTATACTTAAAGTTTACCAATGTTTCCAACATGTAAAGATAACTTTGTTGACATGCGAATATATTCTTTTATATGATGAAGTTTTTGTTGCAACAAACATTTTAAAGAAACAACAGGACTGTTATTTTTGATTGCAACCTTTCTTTCATAATTAAGGAACTCAAACTTGCGATGAAGATTAGTTGAAAATGGTCAGACAAAGAATAGTATCGGCAAACAGTTTTTTTCGGTGACTGACAGGGAAAGAGATTATCTGTTGTTTTATACTTTGTAATATACTTGTATCCTCTTATGTCCGTTGCCATTGAGTCTGACTTTCTGGTTCCTTTCTTGTAGGGTCTGAATATGTTTTGGGCGTTGTGGAGAAGGTAAGGCGTACGGCGGACGCTGCCATTCAGGACCTCATCGACATTGCTGTCCAAAGGTACTGTCTTTTGCCTCAACCAATCCCGCCCCACTAGAATTATTTGGGCTCTATACTTGCTGAAAAGGTGTCCGATTTGGCACCACAGGCCGGAAGGGCCTCCGTGGCTGCTCACGCCACCTATCCCACGAGTTCCGCAACAAAATCGAGTTGCCGCCATTTTGCTGCCAAGCCTTGGATGACCAGGACTTCCTCCATCCGGACCAGCATCACCATCAAGAGGCTAAAAATAGTGGTGGGGCGGAGGTAGGCCAAGAGGCGCATCTAGAGACTAGAGTAAGATAAGAGCTCTTTTAGAGGAGACATGTCAGCGCCGCATGATTCTGGAGCGTGACCTACTTCAGGTATAGCATTTCTTCTTTCCATAGTGTTGTTGGGTCGCTACCATCCTGTATGTGAAAGTAAGCAATCTGATGCTTATCGAAAACACAATTTTATTTTGTGTGTCTACAGATGGTGAACCACAACTCTTTATCACAATGATCCTTACACAACAGAGTTTGGCATCAAGTTCAGTGATTATCGAGCGTTGGTCGAGGCATGGGTTTTACCTGCTACTTGGGTAAGTAGAACCTGAATCTTGCTGACACAATGTCTGAAAATTCTCGATCTTGTGCCTTTATCCCTTCTCTGGTACTGATCCTGTTTTGTGAAATTTCCATGCTTAAACATACCTCATAAGTGGCTGTAACGTCTTTAATGACTTCTCCTTTTGTTTAGATCCATGCAGCTTAAGTACAACGAGATCGGTAGAGAGAAGGATTGCTTGCGTAGAGTTGGCCAATGGAATATGATGAACAAGGTATTAATACTACATCAAAGCGCTGCATCAATGCCACAGCAGTGGCCAATGTATATCTACATCAAATATATGACCATTGTTTACTTTATCTCAAGGCTTGCTGTTCATTTTCATTTTTCCTTATGTACAAAATGATCAGATTTGGTAGAGTCAGCAGCTGGATGTGTGTAAATTTTGTCCAAAACGTGCAGGACAGCGTTGCCACTGGGTTCTGCCGTGAACCTGCTTGCATGTGCCAGGCCTCAGCAATGACAAGTATCCCTGGAATGATTCTTGCACATTGTAAATGCCACATTTTTTTCATTGTACTTGTCGTTCACAACAGTAACAGTAGGACTTTGCTCTGGAGCAGGTTCTTCCGGCTATGTACATGCGTCGTGGTCAGGTGGAGCAATCTGCGAAGCCAGGTTCCACGATGTGATGGCCATACTTGGACCGCAGCACAAGGAGCTCAAGTTTCTTATTGAAATACTTCTGCTAACAACGGCTCACTTTATGGTATGTGAACTTTCAATCACATTGATTTCTGTACATTGCTAGACTGAATGTTTAAGCCAAATGGATGCTCATACCCTTGGTATCTATCAGGTGACTTGAAGCGTGTTTGCGAGATCGACATTGGGATGATCTCCCACTGCTGTTTGACCAAGCAAGTATTTAAGATGAACAAGCAGATCCTCGCAAACCTTGGTCTGAAGATAAATGTAAGGTTGGTGTTCTTGTTGTGTTTTGTGCATTTTCTTCAGTTGCCGAGTCTAAGACAACCTTCTTTTCTCAAACGTTTGGGGAAGGAACACTGTGCTGCCTGATGCAGTGTCAAGGTGCATCCCTTTGGTCAGCGAGAGGCCAACGATCATATTCGGAACCGCTGTCACACACCACCATTTAGCGAAGACAGCAGCCCTTCCATCGCTGGAGTAAGTTGAATAATCTCATTCATCCTCCATGTTTAGTGACTTGTTGTTCTTGTCGATATCTGTGGATGTATTTGCTAAAAAAACAGTGATCTGCAGTTCTGCACTGCAGTCCCTCACCAACAACCTCTGCTCAGTTATTTGCTATCCTGTTGTAGATAGATGCACGTGTGTTTTCGTCTTTGGTTGTGCTAATTCTGGTTACAGAATAGATAGGAACAGAGTGTGATGTACTTACCATGAGTTGTTCTTCAAGGGCAAGGAGGAGGACTAAATGACTGGCAAGCTGGGACCAGTAGCTGAACGACTTAGAAGCTGGAGATCCTAGGGGCAACAGAGACGTGCCGTAGCCTCGCCATCTAGCTAGCTGCTTCTCCCTTTTTGGTAATAATGATCAATTGTGCAATGGTAAGTTTCCTGTAGCTTATGAAAGCCACTTTGAACTCTGATTAACTAGATGTTTTGTTTTGCGTCTGTGTAGTTTGCACAATTTCTTGAATGCCCTTGCCCCTGAAATCTTCTAGCTATAACTAGCTTCTTCTTGTTATTTTTTATATGATTCAATGCAATATATGTTGCCTAGGATAATTTCTGTTTGCTGCCTTATTGATGCTTGCCGAATTGTTGCTTGAGTTGGAAATTGTTTCATCAACTCCATCTTTTAATACGAAAGATATATAGTTCTAGTTAAACTTCATGTACATGGTGGTCCTTTCTAGTAACTGTATTTGATACTCCACAACTCAGCTGTAAGCTATTGGAATTATCCTTGATATGTTGTTTCGCTAATTTTTTTTTCACTTGGATTTCTACTGAATGCAGTTAATATGTCCTGCTGTTGGTCCTGAGCGGCATGCTACAATTTTGTTTGAGGTACTATCTTTTTATGACAGCAAGATGGTCCTTTATAAGAAAAAGAAATCATAGCCTGCAAAGACATGTTTATTAGAGTGAGCAATCTTTTCCTGATGCACTAATTCAGTTAATGATCTCCTCTAAAGTGGGTAATCTACTTTGGGCTGTGAACTCGTGACCTTGTTAATTACTTGATCACTGCAGTAAGGCTAGTCAAATTATTCATTGATTTAACATTCTACCATGTGAAGGTTAGTTATTTTTTTAACCAATGATAGTTCTAACACGTGTAGTCTCTTGAACCCTTGCACCGAATGAATTGCTCATCGTTTCGTTTATATGGCTATTGGCTTATCTGTACTTTGCGTGGATTTGATTTCATCGTGTACTTTGGAATTGAATTACTAGACAATTTCCGTTCTAGCTCTGTGTGCCTCTGATGCCAACCATTGTTGCTTTGTTCACTGCTATGTGTGCCTCTGATGCCTAGTTCAGAGAAACGGCAAATCCATTTGGAAGGAGGGAGAGATCCTGAGTTATTAGCGTTAACCACTAGTGTTTTTTCTTGATAGGCGTACATTTACCTTGTTTGTATGGATATCTCTGCCAGAATCCCATTCATGATTTGAAAATACTTGTTAAACTGAACCATGTATATTCGAAGTTCTTCCTAAACCCTAAACGAGAATAGTAGTCAGTATACTGGTTGTACCTCAAACTCAAGTTTCAAGAAAGGAAACCAATTAACTACTGTTTCACACATTTGTGCATACCATTCTTGTCTAACTCTGTTTTCTGTGTGTCCTAATGAAACCAGTTCTTGTATGCCTAACTGGCCACTCTACAATTTTCTTCATGTCCTCAATTTTTGTAACTGGCAGCTCCTACAAGACCTGGTGATGTGCTGTCCGTGGCGGACATTTGGCTTCGACTACTTGCTGCATTGAGTTCACCACGCCTCAACCACAGCCACAGTGGCCTCTTCATCATCTTGACGGTTTAGGTGAACTACTGCTTCTCCTGGATTCTGGCGCCGGATTCTAGTATGACATATTTGCATTGTGTGACGTTATATACCTGGGGCTGCGGTTATCATTGTTTCATAGTTAAGTTTTGGTACAAGGTTGGTGAAAGACTTTTCTCCTAGTGACTTCCAGGAAGTTCTAGGTTGCTGCAATGTCGTGCCTGAACACAGTTTGATATCTAGCTCTGTGTGTTGTGTAGTGAATTTTCAGATTGATGTCCGGCTGGTCTAGCAAGTTGCTGGCCATTTTTTTTCTGTAAAATTCGGTACAATAGTAGCTCGATTTTCCTCTGAATTTGTTGACTTGGAACTGCGCAAAAGCGCTGCAACCATTTCACTCCACTAATCTGGTACAATTGCAGCTAGCTAAGATGGATTGATGGCTTCTGTTTTCGGTGTATGATAAATTCCAATGTGTGGCTAGTCTTTTCAGTTCTTTAGCTGTTATTTGTCTCTATGTGTAGTTGGAACCACGCAAAGGCACAAATGCTATGTATTTGCTCTAGAGCTGACAATCTTGTTTTGTTTCTGTGCAAGGACATTGAGGATGACAACCAGGGTTTGGTGGAACCTGTAGCTGCTGCCCGCAGCGTGATGCATCACTTGGAAGCTTGATGATTGCGGTGTGTGAGCAGCCAAGGTTTCACATTCGATAGCCGCGTGGTTGTGGCATTTATGTGTTGTATGTAACCATCCCATGACTGCGGAAACTTTTGAGCTGTGCAACAGCTTTCGTTGGTGTTGGTAGTTTAGTGTCTGTGATTTCTGTTTGATTCGGCCTCTGGTATGGTTAAATGCCACCTGAGGTGTGCTGTTGCACTTTTGTAGTTTGTGAAGTACATTATTTTAATTGTTTTGTGATCTGGAAAGTCCTGAAAACATCAAAGCTCATGCCAAAATTACTAATTTTATACTTTTGTTGATTATTACTTGGGTGAACTTTTACATTTTATTTGTTCTAAATGAGAATTATTGAACTATCATTGTTCTTGACGTCCTTGTAAACAGCACAAGAAAGTAATTTGGCGAAGCCTAGTTATTTTGGAAGTTCACTTTCACCTACACATGCATAGTGCGGCTGTGGTAATTTCGTAGTACCTAAACAACATTGGTTTCTTGCTGAAATGCATCAACACGTGAGCAGTTGCTTGGCTGAGATGCACGGACATGACGCTTATATGTACCAGATTGTTTCATCAGGGAGAACAAGGACCATGACGCCATAGTCAGTAAAAATCGCATAGTTATTGAAAATTGTTGAGAAGGAGCCGAACTGAATTTCCATAAGAAGCATCTTTTCATACGAGTTGATTATTCATGAACGAGCGAAACCCATCAAAAGATAAAAACAAAGCGTATATATATAGTCTGATAAACAACTTCCTAATGAATCTTGGACATTATATCCCTCGGTTCTCTCTATGTGAATCAGCTTTTATATATGTGTGTAAAGTTGAATGTAGTCCGTCCAACGCTGGCCACATCTTGCCTCTATGTGCAATAAGAGTCCTCCTCTACGGATTTCTAGCTAAACTTGGGTGTGCCATGCGTGCAATTACTAGTTTTAGAATTACCAGCCGTGGTATGTTTGGAAACCGCTGAATTTTAGGAAACATATAATAACTGAATGGAACTTATTACGGTCTAGATTTTTAGAGATCCCCGTATTATTTACTAGCGCGAGATTGCCATTTTCACTAGTCAATCTTAGCGTCCTTTCATCAATCGCTCCTGAAAACCAATGAAGGGAGATGAGAGATCGAAAGAAATTTCATCTTCTTCCCGCCTTACCTCCCTCCCCTCCACCCAAAATTCGAACTGCTTGTTCCAAAACCTAGTCTTCTCCTATAAGTATCAAGTGGGGTGTATCTAACGCGTGCGTCGCGTGTGACTTAGACTTTGACTCTTGCTCGGAGAGGAGAGGAGAGGAGGCCGACGTGCTGCATCATCGGCGTCACCGTCGTCGCTCGAGCTGAGGCTGTGGTGAAGATGGCTGGATCAGACAGGCGTGTGGATTCATTCGTCTTCCTCACCTTAGATCTCAGTCCGGCCGGCCGCGAGCGAGCTAGATCCATCCAACAGGTACCGATGCTTGCTCCTTCTCTCATGTCGGATACGTTTGTCTGTGATGCCTGGACCGGCTTATTGCGGCGGTTTTAAGGAGGTGTAGGTACGAGCTGGATCTTGTTCTCTTTTTTGTACTTTGTTCTTGGCACTCTGAAAATAAGAGGGCCACGAAATTGCTCGAGTAGAGTTTGACTCTTGCTCGGAGAGGAGAGGAGACCGCCGTGCTGCATCATCGGCGTTGTGGCTGTGGTGAAGATGGCTGTACCAGACAGGCCGGTGGAGTCATTCGTCTTCCTCAGCTTAGATCTCAGTCCGGCCGGCCGCGAGCGAGCTAGATCCATCCAACAGGTAACGATGCTTTCTCCTTCTCATGTATGATACATTTGTCTGTGATACCCGGATCAGCTTATTGCGGCGGTTATAAGGAGTCAAAATTTCTCAAATAATTCTTCCATGCTGTCCAATAATTCTCATAAATAATTCTTCCATGGATTCCAACCTTTTGAAAGCTTCTGACTTGTTTGTAGTTACACTTTATTTTACCAGATAGAACGGTCTTACTTATTTCTACAATCCTCCAGTCCATGGAATTATATCACGGCATGTGACTTCTCTTACAATGTACCGACAACTCTGTTTGTGACATGTTTTGATTGATCCCCTTGAAACAGCCTTGCCAAGCCAAAGTCTGATATCTTCACATTCAAATCCGAGTCTAACAGAATAACCGTGTTTGAAAATATACAATAACTACTGAATATAATTTGGAGATAAACCCTTGCATAGAAACAGCATGCCCTATACACGAGTTGAATGCACAATTAGGAGAAGTTAGAGTTACAGACGTTACATGGGTATTCCCGTGCAGTATTTCCCACCACGCGTCCCATTTCGCCGCCGCTTTCTCCCGCCCGCGCGCACAATTTCCACGCAGGCCACCGTGCCTATAAAATCGGGGCCACGAGGACCTCGGCTAGACCACACAGAGTATATCTATCCGTCATCGGGATGGACAAATCCCACTCTTGATCCATATGCCTCAACTTATACTTTCCGAATACTCAATCCCATCTTTATAACCACCCATTTACGCAATGGCATTTGATGTAATCAAAGTATCCTTCCGGTGTAAGTGATTTGCATGATCTCATGGTCGAAGGACTATGTAACTATGTATTGAAAGCTTATAGCAAGTTGAACTTGAATGACTTGATCTCATGCTATGCTTAATTGGGTGTATGTCCATTATATCATTCACCCAATGACATAACTTTGTTATTAACAACATCCAATGTTCATGATCAGGAAACCATGATCATCTATTAATCAACAAGCTAGTTTTTACAAGAGGCTTACTAGGGACTCTGGTTGTTTGCACAACACACATGTATTAATGTTTCCGATTAATACAATTATAGCATTGAGTGTAGACATTTATCATGAACACTAAGATATAACAATAACTAATTTATTATTGCCTCTTGGGCATATCTCCAACACCTAGGACCTAGGGTTTAAATGGAGGTAAATACCTGACCGACTACTAAGTCCTAGTCTGTGTCGGTAAGTATACCGTGACATATACTGCAAGTTTCCTTTTCCCGAACCTTTTTGAATCCGGCTTGGACCGTTATCAGCCAGTTTGGGCCTCTATCTTTTAGCAACTTGACCGCCCAGCTATGTAGAGATCTTTGGCTCCCAAATGGGCAATCCAGGCTTGCTAGGTTTAACCCCTGACGTGATATATCCTATTTGGCATAACCATGGCACTCACAGTACCAAGATTTTCCTGATATCTCCATATGCGTCCATTCATAATCATCCTCTGCTATTTTGTTACATTACCATGAGGTTATCCTACATAGTTTATATATTTTTTGCCATGCCTTCTACGGTTCCATCCAGCATTGATTTTCATTGCATGTTGGTCCTTTTGGCCTTTGGATTGTGCTATGTATGAGAACAATGAAGCATACATGGTTATGATATGTGGAGGATTGGAGTTCCATAACCTATTTGATTGAAAACAACAACTTGGAGTTCAATATAATAAGATCATCAAAAGGTATGACAATATCAAGGTAATAGAAAGCATTACATTGTTTATCTCATCGGAACAAAAAAACACAGAAGCATCCGAGTAAAAATTTGTAGCCAAGAAACAACTTACAATACAAGTGTATGAATTATAAGAAACAACTTACAATACAAGTGTATGAATTACAGAAATATTTTGCGTGCCATAAGAATATATAAGCTATTTGTTTCTCTTTTCGATATTTTTTTCTCCACATTACTGTTAACTACACAGTTCTAAAAGTTAAATAGTTATATGTTCTTCTTGATTCCTTTGGATGTTTAGAACTTGTATATCAGATGGCTAATCCTATCAACCTTGGTGACTCTGTGACTGGGACCTCCTAGACACCGACCGGGTCGGTGCGGACGCGTGCCGCACAACCCCGACCCGGCGGTTGTGTAGTGGGCCACGGCCCATCAGGTAAGGTCGTTTTTATTTTTATTTTTCTTATTCTATTTTGTTTTCTTTTCTGTTAACATATTTTTGTTTTTTAAAAGAAGAATTTTTTAAATCCGTTTTTTAATCTAGAAGTTTAATTTTTTATATCTTTTTTAAAATAAATTTTCGAAAAATAATTTTTTAGAATATCTTTTTTCAAAATTTGAATATTTTTTAGATTGAACATTTTTCAAAATTTGAACATTTTTAGAATGAACGTTTTTTCAAAAATTCGATTTTTCCCAAAATTTGAACATTTTTTGAAAGTGAACATATTTTAAATTTGAACATTTTTTACGAACAATTTTTAGCTTTGAACATTTTTCGTTTTGAATACTATTCAAATTTAAAAGTTTTCAAATTTAAATTATTTTCAAATTGAAACTTTTTCGATTTTGAATAAAAAGAAAAATAAATAGAAAAGAAAAGGAAACAAAAAAAGAAAAAAGAAAAAAAAACAGGAACAGAAAACGAAAACGAAAACGAAAAAGAGAAAAAAGGTGAAAATGGCCAGTCCAATACCCAACCAGGGTGTGCGATGCGTCGTAGGCATCGACCTGGTCGGTGTATAGGATTTCCCCTGTGACTAGCTTGGTCTCATGTGAGATTTACCCTTTTTTTTGAGAATTTCATGTAAGATTTACCTCTCCCATCATATGTTGCACCTCATATGGCCCATGGGGATACGGTGTACTGGAGTCTGGTCGTCTGAACTCTGGAGATAGCGTCGAGGTCAGGCTTGAGTCGCCGCCCGCGATTCCCCACGCCCCGACCGCCGCCCAAGTCCATGCCGCCGCCGCCCCTGCCCTGGCCCCGCCGCTGCCCGCCCGTCCACGACTCGTCGACTCTGCGCCCGGCGCTCGCCCGCCCTCTGCAGCCCTGCCCTCACGCCTCACGGGCTCACTGACCTAGCCCCGCCGCGGCACCGCCCAGTCGCCGCCCCGGCCGCCGCAGTGCCGCACTGAGCGCCCAGTCACTGCAAAATATGTGGGGATTTACGAACTTCTGAATACACTATTTTGATGTCCAATTGCTATTTTTGTGGTGGAACTCTTAATTTGCCTTGGTACCTGACAGACATGGGGGAATATCCTGACAGATTAGTGCGGTTTTGGACTTACTTCGAATGACACCATTAATTGGATTGCAAAAAAAAGGATGCTTTCATTTTGTGTATTACCAAATTTTTGGTGTTCTACCTTACAAGAAACACTACCCGCCCTTTCATGGCAAGTTGTCTACTGTCCCTAAGGCTAGCCATAGTGGTAGTATCTTAGCTAGTATTATGCGCATTGGTTCCACAAAAATGCTGATGTGGCAGCTAATTAAGAAGGAGAGATGAGTTTAGAGTATCATAGGTGGATACTGTATCATAGCGTATATCACGAGAAAAAATTAATGCCAAATAAATCTTATACATCAATTTGCATTGAGATTCTAAATAACAATAAATATAGCATAACTATGATACTACTACATGATACTACCCACTATAGGGATAATATTATACACAAATATCATATGCATGATACTACTATATGATACTTAGGACTATGGCCAGCCTAATGCAGCAACGAAAGTTACTCCAGGGTCCTAAGTGAGAGTTGCTAACAAATACAGGCGTCCTGCTTCAGCGGCCATTATCGTTCGTCTCAAAAGGCAAGTACTCCACTGCCGTTTATACAACTTTGGTTGGCAATGTTCCATTGCATCGTGAGTATTTGGTGTGTGCATAACAGAAGTATCTTTTTAATTATTCTATGGAAAAAGGGTGCCAATTAAGACATAAAGTAAAATATATAATCAATACTGAAACCATGCTTGAAAACTGTCTCAGTTACTCCTTATACCCATTTCAAACCTGCTTGAAAACTTATCAACTACTAAGCTGATGTAATGAGTTCTTTACTGACTATCGAATAAATATATGAGCTGCTTTACATCAAAGCAATCATAAAGCTAAATATATGAATTCTTATCATATACATCGCTAAAATATCCTGCCGCAACGCGCGGGGTATCACCTAGTTTGATATATGTATTAAACTTCAATGTTTACAATGAATTTGTGTTGTATATTGTTCATTACTTCATTATGCAAAGGTTTTTCACATTTTAGGGAGATGCAAAAAAAAAATTTGAGGTGTGCCCCCTCCAATTCTTTCCTGCGTATATGGCCATATTTATTTTGCTTTTCCGGTGGTTAGGACTGGCTACACGACGAGTGGAGAAATGCCACCTTATTGAAGCTACTATAAGCCAGCACAAAGTAGTAGAAATGTAGAATTATTTCAATGATCTTACAAGTCTACCTGAGTACCAAGGACAAGATGCCACCTTAATGCTAATCTAAATCTTTAGAAGCTTGTACAAATATGTATTTGTTCAACATTTTGAAGGATTTGTAAAACGTGAATTCGAAGGAACCAATTTTCAACTGTCTACAACTAAATACCCCTCTGTACACATGAAAAAGACACATCGTTAGTCAGAGCATGGAGGCCATACGTGTTTCTGTGGGTCTTAGTGTAACCGGTTTGTCGGGAAATATACGTACCCATATTTTTCCACCACGACGTGCATATCGTGTTATTGCTCTTCGTCCTGCTTCTATCTGTCTCGCTGTGATCCAAGCAGGCTCAAGTGCTTGAAGAGCATATCTACCAAAACAAATACGATTGCCTCGGCAGGATTTTCCTTTCATTCTTCCTCGATGTTGTTTGCGAAATCTGGTTCTTTTCGGGAGTGGCCTTGAGTTTCTCGCCCCTTTGCCTTAGGATTCGTTAATTCTCTTTCTCGATGGGACGGGGAAGGGATATAACTCAGCGGTAGAGTGTCACCTTGACGTGGTGGAAGTCATCAGTTCGAGCCTGATTATCCCTAAACCCGATGTGAGTTTTTTCTATTTTGACTTACTCCCCAAGCCATATTTCGACCCGGACGCTTTTGGGATGCTTCTAATAACCAACGAATGGCAAGTGCTCTTCCTTGTTTAGATCCTATTTCAATCGAAACTTTCCGCGTCGATCCTTTTTTATTACGTCTTGTTTTTACTCCTATATTGGGAGTTACTCTACGTATTGCTTGACGTAAAACCAATAGTGGATTTGTTTGGAGGGAGATCTTTCCTATCTGTCGAGATCCACCCTACAATATGGGGCCAAAAAGCCAAAAAAAATAAGTGATTTTAGCCCTTATAAAAAGAAAACGGATTCTTGAACCTCTTTCACGCTCATGTCACGTCGAGGTACTGCAGAAAAAAGAACTGCAAAATCCGATCCTATTTTTCGGTAGAGCAGAGGACAAATCCTCGTGTCACCAGTTCAAATCTGGTTCCTGGCAGAGAAAAAAAAAGATCTACCGAATAGGTATTGATACAAATACCTCGAGATGGGTTGGGATACATATTCATTAATAATATAAATAGAATATGATTTATTCATCTAAGTGGATAAGTCTATAATAAAGAATAAAGAAGCACTTCTTTTTATAGAAGTAGAAAGAAAAAAATATCTACAACCCCTTTGCGAGCTCCATAGCAGGAAATTATATATTCTGTCAAAGAAAATCCCTCGCGTAAATTGCTTTGAATAGGTAAATCAATCATTTGTCCTAACTTTTTTTTGTTTACGAGATCTTTTTTGCTTACGAGATGTCTGGAATTCCTCATTTCTATCTTATGCAAAAGAAGAGAATCGAATCCAAGGCAAAGGCGAGAACAATAAAAGGATTTCTTCCTTTTCGGAGGAATTGCAGGTCTTCTTAATCCTCTATTCGGCTTCGTCCTTGATGATTGCAAGCACTCAACCGTCTTCTTCACCCGCGTGCTTATTTATTTCCTTCCGTACCTCCACAAAAGCTTCAACAATAATCACGACGCAGTCACTCCGGCTCATCGCCGCAGGATGTTCCAACCCCCATTTTGAGAAGCGATCAACCAATTTGTGACCAACCGAAGACCTCTATACAATGTCACAGTTCGTTCGACAAGATTTCAGAAAAAAACAACTTTATCTTGGAACAAGCTCTGTGAGCGACACTTCGTTTGGTGAAACCACAGCCAAGCTGCCACCGCCATGTGAGGCTCCCCGACGTTGTTCCGGGTCGGCGCTACTTGCTCGGAGACAGAAAGCCGGCTTGGACGGAGCTTGAAGTGCGGCGCCGTCACTGTTAAGGATCGCATTCACGACTGACATCGTAGGCCTGTCTGCAGGGCTCTCCTGAACACACAATAAGCCTATATGAACATACGTCCCTATTTTATCTTCAGCACTACTACTGGTAAGTAACGGGTCAGCGATCTCGAGGATCGTTCCCTTGGTCCAGTGCTCCCATACCTGCACAGGATGGATTGTATTGTTAGAGTGTTATTGTGGCAAGGGGTTTGAATTAGTATTTAGGTAGGGTTTACTGCTTACAAGATCAGTTAGCAGGTCAACACTCTGCTCGGAGTTGTAGGAGGTGCAGTTTCTTCTTCCTGTTACGATCTCTAAAACCAGAATTCCGAAGCTAAACACGTCTGACTTGGTCGAATAATGCCCGCGAACAACATATTCTGGCGGCATATATCCACTGCAATCACAAGATATGATCAGTTAGTGAGCTTAAAAATAGAACGGTCTTACTTATTTCTACAATCCTGCAGTCCATGGAATTATATCACGGCATGTGACTTCTCTTACAATGTACCGACAACTCTGTTTGTGACATCCTTTGATTGATCCCCTTGAAACAGCCTTGCCAAGCCAAAGTCTGATATCTTCGCATTCAAATCCGAGTCTAAAAGAACATTGCTTGCTTTAAGGTCTCTGTGGATTATTTTCAGCTGAGAATCTTCATGCACATATTGCAAACCTCGGGCAACTCCATTTATTATCTTGAACCTCTTCTCCCAATCAAGATCCTTTCTCTTCTCAGGATCTATAAAGAAGCAACAAACATCAGTGAGGTTAATTTTGCGCCATTATTATAGCTCAGATTTAAATATGTTTTTTTTTGCGAATGAGATTTAAATATGTTTTTGGCGCAATGTCTTCAGTTTTTACCAAAGAGAATCGTGTCAAGGCTTCTGTTAGGCATGTATTCGTAGATAACGAGTTTCTCTTGTTCTTCCAAGCAAACGCCAATAAGCCTAACAAGATTTTTGTGCTGAAGCTTCGCAACAAAAACCAGCTCTGCCTTCAACTCTCCTATTCCTTGTGTTGAACCAGGGGAGAGTCTCTTCACTGCTATCTCTTGGCCATCAGGAAGAGCTCCCTGTAGGATGCAGTGATGCACAAATAGCAAACATATAAATTCACCAGAAGTCACAAGCAGTCCAATACAACACAATGATACCATTGGCACCTTATAAACAACACCAAACCCTCCTTCCCCAAGCTTATTTTCGTCTCTAAAGTTCTCTGTTGCAGCTTCAAGTGTTTGCAGATCAAGAATGGATAAATTGATGTTGGGAACGCTCTCCCAGTTCCCAGAATCTGTCCAATGTGACAATTATTATCTTTACAAACGAACCCCATTTCAAAAGTTGACGAAGTATGGTCATTAGAATGAACTGCAAAATCCATTGTCTGGAATGCATAATTATTTTATCCTATATATTTCGATAATTGATATAGTAGTTGAAACTTGAATTGCCCTACAACTATTTTTGTATTTTTTTTATTAAAGAGTTGGACCTACCTATTCTCCTTCGTTTAATGATCTGCAATCTTGATAACTTACATGGTAGTATCGGCAATATTTGTTTTCTTCTCCAGCTCGAGAGACAAAAGCAGACAAAAGTGGAAGCCAATGCTGCACAAACAACAGCCAATGCAACGGCTAGGATATGTGCGATTGTATTTGGTTTATTTTTTCTTCCTCCTGTAAAATGACACTAGAGTTAAATCACTTACCTACATGGAATAGATCTATTAGTGTTTAATATAAATATATATTTGCAACGTGTACTATATTTAGTATCCACACAATAAACTTAAAATTTGGCTCTTTGCGACAAAGAAGCTCTACGAAAACTTGGTCTGATGTTCAGAACATCCCTTTGTTTACTCCATCTCGTGTGTCTTACCTCTCGAATCTTTCACTTCTTGATGCTCTCAAAAGTATTTACCTGTGTGGCAAGATATGCCTGTCCATTGAGCCATTTTTGAATTTGTTGAAATATATTGCACACCCTTCTCCATTATGGAACTTTGGGTGAATTGGTCAGGGCATAATTTCAATATGTAATCAGAGGTAAGTTGTCTCAACTTCAAGACCTTACCAATGCAGTAGTCGAATAAAAATTTCTGCGGACTTTCATCCATCTCACCACAATGGTCAGCTGAAACCTAGGAGTGGCAGGGAGTGTTGAAATATAATGTCCAACTTTCATCACCAGTTCAGACTCAGGGCTGAATTCATCAATTCAATAGAATTTTCAAAAGATTTTTGAGAATTCTAATCCTTTGGATGCTTCTTTTACATAGGCTGTTTGATTCGAAAGAAAGTAAACATAAGTTTTTTCTTCAAATTCAATTTGTAGGAATTTTTTCATACACTCCAACCTCTTGGTCCTATGCCCCCCCTCACAATCAGACATCATTGGATTCTTCTAGTATTCAACCAATGTGCAGGTCTCCATCACCTCAGCTTCACTTTACTAGTAGTAGTAGCTAGAAAAATGTACTCTAGTATAGTTTTATTCACTCAGATCCATATTACTTGATGCTAAAATAGATGTATCTACAACTAAGAGTTGTCTAGATACATCTATATTAACGTCAAGTAATATGAATCGGAGGAAATATTGAAATCTGCAACTCACCTCCATCTGGGACTACGGGTCCGTCACCATCCGGCGAAGGCGCAACGGCCCATGCCGGCGCTTTGAGCTGCAAAACCGGATTACCGAGGAAGGGAGGATACAGCTCAAACCGGTAGTTGCACCGTAACCCCAGGATCTGCCCTCCCCGCCGCCGGCTGAAATGCTTTGGCATGACCCTCGTTATTTTCTCGAGGCAGTCCCTGCACTCGGCCGGTCCAATGTCCGGCCGGCACTGCGCCATCGCGTAGATTTTCGGGGCGCTCACGTCGAAGTCCTCTAGTACTCCTGTGCTGAACCGCATGGACGAGTTCAGCGCGGCGTAGTCCGAGACAGCAGTAAGGAGAACACCCACGGCGGCGTCGAAGGTTGCCGCCGGAGAGGCGACGCTCGCCCCGTTGGGTACGATCTGCCGTTTGGTGTTGTCGGCGGAAGCAAGGAAGTTCTGGTAGGAGAAGCGGAGGTAGCAGCGCTCGTAGTAGACGGTCGCGTCCATGTTGTAGGGACACGCCTGCTGCGCGTCCCGGAAGGCGTTGCCGATGCAGTCGGCGCAGGCGGATGCGTTGGCGGTGTCGCCGCGGCAGAGCGTGAGCGCGTACACCGTGTTCGGGATGGCCCCGGCGGCGCCGGTGGAGAAGAGGGTGGGAGAGGAGGAGGCGTTAATGGGGAGGACGGAGGAGAGCTGCTCTAGGTTTGATTGGAATTCGCTGTTCGCGGTGTAGTTCCGGCTCCTGTCGCATTCTTGCCGCAGCACGTCGCTGGAGACGAGCTGCGCGAGAAAGGGGACGACGAGGATGCAGAGGTAGCACCAGAGTTCGTGCGAGATCATGTTGATCGATAGACCAGGTGGTGGTGTGGGTCTGAGACAAGAAGATAGAGCGGGTGCAGAAGAGACAAGGAATGTGACTTTATAGGCTAGCTGGAGTTGGGAATTCTAGTGACATGACACTACGACAGTTTGATTTGCACAAAGGAGATCTAGTTTAGTGCACTGCTTGTTTACTTCGGGTCAGAAGCATGAAAATATTAATATCAAGAGATAGCCGGCGGCTTATAATCATTGAGGAATAAAGAAATTCAGTACTGTAGATGAATTGTTGACGTCGATGACCAATGGTAGTTCAGGGGGGAGTTGGATTCTCTGATCTTTCTGCTGCGAGCATGTCATGCCTAATTGATCGGTGTTAACTTTCGTAGGGGCCGTGTTGAATGCCGATAAAGGAACAATATTCCCACAAATGGAATTTTATGTAGGAGTAGTGTTGACTATTGATGAATCAAGCTGAATAAGTCATCGTTCTTCAGAACAGAGTTCTTTCAGTTATTGGGGCTATCCCTTTCAGAAATTAGAAGAAACGACTTCTTAAAAAGATTTGATGCATGCACTGGGCGAGAATTTGTTCGAGCAACCTGACTCTCTACCTAGTCCTGAAAGCAGCTGGCTGTCTGATGCCGAACCCGTCACGACACGCGTCCACAAATGAAATTTATATAGGAATAGTGTTGACTATTGATGAATCAAACTGAATGAGTCATGGTGTCACGACCATTTCTCAGAACTTCCTTCTTCCAGTGTGTTTCAAACGGGAGTGACCTCTTTTAGAAATTAGAAAGGGTTTCTTTGAAGAAAAAAAGGGACAGTATGTCATTTTTACGTTGTCATGCTGGCAAGTGGCTACTACCGAGGGTAAGAACATAGGAGGATTGACTAAGTTATGTGAATCTTTGGGGTAGCGCCAACCCGTAGATCTTCGAGCTGCTCACGTCGAAGTCCTCTACTCCTGTGTTGAACCATATGGACGAGTTCAGCACGGTGTAGTCTATGACAACAGTGAGCAGGAGACCCACGGTGGCGTCGAAGGTTGCCACCGAGAGTTACTCGATGTTGGGCATGATGTGCCGTTTAGGGTTGTCTGTGGAAGCCAAAAGCGGAGGTAGCAGGACTCGTAGTAGATGGTTGCGTCCATGTAGTACGGGCATGCCTGCTGCGCGTCCCGAAAGGCGTCACCGATGCAGTCCGTGCACGTGGATGCATTGGTGGTATTGCCACAGCAGAGTGTGAAGGCGTACACTGTGTTCGGGATGTCCCCGAGGACGCCCGTGGAGAAGAGTGCGGTAGAAGAGGAGGCGTTAATGGGAAGGGTGGAGGATAACTGCCTTAGGTTTGACAGGAAGGTGTTGTTCGCGGTGTAGTTCCCATTGTTGATACATTCTTGCAATAGCACATCGCAGGAGACGAGCTGCGCGAGGAAGGGGGACGACGAGGGTGGAGACGTATCACGGGATTTTGTGCAAGACCAAACTAAATAAGTCATCGTTGCCACGACCATTTCTTTAGAACTGCCTTCTTTCAGTTATTTCAAACTGGAGCAATCGGAAATTCAATTCGGCTCCCGGGTGCATATGCTCCCTCTATCAAAAATTATATTTCGAAATTTCAAAAAATTTTGATAAAAAATTCTACATGCACATCTCCACAATATACGTACGTTCGTCAAGTTTCGCGAGGAACCAATATGTTTTGTGGTCTATGTAAAAAAGAGAAAATTTATCTCCTGAAAAGCCTTAATTTTATCATTGAATTTTGTCTTTTTTACATACGTCACACGACAAGTCGGATTTTTATGAAACGACTTTGTGAGTGCGTAGCACATGAAGACGTACGTTCCGATTTTTCGTTTCAATTTTTTGAAATTTCAAAATGTATGTAACATACATTTCAAAATAAAGGGAGCATATGCTCCCATGTGCCAAAACATCATTCCCCTGGAGCAATCCCTTTCAGAAATTAGAAAGGGCTATTCGCAAAAAAAATTAGAAAGACATTCTTACAAAAAAAAAGAAGCATTTTCCAGCAACATTCCAAGAAAATGCAATACTGGCAACATTTTCTAGCAACATTACAAGAAAATGCCATAGAAATCTATTATATACTAAAAGCAAAATACGGATATTTAATAGAGCCACCATATTAATCCACATCATTAGAATTATTTTAGCTGTTAGATCTATGATTTTAATGGTCAAGATTTAAACAAATTACATAACACATACAACTGCATATTTGTGGACATACACAATATGGCATGATTGACACGTACGCGGAAAGAACAAAAATCCATCGCATGCTCCACATGTGCCAAATAATCAGATCTGTTAGGTCTTAATTAACTATATATATAAACGATACTGATTTACAATATATGCATGAAATATATGCCGGAACATGACAGACTAGCAGCAACATCGTTTGGCCAAAAAAGAACATGAACAGTTGTACCAAATAAAGCGTGCTAATTTGACACGGTCGTACGAGATAATGAAAACGTGTGTGCATACAACTCTGCTTGTGCATGCTACAAAAAGACCTCCACGATCTAGATAAAAGAAGTCTACATAGAGTCCTGATGATATACGTATACATAAACATTTAGGCCCGCTCTACTTTCTTAATTCTTAATCAAATAAAATACCAAGTCAAACTGCTGGCCACACAAAACCATGTCCGTGTGTGCACAACAGAGAAGCATGTTCTCCTTCTGTCCTCAAAGCTTATTGGGCTGTAAGAGAACTTAACAAAGATTTTAAACTTGCCGGTAAAAAGAGGTTGCTACAATTAAGTTCTTTAGATGAATGGAGAAGTGAAGCTTACGAAAATGCTAAACTTTTTAAGAAGAAAGTTAATAAGTGGCATGATAGAAGAATTATTAAAAGAGAATTTAATGTTGGAGATAAAATCCTATTGTATCGGTCTCGTCTCAGATTTTTTGCAGGGAAATTACTCTCAAAATGGGAAGGACCATATGTTATTGAGGAGGTATATCGTTCAGGGCAATAAAAATTAGCTCTTTGGAAGGTAACGTCACACAAGTAGTGAATGGACAAAGACTCAAGCATTATATTTCTGGAGATTCTTATAATGAAGATATTGATGTTATTCAAGTGATAACTCCGGAAGCTTTCATCAAAGATCAAATTGACAGTTCTGCAGAGTCCGACTTTGAATAGGTAACAGTTTTAGCAAAAAAAAATCCGCGTTTAGCTTTCCGAACAATATTTCTGCTGTTTATGGAAAATACGAAATATTACGGGATCGAAACGGAGTGGAGGAGACGCGCGAGGGCCCGTCACCATAGGCCGGCGCGGGCCCCACCACCACGCCCTATGGGGACAGCCCCTCGGCGTCCCGTTTCCACTCGTTTTCGCCCTGGAACCTTCCTTTTGTCGTAAAATATTTGCTATATAATCCCCCGGATCTCCAGAGGTCGGTATATCGTTTTCTCGTCGTGTTTTGTTTCGAGCTGTTTTCTGCCAGGATTTGTTTTGATCTAGAGGCACCATGGTCTCCAACAACAAAGACAAGGGACCTTTGGAGGAAGATATTCAAGACCCTGAATTGAAGGAAGAAGTCGAGAGCGAGGATGAGGAAGAAGTGGAGGAAATTCCACGAGTACACCCGCGTGCCACCATTGCAAGCATTGGCGTGATATCAAATCCGTCCAACACCAAGAGAAGTGCACGGATCGCTACCGGAGGAGCAGTTCCACGTCGCTTCTTAGCTCCAAGGACATCTTCTCCGGGCAATTACCACCCTTTCCACAATCTAATCTGCAATCGTCAAACTGAAAGGACCCCCAAGGTAGTGTTGCCAAGTGGTTGGGATATAGATCGTTCTAACATTGCGGAGAGATGAAACCTGAAGCTGAAGGGTGGGGAAACAACTCTAAGAGTTGGGACTCGCCATCTGACATGCTTATGAGCCGCGTTGAGCACAACTCGGAGCTGATCGCAACCTCACCTATGAGATTGAGGATTTAAAGGAACTTGTTTTCATCATCGGTATTGGCATCCCCTTGGTTTGTTCCAAGCTTGGGGGAGTGCCGCGGTATCACATCATCACTATCTTTATCTTTTACTATCAAGTAGTGTCATATCATGAGTAGGAAGTTATCATATGGAATAGTTTGCAGTGTGGAAGTATCTCTCTTAGTTGGTTATCTATGTATCCGTTGGTGTGAGTTATCATTATGGAATATTAATGAGAAGTCTTATCATTTACTTTTTGCACACCTTATTTTAGTTTGCAATTTCTTTTATATGATTACTCTTGACATTAGTATTGATATCACTTTGGGAGCATCAAGTAAATCTATTTGGTTTTGGCAAACTTAGCATTGATCAATAGTAACAACAATTCGGCTCCCGGGTGCGTATGCTCCCTCTACCAACAAAACATATTTCGAAGTGTGGAAAATTTTTGACAAAAAATGCTACATGTACATCTCCATAATATATGTGTATGCGTCAAGTTTCAAGAAAAAATAATATTTTTTGTGGCCTATGTAAAAAAGAAAACTTATCCCGTGAAAAGCATTGTTTTCAGCACTGAATTTTGTCTTTTTTACACACGTCACATGATAGGTTCATTTTTTATGAAACGACTTTGTGAGCGCGTAGCACGTGAAGATGTACGTGCGAATTTTTTGTTTCAATTTTTTTGAAATTTAAAATATGTGTAAGATGTATTTCAAAATATAGGGAGCATATGGTCCCATGTTTCAAAACACCACTCCCCAACACCTTGATGTTTAAATAGAGAAGGGAAATACATGTAGATATATTACTCTATTATCTTTATGCTAACTAGCATTGTGGCCCTCGCAAATGCGAGGGCATCCTCTTTACTCTGTTGAAAGTGATATTTTCCATTTTAGGGAATAATATAGTTTCATATTCCACGAAAGTAGATAGATAGATGTGAAAATAATCAGGATTATAGTATGTGTTGTAATATATTGATTTTTCTCTAATATATTGCAAATGTTTATTCTCATTTCAATTTGAATCTGTCGGGTTTTCCTATCCTCCAAGTAAGGTTTGCATCTTAGAGCAGAATTGATATTTTGTAGAAGTTCTCCGTACGCTTTAGCATTACTGCTTTATATGTGTTATAACTAAATTGGAAACCCAATTGTTCTGATCAGATTGCTCAAACATTCATTATTTACATATCAATATACACAACCTATGATACGGACTATTGCCCATATTATACTTTATCTTAGCACATATTTGCATTCCACCACGATCTAGCTAGCTTCGTGTAAAAAGTTTATTTTTTTCCTTTTGTTGATACCCCTATAAAGATATCACTTGACAACCCAGTACCGTGAGTTTTTCTTTTTGTAGGGAGAGACAATAGTAGTGTCTATTGTGCCTAATTTTGATCCATTTGATGTGAGATCCAATCTAGTAAATGTACGTGTAGATTAGTATGGATCGTACCATGTCTACTGAATAATATATTTAGAATTGGTCGTAGCTTTCCATCGGCGGAAAAAAATCAACTTATAGTCAAGATTTGTTTGTGTGTTGGGTAAAATTACGGCTAGGCAACATAATACCGCCAGGTATTTTGGCTGAGATATTCCAAACAAATTCATAAATTGTCTTAAAATTTCCTAAAATTATTTATATTTGATTAAATTATATTAATATAGGTAAAGTTCAGATGTGAGATCCAATCAGATAGATGTACATGTATATCTACATGGATGGTATCCTTTCTTCTAAATAATATAGTTTGAATTCGCGGTTGCTTTCTTCGGCGGAAAAAATTCTATGGATAGTCAAGGTTTTTTTCTCTCGGTTTGGTAAAAATATTGCTAGGCACCGTTATTGCCCTTTCTTCGCAATATCGAAAATACCGGCAGGTATTCCGTCCGAGATATTTTAAATGAATTCATAAATTCTTTCAAAATTTTCCACGATTATTTAAATTTGAGAAAATTACATAAATACTGGCAAATTTAGTCCGGTAGAAAATAATATCGGTGGTAGCAGGTAAAACCGGTTTGGAGTCCTCCCGCATACGATTTGGAGAAATAGGAAGCAGTATCAAACGTAATAGAACCAAAAATCGAGCCCGTCAATTGGAGAGCCCAATCCATCCTGCTACGCCAGTCAATTAGAGAGCAGGAACGGCAGGAGCTCGTCGCCAAGCATCACCACTTCGTCGCCTGGTAACAAAATCTCAGGTATCGCAGCGGGTCTCGCCCAACCTCTCCTCCATTGCGAAGGGGAAGCTACGGGGGCCCGGGCGACGAACTTCCGTACAGGCTTCGCAGCAGACCACTGGGCTGGGGCGCCATGAGCGGAGCAGGTGGGCAGCTCCACTCGAGCGGAGCAGGTGGGCAGCGCCACTCGAGGTTGGGGGCGAATCGGAAGTTCGTCGGGGGAAGGGGTGAGAGATGGGATGGAGCTCGAGGAGGAGAGGGCCGACCGCCTTATCTGCTTCGCGAGCGTACGGGGAGGCGGCGTGCGGCGGCCGATTTTGGGGAAGGCGGGCGTGCGGCCGTCGATTTTGGGGAGTGTGGCGTCAGAGGCGTACAGCATACTTGGCGTACGACCACCACCATGACAAACGGCAGAACACACAGACGTTAGACACGTGTTGAGCAAAGACCGCGTGCTCACGTATACACCCGGTCACCAGGCTTCTTTTGATTAACGAATCTATCTTCTATTATATACTAAAAGCAAAATAAATGCGTTTTTCGAGGCACCAGGTTAATCCACATATGCAAAAAAATATAAACCACTTATATTAAAAGAATGTGCGTTCCAAAAATAAAATTTTGGCACGTAGGTGCCCATATGGCTACACACACATTATGTTAGCCACGAGTCATCTAAAAGGCCACCAAGGGCCATCACAAAAAAAGGCCATCAGGGGGGCAATATGGATAGAGTTTGCTTCCGGCCCGGCGTAAATAAATAGAGTCCATAGCTGAAACGAAATCATATCACACGAAAAAAAGCATAGGAACATCCGGCCAGCTGAACAAAAATTACACTGAAAGACATTTAGGCTACTTAATAAGTATAAACTGTATTAATAAACATGTCCAAAAAAAGTTTGAAAATATAAGACAATTTTAGTAAGCTATTAGTAGACCAAAATAGCCGACGATAACATCTTATATATTATAAGTTCAAAACAGAGGAAGTACATAATAATGAATACACGCGAACAACTACAATACTGCTAAAGGAAAGTCTAGAAATACGAATATTTGAAAGATGTGTGTGTGTCAGTATAAGCACATGGTAGACTACATATGAGATAGTAACGAAAATTATATATTACTTATTAAAATTCAAAAATATTGAGACATATCAAGTGTGCCAAAATTTCTTCATGTGTGCATGTAACTCTAAACGAACGTGAGAAATAGATTTGCATAAAAAAGAAAATATCGCAACTTAATGGGACATGTACATGAGAAAAAAGAGTTGCGCAAAAAAAGGAACACTAGGAACATATTAAGGTGTTTGTACATGTCACGGGCGTACTAAATTAAGCTTTAAAAAAACAAACTAAATTCTAGATTATTATGGTAAGGTTCGTACACTTTGGTTGGACCGGCCGCGAGGGAAAGGAAGTTCCCAAGAAAATATTACTCTTAATTATTTTGAAACTGCAATAAGTGAAAAAAAACTTCCAGCCGAAACTCAATTACATGATCCCAAGTGTAGGAAGAAAATTAACCATACGATTGAGCGAGACATGTAACAACAAAATGAAGATCACTAGCTAGGAACATTGCCACGCTTTTGACCTAATTTACTATCATGACTACTATTGTGATTGCAACACTAGATGCTTGAATGAAAATCCGTTGGCTAGAAACTCCGGGAAGCATGAAGAATTATACTATAAATGCGTGAAAACCAATAATTCTACCCTTATTGTTGCATAATACTTTAAATTTTTATTTATTCTGAAATAGTTTGTAATATTATATCATCATTTTCCCCCAGATTTATGTAAGTCACCCCTTTGTGCCAATTAAGCGAACACAGAGCGAAACATACACAAATATTAGCGGACATATGGCATGGTCATTGATAGTTGAGCCAAGAATAAGTAGGAGCTAAAAATAATTTATTTAGGTAAAATTCATTGAACACTAGGTTTTGTATTTTTAATATTTATATAGAATTATTTCTATAAAATTACCACTTATTTTTAGAAAAAGTAAATAATTAGAAGTAAATAGCCTTTGAGATGTTGCCCTCGCATTTGCGAGGGCCACCTTGCTAGTTACAAGAAAAATCCAGCCCAACATGACTAAAATGATCGAGTATATGTCTTCAGGATCTTCTGCAAATTTTGTTAAGTTTCAAAATCACATACATTCCGCTATTTTTTTATGCAATCACGTAGAATAAAAGCAATGCAACCAAGAAGCTCAATTATCTACCATCCGGTGGTGATCCAGTCAAAATGTTTACACTGTGCGGTTCCTCTAACTCTCGATCTTCTCCTTTGTTCCTAAAATAAGCAGGCTTCTTTGGGTCAGGCAAGTTTGTGCTCTCATTCATAAGCAGGGAGATAGCATCCGAGATTGTAGGGCGATCTGTAGAGTTGTCTTGCACGCACATCAACCCGACATTAATGAATCTCATAATCTCTATGCTTGGATTCTTAATGTCTAAGCATGGGTCAATGAGCTCAAACCATTTTTCCCTTTTCCATAATAGCCAAGCCTGAAAATGGGTGATGATGATGAAACTAACTAGCAGTGGTAGCCAGTGTAATAAGAGTGGAAACAATGTTTCCAACCATGTGAACTATAGAATTCTTCTATTCATTTTCTTGATTATTTGGAAAATATAGAAAACTGAATTATAATACATTGGCGAACAAGAGGATCATCTACTCACATGCCCAAGAAGATTGCCAAAATTCCCGGTCTGGTGGAACCCGTTGTTTCTTTTTCCGCTGATGATCTCGAGGAGCAACACACCAAAGCTGAAGACATCTGACTTGATTGAGAACTGGCCCTCGGAGGCATATTCTGGAGCCATATAACCACTGATTGGAGAAAAAGGCTTCCAATTAGTGAAGTTTGTGCTTATGAAAGATAATCAGTCATGTTCAATGTTACGAATCAGTATGGTTATCGACATATATATATACTCTTACTGTGTTCCCACAACTCTGCTTGTATTGGCATGGGTTTCATTCGACCCAAATATTCGAGCAAGCCCAAAATCTGATATCTTCGGGTTCATATTTTCATCCAATAGAATGTTGCTTGCTTTTAAATCCCTATGTATAACCCGCAAACGTAAGTGTTTGTGGAGGTACAGTAGTCCTTGAGCTACCCCTTCAATTATATGACGCCTCATGTTCCAGTTTAGTAATGCTCCTCTTGTTGTATGTACACATATAAACACAAACATCTTCAAAAGTAGTAAATTAAATTATTGTGACATGCATTTTCAACTTATATCGATATTAAGATTATGTACAACTTGCCAAATATGAAGAAGTCCAAGCTTTTGTTGGACATAAATTCATATATCAGAATCTTCTCTTCTCCTTGAATGCAGCATCCCAAGAGTCTCACCAAATTGGTGTGATGAAGCTTGGCAATTAGATGAATCTCCATTTTAAACTCATTTAGACCTTGCCCTGAATGTTCGGCTAACCTTTTTACAGCTATCTCAAGTCCATTTGGTAGTTTTCCCTGCAGCCGTTCCAGCAGCTTAAGAATAAACGAATAGGAGACTTCCTAATCTATATCTCTTATAAAGCAAAACCTCACTAGAAGGTCATTTAAGTTGTCTATCTCAATATGCAAGCTATCCACATCATCCATCTATTAGCCATCCAATTTTCCATGTCATCCCTCACTAACATTCATTAATACTCTACATGCAAGCCACATCATCTATGTTTTAAGACATCCAATTATACACATCATCAACTTTTATCCGCCAACTACATAACCATTTCAAGTCAGTTTTTTTAAGTTAGCCTCTTGAATATTTACGCATCCTGCATGTTCCTACAAATAATATCCTATTTCAATCAACTTATACCTTTTTGTTTTTGACAAAATAGAGTTATCGGAGAAATTCCCGCTGCAACGTGCAGGGTATTCTTCTAGTATATTTATAATGGTTTATGCCCAACTAGTTCTTCGACCACTATACTAAATTTATATAAAAAGGTTGGACGATAATATCATTGGATAGGTCTTTGCATGTTCATATCCAATTATTATTTTATATTCTAGTGCCCACTCGATCGATGAACATGATTGGTTAATGTCAAATATACTGAAACAAAGGAAGTTGTGCATTTATTCTGACAAATGTTTTAATACACATATGAAAAAAATGAACACAAAATAGCTAGGCCCTCTTTCGAATATAGGTCTTTCACAAGATTCGAGGATTATAATTGTTACAACTTTTTCCTACAAGGAACATTTGTATACTATGTTAGACGTTGTCGAATTCCTATGGCATAGACTCACAATAACTCCAATTTAATGAGTCTAAACTATGTTTAATATTGAAAGGTTTAAATCTCATACTCTTTCTTCTTCTTGCAAAACTCTTGTGTGTTATTTCAAATGCACTAGCCAAAGATGTCACATCTAATGTCCATGTGTTTATTACCTCAGTGATATGAGTTTCCCTTGTTATTATATTTTTCATGCAATAAAAAAAAACCACTAAAACACAAATTTTTACTATATGAGGTAGCTCAGTTCGTTGGTGCACTTGCATCCCTGCATAATATTCTTGTACAAGAGTTTTTTCAATTATAAGGCTCCGATTATCTAATATGGTACATCTAGAGAACCCAATTTGTAGCATATTATGCTATTTTAAGGAAGTTATTTCATCTTAATCATTCATTAATAGAGGTGCCTATGAGGACTCTATTTACAGGTAATAATTAATAATCGGCTTAAAGACATCCATTCCTATTATTGATAAAGTAAACCATGTGAAAACTCAACTTATAGCAAGTTATGCTTTTTAATAGGAAGTTTTCAAATCGATTGAATTATATATGTTACAGAAGTAAGATTCAGTAATTACTCTGATATATACTTGTGCAAAGTCAAAACAAATTTTATTCAACCATAATTTTGTTTTTTTAGTTTTCTATCTTTTCTCTTCTTTTATAATTAGTTAAGTTGAATAAAAATATTGCTTGATTATTTATTTTGGCTCACTTTGTATATAGTTATTGTATTTTATTTCTATCTAATATGGAAAATTCACCGAATGGCATATTGTATCATTCAAAAACCAGTATGTGGTCCAAGAAACAGGTATATTCTCTTCGTTAGGCCACGTGTCTAAAATTATTTGCTTACCTTATGTCAAACTTTATAAGTTCCACAAGTTGTAATTTTGAAATCTTACCTATTACATGGAACTAGAAATAATTACCATTGAATCTTTGTAAATAGGCCTTTGAATATCAATCATAAGTCTATTAAAACTATCAAATGAAATTAAAAAAATTCGGAGTTCCATGGGATACTTGAGTATAACGAGTCAAGATGACGAACTAGCCCACAAGGTTACAAATTAAGTATGTTGGTTATGTTTTAAACAAGACACAAGCTTTGACGAATGATTGTGACTGGTGTCATTGCCCTTGCCACCTCCTACGATAACTGTGATTAACAAAATATTGAAATTATACCTTGGTTGTCATACATAGTTGTTCCTCTTAGTTTAACACTTAAATTACTGTAGGCAATATAGATATGCTAAATAGTTCACCTTGTAGACACGACCAAATCCGCCCTCACCAAGTTTATTTCCTTCTGAGAAGTTATTTGTGGCATCTGCAATTTGAGAGAACTCAAACATCGAAAACTCAGAGTGGCCCTCTTCCATCCTCCAGAGCATGATAGCTTCCTCTGTGCCCGATGGTGCTACTTCGTGAAATTGTGAGTTCATGCTACCTAGTCATTCATAAGTAATGACGATGTTTAATTCAATAAAGAAGAGACCATGGGAGAGATTTTTATCATTGTTAATTTACTACGACAATATGTTCTTCAATTATCATCAGGTTTCTCTTCTATTGGGTAGATACAAAGTGTATCATCCACGTAACATTTATTCCTTCCAAATATTACAATCAATGTTTCTTAGCCATACACATTAGCTAAAAGGATATGTAAATATGATTAACTAACAATAAAACTAGATTGAATGAAGTAATTGGAAGTCTAGGAAAAATAATATATTTTCAAAATGAAGGATAAGTATACCGAGTTTTAAAATGGAGCGGACTATTTCTTAGTTTCCGGTGATTTGCTAAAATCAAATCCATACTTAGCTCAAATATCTACATCTAAGCATCCATATTCCCAACAAAACTATGACAGAGTTAATCTAAAATGTATACCCTATAAATATTTTGGAACTAACCTTGGTCACTTTCATCAAAATCTTTATATTTAATTAATCTAATCAAAAGTAAAATATAGAGTCATGGAAAAAATAGATAGATTAACATTATAGAAAAGTTAAAATGTTAGAAAGAATTACCCGGGAGGAGCATTTATTTAAAAGACCAGTGCACTCAAAATTATGGCATCTCTTTGCTAAATTTTGCAAAATCTTTTTTACTATGCCTTCAAGACTAATTCCCAAAACAGCGAGAATCGCCAACAACATTTTTTTTGAAACCTATTACTAAGGATTAATAAGACCATACAACAATTCATAGATGTGCATGATATATTTTTTCTACTAAATAAGTATTCATAGCTACTATAGAACAATGAATTCCTTACTCTTGTCTATGCATGTTGATCGAGTCCAGATAATGGCAAGAAGGATGCATAATAACAGAAGTACGACAGACACAATCACTACAATTATCCAGATTTTATTCTTTATTCCTGCATAAGAAAGAATATATATCAATGGATATTAGCGCATAATTTAAGGTATTTTTGCAAATTTTGAACATCCTGAAACAAGTTTAAGCCAGAGGTTTTATTCGAGTTTTAACTATTTTGGTTCTAAGGTCGCCATCTTCTTCAGCAATCTGATTATGAAAGGGCGACATATAATAAAAGATAAGTACATATTTTACATGAATATATAACACTCCATTTCATACTTTTCCAAACAAAATTCATTCTCAATACGCATCAAAGTCATTTTAGAGAGTTTCACGCTGCCACATATTGCATCATTTTCTAGATAGTTGCATAACAAGGGCCTTATTACAAATATATTTATCACTGCAGGGCACTACTTTGATGCACTGCGTGACCTTACGCCAGAATGTTTGAGGATAAAAAAGTCTGCCCACCCACACAAAGAGATACTACAAAGAGGGGGCAGAGGGAGGGAAGATGGTGAGAGGACGAAGAAAGCTTAAAAATTACATGTGATCTTAGGTCAAATGGCACTCTGCGATGACAAAAAAAATCAATGTAGGTGCCACATACCAATACCACTCTCCAAAAAAAGGCAATTGATAGGGTTTTACTTATTATGTCGTTATGCATAATTACTATGTAATTACCATCCGGAGCACATGGCACATGTTCTTGTAGTTCTTACATGATGTGTTTCAATAGATTGCGGAAAATGTACGGCTTATCCAGCCAAGTAATCTAACGATTATTATGGTGTTTTACCATTTCTAGCAAACTTTAAATCCTGATGTTGAAATATCAAGAATTTTTTTGTGTCAAATTTAAATTTAGGAATGCATGCGCGCCTTCTTTTCACAATGTGGGAATTAGTTCCCATGCAAGGAAACTTGTTTCACAGGGATAAACATGAAAAAAATCATTTGATTATGGAAATTACTGTTGCCTGCTATGGAAAACATAAATTGTAATTTTTAAAAAAGTTGAAAAATAATATCGTTTCAATATAATAAAATATACGTGTGGAAGTTTTGGTAAGAAAATAAAAATATTAGGTGCCCATGTAGGTGCAGTGCTATGATGTTTGAGTTGTCCACGGTACTTTATGATTGCTACAAAGTAATATATAAAGCAACAATGCCGTGAGAATACATAAGTGATTAGATGCAAAGTCCATATCTAGCTGAGATCACGTTTGAAATAATTCGATGTGGCATTCATTGCCCAGTTGATTAATTATTGTACTGATCAATTATATTAGAGTGCCATTCACGAACAAATTCATACTAGCTAATATAATATTTTTTGTAAGCTTAAAATATTGTACTAAATGTTGAATAAGAAATTACAAAAACTTTATCTCAAATTCTAGAGATCTACTAATGCTTGAAATATTAACTTTGGATCTGATTCTTTCAAGGAAAGGGATCGATCCAATTGGGCAACCACATTTTCCTGGAGATTTCAATATTAGGATTTGATTAATGAATTCTCCTAAATACTAGTTACATAAAAAGGGCGTAGGTGAACTATTTATAGCAATCATAATTCTCTTAAAAATTAACATGGAAAGTAAGCATAAAACCTGAAGTATATTAAATAAATGAAATGTTAAATTATCTGAGAACTGAAGGTCTTTCGCAATGGGAGTTTCTTACTGTCGTATCCTAAGTTCTTTGCTTATGTGGCATTATATTAAATAAGAAAAGAGATGGTTATTGTATCTTATCTAAGACTACCCATAATGAGAATATTATAGGTAGTATCATGTATTTCGTGCAAAAAGCTGGTGTGTCACTGTAATTAAGGATGAGAGAGACATAGTGATATCATAGATAGATACCATATCATAGAACATGAAACTAAAAAAATAAATGTCAATTAGATCTTGTACACAATTTTATTGAGATTCTACAAATCAATAAATACAAGAAAACTACTATACTACTACATGATACCATGCATTAAATTGTAGATATAACGTTTGCTATCAGCGGACCGATCGAGGGCAAAAGATCGGTCGTGCTGTGGCCTTCCTTGGAACGCGTCATCTCACGTGCCCGCTGCTCCCCTGCTGCTTTTTTCATGCATGGGGCTAGCTAGCATGCATTACGCTGCCTGCTACTAGCATGTAGGCTCGGACGCTTAGCTAGCTGCTACTGTTATAATTAGCTAGCATGTATATACACGGCTAACTATAGGCTTGGACGCTTAGCTAGTTTCTGCTGATTTTGCTAATATAGTACGTAGCTAGATTTGCTTCTTTTTTTTACCTAGCTTTGTTCTCATGTGGTTGATACCTTTGCTCTATTTTTTGTCATTCGCCGTGGTATTCGTTGGTCAGCCATGTTCCTCTCGAGTCTACATTCGCGATGCCATCCGGCCGCCGACCGATTACGACGATTCCGGGGAAGACGACAGAGCAGTGGTAACATGCATGCGGTGGTCGGATCAAGCGCCGAAGGGCCTCCAGTGAGTACGTGGCTGGAATGGACGATGGTACAACTAAGATTTTTCTATAAATTTTTCGACACTGGTAAGAGTGTAAATTTTGTAACAAACACATAAAAATTTTGTAGCGCAAAACCAAGCGAGATGTTGTAATACTTAAGGGTGTTTGCCACAAGTTTACGTTTACACTTGATTAGTCGATGTAGCATTAATTATTTAAATATGTAACATGCATGTATAAATTTTGTTGAGAAAGTAGATGTCATATGTTGTAAAGTTCTACAACTAATTTGAAAAAAAATAACTAAGTCGGTTTAACACAATACTTTTTGTTGTAATCGACTATAACTTTTGCTAAAATAGTTGGTGATTTTTATTGTAACAAGAAATGTAGCGAACTTGTTATCGCTTAACCAATTTTCATTCGCACAAACACATGCCTTTTGTTGTAATACTTTGTGATTTTTGTTGGAATTTTTGGTGATTTTTGTTGTAAACCACCTGTAGCAAACTAATTGTTGTTTAACCATTTTTTATAACATTACTTTTTAAAAAAAATATGAATATTTTGTTGTAATTGTATATCTTTTTTTATAAATCAGGTGAGATTTTTTTTGTTGCAATAGTCATAATGACTCGGATCTGTCGTACCGTGGCATTTTTATTTTTGTAAATGCATGTTTTTTTATTGTAACCATTTGTGACTTCTGCAAATGTTGTTTGAATTGCAGCAATAAAAGTTGTTCCTTAACTGCTTTTTTGTAATCTTGGAAAAAAATAATTTTTTGTAGCATTACTTTTTTTGAAAATCTTATTGACACGTTTTGTTGTAATACTTTAATGTTTTTATACACCAAGTTTAATTTTTTTGTAATACTCTCTCTGTCTTGGTTGAACTAGCACCAATTATGTGCGGTGCATTTAAAAGCAGTTTGTTTGGAATTGGGGGAAGGAGATAGAGCTCGAAGCAGCACATGCTGGGATCCACAAAGATGACCAAAACCACTACGCCACTCCTTCCACTAGTATGAACAACACCTGACACTATCATGACCAAATGCAACTAGGAGAACCAGGCTAAGAGAAGCAATGCACAACAGCCAATGCAGGTGTACGCCTGTACGGAAGACCTCTAGCAGCCTCGCCTGACACAGCGCAGCAGCCAGGAGGGCCCAGACCATGTGAGAAAAAAGAAAATACCTCCGTACCGTACGATGGCTGATCGATGGACGCGGAAGCAACCGATTTTTGGGCGCGGATCCGCCGACTGACGCGTAGCGCGCGCCTATCACATGCATGGTACTTTTATATGAAACTATCCATTGTGATATTTTAAGATACAACTCTTGCATGGAATCATAGACAAAAAATATTGCTACTCCAATCACATGCATCATTAGCATAAATAATTAAATTTAGATACCACCCTAAGAAACAATGCGTTGTAAAGTTTGTTTCTTACAATACATCGCTAGCTAGAATAATGAATTAAGAGACAATGCATCTTAAAAGGCCTAACAAATATATTATTAAAGGTGACAAGGAATTCAAGCATACATTCAATGCATATGCCACCTTCATAGAAGACTTTAAGTCTTTAGCCAACACTAAAATCCATGTCTGACCATGTGTCAGCCTCTACAATCATTTTCCTGCCTACGTGGGCTCCATGCACTACTAGGAATTTGCTTACCACCGGCGCACAGAATTTGCTACCGCCGGCGCCTTCCTGTTCGCCGGCGATCACCTCGCCGGTGGTAAAGTGCTACCGCCGTCGTATTCGTAAGCGCCAGCGGTAAGGTGGAAATACCCCTGGCGATTTTCCCAACTCGCCGGCGGTAATAGATACCACCGGCACTTCCCAACTCGCCAGCGGTATTTTAAGTTACCACCGGCAAACAGCCCTATGCGCCAGCGGTATCTATTTTAGGATTTAAAAAAAAACTGACGTGAAATCACAAAACCTTCAAATATAGAATAAAAATAAACTCACTTTTTATTCTATACGATCTAAAGTTTCTCCACATAATTGTATTTAAACTGAACAGTAATTACAATTTCGCTCATATTACAATTTTGCTCGGACGTGCTCCTCCGTACACATCAGGATTCAGGACGTAACAAGCAGTACCTCTTCATCACTTTCGTTGTCACCAGCCTGATTTTTAATCCCATTCAGATATGGATCAGGGTCGTCTATATATAGTGCTCTGAAGAGCAGCTGCAACGGCACCACTTCCATCAACGCTATCTTCTCCAAGATTCATCATTTCCAAATTCTTAGCACTTGAACAAGAAAAAAAGTAAGTACTTATTAGCTTCATACAACATAAATCATACACTAATAATTAAATGAATCTAGTGAAGACGAATAGCTGACAACGTTGAAAAGGTTAAATCAAGATACAACAAGTGTAAATGAAGAACTGTAGAAGTAGAAAATGAACAAACATAAGGCATCTACCATGTGATATTTAATGTTATTTCCATGTGATATTTAATGTTATTTCAGACCCAACCACAATCAGTTTCATATTTTGCTAGCAGAAGAACTGAGCATCAATGGCATCTACCACGAAACAAAAAAACAAATGAACTTTTTGCAAAGACGAACAACTATAATCTGCAGTTAGGTAATAAGCTTATTGGAGGGTTCCGGTGTTTCATCAGTACATAATCAATACATACAGTTCAGAGCCCTTCATAAATAAATTGGAGATGTGTATCTGGGCATATCAATAGAGAAATATAAGTATTAACATAGAGATCAATGTAAGAACTCTGCAGTTTATCCTAAACATGTAATAGACCATATCCATCTGTCCAAATGCCTAATCACTTCATACATGTGCCCAATCCACTTGCCGGCCAAAATAAATAACATAGTGTCCAATATGTACTAGTAACAGAGAGGAGAGCAGACCCCTTGGGTCGGTCCCAAACATGGAATTGGCATGCAGATTTAGCAGGTCAACCACACATCAAGGAGCGAATTAGCACAGACGAGCGAAGGATCTGGGGAAGCAAACGTTACCATCTGGAGATCCCTGCTCCCGGAAGTGCTCTCAACGAGGTTGGGTCGGGCGCGGACGTCCTAGATGATAGGCCTCCCGATGAGTGAGACGATGAGGTGAGTCCCCTCGGGGTAGATCTGCAAGGGAAAGGAGATGAGACCACCGCGAGATCCACCGAATCGGGCGGAGCGGAGCAACCATGAGATCGGGGAGGGACGGGTCGGTTCGAGGAGTAGTCATCTTGTTCTTGATCCCCTCGAAGCGGTTGAAGACGATGGCCCGGTGGCCTCCCTCGATGTTGTAGAGCGTCTTCGAGGCGCCGAACCAGAGCGCGCCGCCCGCCAACGCCAGCTTGACCATGGCGCTCGCCCCTGCCGGCGCCTTGATTTTGTTCATCTCGGAGACGCGCGCGCTCGCCGGGGAGGGTGGGGTGCTCACGGTGGCCGGGATTTAGCTAGGATTTTCCGAGCGATTTGGGGAGAAAGGGGAAGAGGCGGCGGAGGAAGAGGGAGGAAAGGGAAGGGTGGTCGTGGATGTTAAGTGGGAGGCATAGGGCGAAATACCCCCGGCGAGTTTCAGCTGGAAACGCGTGCGGTAAATTCGGCCCAACTCGCTCGCACCAGCCCAGTTTACCCCCGGCGAAAATAATTCGTTCTCGCCGGCAGTATTAAAGATACCCCCGGCGTTTTCGGGCCAAATTGCCAGCGGTAATGAGAGGTTCATCTTACCCCGGCAGTTTCAATTCCGACTCGCCGGCGGTAAGGGGCCTATCCCCGGCAACCCCAAACCTGCTCGCCGGCGGTAAGGGGCCTATCCCCGGCAACCCCAAACCTGCTCGCCGGCGGTAACTTACCGCCGGCCACCTCGAAGCGGACTTGCCGGCGGTAACAAATCCGGCTATAAGCCTTTTCCTAGTAGTGATGGTGTTCTTCTCCTTGATCCTATTTTGTTAGTTTTGGCTGCAAGAAGCAATTTTGTTGGCTCCATGATCCTCTTATGCTTGTTATTTGTGCACATAACACAAGCTGGTGTACTTTTAATCTAAGAATATGAGTACCACATAATACATATGTATACCATATTACATACTCCCTTTGTTCTTGAATACAAAGGCCACAACCAAAAATACAATTTTCATCTATCTAAGGCTATTGTCTTTTTCAAGAACAATTTATTAGATTTCTCTCTCGTACAGTGGTTCTCATTAATGTGAATGTTACATGCAGCCGTAGAGATAAACATACCACATGCAACATATTTACTTAGCCCACTACATGAGAAGTTTCCTACATACATAATTAATCATGCAATTTATTAGTTGATTTTATTTTCTTGGTAGATAAAAAATGATAAAATGGCCTTTTATACAAGAACGGAGGAATAATTATGGTTTTTATTCCGCGTCATCTTGTGTTGGATGCTTCTAATTAATTTGGCTTGGCGAGTGAATTTTACGTGATAGTATTGACATAAAAAATTCTCATTAAACCCGATGTTTTAGTAGTGCATGTTCAGTGAACAAGTAATTAGAGGCTAATATTTCGGCCCTTGAGTTGTGGACTCACACTTTCAACCTCTGGAGCACACCAGGGTGGTTGGTAGGAACTGACACTCCGCTAATGGTGTGTGTGCATGCGTAGACGTGTGTGCGCGCGCGCGTGCGTGCGTGTGTGTGTGTGTGTGTGTGTGTGTGTGTGTGTGTGTGTGTGTGTGTGTGTGTGTGTGTGTGTGTGGGTGTGTGTGTGTGTGTGTGTGTGTTGCATGTGTGTGTGTGTGTGCGCGCGTGTGTGTGTGTATAAGAAAGCACAACCAACGCTCTGGTCTTTTGGTGTATTTGTAGGCACGGAGAGCTAGGCCGGCAGCTTAGATGATCATATAATGATTAGGAAGTAGTATGAGGCGTAGAAGACATCATCATGGCTCTTCCGACGTTAGGTGTACGGCTTTCTAGCCACCAACACCAACATGGTCACTTGAGGGAGAATAGGCGTTAGAGCGGGGAGCTGACCTCCTCCCTTTCCGGCTGGCAGCAATCCCAGCTGCTAGAAGGCGTTGTAACTTTGTCTCTTAGCAATTCTTATACTCGCTTTGTCCATATGTGTGGTTCGGTTGGATCAGTGGATGATCTCCCCTATTCTGCCTTCTTCTTCTCTGATGCTAGCCTTCCGGCGGTGGGAATTGGAGCAACATATCCAGGGTGCCAGCGAGTGGCGTGGGGGATACTGACGCATATTTGAATAAAGGTGGTTATCATAGGGTTCCAACTCACCCAAGATGATGATCCGCCGGATGCGAGTCCACATCGATCTGGCTGGAGTGGCGTGTTCCGAAAGGCTCTACCGGCAACTCCATTGGGAAATTTATGGCTGGAGATTGCTGGATCGGGTGAGATTCGATCATGCGCACTCGTGTTTTTCTCTGGCTGTTTGGTTTCAGAGGGAGTGATGCGAAGCTCTGCTGGGTGTTATCATCATGGAGCACCTTTTCCCGTTCCATGGCGAAGTCATCCGGCGAGGAATGTCATTGAGGTCCAGATCTGAGGACTAGCTACAGTGGTTCTAGTCTTTGTGGCGACGAGGAATTGGCTTGGTGATTTGTTACTTGGAGCAGTGACATTATAAGTGGGCGCGTCAACACAGGAGAAGTTCAAAGGCTTACCTCTCAGGGTGAAAATCCAAGGTCTCACCTTAATTGGTTGTAGGTGGAAATGACCTTGTTGAAGGCATTGTTTTGTGAGCGAGGATTTTCTGCAGGGTGAAAATCTAAGATTTTTGATTTGGTGACGATGACGTTTGTGCACTGTTTCCTTTTTGAGGCATCGTTTTTGGTGAAGCTAGACTTCCGGTGCTATCTTGGTGGTGTTAGTGCTGCTACAAAGAAGTGATTACTGTATCGGGACTTTCCTTTTATTGTAATTTTTTTTGGTTGTGTGCATCTGTATTGCCAATAGGGAAATATATTATTGCATAGGCTAGATGTAATTGGTATCTCTATGATATTAATATACACTATTTTCAAAAGAAAAATATAAGTGACTAATTTATGTAGATATGGTTGTCTCTAGACACGTTGTTATGTATAGATACATCCTTACATAAAAAAAGTTGAGTCACTTATTTTTGGACGGGGTACCATATGTGATACATCTGGTGTATTTTAGAAACAATATTTCAGCATGGTAGAAAAACATCATTTTTTTTAGAAATCAATACTTTGCAATAAAGGTGGTTGTATTGATGTCTCACCATGCAGAGAATAGGTAAAACTATATGCACTGTTCAATTTTTTTGATCATCGTGAAACCACATAGTTGAAGGTCTTTATGTGTATACCTCCTTTGCTCGGTGGACTTGCAGGAGTCAGTGGTTCAGGAGGCGGCGGCGGACTCGATTTTGTCGGTGCAGGCGATGGCGCGGGCGTTCCAATCTGAACCATGGCCTCGCCGATATAGAACGGGTAAACCTCGAATCGTAAGTTGCACCTCACCCCGGCCACCCTCTGCCCCAATGAGCCACGCATCCTACTAGCCATCTTGTCCATCTCACCTCGGAGGCATTTTCCGCACCCCGAAGACGTCATGTCTGGTGTGCACTGCGCCAGGCCGTAAATCTTCATCTGCGGATCGTCTCCGTCCAACACGGCCTCTCCTGTGGATACCTTCTTGTCATGGGCATCACTCGCCGCCGCATGCTCGGCTATCTTCTCCATGAGCATGCCCACGAGCATGTCGAAGCTTCGCGCCGCCGCCGTAGGCTTCACCGTGTTGGTGTTGTTGAGGACGACCTCCGGCGTGTTATCCCAGGAGGAGAGGAAGTCCTGGTCGGAGAAGCGCACGGTGCACCCGTCGTAGAAGAGTGTAGCGTCCTTGTCATCGGGGCATAGCGCCGGCGCCTCTAGTGAGGCCGAGGACAGGCACTCGTAGCAGGTGAGGTTGTCTGGGGTGTCCCCTCGACAGATTCCGAGGACATATACTACGTCTGGAGCCTCGCCGTAGGCCGTAGTCGCGAAGCCGTTGCCGCCGCTGAAGCTGGCCTCATTGGCGACGTATGTGGTGGCAGCTTGGAGGTTGCCTTGGTAGGTGCTGTTAGCCATGTAGTTTCCAGTTTTTCCGCAAGAAGTGGTGTAGGTGCCACCGGCGACCAAGAAGGATGGCCGCAGGAAGGAGAAGAGGAGGAGGGCAAAGCGCCAAGGTAAGAGCAGGTCTAACAGGCCCCGTATAACCCGCCCACCCTGTAAAATTCCGGCGACATACGGGGCAGGCGCGGTTTGGGCCGTCTAGCAGGCCCCGTATTCGGGCCGCCCCGTTTCGGCGGAATACGGGGCCCAGGAAATCGGCCCCGCCGCCCCGTACATATAGTGGGCGCAGGTGCGAGTGAGGGGTTAACCCCTCTCGCAACCCTAGCTCCACGCGCCGCCGCCTCCTCCTCTGCTCCGGCGAGCAATTAGCCGCTCCCGCGCCGCATTCCACCCCCAGCTAGGATGGACTCCCGCCGCAGAGGTCGCCGGCGAGCGGATCGAAGCGATCCCGCTCGCCGGACACCGTAGAGGAAGCGTGGGCACTGCAGAGCAAGTCGGGAGCCGTCGGCGCCGGCAAGGCCGGCGCGCGTACGTGCCGGAGCCGCTCGGGAGTACGCCGCCGGTGGCGGTGGTACAGAGACCCGCCGCTCAAGCCGATGAGCGGACGTTCGAGTGGCTCGCCGAGTGGCAGCGCGACCGCGTCCAAGGCGGCATGGGCGGCGACCATCGGCGGCAGCGGCGGAGGAAGCGGAGGCGGCGGAAGAGGAGGCGGCCTACCGCCGTGCGCTCGCCTTATCCGAGGCGGATGCCGCCGCTCGGGCGGAGGCGAGAGGAGGCGGCGGCCATCGCTCAGGTCGAGGAGTTCGAGGCGCGGGAGGCGCGGAGGCGCGGGAGGAGGCGGCGAGGATCGCCTTCATCCCCTACGTCATCCTTGACGACTAGACGTAGGTTTGCTTAGTTATGATCCGTAGTATGATCAATATGTATGTATGATCCCTAGTATGATCAATGAAGATGAACTTCCCTGGGTTTTTATTTTTGAAAATACGGGGTGAAATACGGGGTCTGCTAGACGGAATGGCTCGAAATGTTGCAGTTTTTCGATACGGGGCGAAAAAAGAGACTTATACGGGGCAGCGAAATACGGGGCCTGTTAGACATGCTCTAAGAGTTTCATGGTACTTCAGTTAGTTCAGTATACTTGAGCTTGGATGAGCTCTTTGTGTGCACTTCCCAAATTGTTCTGATAGGCTTCTATATATATATATATATATATATATATAGTTGGTCACTTGGTCTTCTGATTTTTATCACTGCATTTACGTCCAGTACAATGCTTTTAAAGTTGAGCGGGAAGAATTGCAGTATACCCTCACATAGTGCCACTGTCCCAATCAACTTGCAGAATGTTATTTTTAGGACTTGAATTTTGAGAGAGACCTGTGTCCCGCCGCTCAGGGCTAATTTTGTGGCCTATCGTGCACGTCTAAACTGAGCCGGCCGAGGGAAGGCATGACTGGTCCTGCAACCGAGATCAGAACGTTAGCATGCATGCAGATCGATAAATTTGACTTTCTCTTTGTCTTCCAAAGCTGTAGCGTGTCACACCGGCGGATGTAGGAACTTCCACTAGTAGAGAAACCCCCTTTAGTATCGGTTTTAGAGAGCCTTTAGTAACCGGCTCTTTAGTACCGGTTCTTTACGAACTGGTACTAAAGGTGCCTCCACGTGGGCACGAAGGAGACCGCGGGGCCGGAGACCTTTGGTAGCGGTTGCTATTTCGTTTAAAAAAAATTATCCATTTTTCCTAATTATTTTTCACTCCATCTTTTTCTTTATTTTTTTCAGAATTTTTAGTATTTCTATTAGTCTCTAACTATACTTAATCTCTAGTCAAATTACTTACATGTGGTCAAACTTCTCGGTCGGTCACCCATCCTCACACTACTAGCACTGGCACGCTTAACATCCGAGTTCCTTCCCGTCCCACTTCCAAGTGATTCGCGCCCATGTTGTTGATAGTAATATCATATCAATCCTATTAACATGTTGGTCGATGTCACACTTCTTTATTGTTTAAATTCCAAATAATTATTTTAATAAACAAAAGTAATAATGTAATAATAATGTTGAATAAATAAATAAAAATTAACTTTTTTAAATTTTTTTAATTTTTTTAATTTTTTAATTATCTTTAAATTTTTAATATATTTTTTTGCCAAATCTAAGACCTGAAAATTTGAAAATCTTATAATTTGCTAAAAGTAATAGTAATATTCTGGGATTCAAAAAATCTTATAACTATTAATTTTAATTTAATAAAAATACAAATATATAAAATTCTAAATTTCTGGAAAAAAACTAAAATCTTCCTTCTTTCATATTTTCATTTGAAATTTTGAGAATTTAAAAATTTGCTAATCGGGTAAACCCGGGTGAATTCGGATGTAACTTTTTCCCACGATGATATTCATATATTACGTTTTTTTTTCGACGTCGTATGCAAAAGTTAATGCGATTTTACCATTTTTCAAACTTTTTTTTGCAAAAAAAGTCAAAATTCCAATTTCTTAATTTCACCTAACATACAAGAATCTAAAAACATTTTATTTTTAAATTTTCTATCATTTTCATTTGTATTTACAAAGCTAAAAAAGGCGATCCACAGGGGGGTGGAGGTGGAGGTGCGTGGGTCTAACCTTTAGTACCGGTTCGTGTCACGAACAGGTACTAAAGGTTTTTCGGCTGACGTTAACCCTTTAACACCGGTTCGTGACACGAACCGGTACTAAAGGTCCCGCACGAACCGGTACTAAAGGTTGCCGACGGTCTGAGCAGTGCAACCGGTACTAATGCACCCTTTAGTACCGATTTGTAAGGAAACCGATACTAAAGGTCTGGACGGAAGCACCTTTTTTACTAGTGTTCTTTAAGCTTGGACGAACATACTTAAGATGCCAATTTTTCAAAGTTACATAACACAATCAGAGGCGTCACCGGGAAGTCTGAACGGCTGATACTCATTCCACTGGCGTAGAAGTTATCAAAAACCGAAGTCAAAAAGACCAATTTATGAGGTAGGTCTGAATGTGAGATATCCACATTCACCAAGCGGTTTAGCCTACGTGCCAAATTCTCGAGAAATTAATGAAGATGAGGATCCACCCGTGAACTATGTGTACCTAGCGACATGGAGAGAAGCTTGCTTAGACTAGTCATAATGGGAAGTATCATGCACTAGTATCATGTATATGATACTAGTTTATGACACCACCTCATAATGCATAGTATAATAAGGTGGTATCATAGTTTTATTGTACTAAATGTTTTGTAGAACCTCAATACAAATTTGTGTACATGATGTATTTGGCATCAAGTTTTCTAGTTTTACGTGTTATAATACCGTGTCTATCTCACATCTCCTCATTAATTATTATGCCACATCAGATTTTTTTCAACATGGTATACATAAAACTAGCTATGATATTCTTATTGTGGCTAATCTCACACTCTCTAGTAAGCCTGGAAGTGTGAGCTGGATTTCCACCGTGCCGCAAAGCCTGCCCTGCATAAAAAAGAAAGTGGACGCTCGCAGGTTAGAGAAAAGAATGTTAAGTGGAACTTGCGGGCTGCCCTGTTAAGCCCACATATCCCACATAAATGGGATGAAGGTTTCCTTCTGCGTGTTTTTCGTTTTTATTCAGAATTCGGATAACATGAAGGATTAAGTAATAAGTAGGGAGAAACCATAGAAATGGGAGAGTTTGCTTCCTGAAAACTCCTCAGGTGATATGGGGTTGACGCTGCCAACCAGGTCAACATGATGACACTCCCGCCGACCAGTTTCGCATCATGACGCCACCATGCCCGCCTACCAGCTGCTTTCTGTCTTCGCCGCTGCTGCAGGAGATCATGCATAATGTAGTCGCCACATGATGCACACCAATGGCAACTATATGTGTCTTTAGCTTCCCACTGAACGTACCGCTGCGTGCACTGCTGCAACACTGCCTCTCACCGCGCTAGCAGATCTTCTGTATGCCCATCTCGTCTGCCTCATCTTCGGTAGTCAACTGATTTTATCGAGCATTCATTCTTGGAGACTCCTAGCACTAACCTGCGACCTGAAGTGGCTGAGAATACTTGTCAGCGGAATAGTATGTTTAACTTTTAGAAACCTTCACAAACTCAAAGTGACCATGGATTTTCGCCAGGATAGGTTTTTATCAAAGATGGGGCCTTTGAGTCAAGGAAGTATAATGAAAGGAGGCCGAGGCTCTGGATAGCCACCTCGACTCGGGCTTACTAGGTGCATTGAGGGAGAATTGTGGCCCCTCAGTCGTCTGATCAACTCTATTCCAACTCACATGCCTTCTTATTGACCTAAAACTGACTATATAAGTGCATGTTCTCACAAAATTAAGACAGTAAGTTCACCAGCGGAGGAGTTTAGATTGGGGAAAAACTACGGAAATTGCCTCCAGGTGCCTCCTTCCCACTCCGGCATCGTCATCCTCGACATCTAGAGAAACAACTTCATCATAACTCCACTGTAACCTATTGGAAAACATAATGTATGGTGCAATACATTATTTGCCATGATGTTTTGTCTTTATAGAAGAAACATACGCTTTATCTTTATATAAAAAACTAATGTGAGTTATACATAGTCTTACTAAATATCTTATTGATCATGCACATGACCCAAAGGTTTTAATCATCAAGTTCCTTATTTATAAAAAATCTTGTTTTCCCATGTTATGAGGTGTTTGATGTGCACGCACTTTGTGTGCATGCTGCTGAAGTTGCCGCCGTGTTTCACCAACCCATCTTGAGGAATAATCAACACATTGTAGGAGAGATGCAAACAAAGTAGCTCATGAAATAGCTAAGAACCGTCTATCTAGTTCCACTAGTTGTAGTTGGGGGTTCTGCAAACTCTCCTGAACGATGTAATGATTGTTTGACTCTGGCAGCAAGTTTCAGACGCACTCTTTTTCTTACCAGGGTACCTAAGGGGGCTGGAAGGTTTTTAATGAGGCGGCTTGCTAGCTTAATATATTATGCTTTTACCTCAAAAAAAAACACATTGACATTGTTAGAGAATCTCTAACACTAACCGAAAAAGTCGGAACATAAAAACGCGAATTCAGTCTTCCGAAAACGTGGGGGACGAAGATTTTGCAGCTGGCGCAGATCAGAACCCGTAAAACACGAACTGAAAAAGTGCATATCAAATATCGCGGGGAAATTGGTCGATGATCATATATATATAGATGGATTTTATGCTCCGATTGAGCATCATAAGTTACATAATTCGATAAGAAAACCTAAATTACTTACTACACATAACCGTGCTAACTAGTTTGAAGCAAACTACGGCCAAATTGTCCTCTACGCGCGGTGGTGCCGGTGGTGGCGGAGCGTCGAGGAGGACGATGGCGTCGACGCAGGTGAGGAGCTTCACTCATCGTCGTCAAGCTCGACTATCTCGAGCTTGACGCGGCGGACGTGCTCCTCGCGGCGAGCCGCCTTGTACTCGCGAACTTTGCGGATGGCGTCCGCCTCCTCCCGGCACCAGCAAGCTCGTGCCTTTGCCTCCGTGACGGCTATCACCTGCGCGATGACGGCGTCCTCCTCGTCGGAGCCGTGGACGTAGTCGCCCATGGAGAACGTCGGCTCCCGCGCGGGGACGAGCTCCTCCTCGTCGGAGCTGTCGTAGACGAGGGGCGGTGAGCGACTCGAGCCGCCTGACGACGAGCCCTCGCCGCCATTGGCGTACCTCGTGAGCTTCCCTGGGGGTGTGAGCCCCTAGTTTGTCCACCAGCGGGCACTGCGCTTGCGCGCGCCCTCCGACCGGTTCCACTTCCGACGTTCCGCGTTTGTGCAGAACACGGGGGACCATGGCGGCGAGTCCCCGCCTCCCAATACCGCATCGCGCCCTGCTGAGCCACCACGGGAGGCCATCGCGTCACAGAGCAGGGAGGAATGGGGGCTGCTACGAGCTAGATTGCGCGCCGGAGCAGAAGCAGGCGTTGACGGTGAGAGTGGAAGCGGTGGAGGGGAGTAGGGTTTGGAAATCGAACTCCCCTCCGCGGCCCCTTTTAATACAGAGCGACCGCCGAGTTTCTCGGGCCCCCAAACTTGTTTTACGGTCCAGGCCGCGAGTTTGGCCTCCATTCTGGCCCATGTGGTGACCCTGCATACCACTGCATGTTGTAGTATGCCAGTCGTTGATATAACATTCACGAAGTACCAATCCGCAAATATTACATCCCTTAGAGTAGTACAACAGAACATAGCAGGTCCATAACTCATTCATTTATTATTACAAACAACATGTACATATCATCTCGGAGCTCCTCTTGGGTCCTAAGAGGGATACTCCTGGGTTCGAGGCGAACCCAACTTAACTTACAATATAAGAGTCTTACTAGATTATATATTTATTCTCCTCGAGCAGCTAAATACTATGAGTTTGTACTGCTCGGTTCTACTACTACTACTACTGGTGGTTCTAAACTTGCTCTTCTCTGGAACCCTCCCCGGTTCCGTAGACTATGAGATAGTCTACGCCTTCAACCCCTCCAGAGAGATCTGGTTCTTCATAGCCAATGACTTCGGCTCCTTCAGGGTCGTTGTTGTCCTCCTCCAGATGATTCAGACACTAAGCAGGGGATTTAAGAGTGGTATGAGTACGAGCGTACTCAACAAGTTCATATTAGGAAAGAGGTGTTTAATGCACTATCTACGACACCAGACCAGAAAGTCGGATACCATGCAGGTTTTGATAATCACTTCTTCAAAAGGTTGATTTTATTCAGAAGAACTATGTCCGTCAGCCTTCACCGTTTTACTAGAACTTCATAGAGTTCCTTTCCGGCAGCGTTCGCTTCCAAATCCCGGAACAAGGAGTGACAGTCACGATTCATTACACTCTGCGAGGTGTGTTTCTTTACCCATAAGAGATCTTAACCTTGGTGCCAACCGGGCAGCTTTCCCGTCCACACTTCCTTTGGTGTGAGGCCCGTATAAGGTCCTAGCCGTTCATATTCCTCCGCTACCTCGCACACCCTTTGTTGCATTCCCCGACCCTATGTCCTCGCCGGTCCTCTTACACGGATGGACCCCGACCACGACAGTTTGGGACAAGTTAACCAAACTCCTTCGGTAGATGCAACCCATCATAGACCACATTACCGTGGGGAATTAGAAGGGGATCCCCACCCTCAAGTTGTTCCACAAGCCGCAACCGCTACAGTAAGCACTGCTATACCGTGGGGAATTAGAAGGGGCTTTCCACCCTCAAGTTGCTCCGCAAGACACAACTGCTACGGTAAGCGCATCCGTTGATGTACGAGAGGTGGAAATACAATTGGCTACTCGTCTCCAGATCTTATGGTGAACACGAGTTTTACGGCACAAGAATCACTGGACGACATTTGTTGTTTAATCCTAGATGGATATAAACCCTTGCAATGGAACCTCCACCATATCATCACAATCCATGGTTCCATTGCCCACCACATAGTCATATTCACAGTTATGAAAATAGTGGTTTTTTGCTTTTTATGCAATAGTGATAAACATAGTACTTTGTAAGTAATTTGGTAAAAATACTCAAATGACATGAGCAAGCGATGAACTTGCTTCTGCAAAGTGTTGCAGTTGGATGGTGTGGACTGACCCTTGTCCTCTGTTGCTGAAAAAATAGCATCATTGTTCGATAAGGGCAATGGTTAAAGAAGCAATTATGCATGATTCAGCTTTTAGGGTTGTTCCCCCTTCCGATGTTTTATTATTTTATGTGAGAGGTTAATACTAAGAACAATTTAGGGATACTCTGTTTAGGGAAAAATACAACCTTGAAATGTTGTCAAGGTTTTTTTTAAAGTCCAAAAGAATTTATGGACTTATTTTCATTAATGAAAATATAAGGTGTGATTTAAATGATTTATTTTAACCATTAAATTTGGGCTTAATCATATTTGTCTTAAAAAATTCCATTTTATATTTTATTAGGATAGAGAATTTTATTCTGAGTGGTTTTCATATTTTTAATTATTTTTCTAGAGTTTACATCTATTTTATAATTTTTCTGAAAGTTTCTGGTTTATTTGAATTGTGAAAAGACCAATTTGCCCCTGGGCCCACCTGTCAGGAGAGCCCAACTGGGTTGGGTTAAAACCGCCTGGTCCAACAACCGGTCGCTCCCCACTCCTCTCTCGTTGTGCTGCCTCGCCGAACCCTTCTCCTCCCCGTGCTCTGGCGACTCGCGTCGCCGTCGTCGTCGCTGAAATAATCCGGCCATCTCCGGCCGGCTCCAGCGGCGTGGTTGGTCGCAAAAGGACCGCCGCTCGACGGCGCACCAGATCCCCCGTGTCGATCTGGCCTGCGTCGCCCACACCGCTCGCCTCCAACACATTTGCACGCATGGCGCACGGATCTGTGATGCTCCATCGCACGCCGGCGTTCCAGACGCGATGGCGCTGCCGTGGGCACGCCATGGTGGCGCTGGAGCGTTCGTGCCCTGCGACGCCTGGCCTGGCCGCGGCCTGGCGCTGCCATGGTCGGCCGTGCCGCTGTGCCGCCATGGGCACGCGGTGGTGCTTCTCCTCCAGGTGCGTTCGCCTCCTTCTCTCTATGTTTTGCTCATCTTCTTCGCCTCAACCCGGCCACGGCTGTTCCTCCTCTTGGAGATGTGGCTGTGTCGTGCTGCTGCTGCTACTGCTGGGTGCTGCTAGCTGCTATGCCTGTGCTCTCTGCTGCTATCATTGTGTGCTAGTTGCTGTTACTCTACTCGCCATGGCCTAGCTTAAGCTGTGTCATCCTTGCTGTTGCGCATTCATGCTCTTGCTTACTGTCTCTGTTCAATCCTATGGCTGTGCATGCTATTATCGATCTAGATACTCATCTGAGCATCCCTAGCCCTTGCTATTGCTTGCTTACATGTGCTATGCTACTGTCCTGGCATCCCTGGCTCATTACTGTGAATGATTCTTGCTTGTAGCAAGTGCCAGAGTTCCTGGTGTGCTATCCTTTGTGCTATTATTCATAAAATTGCCCTGTTGAGCATGCTTGCTACCAGATAGCTCTATCCTTGGATGGTTTGCTTCTGAATAAGGTTGATTGGATTATCTGTGATACAGTTATTTCTTAATTGTGGATTTCATATATATGGTTCATGGATTGATGCCAGGCTTGTCTCTGACAAGCACTTGCATACTCTGTCAAGCTCTGATGATCCTGTGATTATCAGCTGCTTGTTGGTTGCTTGCTATCCTACTGTCTATGCCTCTCTGATTCTTATTCTTGGGCTTGTGTGACACCATAGCTTGTGCTGGTGCATGGTGATACTTGCTCAAGCATCAACTGATGCTTGCAGTGATCCCTTGGATCACTGGCAAGATGCCGGTGCTTTGATTACTTGTCTGTTTCATTTATCTGTACTTCTTTGCTTTATTAGATGGATAAATGATGTGAACTGCTTGCAGTTGTGGTCATCCTATGATTTGAGACAGGGCTAGATGGATGCCAACCACTGGTTGGGTACCCTAGCCCACTACTGAACCCTCTGGGTGATGATGTATGTGTTGGGCTTGGTGGTTTGGTTGTTTTGGTGGTTGAGGTGGCCTCAGCAGCCATTCTTGGCTGCTCTGGAAGCTCCCACCCCTTTTGGCTGGCTATGGCTTGATGAATACATCACTGGACAATCCCTTGTTGGATTTCCAGTGAGCTTTACTGTTGACAAACAAAGAAAATAGGCACAGGTTGCCTATCTGTCTGATGGTATTACTAGCTGTAGGTGCTAGCTAACTTGGGCTAGGCTAGCTATGAATCCATCCTTTTCTGGATTTCCCTAGTTGTGCCACTGGTTTGACATAACTAGTGTTCCCTTGGATGATTTCCTATTGGCCTCTCCCCTCTTTGCTTGCACCAAATGGCTAGTAACCAAGTGATGATTCAAATAGGGTTCTACCCTTCTTTTGCTTTTGTTGCTTATGCATATGCTGGATTTGTATGAGCAAAATTTTGCTTGCTCATGATTTATTGGTATACCTCTCTCCAGCTCCTAGTAATTTGTGTGCTGATGTAGAGGATTGCTTCTGGTTGATGATCAAGGCTTGCCCTGCTCCTCCTGGCTAGCTGATGCTTGATCTATTCCATGATTTGTTGCTCAGCAGCAAGCAATTCTTGGTGGAACTGTTTCTGGTGGGTTTTGGCTAGCTATGTGTTCTTCCTGTTCTTGAGTTCTTACCCTAGGAGATTTTGCCGATGATCATCTAGGGTTTGCTGGTGAAAAAGCTTTTATACCATCCAGTACCCTGCTTCATTGGTCGACAACACAACCATGTCACTTAGGTGACTCTCCCCTTGTCTGTGTGTGTTGTGAGACATGCTGCTATCCCTGTGAGCTGCCTGTGTGCTTCACAGGTTGGGACTTGTTCCTTTGGCTTGACACCCCGGCAGTGTTTGAGTTATCCTCTCAATTTGATCATATTTGCTAACATGCCAAGTGATTTTACCACTTGGCATAATCCCTATTTTCTTGTCTTTGTTGTCTTACTATGCAGGTTTAAGGAAATGATCAAGAAGATCAATCCAGTGATGTCCAGGAAAATCATGAAGATTTTCTTATCTAGTTTAGCCATTTACAATATCTTGTAATTTTCATTTTCTATTTTTCAATTTATTCAATTCTTGTAATGTGTTGTACTATTTTATATTTCAATTCTCGATATTGTAAAGACAATGTATCTTGTGTGATTATCAATAAAGCTCAAAGTTTCCCTAATGAGCTTTACTAAATAAATGTAATGTTTATATTCTTGATTATTCATATTTGTTTAATGAATTACCTCAATTTTGAATTATGAGATATTCATATGATGTTTAAATTTGAAATTCAAAAGTTCTTGTGTTTGAATTCAATCATGCAACTTAAGTTGTAATGCAATACTCTCCTCTCTTCTAAAAACCCTAATTTAGTTAGATGAGGAGCAAGTTTGTCGCACTCTCGAAACCCTAACCCTGTAAGGTGTTGAGAGAGAACTTGTCCCCCATCGATGCAGTTTTGTTTTAAAAGCGCGAAATTTCCCCATAATTTACGATGCAGTGCACATCCCTTTCTAAAATCTACCCCTCGATCATCTCTAAACCTGGGATGTTACCCCCTTAAAGAAAACTTCATCCCGAAGTTGTGGTTGTAATACCTGAACGAGTTCGAGACGTTTTCTCGGTCTTCTTCCTTTTCCCGGTGGCTTCCCTCTCGGGTGATGATGTTCCATTGAATCTTGCGATACTTAATGGCTCTATTCTGAGTTGTTTCAGTTCTCCTCGAGAATCTTAGCTGGCTTCTCGATGTAGGTCAAATTTGGTTGTAACTCTAGCTCATCATGTGATACTGGCTCATCTGGGGTCTTTAAGCATTTCTGAGTTGTGACACATGGAATACATTGTGAACTTGAGCTAACCTTCCCGGTAGATCCAATTCAAAGGCTAACCCTCGGTTCTGACTGGTATCTTGAAAGGTCCGATATATCTAGGGCTCAACTTCCCCTTTACTCCGAATCTCTGAAGTCCTTTCATCGGACTTACCTTAAGGTATACCATGTCTCCAACTTATGGCTCCCATGTCCTTCTCTTTTGATCGGCATAGCTCTTCTGTCGACTTTGAGCTATCTTCAGCCTATCTCTTATAATGTCAATGATCTGTTGCTTTTCGTTGACATAATCAGGATTGAACTCCTTGCTTGGTCCTGCCTCGTACCAACATATCGGTGATCTACACTTCCTTCCATACAGTGCTTCAAATGGTGCCATCTTGATGCTGCTTTGATAGCTATTATTGTATGAAAACTCTGCTAGTGGTAGATGTTCCTCCCATGATCCTCCGAAGTCTAGGGCACATGCCCTAAGCATATCTTCCAATATCTGGTTTGTTCTCTCTGTTTGTCCACCTGTCTGAGGATGATAGGCGGTGCTATAATCTAACTTGGATCCTAAAGCTTCATGTAGTTGCTTCCAAAATGCTGATGTGAACACGGATCCTCGATCGACACGATCTTCTTGGGCACTCCATGTTTACTCACGATCTCTTTGATGTAAAGATCGATGAGTTTCTCCCTTTATCCTGCTGGTTTACTGCTAAGAAGTGTGCACTCTTCATCAACCGGTCCACGATTACCCATATCATGTCCTTCTTTTTATTAGTCATGGGTAGTCGGTGATGAAATCCATTCCTATCTCTTCCCATTTCCATTGGGATTGGCAAAGGTTGTAACTTTCTGCCGGACTTTGATGTTGGCTTTCACTCTTGACATGTATGGCATTCCGCCACGTATTGTGCTATCTCTCTCTTCATGTTATTCCACCAGAATAATTCCTTGAGGTCCATATACATCTTCGTACTTCCTGGATGTATAGAGTATGGTGTTTGATGTGCTTCCCGGAGTATAACTTCCTTGATCTCATCAATATCCGGGACGCAAATCCTTTTCTGGAACCATAATGATCCCGACTCTCCTGAAATTCTGATGGTCTCCCCTCATCAATCCTTCTCATCTCCTCCACGATGAATGGATCATCCAATTGACCCATGATTATCTCATTCTTTAGGTTAACACTTAGTTCATCGGCTACTTGTAAAGCCGATAGTCCTTCATGAGCTTCTTTCTCCCAAAGTTGTATCTGGGCTTGGCTTATTTCCTTCTTCAATTCCGGTGATATTTCTTGCTCTATTCCTCCAGTACTCTTCCTACTCAAGGCATCTGCTACAACATTAGCCTTTCCTGGAGTATAATTGATGGTCAAATCATAATCCTTGATCAGTTCAAGCCATCTTTTCTGTCTCATATTGAGTTCCTTCTGAGTGAAGAAGTACTTGCGACTCTTATGATCAGTATAGAGCTCACACTTGGCTCCATAGAGAAAATGTCTCCAAGTTTTAAGTGCAAATACTACTGCTGCTAATTCTAAATCATGTGTTGGATAATTTACTTCATGAGGTCTGAGTTGCCTCGATCCATAGGATATTACCTTCCGATCTTGCATGAGCACGCAACCCAATCCATGTTTGGATGCGTCACAGTACACGGTGTAATCCTTGCCATCTTCCGGGACTGCTAACACCGGTGATGTGGTGAGTTTCTCTTTCAGAGTCTGAAAACTCTTCTCACACTCATTAGACCACACGAATGGTGTGTTCTTCCTTAACAGCTTGGTCATTGGTCCTTGATGACCCACAAGTATAGGGGATCGCAACAGTCTTCGAGGGAAGTATTACCCAATTTATTGATTCGACACAAGGGGAGACAAAGAATACTTGTACGCCTTAACAGGGGAGTTGTCAATTCAGCTGCACCTGGAACAGACTTGCTCGCAAGAGTTTATCAGTAGTAACAGTTTTATAGCAGTGGAATAGTGAAATAACAAGGTGAAATAAAGACAAGATAGTGATTATATTAAACAGCAGGATTAAAATACTGTAGGCACAGGGACGGATTAACGGGCGTTGCATGGATGAGAGAAACTCATATAACAATCAAAGCAGGGCATTTGCAGATAATAATAAAACGGTATCCAAGTACTAATCAATCAATAGGCATGTGTTCCATATATAGTCGTACGCGTGCTCGCAATGAGAAACTTGCACAACATCTTTTGTCCTACCAGCCGGTGGCAGCCGGGCCTCTAGGGAAACCACTGAAATTAAGATACTCCTTTTTAATAGAGAAAGCATTAACACTCCGTGAACACATGTGATCCTCACATCACTACCATTCCCTCCGGTTGTCCCGATTTCTGTCACTTCGGGGCCATTGGTTCCGGACAAGACATGTGTATACAACTTGCAGGTAAGATCATAAACAACGAATATCTTCATGAATCAATAACATGTTCAGATCTGAGATCATGGCACTCGGGCCCTAGTGACAAGCATTAAGCATAACAAGTTGCAACAATATCATAAAAGTGACATCTACGGATACTAGGCACTATGCCCTAACAATCTTATGACTATTACATGACCAATCTCATCCAATCCCTACCATCCCCTTCAGCCTACAGCGGGAATTACTCACACATGGATGGGGGAAACATGGCTGGTCGATGGAGAGGCGTTGGTGGTGATGGCGGCGATGATCTCCTCCAATTCCCGTCCCGGCGGAGTGCCAGAACGGAGACTTCTGGCTCCCGAGACGGAGTTTCGCGATGTGGCGGCTCTCGGAGGGTTTCTGGCGACTTCGACTTCTCTCCGTGCGTTTTTAGGTCGAGGGCGATAAGTAGTCCGAAGGAGGGCGTCGGGGGCCAGCCGAGGGGGCCACACTAGGGCCGCGCGGCCCCTCCTGGGCCGCGCCGGCCTAGTGTGTGGGGCGTGCCCCCACCTTCTTCTGGCTCCGCCAATATTCTGGGAAAATAGGGCCTTCTGTATAAATTTCGAGGTTTTTCCTGAAAGTTGGATTTCTGCACAAAAACGAGACACCGAGCAATTCTCTGAAAATCTTAGTCTGTGTTAGTTGTATCCAAAATACACATATTAGAGGCAAAACAATAGCAAAAGTGTTCGGAGGGAAGTAGATACGTTTTGGACGTATCAACTCCTCCAAGCTTAGCTTATTGCTTGTCCTCAAGCAATTCAGTTAACAACTGAGCGATAAAAGAACTTTCACGAACACATTTGCTCATATGATGTATATATTCTCATGCTATGGCTAATACTTAAGCAGTTCATAATGAGATACATGCAAATAAGATCATCCAACAGCTATGTCAATCATGGAGAGGTACCAACAATTAATAATAAGCATCATGAATCATGTATATAAGCAGGATTGCAATGTTCATAAGAGAATATGATAAAGTGGTATCTTGCTTGCCCGTATTTGATCGGCAAAACATAAATGCCTAGGCACCTCTAGAGTTCATAGAAAGACTAGAAGTAGTGATTGTCAAAGATAAAAGCATCAAAGTTATACCACAATCAATCATATTTTGAGACAAGCATATCATACTAAGAATGACAGTTGTGCTCTCAAGATAGTGCTCAAAGAAAGAATGGAGACACAACATAAAATTAAAAGACTGACCCTTCACAGAGGGAAGCAGGGATTAACATGCGCTAGAGCTTTTCATTTTTAAAACATGAGTAAAATTATTTTGAGAAGTGCTTGTTGTTGTCAACGAATGGTAATGGGTACACTAACTACCTCATCAACCGGACTCCCAAGAGCGGCTCCCATGAATTATTTGTATGTTTATGTGGCACTCCTTCCAACCTTTCTTACACAAACCATGGCTAACCGAATCCTCGGGTGCCTGCCAACAATCACATACCATGAAGGAGTGCCTTTTATTTAAGTTTTATTATGATGATGACACTCCCCCAACCTTTGCTTACACAAGCCATAGCTAACCGAATCCTTCGGGTGCGTCCAACAATCACAAACCATGGAGGAGTGTCTATTTAAGTTAATTAATTTGGGACTGGGAATCCCATTGCCAGCTCTTTTTGCAAAATTATTGGATAAGCGGATGTGCCACTAGTCCATATGAGAGTCCGTCAAAAGTAAATGACAAGGTTGAAAGCTAAACACCACATACTTCCTCATGAGCTATGAAACATTAACACAAATTGAGAAGCATTTTGAAAGTTTTAAAGGTAGCGCATGAGAATTTACTTGGAATGGTTTGAAATGCCATGCATAGGTATTTATGGTGGACACTTTGGAACAACTTGGTTTTCAGGTGTTTGGAAGCACGAGCGGCGTTCCCGCTCAGTACAAGTGAAGGCTAGCAAAAGACTAGGGAGCGACAAATCAAGAGAGCAGCTGTCATAATCATGCTTGCGGCAAAATAAATTAACGGAGGCATAAAAGTGATACAAGAACTCTGAAGCAAAGTAGATCAGCGAGGCTTAATTGACTTTTGTTTTGTCATATGCATGCGTGGGCATGTGCCAAGTCGATATAAATGAATTATTCAGAGGAGGATACCACAATGCCATACTTACTTATGAATAAAACAATGCAAGCGAACATCCATGACATGCTACTCATATTAATAAATTGGAGCTAAACATGAGAGATCATGAACTACTAGACTTTCTCAAATAACATATACCTCACATGAACCAACTAAGCATGCTCACATGGATGAGTATATGTACAAAAATGAAAACAAATAGAGTTCATACACCACAGTCCAATTGTTGTAGATCGTCATTATTGCCTTTCACTTGTGTAGCCTGGATAATATGAAATGAAAACCACGCTCCAGCCACCGAAGGCCATTGAACTCATGATGAAATTTACAAACCAAAGAAGAATAGCAAATATTTTTGGTGTTTTCGAATTGAAAACAAGAACAAAAGAAACAAGCAAACAAAGCAAAATCTTTTTGGGTTTTCTTGTAGCAAACTAGCAATAACAAATAGAGCGAAACAAATGCAAGAAACCAAAGCAAACAAATAGTGAAGAGAAACAACAGAGATATTTTTGGTCTTTTTGTGTTTTAGGAGAGAAACAAAGCGGAAACAAAAGAATGCAAACTAACAGAACACAGAAAAGCAGGATGACAGAAATCTGCCAAAACCTGACAGCAGTACAGAAATCGAAATTAACAAAAATCTTCCATTGCTCAGCTCAAAAAGTGTTCAACTAATGAAAGTTAGATAACAACCTGGGGCACATGCTCAAAAATTGGCAACTCAAAATAACGTTCTGGCTGTGCGTACGAATTTTTTTGGTAACAGCCCAGAATCTGTTTTTGGACAGCACTTCCCCAAATATCATCTCCCTCTCATTAGAAAACCACTCTAAGAAACTAAACAAGTATGTACAAGTATCCAGCAACCATAATATGCAAAGAATGAGTGATGCCGGTATACCTCCCCCCAAGCTTAGGCTTTTGGCCTAAGTGGAGTTCATTCCCAACGAGGGTCGGAGTTCCACGGTGGATCATACATGGAGTGATAATAGGGCCCCTGCGCAGAAGAATGTCGTGGAGGTTCCTCATGACCATAATGTTGATATGAGGAGCTCGCTGCATCGGATGGAGAGTCGGGGTGTGATGCGCGTAAATGTACACGTCCGTTGGGAACCCCAAGAGGAAGGTATGATGCGCACAGTGGCAAGTTTTCCCTCAGAAAGAAACCAAGGTTGATCGAACCAGGAGGAGCCAAGAAGCACGTTGAAGGTTGATGGTCGCGAAATGTGATGCGGCGCAACACCAGGGATTCCGGTGCCAACGCACCCACAACACAACCCAAGTACTTTGCCCCAACGAAACAGTGAGGTTGTCAATCTCACCGTAAAACAAAGGATTAAGCGTATCGAGTGGAAGATGTTTGCAAAGAAAATAGTAAAACACAATTGCAGTAGATTGTATGCTATGTAAAGAATAGGACCGGGGTCCACAGTTCACTAGAGGTGTCTCTCCCATAAGATAAAAGCATGTTGGGTGAACAAATTACATCGGGCAATTGACAAATAGAGAAAGGAATAACAATGCATATACATGATATGATAAATATAGTGAGATTTAATCCGGGCATTACGACAAAGTACATAGACCGCCATCCAACTGCATCTATGCCTAAAAGTCCACCTTCAGTTATCATCCGAACATCAGTATTAAGTTGCTAAGCAAGACAATTATTAAGTATGGTGCGTAATGTAATCGACAACTATATCCTTAGACATAGAAACAATGTTATATCCCTAGTGGCAACAGCACATCACAACCTTAGAACCTACTGTCACGATCCCAGGTGTCAATGAAGGCATGAACCCACTATCGAGCATAAATACCCCCTCTTGGAGTTAAGAGCAAAAACTTGGCCAGAGCCTCTACTAATAACGGAGAGCATGCAAGATCATAAACAACACATAAACAATAGATTGATAATCACCATAATCATAGTACTCTCTATCCATCGGATCCCGACAAACACAACATATAGTATTACAGATAGATGATCTTGATCATGTTAGGCAGCTCACAAGATCCAACAATGAAGCACAACAAGGAGAAGACGACCATCTAGCTACTGCTATGGACCCATGGTCCGGGGGTGAACTACTCACTCATCACTCCGGAGGCGACCATGGCGGTGTAGAGTCCTCCGGAGATGAATCCCCTCTCCGGCAGGGTGCGGAGGCGGACTCTGAATCCCCGAGATGGGATTCGCGGCGGCGTTTTCCGGTGGGTATCGTGGCTCTCGGTACTGGGGGTTTCGCGACGGAGACTTTAAGTAGGCGGAAGGGCGGCACGGGGGCCCGGGGGGCAGGCCGGCGCGGCCGGGGCCGCCCGCAGCTCCCGGCTGCCTCGTGGCCCCACTTCGTTATCTCTTCGGTCTTCGGCTTCGTGCAAAAATAGGACCACAGGCGAAAGTTTCGTCCAATTCCGAGAATATTTCCTTACTAGGATTTCGAAACCAAAAACAGCAGACAGCAAGGCACTTCGGCATCTTGTTAATAGGTTAGTTCCAGAAAATGCATAAATATGACATATAATGTGCATAAAACATGTAGGTATCATCAATAAAGTAGCATGGAACATAAGAAATTATCGATACATTGGAGACGTATCAGCATCCCCAAACTTAGTTCGCTCGTCCAGTAAAACGATAACAAAGATTATTTAAGTGACATGCCATCATAATCTTGATCATACTATTTGTAAACATATGTAATGAATGCAGCGATCAAAACAAAGGTAATGACATGAGTAAACAAGTGAATCATATGACAAAGACTTTTCATGAATAGTACTTCAAGACAAGCATCAATAAGTCTTGCATAAGAGTTAACTCATAAAGCAATAAATCAAAGTAAAGGTATTGAAGCAACACAAAGGAAGATTAAGTTTCAGCGGTTGCTTTCAACTTATAACATGTATATCTCATGGATATTGTCAACATAAAGTAATATAACAAGTGCAATATGCAAGTATGTAGGAATCAATGCACAGTTCACACAAGTGTTTGCTTCTTAAGGTGGAAGGAGATAGGTAAACTGACTCAACAATAAAAGTAAAAGAATGGTCCTTCAAAGAGGAAAGCATCGATTGCTGTATTTGTGCTAGAGCTTTTATTTTGAAGACAAGAAACAATTTTGTCAACGGTAGTAATAAAGCATATGAGTTATGAAAATTATATCTTACAAGTTGCAAGCCTCATGCATAGTATACTAATAGTGCCCGCACTCGTCCTACTTAGCTTGGACTACCGGATCTTTGCATGCCATGTTTCAACCAAGTGTCACAAAGGGGTACCTCCATGCCGCTGTACAAAGGTCTAAGGAGAATGCTCGCATTTTGGATTTCTCGCTTTTGATTATTCTCAACTTAGACATCCATACCGGGACAACATGGACAACAGATAATGGACTCCTCTTAAATGCATAAGCATGTAGCAATGATTATTATTCTCATATGAGATTGAGGATATATGTCCAAAACTGAAACTTCAACCATGATTCATGGCTTTAGTTAGCGGCCCAATGTTCTTCTCTAACAATTTTGCATGCTCCAACCACTAAAATGATAGATCCTTCAGACAAGACGGACATGCATAGCAACTCACATGATATTCAACAATAGTTGATGGCGTTCCCCGAAGCATGGTTATCGCACAACAAGCAACTTAATAAAATATAAAGTGCATAAGTACATATTCAATACTACGATAGTTTTTAAGGCTATTTTGTCCCATGAGCTATATATTGCAAAGGTGAATGATGGAATTTTAAAGGTAGCACTCAAGCAATTTACTTTGGAATGGCGGAGAAATACCATGTAGTAGGTAGGTATGGTGGACACAAATGGCATAGTAGTTGGCTCAAGGATTTTGGATGCATGAGAAGTATTCCCTCTCGATACAAGGTTTAGGCTAGCAAGGTTATTTGAAGCAAACTCAAGGATGGACAAGTGCAGCAAAACTCACATAAAAGACATATTGTAAACATTATAAGACTCTACACCGTCTTCCTTGTTGTTCAAAACTCAATACTAGATATTATCTAGACCTTAGAGAGACCAAATATGCAAACCAAATTTTAGCAAGCTCTATGCATTTCTTCATTAATGGGTGCAAAGCATATGATGCAAGAGCTTAAACATGAGCACAACAATTGCCAAGTATCACATTATCCAAGACATTTTAGAATTACTACATGTAGCATTTTCCAATTCCAACCATATAACAATTTAACGAAGAAGAAACTTCGCCATGAACATTATGAGTAAAGCCTAAGGACACATGTGTCCATATGCAACAGCGGAGCGTGTCTCTCTCCCACAAAGTGAATGCTAGGATCCATTTTATTCAAACAAAAACAAAAATAAAAACAAAAACAAACCGACGCTCCAAGCAAAGAACACAAGATGTGATTGAATAAAAATATAGTTTCAGGGGAGGAACACGATGATGTTGTCGATGAAGAAGGGGATGCCTTGGGCATCCCCAAGCTTAGACGCTTGAGTCTTCTTAAAATATGCAGGGGTGAACCACGGGGCATCCCCAAGCTTAGAGCTTTCACTCCTCTTGATCATAGTATATCATTCTCCTCTCTTGACCCTTGAAAACTTCCTTCACACAAACTTCAAGCAAACTCATTAGAGGGTTAGTGCACAATTAATAATTCACTCATTCAGAGGTGACACAATCATTATTTTCACTTCTGGACATTGCATAATGCTACTGGACATTAATGGATCAAAGAAATAAATCCAACATAGCAAAAGAGGCAATGTGAAATAAAAGGCAAAATCTGTCAAAAACAGAACAGTCCGTAAAGACGAATTTAAAGCTGGCACCAGACTTGCTCAAATGGAAAAACTCAAAACTAATGAAAGTTGCGTACATATCTGAGGATCACGCTCGTAAATTGGCAGATTTTTTCGAATTTTCTACAGAGAACTGTGCCCAGATTCGTGACAGACAGCAATGCTGTTTCTGCGCAGCGATCCCAAATATAACATCAACTTTGACATAGAAACTTTACTTGGCACAAAAACATGATAATGATAGGTTGCTACAGTAGTAAACAACTTCCAAGACTCAACAAAACAAAAAATTTCTGTAGGTAAAAACATGGGTTGTCTCCCATAAGCGCTTTCTTTAACGCCTTTCAGCTAGGCGAGAAAGTGCAAATCAAGTAACATCGAGAGTAGAAGCTTCAACATCATTACCAGGGGTGTTGGGAGTTTTCTCAACCAAGCATAGTATATTTGATATATAAGTTTTAGCGTCTCCCTTTTCATTAGTCTTAGGCTTGCTACTCTCATCGAACAAATTTTCAGGAACAAGCCAAGCATAGTTATTTTCTAGTGCATTATTCATAGCTAGGAGTTTACATGGTATTGGTGCTTTGACTTCCCCACCATCATTAATATTATTAGTGTACCTTATTCTATCCATGTCCATTTTTTCAAGGAGACCAATAAAATTGGTATGAGAACCTAGCATATTAAATTTAGCAAAAACCTTTCTAGCCTCTCTTGCTAGACCACCAAATTCTCTAAGAAGAGTTTCTAGAACAAAATCTTTCTTTTCCCCTTCTTCCATATCACCAAGTGTAAGAAACATGTGTTGGATTATAGGATTGAGATTAACAAATTTAGTTTCCAACATGCGAACTAAAGCAGCAGAGCAATTTCATAGGTAGGTGCAAGTTCTACCAAGTGTCTATCTTCAAAATCTTCAGTGATACTAACATGATTGAAAAATTCTTCTATATTATTTCTCCCAACTATGGACCCACGTCCTACCGGTATGTCTTTTGTGGTAAAATTAAAAGGAAACATGATGCAATAAACAAAAAGTAAACTAGGTAAACAAAGTAAATGCAAGTAACTAATTTTTTTTTTGTGTTTTTGATATAGTGAGCAAGACAGTAAATAAAGTAAAACTAGCAACTAATTTTTTTTTGTGTTTTGTTTAGGTGCAGCAAATAAAGTAGTAAATAAAATAAAGAAAGACAAAAACAAAGTAAAGAGATTGAGAAGTGGAGACTCCCCTTGCAGCGTGTCTTGATCTCCCAGAACAGCGCTTGAAAAGGCTTGATGCGCGTAAATGTACACGTCCGTTGGGAACCCCAAGAGGAAGGTATGATGCGCACAGTGGCAAGTTTTCCCTCAGAAAGAAACCAAGGTTGATCGAACCAGGAGGAGCCAAGAAGCACGTTGAAGGTTGATGGTGCGAAATGTGATGCGGCGCAACACAGGGATTCCGGCGCGCGGAACCTGCACAACACAACCCAAGTACTTTGCCCCAACGAAACAGTGAGGTTGTCAATCTCACCGGCTTGTGTAACAAAGGATTAAGCGTATCGAGTGGAAGATGTTTGCAAAGAAAATAGTAAAACACAATTGCAGTAGATTGTATGCTATGTAAAGAATAGGACCGGGGTCCACAGTTCACTAGAGGTGTCTCTCCCATAAGATAAAAGCATGTTGGGTGAACAAATTACAGTCGGGCAATTGACAAATAGAGAAAGGCATAACAATGCATATACATGATATGATAAATATAGTGAGATTTAATCCGGGCATTACGACAAAGTACATAGACCGACATCCACTGCATCTATGCCTAAAAAGTCCACCTTCAGGTTATCATCCGAACCCCATTCAGTATTAAGTTGCTAAGCAACAGACAATTGCATTAAGTATGGTGCGTAATGTAATCGACAACTACATCCTTAGACATAGAATCAATGTCTTATCCCTAGTGGCACATCAACCTTAGAACCTTCACGATCCCAGGTGTCAATGAAGGCATGAACCCACTATCGAGCATAAATACCCCTCTTGGAGTTAAGAGCAAAAACTTGGCCAGAGCCTCTACGGAGAGCATGCAAGATCATAAACAACACATAAACAATAGATTGATAATCACCATAATCATAGTACTCTCTATCCATCGGATCCCGACAAACACAACATATAGTATTACGGATAGATGATCTTGATCATGTTAGGCAGCTCACAAGATCCAACAATGAAGCACAACAAGGAGAAGACGACCATCTAGCTACTGCTATGGACCCATGGTCCAGGGGTGAACTACTCACTCATCACTCGGAGGCGACCATGGCGGTGTAGAGTCCTCAGGAGATGAATCCCCTCTCCAGGGTGCGGCGATCTCCTGAATCCCAGAGATGGGATTCGCGGCGGCGGCGTCTGGAAGGTTTTCCGTATCGTGGCTCTCGGTGCGGGGTTTCGCGACGGAGACTTTAAGTAGGCGGAAGGGCAGGGGGCCACCCGAGGGGGCAGGCGGCGCGGCCAGGCACAGGCCGCCGCCTAGCTCCCTGCCTCGTGGCCCCCGTTATCTCTTCGGTCTTCGGAAGCTCGTGCAAAAATAGGACCCCGGGCGAAAGTTTCGTCCAATTCCGAGAATATTTCCTTACTAGGATTTCGAAACCAAAAACAGCAGCAACTGGCTCTTCGGCATCTTGTTAATAGGTTAGTTCGAAAATGCATAAATATGACATATAATGTGCATAAAACATGTAGGTATCATCAATAAAGTAGCATGGAACATAAGAAATTATCGATACGTTGGAGACGTATCAGGGTGCTCCTCGGCCTCCTCCATGCCTTCCCTTGCACGATGGCTTTCCTTTTCTATGTATGCGTTTAGCTCATTTTCACCATCATCGGAGAAGCTCCTCCCATTACAAATCATGGTATAAAGATTCGAGAGCTCCTTGCGTTCCCGACCTTCTCGCAGGATCCCCAGCGGCACTCTAATTGCTTTACGAAAAACTGGAAGGCAAGTTGATAGTTTTGTTATAAATCTTGTACCGGACCATGGGGTTAGTTTGAGACCGATGAAATTCGAAATCCTGCACAACCGACACCGTTAGTTTAGCATATTGGTGAGGTTCACCAACAGTAAAACCTTCCAACCCTGCATTGGAAATCAGTGTTTGAACATCTTGCAGGATTCTGCATTCCGCATAAAATCTGTGCATGGGTAATAAGAGGGGTATACTCCCTCTTCACGATGAACTCTCATGACTTGCTGTACCTCCAATTCTTGTTGATTTAGTTGGTGCCTACTCGCTTCCATTTTCTGAAATTTTTCAACAATCATTATAAAATTTGATTTCAAGGTATATAATTGAGGGGAACTACTATAGGAACTTGCTAGAATACTAAACATGCATCAAAACTAGTTTCTACCACTTAGAACAAGCATGCAAGCTCACTAAACATGTTATCTACAGCAGCAAAATATTCAAGATATACTCAACCAAACAAAATTCTAATTGGACAATCAAAGGAGTCACATACCAAGGAGCAAATGTGCCAAATTTCAGACAGAAATCTGGGCTGAGCAAAGAGATCGAGAAATCAGAGTTCTTGAGCAGAAAGAGGAACCTGGTGCGAGTTTTTTCGGGAGAGAGAAGAGAGTGGGAGGAAGAGATGCTGAAGTGGGGCAAGGGGGGCCCACACACAGGGTGGCGCGCCCCCTGGTGGTGTGGCACTGTGGGGTGCCACTGGGGGGGTGGTCAGCCCAGTGCTCCCATTGCCTCTGAAAAATAGGATTACCAGTATAATTTTTGTAATTTTTAGAGAACTTCGAAAAATGCACATTTCTGGGTGTTAAATTAAGGGATTTCTATTTTCGTGCCCCTGGTTCGTTAGTTGTACTCAGTTTTCCCCTCCCTTAGTTTTTCCTCAGTTTTCCCCTCCTCTAGTTTGAAACACGCACAAGTGCTGGAACGCCGGTGGCCGTCGTGTCAGAGGCCTTGACCGTTAGTCCCGGTGGGGCGCACGGGGGCAGCTCCTCCACGACCGTCTCGTCTGACGGGTAGGGTCGGGGGACACGTCGGAGCAGCCATCCATCTATCGCCGACGTGTGGGCCTTTTATTTCATGGTTTTATACGCGGTGCTGCCAATGACAAATGGGGCCGCTCTATAGGGCTGCCACAGCCAATGACCAGTGGGGTCGTATATTTTTCATAAAAGACATATATTGCTGCTCTGTGGGGCTGCCGCAGCTAATGACCGTGGGGTCGTCTATTTATTTAGGGAAACTCATATATTGCCGCTCCGTGGGCCTCCGCAGCCAATGACCAAGGTCGTATATTTTTTGAAAAAGACATATATTGCCGCTCTGTGCTGCCTCACCAATGACCGGGGTCGTCTATTTATTTAGGGAAACTCATATATTGCCGCTCTGTGGGGCCTCCGCACCAATGACCAGTGGGTCGTCTATTTTTCGAAAAGACATATATTGCCGCTCTGTGGGGCTGCCGCGGCCAATGACCGTGGTCGTCTATTTATTTAGAGAAACTCATATATTGCCGCTCTGTGGGGCCTCCGCACCAATGACCAGTGGGGTCGTCTATTTTTCAGGAAAAGACATATATTGCCGCTCTGTGGCGCAGCCAATGACCAGTGGGGTCGTCTATTTATTTAGAGAGAAAAAATCATATATTGCCGCTCTGATATATGTCTTTAGAGAATAACATAGAGAGAAGCAACAAGTTCGCTAATTAATTATTCTTAAGCTAGACCGGAGAACCGCTGGCAGCTCGTTCCCCACCGTCGGACGGAGCAGCCATCGCCGGCGCCTCCGCGCCGCCGGCTCATCCCGGCGGCGTCGGACGAACTGCGCGCTGCACGTCAACCACGGCTCCACACTTGTTTCGTCCGCACGCATTGTACCCACCGCAGGGAAAGTCCGCCGCAAGCGATCCGCCGCCCACGACGACCGGGATTTGTTCCGCGCACCAATTGGTAGACCTCCGCCTGCCTCCCCGCCCCCTAATCGATCGGTTCCCGTAATTTATTGGAGTTTGCATGTGAAATAGTCCTCAATGTCTCGTCGTAGCGGGTACCCGGCGAGGGTGGGGATTCGATCATGTCGTGGCCACGTTCTACTTCTCCTACCTCGTCGGAAGTGCGGGTATATAGCTTCAGCTCTCTGTACTACCGTTGAATCAAGTTCATGGGCTGTTGGGGTGATTTCATTGTTCTTTTTTCCATTATTATTCAGTTAGCCAGGCAAGCCGATGATCCATGGTACATTGCATACCAAGATGAATCAACCAGTGGTGTAGCCAGAGGATGGATTTGGAGGAGAAGGTGGCCAATTTAGGTGATGAATTGGCCCGTAAAAACCTGATGATATTCGAGCTGAAGCGTATTGTGGAGGAAGAAAGAAGAATTCGAGCTTATTCGCAAGGAGAAGTTGAGAGTTGAGACAGATCTTGCCGTATTTGATCAAGTGGTAGAAAATCTAGAACATGACCTTAAAGTGATGGGAGAGGAGAAAAGTATATTCATCTGTGCAGTTTTATTAGGTGTCATCCCTGTCCTAGCAGTTATGTGGTTCTGTAGACGATTTAGTATAGAATTGTTATCAAGTTGGGATAGAATTCAAATCATACATACGGATGTACATGGACACATCATTTGAAATTGAAAAATACAAATTTATAATAATTTATCCCAATTTCGGCGTCGAACTCGCGCAGCGATGGGCAAGAAAGGCCGGGACGACGGGCGGCTGAGGGGTGGTCATCTGCGCCATCAAACGTTGAAGCGATGTTATCGGCGATGGCTTCAATGTTCGTGGCATCGATGACCAGTGTCGGAACCGCCGCTGTCTTGGTGTACTTCATCAGCGACGGATCTGCGGAGGGCTGGATCGGCGGCTTTGCAGCGGTTTGTAGACGATGGCTTCAATCGTCTTGGCATCGATTCGCACTCTCGGCTGAGTGAGACATCAACGAGTGGTCTGCGCCGTCGACGATGTTGTAGGCGATGGCTTCAATGTTCGTGGCATCGATGACCACTGTCGGCACGGCCGCCGTCTTGGTGTTCTTCATTATTCAACAGATCTGAGAATAGAATCGAAAGTGAGACAGAGAGACATTTCAACTATTTCGCGGTTAGATCCTCACCGGCACTCTTAGATCCACACGCCGCATTAGATGCACCCGCCACGCGCATGGTTAGATCCGCGCCGCGCCGCACGGTTAGATGCCGCGCCCGCCGCCCGCGCCACGGTTAGATCGCGCGCCGCCCACGGTTAGATCAGCCGCGCCGCATATGCGGTTAGATCCGTGCGCCCGCCGCCGCAAACGCATTAGATCAGCGCGCCGCACGCAAACACGGTTAGATCCGCCGCGCACGCCCACGCCGCGTTAGATCCACGCCGCCATGCGGTTAGAGAGAGGAGGATCGACCGGAATATCGTGCCAGGGTTGGTAGGTATGTGCTCTGCTCTTGTCTCCGTATGCGTCCATCGTGGTCCATAGATACAGGCCGTCCGATCATAAATGATCGAACGGTGCAAGCGTTCGTTGAGCTTTCATCCAACCAAGATCCGTGTGACATACATCTCGACCAATCGGAGATCAGCCAGTGAGTACAAGTTAGGAAAGCTGAGTAGAACTGAGAGGGGGAAAAGTGAGGAAATGTTTATCGGAAGGGCAAAACTGAGTATGACTGAGTAAAACAAGTGGGCCCGGAGGGAAAAATGAGTAACACTAAGTAAAACAGGGGCACCCAAATAATAAACGGACTAAGGGAAATTGAAGCTTTTGGCATAAAAATTGTAAAATTGTGTTATTTGAACAATATATTACTTTTTGGCCGACTAGATATTATTTGCAACTCAAAGATACACAAGTGTGACGAATTTGGACTCATTTGGACAAAGTTTGTAAGCATAGTGGGTATTTGGGAGGTGTATTGATCAGAAAGCCCTGCATCTTCATATCTAGTAGCTCATGGACTAGGAAGTGGTTTTGAAGCTTTTGGCATAAAAACTTCATATCTCTATATTTCCTTTTCCATTATTATTTCTCTAGGTTGTAGGTAACATAACAAGGCTCCATGGGAAGGTTCCACCATGTTTTGAATTATTTTGAATTGAACCCTAAAATGTTAAAACCCTAAAACCCTAAACCCTAAAACCCTAAAATGATAAATGTGGCTTAAATGTGGCATACAAATTGTTCATACAAATTCAAATTGTTCAACACAAAGGGATCCCCAATACAAAGGGAACCACAATACAAATTGTTCATACAAATTCAAATTGTTCAACACAAAGGCATCCCCAATACAAAGGGAACCCCAATACAAATTGTTCAACACAAAGGGATCCCCAATACAAAGGGAACCCCAATACAAATTGTTCATACAAATTCAAATTAGTTGCTCAGAATAAAATCTTTTTCTTGCTCCTGGTGTGACTCGCCGGGGCCACCACCTTACTCCGGGTAACCCTACCAGCTATTTGCCCTCTTTCTTGTTCTTCTTCTTCTGCGAAGCTTCTGCTTTTTCTTCTGCCATGAGCTCTTCGAAGTTAGCATCAAACATGGCCTTACAACTATCGAGGCAATCTCGATAATACTGTTCCCTCTCCTCTGGACTCATCGTTTGAAACCTTTCTACATCCATCTGTTCCCTCTGCTCTCGATCCATCGGTTCAATCTCCTCATGTTAAACTGCTGCTTCAATCTCCTCTGCATTTGCTGCTTCAATCTCCTCATGTTGAACTGCTGCTTCAATCTCCTCTGCATTTGCTGCTTCAATCTCCTCATGTTGAACTGTTGCTTCAATCTCAAGTTGAATTGCTGCTTCATTCTCCTCTGCATTTTGCTCCCTTTGATCTTCCATTCCAAAAGCCGGATCAACTCCATTTTTACAAAGCCTAGCAATGTGTCCAGGGATTCCACAACGTTTGCACTTTCGAATCGGTGCACCACCCTCTGCACTAGCTCCGATCCTATTCTTCCTCGGCCTACCTGCCGGTCTAGTCAATACTGGAGAGTACAGTTTGAAGCTGGATCGACTTTCATCCATTGGTCTTTTCCCAACAAGGTAGGAACATTCATAGCATATGCAGCCCTAAATTTTGCAACAGAGAAATACTCTGACACATACTGATCAACTTCACCATGTTCACCCCCTATAACACTCATGAAAAACAATGCGTGTATGCAGGGTATCCCACGGATCTGCCATCCCCTACAATGGCATGTCCTATCAACCAAACTCACTGGATACCTCCACTGCATGTTTTTACTGTCAGTGTAGGTTACCTCAGCCTCCATTCCTTTTCTGACGCATTGCATCCTCAATTGTTTTGCCCTCTCATGCAAAGACTTAATCAAAGATGGGAGCATGAGATGGCCAACATAATTTGTGGATGCAATTCTTTGACGATCGATCTTTATCATGATCATCTGCCTAATCTTATCAAATATTTGCCACAACATAAGCCCTTTCAATGACTTGACCTTTGAGTTGAAACTCTCCGCAAGGTTACTTGTTACATAGTCTACCTTGCAAATTTCATTGAATTGGCTTCTTGACCACACCCTACCATGATGTTCATCCAAGTACTCCTTCACCTAGGTTTTTGTTTATACAACACATCCAAATGAAACATATGCTTCCTAGAGCTGCATGTGTATGAAGCTGGCCATAGGTTGTCAGTAAAAACTTTACCCTTGAATTTCTTTGTAAAATTCTGTACCAAGTGTCGCATACATTTCCTATGCTCCACTCCAGGGAATACTGCTTCTACCGCACTCTCCAAACCTTTGCAAGCGTCTGTGTGGATAACAAGTCCTGGTGGATGACCTATAAGGTCGCGCAAATTCTGCAGAAACCAAGTCCAACTTTCCTCTGACTCAACCTCCAAAACTCCATAAGCAACGGGGAACATCCAATTATGTCCATCAACTGCAGTAGCAGCAACTAGCTGTCCTTTAAACCTACCATGAAGAGCTGATGCATCCACGGCCAAATAAGGCCTGCAACCGTCCAAAAAGCCTTTCCAGCAAGCTTTGAAACAAACAAAAGCCCTTCTAAAACATTCCTTGTGCATTACCTTCCCGCTTTTCAATTTGTAGGGAACTGTATGCTTGTCTATTGCTACAACACTGCCTGGACTAGCCATCTCCACTTCAGCTTTGAAAGTGTAAAGCAACGAAAGCTTTCATTCCATGGACCATTGATCTTGTCAAGAGCCATTTCCTTTGCATAGAACATCCTCATGTAAGGTACTTTCATCCCTTTATACTTCTCAGCCACCTTTTTTGGAGTGCCGTTGGACCAAGTGAAGGAGTTTCTCTCAGCCAATCTAGGATTATCTGCCAACCACCTAGTCTTCGCTAGCTTTGTTTTCAGGTATGGCTCTCCCCCTAGAGGTGGACACCTATGGATCTCCTTATTAACCTTTATCTGAAACATAATGATAAGGGATGTCAGTAATAGATAACAAATTTTACACCGTGATCTAAATACACAAGGCGTAGTACCTGAACCAAGCTGCTTCTGCGCATTGTGGATGCATGCAGCCTAAACCTACACCTTGGGTATGGGCATTTAATTGTGAACCTACCTGGCTCACTTTTAATAACCTCATAATTATTCTTAGTGAGAATGTGATATGTAGTAATTGCATTACGGCAGTCCATCATCGTTTGAAACACGGTGCCTTTTGCAAGCTGAGGATCCTCCCTGTTCCACTCAATTGTTGGCAAGTCTTCACCTTCGTAATCGGCTAAAACGAGGCTGTCATCGTTCTCATTCTTCTCTTCATCATCAGTCTCATCGGCACCAAAAGCAATATCTTCCATGTATTGATCCTCCATTGCATGCTTACATCGATCTACCAATTCGGGAAACATTAACTCATCCTCATCATCTTCAGGAGATCCCCAATCTCTGCATCGTCCTCCACATTGACCACGAGGAACGATCGGCTACCACTCACTGGGGACGAGATGGTGCTGCTGTGGACCTACAAGGATCGCCGTGGCGCACACTATTAGCGAGAGCAGCGGAGAGAGACATGATGCCCGACTACCGATGATGCCCGACCACCTGATGATGCCCCAACACCAGATGATGCCTGCCCCTGTCCACATGGACACGAATTTTACCGAAATGGCAAGAAGCATTCAAAGCAAAAGAATTCCCAGATCATCGTCGGAAATTAGTGGAACCAATCTTCGCTCCGTCTTGTTGAAATATTCGAAATGAGCTGCATCGAGGGCTCCAGGCGTACTTATCGAAGATGTTAGCTTTCAAATCCCTCAACGAGATGGTGGTTGCAACCACCGCAGGGAAGTAAAACCCATTCATTTGGCGTTTAGAATCACGCGTAAAGCTAGAATCCAGCCTAACCACCAGCCGAACATTGGATCAATCCTATTCGAAAAGCAACGCAGTTAGTTGAGCAACAACGATTGGCGCTCAAAAACTGCCTACTGTTAATTCACATAGGCGGACGATGCTTACCCAGATGGAATCCATGCGTTAGATCCCTCCGATTCCCAATCTTCTCCACGGCGGGAAGAGTCGGTACACCAGACGGATATACAAACTCTGCCGCGACAGGGGTAGATCTAGATCGGTGGAGCGGATCCCTCTCGCCTCCGGGGTGGTGGTGGGGCGGGGGCGGCTCGGCGGACGACGCCATAAGGTAGGAGGGCAGGACGGCGTGGCGGCGGAGGGGCGATGTGTGAGCTCCTCTAGTATCGGGCGGAGTGGAAAGCTTTGGGTTAGCTCCTCGAATCAACAGTCAACATAGTTCGAAAGAAACGGTCAATTCAACACCAACGCGGCTCCTAGCCGTCACCGGTAACGGTGAAGGCCTCGACGAGCAACAACCCTCCCGTCTGAGCGTCTGCTGACGGGTTTCAAACTAGAGGGAGGGAAAACTGAGGAAAAACTAAGGGGCTGGGGAAAACTGAGTACAACTAACGAACCAGGGGCACGAAAATAGAAATCCCTTAAATTAATTATTACTGCGCAGGAAAATAATTTCCAAAATCTTAAACAACTAAAGCATATTGCAAAACAAAATGTGCCACAACAAGTAAAATAAATGGAGGGAGAAAGAAGAAAGAAATGTTGTTTAGCTCTCTTATGCATTAAAATATACTTGTTAACAAGGTTGATCAAGTCTTGCTACCAAATAAATTTTATATGACATAAGAAGAAATAAACCTCAAATCAATCATGTTACCTTATATTGAATTGATATGGATCCAATCACAAGAGTTTGATATTCTTCTTTAGGCTCATATATAGGACAATCAATGGATCCCACTTTGATAGTTTTCACATTAAAAATTGTATTAACTCCATATACTTTATCAATCCTCTTGGGAAAATAGACGGTATGTTCCTTATCATCAACATTGAAAGTAACCATGCCTTTATTGCAATCAATAACAGCCCCGTATTAAGAAAGGGTCTTCCGAGAATAATGGACATATTATCATCTTGAGGCATTTCCAACACAACAAAATCGGTTAATATCAAGCAATGTTGAGTAACTTTAACAGGAACATTTTCACATACACCAACGGGAATAGCGGTAGATTTATCGGCCATTTGCAAAGATATATCGGTTGGTATTAACTTATCTAAATCAAGTCTCTTATAAAGAGAAAAAGGCATTACACTAACTCCCGCTCCCAAATCATATAGTTCTAACATAATTATTCGATGGAACAAGGAATAGTCGGTATACTGGGTCTCCAAGCTTCTTTGGAATCTTACCGAAGGAGTAATTAGCGAGCATAGTGGAAATCTCCTCATTGGGAATTTTCCTTTTGTTAGAGACAATATCTTTCATATACTTTGAATAAGGAGGCAATTTAATAGCATCAGTCAAAGGGATTTGCAAAAATAAAGGTTTCATCCAATCACAAAATTTATTATAATGTTCCTCCTCCTTTGATTTTAGTTTCTTAGCGGGAAAAGGCATTTGCTTTTGAACCCAAGGTTCTCTTTCATTACCATGTTTCTCAGCAATAAAATCTTCTTTAGTGTACTTTTTATTTTTAGCATGCTTTTAGGTTCTTCTTCAACCTCTTCTTTATCGGAGTATCATCCTTATCATTATCTTTATCATGTTCATTACCACTTTCAGTTTCAGCATCAGAAATAGAAATACTATTAGGATCATTAACAGGTTCAGAGGATTCTACAACATTCTTATGTTTCTTTTTCTTTTTCTTAGATGGAGCACTAATTTTAGTTAGTTGAGAATCTTGTTCAACTCTTTTGGGATGCCCTTCAGGATATAGAGGATCCTGGTAGAAACACCACCTCTTGTTGTTACTTCATAAGCATGTTTTTCTTTAGAATTATTTCCCAACAAGTCATTTTGCACTTTAGTGAGTTGATCAATTTGAGTTTGAACCATATGAAAATGTTTAACAAGTATCTTAACATCATTGGAGGTTCTCTCCACAATATCATGCAATTCACTAATAGCTCGAGAATTTTCCATTAAATGATTCTCTACTCTCATATTAAAGTTTTCTTGCTTAACAATATAATTATCAAACTCATCTAAGCATTGAGCAGGAGGTTTTGAATACGGAATATCTTCCCTAGTAAAGCGTTGAAGAGAGTGTACCTCAATCATGGATGAAGGGGAGTTATCTCACATAAATCTTCTATAGGAGGTAAATTCTTCACATCTTTAGGTTTAATACCCTTCTCTTTAAGAGACTTCTTGGCTTCCCTCATATCTTCATCATTTAATTTAATCATACCCTCTTCTTCAATATCGGTGTCGGGGTTGGTTTGTAGACCAATCATCATGATTCCGGCCTATTTTTGCCAATAATTCATGATTCTCTGAAAACTATATTATGCCCTAGACTCAATGGTTAGTCCACTATAAAATATATCAAGTAAATCATGCTTTCCAAATCATGATCCGAGCTCTCAAAATCTCTTTTTCTCTCCATCTTCTGGTCAAAATTATAAATTCTCTGCAAAGCAGCGTGTTGACCAGCAGGAAAGTATTTCGAGAAAACATCACGCAAGTCAATTGGAATTTTAATAGAACCCAAATTATTATCAAATGTTTTAGTCCTAGAAAGATATGGTAAAATGCTTCTATCAAGTCATAATCATGCTTTGAAATCTAATAAGTAGCATGCATTCGCCAGAGAGGACAATTTCTCCCTTTTCATCTCCTAAAAATCATTGCATCATCTTAAGCAAAGCATGAAGCATTAGCTTACATCAGAAAGAAAACGAAGTCAATTTTGCAATAGAAGCAGGAGGCATTTATTAATACCAAGGAGTTGGCATCATCCAACTAAATCATCAGACGTGCAGTCCATCTTCAGTGTGGATAGAATCAGTACAAAGGGATCTTTTCACCCAGCGTTTTATCAATAGCTATAATGAGATTTTTCAGAAAAATCATAATCTTTATCCTTAATGTTTATAGGAGATGAAACAGATATGGTCATAAAAAGCAAAGCAACTTTTTAATTTTTCTTGCATCAGAGTAGCATTGCATTTTTCAATAAAATCATCATCAAGTTCCACATAATCTTCATCAAGATCATCACTAGAATATTCAACAGACTCAGGTGAATTAACAGTGTAGCAGCATTTTCATTAGGAGTTTCAGTATTTTCAATTTGCCTAGACCTAGCAATTGTAGCATCTAGAAAAGATCCTAACGAACCATCATTATCAAGCACCAGAAGCATCATCACAATTATGAGAGGAATTTTCAGATTCAGCAGAAGTACCAGCATTTGAAGCTTGTGGTGGTGAAACAAGTTTACTTATCACAGATGGTGAATCAAGAGCAGCAGAGGTACTAAGAGTTGTACCTTTTCTCGTAGTGGATGGTAATATGGCGATCTTAGTATCGCGAGGTTTACCCATAATGGAGACTTTGCAGAAAATAAGTGCTCCCCGGATGATACCCACAAGTATAGGGGATCGCAACAGTCTTCGAGGGAAGTATTACCCAATTTATTGATTCGACACAAGGGGAGACAAAGAATACTTGTAAGCCTTAACAGCGGAGTTGTCAATTCAGCTGCACCTGGAAACAGACTTGCTCGCAAGAGTTTATCGGTAGTAACAGTTTTATAGCAGGAGGAATAGTGAAATAACAGGCGGTGAAATAAAGACGGCAGTAGTGATTATAGTAAACAGCAGGATTAAAATACTGTAGGCACAGGGACGGATTAACGGGCGTTGCATGGATGAGAGAAACTCATATAACAATCAAAGCAGGGGCATTTGCAGATAATAATAAAACGGTATCCAAGTACTAATCAATCAATAGGCATGTGTTCCATATATAGTCGTACGTGCTCGCAATGAGAAACTTGCACAACATCTTTTGTCCTACCAGCCGGTGGCAGGGCCTCTAGGGAAACTACTGGAAATTAAGATACTCCTTTTAATAGAGTACCGGAGCAAAGCATTAACACTCCGTGAACACATGTGATCCTCACATCACTACCATTCCCTCCGGTTGTCCCGATTTGTCACTTCGGGGCCATTGGTTCCGGACAGCGACATGTGTATACAACTTGCAGGTAAGATCATAAACAACGAATATCTTCATGAATCAATAACATGTTCAGATCTGAGATCATGGCACTCGGGCCCTAGTGACAAGCATTAAGCATAACAAGTTGCAACAATATCATAAAAGTGACATCTACGAATACTAGGCACTATGCCCTTACAATCTTATGACTATTACATGACCAATCTCATCCAATCCCTACCATCCCCTTCAGCCTACAGCGGGGGAATTACTCACACATGGATGGGGAAACATGGCTGGTCGATGGAGAGGCGTTGGTGGTGATGGCGGCGATGATCTCCTCCAATTCCCCGTCCCGGCGGAGTGCCGAACGGAGACTTCGCTCCCGAGACGGAGTTTCGCGATGTGGCGGCTCTGAGGGTTTCTGGCGACTTCGACTTCTCTCCGTGCGTTTTTAGGTCGAGGGCGATAAGTAGTCCGAAGGAGGGCGTCGGGGGCCAGCCGAGGGGGCCACACACTAGGGCTGCGCGGGCCCCTCCTGGGCCGCGCCGGCCTAGTGTGTGGGCCCTCGTGCCCCCACCTGGCTTGACCTTCTGGCTCCGCCAATATTCAGGGAAAATAGGGCCTTCTATATAAATTCCGAGGTTTTTCCTGAAAGTTGGATTTCTGCACAAAACGAGACACCAGAGCAATTCTGCTGAAAACAGCGTTAGTCCGTGTTAGTTGTATCCAAAATACATAAATTAGAGGCAAAACAATAGCAAAAGTGTTCGGGAAAGTAGATACGTTTTGGACGTATCAGTCCTGCTATCTTAGTCTAACTCAGACCCAAACCGCAGTAAGGCCATCTCCATGGTGGCTACTCATCCCGCGTCAGCGCGTCCGGATGGGTCGTGGCGGACAAAAACGTGGTCCAATGCGGCGATACATCCCAAATGCGGACGTCTGCGGTGTTCGGGACGACCCAAACCCGGCCCAATTCTGAGCCAGGTTTGCGTGGGCGCGGATGGCACGCGGCGTCCTCGCACGTCCGCCTGGTCCGTGTGTCCGGCCCACCTGTCGATGCACGCGAGTCCTATTAAATGTGGACTGGGGAGGGGGATTGTCCCTATCCAGTCTCCACTCCCTACTCCACTCCACACGCACGAGCTCGAGCTCGAGCTTCCGCGCCGCCATGGCCCCGAAGCGCGAGTTCTCACCATCGACGAACGACCACGAGGCCGGCAGCAGCCGGCAAGCCGCGCCGGCGGCTTTCGACATGGGGCCGCCGGCGGCCATCCGCGACCGGATCTACGTCACCGTCGTGGTGCCGCAGATCTTCTGGGAGGCCGGCGCCCCAATGCCGTGGGGCAACGTGCACCTCCTCTACAGTGACACGAGTCCTTACTGGGACTTGTGGTTCAGGAGGTAGCGCGGCTGGCACGCTTGCGCAGGCCGGCGAGCCCTCCGAAACCGCACTTCGCCAACACATCCGTTTGGGTCATAGCGCTGGAGATGCCCTAATACCTTTGGCTCCGATGATGTACAAGCAACGGAGGGGTAGCAAGGGACCAAGCTCGCAACAACGACAACATGGAGGTTGCGTTACTGGCGGAGAGAGCCCGCTGGCACGCCGCCATGTCGGAGTGGCAGGCGTGCATGGGGTGGGAGGAGGGGCGCCAGTTTCCAGCGCCGCACGCGCATCAGGAGCTCGAGGTCACGCTAGGTCTGGACTAGCCGCCTCCGTCGCTGCCTCTGCCCTCGTGGGCACCAGCGGCCGCTCCACCTCCACCAACGGTCGCAGCGACATATGCTCCGCGTCCACGGCCGATGCAAACGGACACGCGCGGCCCCTTTTGCATCCGAAATGCGTCGGGCCGCTAAAGATGTCTTTATAGTGTCGTTTACATATTTTGTCAGTTTTACATAAGTCAGATACCATCGTATGTTTTCTGGGGAATTGGCACGTGTAAGTATCAAGTTAATATGTACATGCAAATATTTATTTCAAAAAAGTTAATAACTTTTATATAACATTTTTTTTTCAAATTTCTACCTTGCCGATCCCAAGTCACAGTTTCAGCCCAAAACCGAACCGATCGTTGCCCTGCGTGTGATAAATTCGAACGTACAGAGATCGGACGAATTTTATCGTGTGTCTAGCAGCGCTCAAATAGATAAGAGATGGCATAATCTAATATTTCTATACTTTGTATACATAACCTAGCCGATGCGTTCCCCCCTTCGTACACGAGGAAGTACTAGCAAGGGCACTCACACGGTTGGCAATTTTTAACCAGTTGTTATTATAGTTGTGCTATCTTACTACGCAAGTTATTATTATTGAGATAATGTCTATAGTCGCGTCATACAACATCCTATTAGTAAGTTGTCTATGGTCGCGTCATACAGCATCCAAGTCGTCCATAACTACGAATATGGCTTTTCAAAAAGATTTAACCATGCAGGGGTGACCAAATGTGTCCACACGCACGATCAATCCAACCTGGCGAGGGTAAGATATCACGACTCACACTCTTCTTTACTACAAAAATGTACAGGAAGCCACCTAACTAAGTTAAACCCGTATCGAAATCTGATCGAATCTCCGAAGCGGACCTAGCTGTTTGCGCCTACGCTGTTTGGTGGACCATTGCCTCTCACCAGGGAGGGTGTCCCACGTCGCAGTCATACCGCATCCTATTCGTGCATACAAGAACAAGGGGATACAAGGCTCACTAAGGCTTCCCCAAAAATAGAGAAGGAACAACCTTGCACGCACGTAATACCAAAAGCAAAATATTACGAACTAGTTGTAGCCACTGGAAAAAGCTGTAGATTTCGATAGTGATCGAGGGGAGATCCATAGGCATACCCATGTGTGGTTAGAGCGCACAGTCTCGGAACAGATAACAAGAATTTGGGTCCAAGGTTTCAAAGAAACACAAGTGAGCCGTCATAAAACAAGCAGCTGACCTCCTCTTAACGATTATTAACTACTAAAGTAACCATGATACCTCCAACAGATATTCCCATAAAACATGTGTCATGATCCCCAATTGATAACCTGGTAACGATAGCGATAACAGTAACGAGATATAAACAGTACTAAGCATGCACTACGACTCGCAAGGCAGACCCGATAAACCAAATAACAGCTGTAGGAGGGTGGTGGAGGCGATATGGATTGCTTGAGGTAACAAGTGGATAGGACACGTGACAAGACCGCCACTCAAAGCTAGCATAAGAGAGAAGGAAAAATAAAATAGGTAAATAACTCCTGCAAGACAGGAGTAGGGAAATGTTTGCCTGTTAAAGATTGCCGAGAAACATCCGGAGAAACTTGTCGTAGCTCGCATCAACTCAACGTCCTATCATGAAGAAGCTAATCGCCACAACAAACAACAGATACAGAAATTACTACTACGACAAAAGAATCAACATGCTCAGTATATGATATGCATGACAACGGTGATGCAATGCAACTTATCAAAATTAAGAGGAATCGGAATCCCGACAATTAATTATATGGTCCAAGTTATTTATCTAACCTGCAAATTAAATATTGGTTAGCATTGCATAAACATGGCACGGGTGAGTTACGAAATTTAAATGGAACCGGGATAAGATAAGATAACAATCCTCGCATAATTTCATATTTAATTATTAAGTGAATCACTATTACCCAAACCCTCAAAATATGCAAATTCATATGAATGATTTCTTTGATGCAGCAAGATAGATGCAATTTAGAAAATAGGGCATATGTTAGGTTTAAATGTTTTGGTTCAGGTTCGGGATCTTCGGTTGAAGAGGAAGAAGTCGGGGTCTCGATCTTTGGATCTATGAAGGAGAACTTGAAATTCCGTGATGGAAGGTCTTCAAGTTCAAAACATCGCTGCAGTACCACATCACCACAAAATCATCACTTCACACACAGCCCCACGGCATCACCAACACCATCACAACTTCAACAGGAACACTACCACATCACATGAGCACCAACATGAGGCCTTGACCAGGCTGCAGCTGACAAGCAATACATCACCATCAGACCTGGAAGCTGCGAGGCATCTGCACGTATGAGGGGCCAAGCTGCGGGGTCGAGTAGGAGCTTGAGCAAGACATGGGTGTTGAGGCAGCTGTTTACTGAAACAGAAGAGGGCCGCACTATAGGTCGAGGACGAGCAGAACGCGCGCGGAGGTCGGTGGAGATCACAAGAATGCGAAGAAACATAGGACGGGGTGACGCTCTACGATGCGGAGCAGCAAGGAAACCGAACAAGGAGGCGCATGTCACGTGCGAGAAGGGGCGGAGCTCGGGCGCGAGGCCTCCATGGCGGCGAGCCAGGACCGGGGCGGCGGTGCGTGGCTGATGAGCCGGCCGTGGCGAGCTCGGGAGGCGCCGGGGGAGGAGGAAGGGTGCGGCCAGGCGGTGGCACAGCCTGCGCGTTAGAGGCGCGGCGGTCGGCGACGTTGTGCAGAGGAGACTGGAGCGCAGAAGAGGAGCGGGTCGGGGCGAGGACGACGCGGCCGGAGGAGAGAGCGAGGCGAGGTCGCGGTTCGCGACGGGCAGCGAGAGGAGCCGCTCGGGACAGGGGCGGACCCAGGTATATCTGAGTGGGGGCATATATTCCTTCACTATTTGTGTATAGTTTGAAGGAAAGTAACTGAAATTCTGCAAAATTAGTGAAGAACTGCCCCCACTCAGATGATACGCCCCGAGTTAGAATTTGTTCTGGGTCCGCCACTGGCTCGGGACGGGAGCGAGCGGCGTCGGGGTGAGGAGAGAGCGCGGAGCGTCTCGTGCTCGTGTCTGCGAGTGAGTGAGAGAGGTGGGAGGACCCGGACTTGAAAAGAAAAAGATGAAGAGCTTTCCTGAAAACAGCAAAGGCGGGGGTGTGGAAGGAAAACTGCCAGGGCTCCTATTTGACGCTTCAAGCGTCAATTGGCGAGCGCACGCGTACCTTCCCTGCCTCCTTGGGCTTGGCCCATTTTCCTGTCCGGTTGTTTTCTTTGTCCTACACTCCTGGTGCTGCCCGACCTGCACACACGAACAGATTTAGTACGATCTGGAGCAGTAGTGCCATACTGCAACTGAGCTTATTTAGTGCTCCTCTAAATTCGATAGAGGGCTTCGTGTTCGCGTGCTTCTAAAATGATTCGCGTTCCATAGCTGTACCAAATCAATAGAGGGCAACGAAAAAAAAAAGTTTCAGTTAATTTTGAAAATAAGTGAAATAAATGATGTCCGTGGATTAATTAAAAGGAAACAAATTCAAATTATGCAAAACTGAACATTTTAAAAAATGTTCGCTGACAAAAAAAGGTTCACAATTTCTAAATATTTTTAATCGCGTTCACAATTTTTTTTTAAACACAGGATTCAAAAATATTAATACAATTCTAAATCACAAGGTTTCAAAAATGTTCGAGCGCCTTAAAAAAGTTCATATGGTTCAACAAAATATTTGTGATGTTCGCAAGATTCAGAAAATGTTCGTCCAATTCAAAAAGGCCATGATGTTTCAAATATGTTGGTGAGTCTTTAAAATGTTCGTACGATTCAGAAAATGTTTACGAAGTTTTGATTTTTTCGCGAGATTCATAAAATGTTCATGCACTTCAAAAAGACCAAGGTTTCAAAAATATCCGTGGGCCTTAAAAATGTTTGTACAATTAAAAAAGGTTTGCAAGATTTAAAAATTGTTTGAGTGATTTAGAAAATTTCATGCAATTCAAAAAGGCCGCGAGGTTTCAAAAATGTTCGCGAGCCTTTAAAATAATTGTACGGTTCAAGAAAATATTTATGAGGTTTAAAAATTGTTCGCGAGAATAAGAAAATGTTCATGCAATTAAAAAACCCCGGGAGGTTTCATAAATGCTCGGGAGCCTGTACGGCTCAAAAAAGGTTGGCAAGGTTTAAAAATTGTTCGCGAGATTCAGAAAATGTTCATGAAATTCAAAAAGACTGCGAAGTTTTAAAATGTTCGCGAGCCTTAAAAATGCTCATATTGTTCAAAAAAAGTTTGCGAACTGTTAAACGTGGTTCAAAACTAGTTTGTACAATTCACAAATTGATTGCGAGTTTAATAAAATATTCACGTGGTACAAAAAACAATCATGCAATACAAAATAGTTGTTCGCGGGATTAAATAAAACATTCACACAATACATGAATAAATGAATAAAAGAAAAAAAAGGAAAGCCGGTGGGAAAAAATTACGACAAAAGCAAAAGCTAAAAGATGTTAGAGAAGATATATAAGAGCATCCTTACCAGCGCGTCCAATAACGACCCCGATAGCATTTTAGGGTCGGCATAGATTTTAGGCTCGCACCGGTGCGTCTAAAATGGTGCCGGCTAGTTTTCGAGCCCAATAAAATCGCCGGTAAACCCGTGCCGGCCCCTTCGTAGAGGGTGGATCGGGCGCACCGGCGCCTCGCGGCACGTCAGAAAACGAGCATGGGCACCACCTAGCAGCCAAACGCACCGATTTCCCCACGTCCTACCCACGCCGGAGCCGACTCCCACCTCTTTAGGTCGCCACTGTCGCCGCCACGCCCCTGCTTGCAATAGACATCGCCGCTTGTCCAGGAACCGCGATCCATCTACACGGCTGCCACCCCCTCGACCGGCGGCCGTTGTGTCATCCGGAACAGAGCTCGCCGCCACCGCCACATCGACAATGAGATGATGGTGCAACTATTCACGGAGGAGCAGAACGCTGAGGCTATCCGGCGGCAACAGCAACAACTGATTCTGACGAGTATGATGCATGTTCGTCAGCCTTTCTTCGCCGTGCCTCGGTGCGGTGGCTCAAAGCAAGGGAAGAGGAGGAACATCAACCGGCATCGTCAAGCCGACGCGACTCATTCGCCGAAAGAATTTCAGCGCCCGTCTAGGACGAACAAGGAGCTCTTCTTGAAGATTGTCTACGGCGTCAGGGAGTACGACGACTACTTCATGGCCAAGCAAGATTGCACAGGTTTATGGGGCTTCACCTTAATTTAGAAGTGCACTGCTGCAATGTGATGTCTTGCATACGAAGATCCTCCAGATACAACCAATGACTACCTACGGATGGCGGAGTCGATATGTACAGAGACTCTCTACAAGTTTTGCCGAGCCGTCATAGCGGTGTTTGCTAAAAACTATTGGAGAGCACCAAGGGCAGATGATACAGCTCGGATCGTGGAGAAAATACAGTAAGAGAGTTTCCTGGGATGCTCTAAAGTATTGATTGTATGCACTGGGCTGGAAGAATTACCCTTTTGCTTGGAAAGGGATCTACAAGGGGCATAGTGGTGAGTGCAGTGTCATTCTTGAGACGGTGGCAGACCATGACCTTAGGATTTGGCATGCATTTTTTGGCATGGTAGGAACAAACAATGATATCAACGTGTTGCAACGCTCTCCGGTGTTTCCTAGGCTAGCTGGGGAACAAGCTCCTGCCGTGAACTTTGAGGTAAACGGTCACGCGTACAACAAGGGGTATTATCTAGCTGATAGTATCTACATTTGTGAAGACAACTCCGGCTCCATCTACGGAGATGGACGCTTGTTTTGCAACATGCCAGGAAGTAGCACGCAAGGATGTTGAGCGTGCTTTTGGGGTGCTTCAGCAGCGTTTCACCGTTATGAGGTACCCTGCTCTCACTTGTTCTGAGTTTCAGATGTGAAAAGTGATGAGCGTCTATATGATCATGCACAACATGATCATTGAGAGCAAACGTTCCGTCTAGCTCGCACCTTTGTTTCACCTCGTACGAATCGAACAGCGAACAGTACACGCACATAGGTAGCGGCAGAAAACAAACGGGCTAGATCGAGAAACACAAAAAGTTGTCGTGGAAGGTAAGGGTTTGGAAGGGGAGGCCCGGCTGGGCCTTAGGACCAGGGAGACTGCTGGCTGGGCCTGGCTGGCCTGGTTCGGCGGGATGTCTTTTCCCTTTCTTTTTTATTAAAACATTTTCATGTTCTATTTTCTGTTTGTTTTAAAACCATTACCAAATAGTTTTTATATAGGAAAATAATCCGAAAAAATTATATTCTAATTTGCGATAAAAATAGGGGTTTAACTTAGCAATAAAATAGGGTTTAGTAAAATAACTGGAGTTCAAAAATATGCAAGATGCCTTGATGATGCATAAAACAAAAAGAACAAGCAAATCTAATATGGGAATTTTCCTAGGCTGTTACATCTCGCCACCAAGGCGCTGTGATGAAGGCCACTGGTTGACGTTGGAGGAGCACATAAGCCGCGCAGCCAATTTATCCCCACTAAGATCTTAAATGGGACGTGATCTTTTTTTTTTTCTGCGCCCCCTCCTCCTAGAGACGACGCAACGCAGGGTTTGCATGGTATCTCGTTTTCCTTGGTTCCCAAGAGATGGACACTAGACAAAGAAAGAAAAGAACTCGAACGTGTTGGTATTTGTATGCGGGAACAAAGGAAGACTTGAACGGGAGAAGCAAATCTTGCACTCGTGTTCTTCCAGGAAGTTAGGTTGGGAAAATCGGATCCCCCCTTTGATACCATGACAAAAAAAACTAAAGTGGTAGTTCCCTGACAACATCATCCGAAATGTGCCAGTTTTTGTCATTTCCTCGGCGGTGGTGGAGTGGGTCGTGAATTGATGGTGGGGTATCTCAACAACCAAATTACATGACTGATTGCATCGCAGGGCCTGCTCTTCCTCTGCCGCGCCATTCTTTGATAAACAAGAACAAAAGACAAGCAAACCCGATCGCTTGGAAGGACAGGACCAAAGGAAAATCTTGAGCCAAAACTTTGTTCCACCAAAATGTCAGATCTGAAAAGGAAATTACCAAGGATAAGCTTAACACTTGGCAATAAAGCAGAGAAAAATCTAGATTTCATACGAAAAATTGATTGAGGCTAAAAAAGTTTGCTGGGATCACTCACGCCTCATATCCCGCTCCATTAGTTGGGCGTCGTGGTAGTGGTAGGTGACGCGGCATTCGCCGCGCTCAACCACGACGTCCCTGTGATACGGGCACAGCAGGCGAGCGTCCCGGAAGGCCAGAGCGACGCAGGCGACGCAGCTGCTGCTGGCCGATGAGTTGACGCCGTCCCGAGTCCAGTGGCAGAGGGCGGATGCGACGACCTGGTGGGCGTCGGCATAGGCAGATGCGGTGCCGGCGGGAGAGGATGCATTTACCAGCTTGACGGCGACCCTGGCGGCGACAAGCCGTAGGTTGGCCTCGTAGGTGCCGTTGGGAGCGTAGCGCCCTTGCGCCCCGCAGTAGTGAACGCCGGGCAAGCCGTGGTTTCTGGCGGCGACCGTGGCCAGCGGCGTTAGCACGGCGAGCACGAGGAGGATCGCGGCGGGAGTCATGGGGGAAGAAGGAAATGTCTTCGCTGATTGCGCGTGCTGCATAGCATTAGCATATGCATACGACATTACGACGCCTTTCCTTGAGCCTGATCGTTGACAATCTGGAATGGATCGGCGGTTCGTCACATGGCCATGTGAATGTCGGATGGCGGCGCGAGCTTAGCAATCTCATTTTATTTTCCTTGGATGCTCTCAAATCAAAAATTACACTCAATTCTGTGAGATCTCACGGCTTAAATCTACTAGGAGTATATTGCCTCTAGAAGATAAGACCATGTTAATAATCGCATTGGGATAATGTCAACTTCTTTACATTGTCGAAATTAGGAAGAAAATAATTGATCATTAAACATGGCAACTAATACGGGAAACGCAAATTGCCAATTTTTTCGATAAAAGAAATATATTAATATCAAAAGATGCCAATTACACCCAGCCTCTGCAACAACGCCCTAATGGCAGTGTATTGATGCACACAACAAAAAACGATAAATAAAACTAAGAAAGAAAAGTCCCGCTATTGTATCACAGGCCTAGCAACAGTAATACATCGACCCTAGACAACACCAAAATACATCTCCAAAAGCGACGCCTCCAAGAAGGGAACACTGCACCCGCCGTCATCGCCTAATCAAAGATCTTAGGTTTCCACCCTAAAAATAGTTCCCGCTCTTAAAACAATGCCTCCAACAAGGTCATTGCGGCACAACCAATTAAGGCCAGACCTTGGGTTTTCACCCTGAAAGGTAGGACTCTGAACTTCACCTGTGTTGCCGCCCCCACTTTCATATCACTGTTGCGAATCCCGGAACACCAAGCAAGTTCCTCAACACCGCGGAGTCTTGAACCTTCTTTAGCTAATCCCCCAATCCCGCCTTCATGAAATTTCTTCTGACTTCACCATGGTCCAAAAGTCTCTTGATGTCAACATAGACCCGAGCTTTGCGCCACTCCCTCCGGAACCAAACGGTCAGAATAAAAGCAGGGGTGCGCGCGACCGAATACCACCCGATCCTGTGAACTTCAGGCAAAATATGCACTGTTCCATTCGCTGTCGGAGCCTTCCGGAACTTATCACTCCGGCTAGATGAAGAAATATCAGCATCCGGAACGTCTTCATCTTCACGAAAGAAGAACCCTAGGACCACCACCATGAAAGCCGGAACGGCCGGGCCCCACGCCGCCGCCATGGCTGGGAACCGCGGTCCATCTTCCTCCTCCAACCCGGCCGGTGGAGGTCAGCAGCGATCTCGCTGCCGCCCTTTCCCCGCCGAGTTATGCCACACCAACGCGTCTCCCGCCATGATCTAGGTGAAGTAGCCGAAGGCCACCGCCACCAGACCCGCCGTCCAGCGTCACCGCCCCTAGAAGACCCCTCCTGCGCGCGAAGGGGAGTCCATGGAAACGCCACTACCGCCCCTGCCTTTGGCAGCCGGACGTGGCCGCCACCGCCGTCCCCGACGGCGGCAGCGGCCAGGAGGAGGAACATGGGCCGCCTCTTCTTGGGTTCGGGTCGTCGCTCGGAATTGCCTTGCGCGAGACGACCCAGGGCGAAAGTGAGAAGGGAGGAGAGGGGATGGGAGGGGCGGTGGTGGAGGGAGGGAGGGGCGGCGGCGGCGCTGGGAGGGTGGAGGGTGGAATCTTTTGTTTCCAGCCTGGTAGCGAGCGGTTTAATAACGGAAATTCAGTTCGGCTACCGAGTGCATATGCTTCATTTGGAAAAATAAACATATTTTAAAGTGTTAACAAATTTTGACAAGAACATCTACATGTACATCTGCACAATATACCTGTGTTCGTTAAGTTTTGCGAAAAAACCAATATTATTTGTGGACTATCTAAAAAAGCGAGAAAAATATCTTGTGAAAAGCCTTATTTTTAGTACGGACTTTTGTATTTTTTTGCACACACCACATGGCAAGTTGATTTTTCATGAAAGGACTTTTTGGACTCGTAGCATGTGAAGATGTACGTGCCAATTTTTTGTTTCAACTTTTTAATATTTCAAAATATTTCTAAGATGCATTTCAAAATAAAAATGAGCATATGCTCCCATTAACCAAAACACCACTCCCTGTTTAATAAAGCTTATGTTACGAGTAAAAAAGTCTCAGGTGCATTTTAGTTTTATTTAAACCACGCAAAAAAGATGTATGCACTAACTTAATTAATAGTTTAACCCTTTGCTAGTTCTAGATCCATCTAGAATTAAGTTAGGTCTAGATCCACTCTCGAACCGTTAGATTTGCATCAAGCACATGAGAATTGCACATAAGTGTGCAATTGCACTTTTTTCTCAATTGCACATGAACTGCATATAAAATTGGGTTGCGTTATTTGACAGAGAATTAATTTAGTTCTAGGTCAACCGAAACTAGGTGTCCATAGTTTAATACATGTTCACTTCACGTCGGCTATTTGATAGTCAGTTACATCTCACATGTAGTAAAATGGATTTATATAGCATTCATCAATTAAAAGTTGTGTTGCCAATATATAGTTTTAACAAACACATGACATCACCCAAGTAACGGATAATGATAACACCTTTTTATTGCACCATTTATTGACGAAGAAGTAAGCAAAGCGGTCTTCCAAATGAAGAACAAGACCCTAGGTCATGATGGTTTTCACGTGAGTTTTACAAAAAAAATCTAAAATATCCCATCATAGATGATTATGATGATTTCACCAAAAACTTCATCGTCTAATATTAGTGATGGCCAGCTTTTGACTATCCGTTTTTCAGTTTTTCATCACACGATCGCCATAAATAGAAAATTATAACTGCTTAGTTACAAAAATGGAGTGTCTTAAATCAACTGATTTCTTATAGTTACAAAACATATATATACATGAACACCAATTTAAACCAAGATGGAAGAAAATAGTGGAAGTTGGGACACGGATTTTAGCTCATTAGGAATAAATAAAATCTGCATTTGGAACAAAAATTTAAAAGCAAGAGTAGTAAAAAAATCATGTCCAAAACAAATCACGAGTACAAAATTGCTAGGCCAACTAAGTTTTAGCTCAAATGAAATGAATCTTGACTACAAAGTGTAACAAATATTGTGGAACAAATCATGAGTTCGAAGTGGAAAAAAATGGACCATAATTTTAGAGCATGTGGAGAAAATCTCGAGTACAAGAGGAACACAAATTTCAAACATGCCGAGCAAAGTTTAAAACACATGAGGAACAAATCACAAGACTACTAGTGGAACATGATTTTAGTCTAAGAGCAACATAACTTTTGCCCTTGTAGAGCAAATCACATGTATGCATGGAATAAATATTAGCGCTCGTTGAACATATCTCCACTATAACTGTAACACCTTTTTGTAGAATAAATGAACCAACAAAAAATAAAAAAATAGAGAAACCTAACTCAAAATATAACCATAATAATAGTGAATGAAGGATAAATAAAGATAGAAAAAAATGTGCGACAAGTAATTCGAGATAGAGGGAGTAGTATATTATATTATGCTATATATAAAGACCTAGTAGAATAGCCATATGTTCACCACTTAATTCTTTGTCATCATCATAAGTAGATTCTTAGCTATGCTTGTAGATGTGTGGATGGAGTAACATCCAGGTGGTCGAATAGCCTCACTACGGATTATAATATAGGATGATGGCAGGGAGAAGACTAAGAGAGACATTTGGGAAATAGGATCTTGATCCACACTATGGATCATACCCAACCTACACATTCTATCTTACTGATCACAACGGATGAAGATTATGTAACTTATTTAGTCAAAAAAAAGAGCCCATGTGACATGTAGCTGCAGTGCAAACCTATCCAACTGTTAGTTCGGGGTGCTTTCCTTTGTGGCATACAAACATGGGTCACTTGAAATGACCCCTATGATTGGCACCCCTTCATAAGTAACCCGAAACCATCACCTAGGTGTTTCACAAATTCTACTTCCTCCTTCCACAAAAGTATGTCACAATTTTGTCTAAACTTGCATGTACCTACACACTAAAACACGTCTACGTACATGCATATTCTGACAAAGTTGACACTTTTTTTCAGGATGGATGGAGTAGTTGTTTTAGCATTGCTAAGCAAACAACAATACGACGGCAACAAAAAATCAAGTGAAGAACATGTGGCTATCCTACTAAGTCTTTATAGCATAGGATAATATAATATACTAGAAAATATCTGAAACAAACATTACAACCGTAAAACTCATCTACATGCAATGGAAAATATTAGGCTAATGGAAGTACCACATGCCTTCGTTTAACATTTCTTTTGTTAAATAGGAACTTTAAATAGGATTTTAATGCAAATAACGAACTTTCTATATAAGTTGATTTTGAAAAATATAAATAGGCATACAACTGGATATACAATTTTAGTATTAATCAACTAAAAATCATTTATAGAAATTGAAATACATCAAAAAAGTACTAAAACTAATTGGTTTAAATTTTACATGCGGTAAGATTTGATATCATTGAAAGTAATGGTTTCATTGTGTTCTTCACATTTTTGCGATTCCGTGGGTATCTAGTTGCAATTTTTCAACCTAGAAAACTATAGTGTCGTGGTGAGCGCCGCCATGCCGAGTCACTAGTGATTGCTTAGCGCCATTAGCTCATTTCCCTGAATCTAGATCAAAAGCAGCATCCACATTCTGTTTATAAACCCCTTTACGTAGCAGGTTCTGTCTATCCTCCTCTACGTATTGGGTTTACATTGCCTTTCAATTTATCACGATTGGCGAGAATGCCCAGGATAGTAAGTACTGTGAGATCTATGGTTGGCAACTGTTCTTTGTTCTTAATTTGTCCTCTCAACCACCATATATTCTAGTAATCATGATTGTAGCTATACTATTCTGGATATTACATGTGACACCTCCAGATCTGTTTGAGCATAGCAACTCAAGAACCATTGACCCTGATCGGAATAAACTGGATGCAGTCCTCACACAATCACAATCAGTAAGACACAAGCGGCCAAGCCTTGTTAAATTTCTTTAGCCCTCGGACAGCAAAAGAGCACATGCCTCAAATCATCTGCATCGACAGATGAGCAATATGTATGTTTGACAAAGTGCAATAACATGGAATAATGGCATGTTGAGCTCGCCACCGGCCTGAAGATGTGAAACTTCCGGGGCACTGAAGTTTGCCATGCTTTCTTCCACCCCTCATGAGAAAATGATCTATCCGAACCATCAGAGATTGATATGCTCTTCTCCGATACTCCGTTCTCCACTCCATACAATAAGCGAATTTGACTTGAAAACAATCAGCTTTGTTTGGATGCCACGCAATAAAATCAGGTTAACCATGGTTTGGTAATGGGATCCGAAGAATACGCTCCACATCGAGCAACCGAAAATCATCTCTATGGTTAAAATCATCTCTATGGTTGACACAAGCTACTATTACCTTTTAGTTTCTTAATTATTGTAATACGTTTTGGCAAAGAAAAAAGTCCATTTTTCATCCTTCAACTTTGCCAACCCGTTCACATCTATTGTTCTTATGATTTTCTTCCGTAGATGATAACCAAGGTTTAAAAAAAAAGAAAATCAGATCCGAACCATACCTCAATAAAAACTAGTCCTAGACCAGAACCTTGGATCTCACTCACGCGCGAGCAAGAAAAAGAGGATGGTGAATAACCAACCCTGGCAGCCTCGTCTTTCTGCCGCTCCAGTGATTTTCACGTAAAGGGCAGCAGCAGCTCTAGTAGCGCCCCAACTCATCAACCTCTGCATATCGCCTTGCTGGACACGCCCACTGGCCTATGTGAGGGCAGAAAGGGAGGGAGAGGTTGACCGATAGGAATCACATCTCTATGTTCAACCGCAAAAGTAGTTGAAAGATAGTTGTGGGTTTCATTAGGGCATCTCCAACGGGCCGGCGCATTTCAGACGCTCAAATTGTCCGCGCGCGTCCGTTTGCGTCGGCCCGCGGACGTCATACGGGCCGGGATGAACGGATGCCAAGCAGATAGATAAATTGCGGCGACCTACTTAAGCCAGAGGATTGGGGATGTATTTTGGCTAAACTGGCTCGGTACAATTTATTTTGACGAAAGGTTGGGTATTTTCACCGTATCTTTTCATACTGCTTGGTTATGTTTCATATATTTTTACAAAAAGTCAGCAGAACCAGACGTTTGAACAAGTTGGTAAAGTTTAGGGTTTCTTTTGGACCAAATGAAACATTTGGGATCAAAAGTGAACTTGTGTGAAAGTTGAAGGACGAAAAATGAACTTTTTTCTTTGCCAAACAAAATTAGTTGCCAAAACATCCTATATTATAAAACGAAGGTAGTAGTTTACAAAATGTAATTATGTAAACGTTGACTTTCTCCCGCATACCAGTCATGACAACACCATCAGGTCCGCATTTGCACGGCTTGAATTGTCGCTGGCATGCCACACCTACCGTCCTACTAGACATTTGGTACTGCCAACGGCCAACCCCGGGCGCGATTCCGTTGCATATGTTTTTCATTTTCCACATTTTTGTTCAATAAGGTAAACCTCAGTTTCGCCGCGCGGTAAACAGATCGCGTGCGCGGGCGGTAAAAATGGTCCTCCGCCGGGCGCGGCAACATACAGCGCGTGCTGGCGCGGAAAATAGTTTTCTACACTACTTTGCATCTCACAAGATCAAATACTCACACATAAATCATGAAACAAATAATATACCATAATTTAAATGGAAATAAAGTGCAACACACATCACATAGTTCAAGAACGACACACAAAATGACGTAGTTCAACAATGACACACGACATATGGTTCAAATGGACAAAGTTAAACACACAATTTGCATATCACAAATGCATATCACACTTCCGCATTTTCCAAGTCAACACCTTTTTCTTCTTCCTCATCATCTTGGGTTGAAGGAGGAATAGTAGCATTCATGGAAGACACGAAGCCTCCCGGTGGTGGTCCCATACTCCCATACACACTCCTCCCGAGCCTCCCATAGTCCCTCCAAACACTCCTCCCGATGGCTGGTTCGTTGGAGGAGGAGGAGGCGTCTGGTTCGTCGGAGGAGGAAGAGGCTGCGGCCGGCGGGAGGCGGGCGCCTTCGCTTTCTTTGGCGGCGCGACGGAGGCGGCACCGATGTACGGCCGTTTGGTCGACGGCGCCTTCCCCCTCCTCGGCGCGGCCGCGCGTTGGCGCCTGCGCTGCTGCCATCTGCGCGGCGGCTGCACCTGCGTGCGGTTGTGTTGCCGCGGCGCTAGGGTTTGGCGGCGGAAGCAGCGGCGGCGGCATAGGGTGGGACGGAGTAGGGAGGGGTCGGTGGGTTGCCGGAGGGGTCGTCCATCGTCGGGATTGCGCCGGTGACCGCGCGGAGACGAAGGATTGGGCGCTCGGGCGGCAACGCGGAAGGGGAAGTTTCAGCGCGGGGTTTTTCCGCGCGTGGACGAGCGATGCCGCGCGCTGTAGCCGACGCGTCACATATGGCGCTCCGGATTGTGCAAAACGTCGCGCGTCCTAAAATTTTTGCAGCGCCACGCCGTTTACCGCGCCTGCTGGAGCGCCTGCTTCCCTCCCGCGCGCGGCCGGCCATTTCTTTGCAGCGCAGCCTATATAGCGTGCCTATTGGAGATGCTCTAACTCTTCGTACTATCCTAGCAAGTACTCGTGCAGTCCAAAATGTCCGGCTCAATTAATTATCTATAATCTGTACAGCAAGAGTCTACTGATTTCTCGCTAAAAAAAAGGTCGAACAACGCCATGACACGAGCAATGCGCGTCATTATGTCACACAGAGCCATTAACATCATCTGAAAACCACATCGATCACCAAAAGTAGAGAACCACTGGGGTTTAAGGATCGACGCCGTTGCTACCTCCCTTCTTCGATGGTGCTGATGGTCATATCGTTTGTGCTGCACGACCCGCCGGTGAAGTGCGTTGACGACCGTGTCCGCACCCCTGACCCGCCCACGCCATCTTCGTCCTCGTCGTCGCTGGTGACCCTCAAGTGAAAGTGCGGCGGCCGTCGGGGGTCCGGCAGTGGCACCCCATCGTTCCCCAGCATCGCCGTTGCTTCCGTCATCGTCGGCCGGTCATTGGCGTTGTCCTGCACGCACAGCAGGGCAACCTTGATGCACCGCATGATGCTCGTCAGCTCGTTGCGGACGCCCAGGGTCGGGTCGACCAGCTCGAACGCTCTCCCTTCCCTCCACAGCTGCCATGCCTGTCACAATTACTAAGGTTAGTCCCTGTCAATGCTGTGTCTTGCTAATGTAATGTAAACGCTAGAGGCTAGAAAATTGACCTATGGATAAGCCGCTGGCTTTGTATTCAACTTACAAGCATGAAAAAAAATAGCGCGCTATTTCGGCGCTAATAGCACGTTATAGCGTTTCTAGATAGCACACGCTACATTATTTCGGCGCTATAGCGTGCTATAACGCGCTAGCGTATTTTTCGGCCGACGCTATATTGTTATATCGCGCTATTTTTTTTCTTTGCTTACAAGTCATGATAGAAGTTAAGAAATGTGTAAAGATTGCACGAAACGTGCGACATGTTATTAACTTCTCTCAGTGCTAGTTTCAGCAGAAACTTACATGTCCAAGGAGATTAACAAAGTCCCCATAGTGCTGGCCGTGGCCGCTATTCCTTTTGCCGCTCACTATCTCGAGCAGCAACACCCCGAAGCTGAACACGTCAGACTTCACCGAGAAGATGCCCTCAGAAGCGTACTCAGGCGCCATATAACCACTGCAGCACATCACAAAGCGTGCAGCATCAGTAGTCAATCAACAAGATGCATTATATTTTATCGCAGAAGTGCTTGTCTGATAAAAGAAAAGTAAAACGTTTGACCAGTGCTTCTCTTACTAGGTGCCGACGACCCTGTTGGTGTTGGCCTCCGTCATGTTTGAGCCGAAGATCCTGGCCATGCCAAAGTCCGAGATCTTGGGGTTCAGATCTCTGTCGAGCAATATGTTGCTGGCCTTCATGTCCCGGTGAATGATGCGCACCCGGGAGTGCTTGTGCAGGTACAGGAGTCCCTGCGCGATCCCTTCGATGATGTGCCGCCGTTTCCTCCAGTTCAGCAACGGCCCTCTCTCTTGGTCTAGATTGCAATATGGTTTACAAAATCAAGTTTGATTCAGCGGAAGGCCAAAACTTCTCTAGTCTTTTACGAAAGCTTGCTTTTTACCAAGTGAATTAGGAAGTTACCAAAGATGAAGAAGTCTAGGCTTGTGTTGGGCATGTACTCGTACACCAGCATCTTCTCTTCCTCCTGCACGCAGCAACCCAGGAGCTTGACAAGGTTCGTGTGCTGCAGCTTGGCGATGAGCTGGATCTCGTTCTTGAACTCAACGAGCCCCTGCCCGGACTGCGCCGCCAGCCGCTTCACCGCAACCTCGGTTCCATCAGGCAACACGCCCTGAAAAATCACAAAAGGAAAAAAACGCAGAGATTAACATTTCATTCATCACATTTCGGTAACAGCTAGTGTTACACATTACTTGCCTTGTAAACCGGTCCGAATCCACCTCTTCCGAGCTTGTTGCCATCGGAGAAGTTGTCCGTTGCAGCAGCAAGCTCGGGAAAGTCATACAGCGTGAACTCTGAGCTGCTCTCTTCGATCTTCCAGAGCTTCAGCGCCTCCTCTGTTTTCGAGCTGCTCCTGGAATGTCCTTGCTCTAATTTCGTCTTTCCTGTATTGGAGATTTGCAGGTGATTAGATGACTCAAAGGTGTGGTCCGTGTGGAATCACACAAAATTTTCTTGTAGTCTGTCACCGTCTTACCGCCTCCTTTTCTTAATCTTCTGATCAGTAGAAGGCAGCCTACCAACATAGAACAGAACACCGTGATTGAAACGCATAAGACGATTATTAGGGTCTTCCTATGCTTGCTTCCTGGACGATAGCATAAGAAAATACAGTAATTATTACTACTAACAAACCTGAAATAGTTGAACAAATTAAGTACCACCAGTAGTGTATCAGCACTGTAAACTCTCCTTACCGTTGCTTCCTGTTGTTGAAGATGAGCCAGTGAAGCCGATACTGACGTCGGTCATGCCATGATAGAACTGGTAGCCCTCATACCGGATGTTGCAGCGGACGCCGAGGATGCGTCCGCCCTCGCGGCCGTCGTACCACTGGCGGGTCTGCTCCTGGAGACCCTGGAAGCAGTGCCAGCACTGCCCCGGGGAGAGGTCCGGCGTGCACTGCGCCAGGCCGTACACGGTCGGCAGCTGCGCGTTGATGTACATGGCGGCGCTGGCGAACCGTCGCTGCGTGGAGTTAAACGCGCCGTACATGGACATCTCGCCGAACAGGGTGCCCACCAACGACAGGAAGAAGCTCCGGGATGTCGCGTTCCGGCTGTCCCACGCCGCGTACGTCGAGGCGTTCATGTCCATGGCATTGATCACCGGGCTGTTGTCGTCCGGCCGCGCCAGGAAGTCGTCACCGGAGTAGCGGAGGGTGCAGAGGTCGTGGTAGAACGTGGCGTCCCTGTCGCCGCCGCAGAGTACGCGGAGCTGCCGGATCGCGTCGTTGAGGCAGCTGGAGCACGTCGAGGCTTCCGTGATGTCGCCGCGGCAGAGGGCAAGGCCGAAGACTCTGTCGGGGGCGGCGCCGATGGCCACCGAGGCGTAGAGCGAGGGAGAGATGGAGGCGTCGATGGGCAGAGCCGTGGTGAGGCGCGCCAGGTTAGCCCCGAAGGCGTCGCTGGCCGTGTAGTTGCCGGTGGTGCCATTGCACGAGTACTCCGAGTAGGCGGCCGCGCTGGCGAGCGGACTGGTTAGGAAGAGGAAGAGCAGGCAGGGCAGAACAACAACCATGTCGGCTTCTTTCAGTGGGAAACAAGAGAAGGTTGGCGCTTCTCCATGGTTGCCGTTCCAGTTCTAAAATGTAAATACTTTGGGAAAGTCAAAGGCTACGAGATGGTGGCTGGTTGCTGACATTTCTTCTCTCACCTTTGCTGTACCGTTCTTCCTTTCTGCCGAGGGGGTATTCGCTTAGTCAAATTGCTAGGTTGACAGGCGACTAGTGCATTGCCAGCAAAGGAAGCTTCTCGCCGTTTTTTTTTTGCGAGAAATCCACCGATCTATTAATAATCATGTACAAATAACCCAAAAAGTAAAGAAAATTACAAATTGGTACTGGACCACCTAGCGACGACTACAAACACTAGCACGAGCCGAAGGCGCGCCGCTGTCCTCGCCCTCCATCGCCGAGTCGCAAAGCTTGTCGTAGTAGAGCTTGTTGTAGTAGAGAAGTCGTCGTGCTAAGGTCCCAAAGGACTAGCGCACCAGAGCAGCAACCATCGCCAATGATGACAACCGTAGATCGGAAGAGACTATCATGAAACCACACCAATAAACACAAAAACCGACCGGATCCAAGGAGATCCGACGGGCACACAACTCCACGCGCCCTCCGTTAGCGCTAGATGCACCACCGGAGCGAGGATAGGGCGGGGAGGACCTTATTCTGACTTCAGGATGTAGCCGCCGCCTCACCATCCCAAAAAGAGACTGAAAAGCAAACTAAATTAAGAACGGAAACTCCCCGCCGGCGAGGCACCGTGGTCCGCCACACCTCCAAGGCCCTAAGGCCACCGGAGACGGAGCGGACCGGCGGTATCGCCGGCGAGGAGGACGGAACCCTAGATGGGTTTTGTGGCTTCTTCCGCCGCCTCCTAGGCTCCTTACGCACGTACCGGTTCAGATCGGGACCATGGATGGATAGGAAGCTTCTCGCCGTTAGTGCTACCACAAAAGCAATACTGGTCAGGACACAAGAATTTTAACCACATACGGAGTAGATAATCAGAACAAGCATACCAGAGTTACATGCCAAGAAGTTGCTTTAACCCTGCACGTGTGAATACCAAAAACGACCACAACGGAACAACCATGATGAACTGAAAGCCATATCTCTTTCTCACCGTCTCCGTCTCAACAGCAATTATCACACGTGATGACGGCAGATCTTCCCTATATACAATCGAGATGTTACTGTCCAAATGTCTAATGACGGCTCGGATGGACCCATCAACTAATTATATCCACCAGAATGCTTTTCACAGATGACTTTGAGGCTATTACGGCTGGCTGGCTGTTTTCAGAACGTACTAGTAGCTTATTTCTACCGGTTAGGAGAAAATCAATAAACTCCCCTTGAAAAGAGATAAACCATGTCTGTCATCCCTGGCCTTTGACCAATCCTGTCAGTTCTCATAAACCAATTTCAGTTGCCTGTTGCCACCAAAACAACATTATCAAATACTGAATACCCCATGTTCTGAAGATTTTCCCAAGAGAACAGTACTAGGGTATCCACAGACAGATCTCTCACAGAGCCATGCAACTTAGTTGGCACCAAAAAGTTTCAACTGGGAGTCATGGAAGACTGGATGCACCTGGGCTCACTCTGACAGCTCGAGTATGTAAGCAACAATGCCCATACATTCCAGAATGGTTTAAGGGCGAAATACTGGTAAGACTTCATGCGCTGCTGAGCAACAATGCCCAACCATTCAGTCTATGCCTGATACTCCAGACCAGTGATAGCGATAGGTGAATCTGATGCAACTGTCAGGTTTGGCATTGCGCAGAAATTTTTGTTTTGCAGGATAGAAATCCTTGAAGAGAGAGCAGCCCAGGGCAGTGTGAAAGCTCGAATTATGCCACAATTGTGCCATGGACAAACAATTGCACCAGTGGCGAAGATTGTGCTGAAATATGCAGTGCCTGCTCCACGCACTCATTGACGCGTTCGCTTTGCCATCTGCGTGCGGGTGGGGTAGGATGTGCTATAATACCTGCATGCATGAATTGGATTAGACTATTTTATATGGGCCAAGTATGAAACAAGTGCCATAATATCCAATTTGTACCAAAACAGAGATCAAGTTTCACTATATTTATCAGTTAAAAAATAAAGTTTCACCATATTTGGAAGTAAAAGGTTACAAGTCGAGCTTTCACTATATTTATCAGTTAAAAATAAGAGAGGAAGTTACGACAGTATAACATGATCATAAGGTTCTTGTTATGGTGCTGCTAGAGGGATGGCGCGAGAGGGCCGGCCGGGGGCCTTGCCCACGGCCGGTGGCAAGAGGGAAGGGATTTCCTTAATTCTTGCTTGATTAGATTGATACATCTCCTCTCTTATATAGAGAGGTTTACTTGACTCCCAAGCAAGACTTACTTGACCCCTAAGCAAACCATAAAACTAACGGGCCCAGACCCATGACGTACTCTAACACTACACCCCACCTGGACACGCAGCTCGTCCTCGAGCTGCAACCTAAACAAACCATGACTCGACGCAACACAAACCTAACACCTAAAAACGAGCCTTTTACATCTCGGCTTGTTTTATTACTCTCAACCTGAAATGGATTGGGACGCTTTATTGTTGACCCCTGAACATAAAGTGGACAACGCCGCTCGTCGGACGTGCACCTGTACAGCCACCTGGATCCCATGGAAACCAGCGGGACAAAAGGAGCTCGCGCGGCGGCCGGCGGCGGAATGCAGTGGTGCTACGCGGTGCGCTCCTGTCGGTGACACCATGCCTTCTCCCCGCATGACCGTCGATGGCGCAAACTTTGAGGTCGCTGCCCGCGTGAAAACAGCATGTCCGCCGCCCGTGGGGAAACCGTACGCCCAAGATCCCCGACGCAGCGGACGAGATCGAGGTCCGTTGCGCAATGAAGCGCAACTTGAAGGAGTTGCAGTGCAGATCACGCATCTCCCGCACACGCCGACGCACAAGGAGGCCGCACGCAGCAGCCCCTCACCACCGCCGACACGTGGCGGATAGCGATCCAAGCCGGAAGCGGTGACGGCGACGGAGGGAAAAGACCTGGTGGAAGGGCATCCCGGCGGTGTCGATGTAGAGCCCGGGGTCAAGGTCGCTCCCACACCGCCGAAGGACGGCGGCCGGCGCAGGCCGCTGCGGTGTTGGTGGCGACGGCAACAGCTGCTGCTGTTGCAGTTGCCCACCGAACGACAGGACAACGTCGGTAAGGACAGCACTGCAGCGGTGGCGTTGGTAGGGCGGCTGTTGTAGCGTCCCGGTGGGGAAGAAGGCGGCCGGCTGCTGGAGAAGAGGGACCCCGGCGCCGAGGTATGGCCCGACACGGAGATGATGGACAGCGGCAGCGGGGACTGCAGAGCCCGACGTCGGGTGGCGGCGACAGCAGCAGCGCCGGCGCACGGCGGCTGCGGCGGCGGCCCGTAGGGATCGGCCAGAAGAGGCGGATCTCCTGGACAGCAGTGGTGAGATCGCGGAGGGCTACGGTGATCTCCGCCGGGAGAGAACGGTGGGGACATCGGAGTGCGGCGGTGGGTGGGAAAACTCGGTGGAGGGCTGGACATGATCGAACCAGGAAAGCGATACCAAATGTTATGGTGCTGAGAGGGATGGCGCGAGAGGGCCGGCCGGGGGCCTTGCCCACGGCCGGTGGCAAGAGGGAAGGGATTTCCTTCTTAATTCTTGCTTGATTAGATTGATACATCTCCTCTCCTTATATAGAGGTTTGACTCCCAAGCAGGCTTGACCCCTAAGCAAACCATAAGACTAACGGGCCCAGGCCCATGACGTACTCTAACAGTTCTACAGTATTGTCACTAAAGAAATTTTGTGGAGTATCGGTAACTCTGTCACATAGTAGTAAACTTGCAGAAAAAATCGGGTGCCATACACGAAGCAGATACTATCAACTCAATCAAATCTTTTTCAGACAAACAAAAGAACCCAGAGTGTAAAAATCAAGATGCAGTTTTTCACCTCATCCAAAAGAGTTGGTTCATGGAAAAATCAGACACAGAGAAGCAAAAGCAGGGATCACATCGTTACCCTTCCTAGAACAAATGTTGATCGAAGTATGATAACAAATCAAACTTCTCTAGTGAAAAGCACAACGTCATTCCAGCACATCGCATAGCTAACTGAAGCACATCACATCAAGCCTATCAGCTGGAAACAAGTAAAAGAGTCATTTACCAAACTGCTATGTAACTGAGACAGAAAAATTCTCTCGTTTAACATCAGCTAAATATCATGACACAGAGAAGATGCTAAATCCATTGTTTTGTCCGCATTTTTCAACAGAAACACGACCTCTTTGAGTTTGATGAGCAGAAGCAAATAAATGTGACTTAACCAACTTCTCTGACTGAATATTTCTCCTTTTAACAAAGGAAAAGCTAGGACAAAGAAAGGCAACCAAATCGTAAATCGCATCAAGCAAAGAAATCAACATCGTCACAGTAAGAACGAAAACTCAAAATAGAAGCAAATCTATCTCTCAAAACATGCAACTCACCATACAGGACACCGCATCAAAATCAAATCGATCTGATACTCAAATGTGCCACACACCATAATTAAAAAAAAAACAATGCTGAACCAATCCAGAGCTCGAAACGTGGTCCTCTCAATTAAAACACCAATAGAAATATAGCAGAATCAATCAGGTCGCCATTCCTGACACGCGCCTCGCCCGAGCCAAAGTCAGGCAAGCCTGCCACTCAAATCACATTCATCATCATGTCATAACAACGACCATTGAAGACGCCATACAACCTCACGCCATGCCTCAAGGACAATTGTGTCGAATAAGGCCTTGTTCGGCAGGCAGGGATTAAGATGTATTGTTCCTAGTGTTTTGGGTGAAAACACGTGCTTCACTCGTGTATTGGCCGGTTTTGATTCTTGGCAAAGCATTGATAATCTGTTGCATGCAATGGTCAGGGAACTAGCGCTGCTGCTTCCTTGCATGCCAAGCGCCAGCAACAAAAACGCGTTGCATGCCAGGGGCCAGCGTTGCAGAGCAGAGTAGGCATGCGCGACCGCGGTGTGAGCAGCAACAAAAACGCGAGACGGTACTCGCGTTTCTAATCCACTCGAACCCGACGAGTTTTCAGGCAAAACACTGGGCTTATCCCGACGAAACCCGGCCTACCGAACGGTCTACGTAGTGTTTTAAGGTGTATTATTGAGTTGGCCTAAGTAAAATACACGCGAACCCCGCGAAAACACCTCTACCGAATAGGGCCTAAGAGTGTGAGTCTGTGAAATTGACTACTCAGCGTAGGGAACACCAAAAGACATGAATTAAATTCGTCGTTCCAATAATGTTTGTCTCCGGACACACACATATTTACCCAACCTCTACTAAAACCCAACACACATGCATCCCAAATCGGCACACGCACAAAACAGAGGCCGATACAGAACCCCACCCAATCAACTCCCTAAATCGCACTCCTTCAAGCGCAAGGGAAAAGCATGAATGAATTCATGCGATCGGCAACCAAGATTGAAACAAGTTCTCGTCTAGCACTAACTACCAAGCCAAATTGCAGGCCTAAATGCCTAATAGAGAAAACACGGAGGCAATGGTGAACACGATGTCAAAACATAGGAAATGAGACGATCCACTCAAAGAAGGAGACAATCGACTGATGGCTTGCGCTGCTGGCTCACGTAACGGGCCTGGCTGACGATCCGTGGTCTCCGACCTCTGCGCTGCTGGAACCAGGTTCCCGCTTATGGGCTCTTGCTGGGGAGAGCTCCGACGATGAAGACGAGACCTCTGTGGCCAGCTCGGGATGGTCCATCCCAAATCTCCTTGCTTGACTTCGTTGAGCAGGCTTGGTGCTCCGTGCGCCACCCTAAACCAGCCGCCGCGCGGCCTTTGCTCCGGGAGGCAGACCTTCGAAGTTCGGTGGCCGCTCCTTGACCAGTGCTGCATGGTCTTCGGAGGATGACCCCAGAAAAGTTCCCTCCGCTCCCGTCGGTGACGGCTCGCCCTGCTGCTGCTGGCCCCGCTCCAGATCCTCATTTTCTGGTCGGAGAGCTTACTCGTGCCCAGTGCCTCTCTATCTCCGGCTCGCGTGGTGGCCGTGAGGGATGAGGCTGCGGTGGCGCCGCCGCCGGCGGAGAAGACGCTGGGAACAGTGGAGTTTGGTGGGACGCTCCTGGACCAGGGAGCTCAGCGGGCCCAGGCCGGGTCAGCCCTCTCAGCCCAGGTCTCTGGGCGTATTCTAGCAGGCCAGGCAATCGGTGGGCCATCCACTTTCTGGACTTCCAGCCCACCTCTTGCGGCCTCTCTATCTTTTTTTGGGCGGGAATTTAGAGAGCTTTATTCAAACAAACGTATTCGCTGGACAATCCGCCAAGATGCGCTGACCAGGAAGCAAGGAGTCTCGCTCATCCAACTCTCAGTCACATCTAATGTGCTTGCGCGCTTTGCACATAGATGCGCCGGGAAATTAAATATGCACATTACATGTTGAATATCAAAACGAGTAAAAGAAAAAGCTAGCTCTCCAATCTCTACAAATAAAGGAGCCACAATAGAACGAGAATTGTAGTGAGTGTTCCAGAGGTTCACCACCTTCAGGCAATCCGTCTCCATTATCACATGCATGAGCCCTCGAATTTTGGCGAAGAGGGCACCGTCACGCACAACCATGCATTCGGCGATGAGGGGATCCGTGATCCCACGCAGGGGCTTGCTCCATGCTCCAAGTAGGCAACTCACCGATCTGGAAACACCGCCTGCCCCACCATTACCATCAGCAACGTTAATGAGTCCATCTATGTTGACCTTCACATACTCAAGATCAGGTGGATGCCATCCATGGTCTGGCAACACAATTTGTTGTCGAGGAATATCAAGAAGAAAAAGAGTCTCCCTAGTAGCTCTTACTAAGAACACCGGATCAACATGCATCTCATCATGTTTCCACTTATTGCGTGAGTGCAAAATAGACCACATCACGGTGATGATCTTAGCAAGGTCTTGATCCATGAACCGCTGGTCACAAATTATGTCCTTTGCCCACGTACTAAGATGTAGCTGAGGAAGACTAATGTTAAGGCACGTAAGAGCTTCATCCCAAAATGTTCTAGCATGGGAGCACTTGATCAACACATGCATCAAGTCCCCGTCCATGGCTAGACAAACATTGCATTTGCTGATCTCCTTAATATGTCGCTATTTCAAGGTGCACTCATCAGGCAGGATTCCCCGAAGCACCCGCCACCAGAATACACGAACTTTTGGCACAACTTTTAGCTTCCACAAAGCAGACCACACCTGTTGTTCATTTATTGAGGTTTATGTAACCACCCCTTCATCTAGAGTTGCAAACTCTTTTTGATTCACTGGAGCACGGTACGCCGACTTAACAGAGTAGACTCCCGACCTTTGATGATTCCAAGCATAAAAATCATCGCAACTACCGTGACACAAGGGTATATTCAGTATAGCTGCTGCATCGGGTAGTGCAAATATGGTACGTACTAGATCCCTCAGCCACACCCTGGTATCAGGATCGATCGATTCACTCACCTTCTCAAGCCTCGTTCCAACAGGTTTGAATAACGGTGTTATAGAGATAGATTTAGGGATCCACTTGTCATTCCAAATGGAGATCTAGGCCCCATTCCCCACTCGTTAGATCAAACCAGCTTGTAGGGCCTCACGTCATGCCACTATCGCCCTCCATGTCAATGATGCAAGAAATCACAATCTGGAAAATAGCGCCCTTTCAAAACCCTCGCACACAAGGCATCTGGATTTGTCATAAACCTCCATCCATGCTTCCCTAAGAGAGCCAGGTTGAGTAAGTGAAAATCACGAAATCCCCATTCCGCCTTTAGTCTTTGGGGAGGCCAAGAATTTCCAGGAGATCCAGTGCATCGACCTCCTGTCTAAGGAGCTACTCCACCAATATTTCGCCATTGCTGACACCAAGCTTTTACAAACTTCCTTTGTCAGAACAGACATATTGTATGTAGGAATCAACTGAATAACCGATTTCAATAAAACTTCCCGTGCCGCACAAGCAAGATTTTTTTCCAACCATCCCTGCATCTTGCTCCTTGATATCTCCCCAATATGGTCAAAAGTACCACTCCAAGTGAATTCTTGATGCACTGTGTGAGACTAGCCGGAGAGTTTGGAGTGAAGAAAATTGCACTCTTATTCTTATTGACTCGTTGTCCAGAACAGTCGCCATATATTCTCAGAATCTCATTAAGTCTAGACGCGCTCTGTATGTTTGCACTAATAAAAAGAGACTGTCATCGGCAAACAGCAAATGGTTAACCCAAGGTGCTCTAAAGCTGATTCCTCTATCCACATAATTACCACCAAAGAACTTCAGCAAACAGTTAAAGCCTTCTCCACGGATTTTGTGGCCTCTCTATCTGACTCATCTCATGTCCGCACGGGGGTGATGTACACAGGTACCGCACATAGCATGCCGACAGGGAACTACAACTTAGGGGTAGTTAAGGTACACGCAAAAGGGTGAAAACATACAGTGCAGAGTATTCCGGCGGTAAGACCAGCGGCGCCGTGGCTAGTGCAGGATCAATTTGGCAAGTGGGACGGTAGGCCGATTCGAGCGCCGACTACATCGGCATGCTCCGGCGGTGCCGGTTTGTGCGCCATTTTGATCGAGTTTTCTTACGTCTCCTCTTCCATGCTTCTGTGACGTCGGCATTGAGTCCTCGAGTATCTGTGATATCCTCCCTTCACTCTGTAATTGTCGCCGCGTCCATATCATAGACCAAGAATGGAGTATGAAGTAGCATACCATTCAATATAAAACAATTGTAGACACACATAAAGGAGAAGATTCACCTTTCCGTGGCATGTTGGCGATGACGCACAGGATTCAACAAAGACCATAGGTCGGGCCGTATCATTCTAACTCTGGGATGCTTGCTTCAATTCATAGATGGAACACTGAAGTTTGCATACTTTACCAGTATCCACGGTCATATCCTCTATCGCATCATCGCCTGTGCCGGGGAGATCCTGGCGGCGCTCCAATACCTGAGCCCGCGGGAGGTGATTCCTCGGGACGCGCCGTCGGTCTTCAAGGCCGTCTCCGATATTCCGGCGGTGGTTGACTGGCTCCGCCGCTCCTCCTGTCGAGTGGGTGTCACCATGGCGCTCAGCATGGTGCTTGCCCACTACTCTGAGGGTTTCGATGTAGAGGAGGTGACGGCCGGGTTCCCGTCGGAGACTGGGGAGTTTGACGTTGCCGAAGTGTTGCGTCTGATGGAGGCAGTTCGGCCGTACGCCGACCGCGTGCTGGCGACTGCAGACTTGGAGACGCACATCGTCAGCCAGTCGCCCCCTGAGGACGCGGAGAAGGTGCCGGGGGCGCAGGACTTCCCCGCCGAGCGGCTTTTTCATGCCGCGGCTGCCGGGGCCTTGTCAACTTACCCCGTCGTCCGCTACACTCCGAAGTTTCGTCACGGGGACGGTGGAGCTGAGCCGGTGATGGAGGAGAAATCGAGCCCTCCTAAGTAGGTTGGCGTGCTTTTGTTGGCGAGTGGGTGTGTTGTCCCCTCGAGCGATGGACTCGAGGGTGTGTTATGTGTATAAACGATGCTTTTGGGGAATGAATGTAGTTTGCTCTGCTGCGTTTCTATTATTTGCCTGTTCGGTGATTGGATTGGTCCGACTCTCCCATGGCTCGAGGGGCCAGTCGCTGTGCGACCCCGATCGGCAAAATCTTTGGGTTATATCATATACGACTCTTCCTCAATGTTGTCGTTGAGGAACACAGTCTTGATATCCATATGCCGACTTTAGCATTACTACAGTTGATATTGTCTCATCGTAGTCAACTCCTTATATCGGTTGAAAACTTTTTGCGACAAGTCGTGCTTTATAGATAGTAACACTACCATCAACGTATACTTTCTTCTTAAAGATCTATTTATTCTCAACAACCTTTTGACTATCAAGGAGGTCGACCAGAGTCCATAATTGGTTTTCATACATGGTTCCCATTCCGAATTTCATGGCTTCTAGCCATTTTCCAGAGTCAGAGGTCACCATCGCTTCCTCGTAGTTCATAGATTTGTCGGTGTCCAACAACATGACACTTAGGATAGGGTTTCCCTACCAATCAGGAGTGGAACGTGAGCGTGTCGACCTACAAAGTTTAGTAGGGGCTTCATCCGAAGTTTTATGATCATAATCATTAGCTTATTATCTAGATGACGAAGGCAGTACCGGAACATCTTCCGGCGTTGCGCCACTCTCCACTTCAAGAGAAGGTTCAGTAACCTCGTTTAGCTCTACTTCCCACCCACTCACTCCTTCTCGAGAAAGGTTCCATTCTTGGACCCAAACGTTATGCCTTCGGACTTGTGGTAGAAGGTGTACCCAATTGTTTGTTTAATTAGGTATCCTACGAAGACACACTTTGCCGCTTTGGGTTTCTTATCAGGTTGTAGCCTTTTGACATAAGCATCACATCCCCAAACTGTAAGAAATCACAAATTAGGATTCTTTCCATACCATAACCCATACGACATTTGTTTCAACGGATTTATATGGTGCCCTATTTGAAGTGAATGTAGTTGTTTATAAGGCATGACCCTAAAAAGATAGTGGCAGATCGGTAATTGACATCATAGACCACATCTAATGAAGTGCGATTATGCCGTTCGGATAACTCAAATATTCACCTCCACACTAAAAATTGTTTTTTTAGGATGATTTCTACCTCACACTAAAATTCTTTACTTCTAAACTGTTTTAGACTAGTGTGTTTCATTAAGTAAACATACCCATATATATGTGCTTAAATCATGAGTGAAGGTTAGTAAGTAACAATATCCACCATGCATCGAATTGTTCATTGCACCACATACATTAGTATGTGTTATTTCGAACAAATCACTTGCCGGTTCCATAATCAGAAAATGGAGTTTTGATCATCTTACTTATAAGGCATGGTTCACAAACATCAAATGATCCAAAATCAAGAGACTCAAAACGTCCATTGGTATGGAGTTTCTTCATGCGATTTACAACAATATGACCTAAACGACAGTGCCACAAGTATGTGGTATTGTCATCATTAATTTTACATATTTTCACATCTATGTTATGGATATGAGTACTACTATCAAGATTTAACAAGAATAAACCATTCACAACTAGTGCATGACCATAAAATATTACTCAAATAAATAGAATGGTCATTACTCTTGGAATTAAATGAATAACCGTCTGGCAATAAACAAGATCAAAATATAATGTTCATGCTTAACGCAGGCACCAAATAACAATTACTATGGTTTAAAATTAATGCCGAAGGTAGATGTAGAGGGAGCATGTCCACGGAAAAAACTTCAATTTTTGAGCCATTCCCCACCCACATCTGTGACCTCGTCCTTGCTAACCTTTATTTTTTCGGTAGTTCATGTTTCAAGTTATAAATATGAGCAACTAAACCAGTATCATATACCTAGACACTACTACCAGCACTAGTATGGAATACATGTATAACATGTATAACAAATATAGATTTGTTGACACATGGACAGCCTTTTTATCCGCAAGGTACTTGGGGAAATTGTGCTTCCAGTGACCATCGCCCTTACAGTAGAAGCACACAATATCGGGCTAAGGTCCAAGCTTGGGATGCTTCGGAGGGGTGGCATCTGGCTTGCCTCCCTTCTTTCATGTTTTCTTTAAGCTCATGATCTACATCGAGAAACTTAGATTACTAAATAGAAAATATTTTAAAATCATGGCATGGGTCTCCTTTTTTCCCTTTCTTAGAGTTTTCTAGTGGACATCGACACTTGATGCTCAATATTAATTTCCACTTCCGCAGATTTGAGCATCGCGAACGATTCATGAAGTGATTTCTGCATCCCTTGCATGTTATAGGTCAGCACAATGCCTTTGTAGCTAGGTGCAGGCAATTACAACACTCGTCCAACTCCCAGTTCATCCGGGATCAGGCATCCCGATTGAACAAGGTGTTGAGAGTAGCCAGGAATCTTGACTACATGCTCGCTCACGTTGTTATGCTCTTCCATTTTACAGTTAAAGAACTTCTTAGAGGTCTCATACCTCTTAGCATGGGCTTGATTCTGGAAAACCATTTTAAGCTCTTGAATTATTTCATAAGCCTTCATATGCTCAAATTTTTTTGGAACTCCGGTTCCATGGAGTAAAGCATGGAGAAATTAACCATAGTGTGGTCTTCAGAATGCCACTTCCAAATTTTGGCTTCATCCACACTTGACAAAGGTGCAGGGGTGGACTAAGCGGTGATTCAAGGACATATGATACGTCCAATTTGCATCACTATTTTGTATCATAATTTGCTGTTATTCATTGATATATTTCATATTGGGACACAATACTTATGTTATTTCATCTATTTTGCATGTTTCATCATTATTGGAGGATCAAGCACCGGAGCCAGGATTCTGCTGGAAAGCACCGTCGAACGCAATATTTCGGAAGATCAACTGTGGAAGGAAATTTCACGTAAATTCCTATTTTTCCGATGACGGAGGGAGCCGAAGGGGAAGAAGAGGGGAGCCATGGTGGGCCCAGACCACAGGCCGGCGCGGCCCATGGCCTGGCCGCGCCACCCTATGGTGTGGGGGCCCCTTTCGCCTCCTTTTCTTCGCGTACTCCTTCGTCCCGAAAACCTAAGCCAGAGGGAGGACCTCACGAAGAGTTACAGCCGCCTCTGCGGGGCGGAGAACACCAGAGAGAAAAGAGCTCTCCGGCGGGCAGGAATCCGCCGGGGAAATTCCCTCCCGGAGGGGGAAATCGCCATCGTCATCGAGCGGGACATCATCTCCACCATCATCATCATCATCTCCACCATCTACACCGCCATCACCATCGCTGCACCTCGTCACCGCTGTAACAATTTGGGTTAAATCTTGATTGTATGATAGGGGAAACTCTCCCGGCATTATTCTCTACTTGTTATAGATGCTATTGAGTGAAACCATTGAACCAAGGTTTATGTTCAGATTGTTATTCATCATCATATCACCTCTGATTGTATTCCATATGATGTCTCGTGAGTAGTTCGTTTAGTTCTTGAGGACATGGGTGAAGTCTAAATGCTAGTAGTGAATTATGGTTGAGTAATATTCAATGTTATGATATTTAAGTTGTGGTGTCATTCTTCTAGTGGTGTCGTGTGAACGTCGACTACACGACACTTCACCATTTATGGGCCTAGGGGAGTGCATCTTGTATTCGGTTGCTAATTGCGGGGTTGCCGGAGTGACAGAAACCTGAGCCCCCGTTAGTATATCGATGCAAGAGGGATCGCAGGATCTCAGAGTTTAAGGCGTGGTTAGATTTATCTTAATTACTTTCTTGTAGTTGGATGCTTGCAAGGGGTATAATCACAAGTATGTATTAGTCCTAGTAAGGGCGGTGCATTAGCATAGGTTCACCCACACAACACTTATCAAAACAATGAAGATTATTAAGCCACATGAAGCGAAAGTACTAGACTAAAATCCCCGTGTGTCCTCAAGAACGTTTGGTCATTATAAGTAAACAAACCGGCTTGTCCTTTGTGATAAAAAGGATTGGGCCACTTGCTGCAATTATTTCTCTCGCATTTTACTTACTCGTACTTTATTCATCTGTTACATCAAAACCCCTTGAATACTTGTTTGTGAGCATTTACAGTGAATCCTTCATCGAAACTGCTGCCAACACCTTCTACTCCTCGTTGGGATCGACATTCTTACTTATCGAAGATACTACGATACACCCCCTATACTTGTGGGTCATCAAGACTATTTTCTGGCGCCGTTGCCGGGGAGTGAAGCGCTATTGGTAAGCGGAATTGGTAAGGAAAACCTTTACTGTTTGTGCTGATTTTATTTCTGCCTGCTGGTATAAATCATTATGGAGAGATCTTCTCTTCAATTTCTATTTGGGAAATCTACTACTACTGCAACGGTAGTGGATGAGGCGCCAGGTGAGGAAGTAGTACCATATAAAATACCTATGAAAATTATTGAACGTGTTATGGATAACCGCTATGAAGGGGATGGAACTGTCCATCCCGGTGATCATTTATTTTTGCATGAATTATGCGGGTTATTCAAATGTGCAGGTATTTCTATGAATGAAGTTAGAAAGAAACTATTCACTATATCGCTGTCTGGTAAAGCGGCGCCTGGTATAAATTGCTGAAGAATGGTGATTTTATTGATTGGGAGGACATTGTGCCTTTATTTTATTCCAAATTTTATCCTCCAAGTGAAATTCACAAAGATCAGAACCGTATATATAATTTCTGGCCTCATGATGGAGAGAGTATTGCCCAAGCTTGGGGAGATTGAAGTCTTTAATGCTCAAATGCCCCATTCATGAGCTTCCTGGTAATGTTATTATTGATAATTTCTATGCAAGACTTTCTTTTCAAGACAAGACCTTGCTGGATACTTCTTGTTCTGGATCATTTACACGCAACAAAGAAGAGTTTAAAAGAGACCTTCTTGATCGGATCCAAGAAAATACTGAAGGATGGGAGAACGACAAAGATAGAGAATCAGGTATAATTTATGATTATAAATGCATTGAAGCTTTTGATAAATTTCGTAATATGAGTGCTACATATGGTCTTGATTCCCAAGTTTTTGCAAATCTTTATAAAGCTTTTGCCTCTCATTATGAATTGCCTAAGAAGAATTTTGATAAGTATCATGAACCGTATAAAGATAAGGTTGATTCATCTGTAAACAAATGTGTAGTGATTGAAACTGTTGATAATGTTATTCCTGAAGCTTATATTGAAAAAACTCCTTTCCCCGCTAAAATGAAGGAGTACTCTGTCATATCTAGTGCGGTTAATAAAAGTGAAAAGAAACCTAAAGAACGAAGAACAAATTAAAATTGAACCTGCTGTTGCAATAGTTAAAGATTTTGTGACTGAAAATGTGGAGGATGGTCATATTATTTTTTGTGAAGATGCTTCTAATATTGTTTCACATCCTAATAAACCCAAACAAGTTAGTGTTCCTATGCTATCTGTTAAAATTGGTGATCATTGCTATTATGGTTTATGTGATATTGGTGCAAGTGTTAGTGCTATTCCTTATGAGCTTTACACGGAGATTATGCACGAAATTGGTTCTTGTGAACTTGAAGATATTGATGTGGTTATTCATCTGGCTAATAGAGAAACTATTTCTCCAATTGGTATTGTTCGAGATGTGGAAGTTCTATGTGGTAAGATTTAATATCCTGCTGACTTTTTGGTACTTGGTTCTGCTGCTAGTGATCATTGTCCTATCATTTTTGGTAGACCTTTTCTAAATACTTGTGGAGCTATTATAGATTGTAAGAAAGAGAAAATTTTGACTAGATTTGCTGGTGAACCTTATGAATTTAACTTTTCTAAATTTACCAAAACTCCTTATAAAGCTGACTTGCCTAGTAATGATTTTAAAATGGAGCAGTGTGCATCTATTGTTCTTGTTCCTACTAATCCTTTGCAGCAACATTTGGAGAATAGTGAAAGTGAAGCTTTTAGGAAAGAAAGAGATGAGCTTGAGGAAATTTTTCTTCGCCAACCTATTCTCAAGCATGATTTACCGGTGGAAGATTTGGGTACAACACCGCCACCAAAGGAAGATCCTGTTTTTGATTTAAAGCCTTTACCTGATAATCTTAAATATGCTCATATTGATGAAAAGAAAATATATCCTGTTATTATTAGTTCTAAGCTTTCAGAGATTGAGGAAGAAAAGTTATTGGAAATATTGAAGAAACACCGAGGAGCTATTGGCTATACTCTTGATGATTTGAAAGGGATTTCTCCTTCTATTTGCCAACATGCTATTAATATGGAAGAAGATGCAAAGCCTGTTGTTGAACATCAACGTCGTCTAATTCCGAAGATGAAAGAGGTGGTAAGGAACGAGGTATTAAAACTTCTTGAAGCTGGTATTATATATCCTATTGCTGATAGTAGATGGGTTAGTCCTGTGCATTGTGTTCCTAAGAAAGGAGGAATGACTGTTGTGCCTAATGATAATTATGAGCTTATCCCTCAAAGAATAGTTGTAGGTTATAGAATGTGCATTGATTTTCGAAAAGTTAATAAAGTTACTAAGAAAGATCATTACCCTTTACCCTTTATTGATCAAATGCTAGAAAGGTTATCTAAAAATACTCATTTTTGCTTTCTTGATGGTTATTCTGGGTTTTCACAAATTGCTGTTAAAGCTAAAGATCAAGAGAAAACCACGTTTACTTGTCCTTATGGAACTTATGCTTATAGGCGTATGCCTTTTGGTTTATGTAATGCTCCTGCTACTTTTCAAAGATGCATGTCTGCTATTTTTCATGGTTTTTGCGAAAGTATTGTGGAGGTGTTCATGGATGATTTTTCTGTCTATGGGAATTCTTTTGATAATTGCTTGCGAAACCTCGATAAAGTTTTGCAGAGATGTGAAGAAACTAACCTTGTTCTTAATTGGGAGAAATGCCACTTTATGGTTAATGAAGGAATTGTATTGGGACATAAAATTTCCGAGAGAGGTATTGAAGTTGATAGAGCTAAAGTTGAAGCAATTGAGAAGATGCCCTATCCGAGGGATGTTAAAGGTATTCGTAGTGTTCTTGGTCATGCTTTTTATAGGAGATTTATTAAAGATTTCTCTAAAATTTCAAAGCCTCTTACTAATCTTCTTCAAAAAGATGTACCTTTTGTTTTTGATGATGATTGTAAGGAAGCTTTTGAAACTCTAAAGAAAGCCTTAACAACTGCTCCTGTAGTCGAACCTCCTGATTGGAATTTGCCTTTTGAAATTATGTGTGATGCTAGTGATTTTGCTGTAGGCGCTGTTCTTGGACAGCGGGTAGATAAAAAATTAAATGTTATTCATTATGCTAGTAAGACTCTTGATGCTGCTCAAAGAAATTATGCTACAACTGAAAAGGAATTGTTAGCTGTAGTCTTTGCTTGTGACAAGTTTAGACCCTATATTGTTGATTCGAAAGTTACAATTCATACTGATCATGCTGCAATTAGATACCTTATGACAAAGAAAGATGCTAAGCCAAGGCTTATTAGATGGGTACTTCTGTTGCAAGAATTTGATTTACATATTATAGATAGGAAAGGTGCTGATAATCCTGTTGCTGATAATTTGTCTAGATTGGAAAATATTGCTTATGATCCTGTTCCTGTTAATGATAGTTTTCCAAATGAACAATTGGCTGTAATAAAGGTGAGCTCGCGAGAGAGCCCTTGGTATGCAGATTATGCTAACTTTATTGTTTCGAAGTATTTGCCTCCAACCTTTTCAGCTCAGCAAAGGAGGAAATTCTTTTATGACTTGAGGCATTATTTTTGGGATGACCCACACTTATATAAAGAAGGAGTGGATGGTATTATGCGAAGATGTGTTCCTGAATATGAACAACAGGAGATTTTGAGTAAATGTCATGGTAGTGTTTATGGAGGACATCACGCTGGAGATAGAACCGCACAAAAGGTTCTACAATCAGGTTTTTATTGGCCAACACTCTTCAAAGATGCAAGGAAATTTATTTTATCTTGTGATGAATGTCAAAGAGTTGGTAATATCTCTAGACGCAATGAAATGCCTATGAATTATACTCTTGTTATTGAACCATTCGATTGTTGGGGATTCGACTTCATGGGTCCTTTCCCTTCTTCAGATGGTAACACTCATATACTTGTCGCTGTTGATTATGTCACTAAATGGGTAGAAGCTATACCTACAAAAAGTGCTGATGGTGAGACCTCTATAAAAATGCTTGTAGATGTTATATTTCCTAGATTTGGAATACCTAGATATATTATGACTGATGGAGGTTCTCATTTTATTCATGGCGGTTTTAGAAAAACTCTTGCTAAGTATGGTATTAATCATAGCTTCTGCTTATCACCCTCAAACTAGTGGTCAAGTAGAATTATCAAATAGAGAGATTAAAGCTATCTTAGGAAAGACTGTTAATAAATCTAGAAAGAATTGGGCTAGCAAATTGAAAGAAGCACTATGGGCTTATAGAACTGCTTATAAAAATCCTATGGGAATGTCACCTTATAAAATGGTTTATGGAAAAGCTTGTCATTTACCTTTAGAACTAGAGCACAAAGCTTATTGGGCTGTTAGAGAACTAAATAAAGATCCGAAACTAGCCGGTATTAAGAGGTTGTTGCAATTAAGTTCTCTAGATGAATGGAGAAGTGAAGCTTATGAAAATGCTAAACTCTTTAAAGAAAAAGTTAAGAAGTGGCATGATAGAAGGATCATCAAAAGAGAGTTTAATATTGGGGATAAAGTCCTATTGTATCGGTCTCGTCTCAGATTCTTTGCAGGGAAATTACTCTCGAAGTGGGAAGGACCATATGTTGTTGAGGAGGTGTATCGTTCAGGAGCAATTAAAATTAGCTCTCTCCAAGGCAATGCCACACAAGTGGTGAATGGACAAAGACTCAAGCATTATATCTCGGGTGATTCTTATAATGTTGATGTTGATATTATTCAAGTGGAAACACCGGAGGCTTTCATCAAAGGACAAATTGACAGTCCGCCAAAACTCGACTTTGAATAGGTAACAGTACAGGTAATAAAAAGTCCGCGTTTACCTTTCCGAACATTATTTCTGCTGTTTTTAGAAAATATGAAAAATTACGGAATCGAAATGGAGTGGAAAAGACGCGCGAGGGCCCACACCAGCCGGCGCGGGCCCCACCCTGGCCGCGCCGACCTATGGTGACAGCCCCTCGGCGTCCCGTTTCCACTCGTTTTGGCCTGGAACCTTCCTTTTGTCGTAAAAATATTTGCTATATAATCCCCGGACCCGGAGGTCCGTAATATCGTTTTCTCGTCGTGTTTTGTTTCGAGCTATTTTCTGCCAGGATCTGCCGGATCTAGATCCACCATGTCCTCGTCGGGAACTCAGAAGGACAGCTTCTTTGAGGACGTCGTCAACCCGTACATGAACGAGCTGAAGATGCACCCCAAAGAGTTGCTGCTCGTGGATGGAGAGTTGCAGATCAAAGATGTCCAGGGTCCTAAGGGAGAAGGGAGTTTGGAAGACAGGATGGAGAAACTGGAACAAGAGGTTTTCAACTACAAGAAGATGGCTGAGCGTGAAGTGGATATCTTTCACAAGATTGTGTCTGAACTCATTGATGGGCACAAGAAGGAGACTGCAAAGTTGTGGGACGATATCTTCTCACTTCACGACACCACCAACAAACTCCAAGCTCAACTCTATGATGTTCATAATCAAAACTGTGAGTATGAAAACAGGTTTAAGCGCATAAGTCATGCTGCTAGTTTCAGGTTTCCGGAGACCAAGATGTCTTTTGTTGATGGAGGGCCTCTTCCATGGAAGTCTGATGACGACAAAGATTCACCATCATCACCGAAGGAGTAATTCATCATCGGTATTGGCATCCCCTTGGTTTGTTCCAAGCTTGGGGAGTGCCGCGGTATCACATCATCACTACCTTTATCTTTTACTATCAAGTAGTGTCGTATCATGAGTAGGAAGTTATCATATGGAATAGTATGCAATGTGGAAGTATCTCTCTTAGTTAGTTATCTATGTATCCGTTGGTGTGAGTTATCGTTATGGAATATTAATGAGAAGTCTTATCATTTACTTTTTGCACACCTTATTTTAGTTTGCAATCTCCATTATATGATTACTCTTGACATGAGTATTGATATCACTTTGGGAGCATCAAGTAAATCTATTTGGTTTTGGCAAACTTAGCATTGGTCAATAGCAACAACATCTTGATGTTTAAATAGAAGAGAGAAATACACTTAGATATATTACTCTATTATCTCTATGCTTATGAGCTTAGTATTCTTAAGTTAAAATTGCTTGTGCTTATGAGAAAGATGCATGATTGTTCTATCATTTGTATATTTGTTTGTTTCCCTCAACCTTTATGCTTGCTATCAAACCTTGCTAGCCAAAGACTTGTATCGAGAGGGAATGCTTCTCATATATCCATAACCTTAGACCAAACCTATGCCATTTGTGTCCACCATACCTACCTACTACATGGTATTTTCTGCCATTCCAAGTAAATACTTCATGTGCTACCTTTAAATTATTAAAACTACTACTCCTTATTTGTGTCAATGTTTTATAGCTCATGAGGAAGTATGTGGTGTTTTATCTTTCAATCTTGTTGGGCGGAATTTCACCAATGGACTAGCGGCACATCCGCTTATCCAATAATTTTGCAATAAGAGCTGGCAACGGGGTTCCCAGCCCCAATTAATAACTTTCATTAATAATTCTCTTCACATGTTTTGCTCTGATTTATCAGTAAGCAACTTAATTTTGCAATAGACGCTCCTCCATGGTATGTGAATGTTGGAAGGCACCCGAGGATTCGGTTAGCCATGGATTGAGAAAGCCAAGGTTGGGGGGAGTGTCATCCTTAATAAAACTAAAATACATGTGTAAACAAAAGAGAAGGGGGATGATCTACCTTGCTGGTAGAGATGCCATCCCTCATGGGAGCCGCTCTTGGAAGGTTCGTTTGGCAAGGGGGTTAGAGTGCCCGCTGATGTCTACGTTCCCCTCCTTCCTTTAGAGTTGGGCCTCCAAGTGCAGAGGTTTGTAGAACAGCAGCAAATTTTCCCTTAAGTGGATCACCCAAGGTTTATCGAACTCAGGGAGGAAGAGGTCAAAGATATCCCTCTCATGCAACCCTGCAACCACAAAGCAAGAAGTCTCTTGTGTCCCCAACACACCAAATAGGTGCACTAGTTCGGCGAAGAGATAGTGAAATACAGGTATGAATATATATGAGCAGTAGCAACGGTGCCAGAAAATAGCTTGCTGGCGTGTAGTTGATGGTGGTAGTATTGCAGCAGTAGTAACGCAGTAAAACAGTAAACAAGCAGGAGTAACTCAGCAGTATTTAGGAACAAGGCCTAGGGATTACACTTTCACTAGTGGACACTCTCAACATTGATCACATAACAGAATAGATAAATGCATACTCTACACTTTTGTTGGATGATGAACACATTGCGTAGGATTACACGAACCCTCAATGCCGGAGTTAACAAGCTCCACAATAATGCTCATATTTTAGTAACCTTTAGTGTAAGATAGATCAAAAGACTAAACCAAGTACTAGCATAGCATGCACACTGTCACCTTCATGCATATGTAGGAGGAATAGATCACATCAATATTATCATAGCAATAGTTAACTTCGCAATCTACAAGAGATCATGATCATAGCATAAACCAAGTACTAACACGGTGCACGCACTGTCACCTTTGCACACATGCAGGAGGAATAAAACTACTTTAATAACACATCACTAGAGTAGCACATAGATAAATTGTGATACAAACACATTGCAATCATCAAGAGATATAAATAAGCACTTCACTACGCTCTTCAACAGTGAATAAGTACTTCGTGAAATATAGCCTAAGAGACCCACACGGTGCACACACTGTCACCTTTACACACGTGGGACAAGGAGTCTCCGGAGATCACATAAGTAAAACCCACTTGACTAGCATAATGACATCTAGATTACAAGCATCATCATATGAATCTCAATCATGTAAGGCAGCTCATGAGATTATTGTATTGAACTACATAGGAGAGAGATGAACCACATAGCTACCGGTACAGCCCCGAGCCTCGATGGAGAACTACTCCCTCCTCATGGAAGCAGCAGCGGTGATGAAGATGGCGGTGGAGATGGCAGCGGTGTCGATGGAGGAGCCTTCCGGGGGCACTTCCCCGTCCGGCAGGGTGCCGGAACAGAGACTCCTGTCCCCCAGATCTTGGCTTCGCGATGGTGGCGGCTCGGAACTTTTCTCGTATCGTGGCTTCCTCTGTAAGGGTTTTCGATGCAGGGGCTTTATATAGGCGAAGAGGCGGCGCAGGAGGGTCAACGAGGCGACGAGACCATAGGGTGGCGCGGCCAGGCCTGGGCCGCGCCACCATGTCATCTGGGCCCACCAGCCCCTCCGGCGGCTCGGTGTTCGAAGCTTCGTGAAAAATAGGAACCTGGGCGTTGATTTCGTCCAATTCCGAGAATATTTCGTTACTAGGATTTCTGAAACCAAAAACAGCAGAAAATAGGAACTGGCACTTCGGCATCTTGTTAATAGGTTAGTTCCAGAAAATGCACAAATATGACATAAAGTGTGCATAAAACATGTAGGTATCATCAATAAAGTAGCATGGAACATAAGAAATTATCGATACGTTGGAGACGTATCAGCATCCCCAAGCTTAGTTCTGCTCGTCCCGAGCAGGTAAAACGATAACAAAGATAATTTCTTAAGTGACATGCCATCATAATCTTGATCATATTGTAAACATATGTAATGAATGCAGCGATCAAAACAAAGGTAATGTCATGAGTAAACAACTGAATCATAAAGCAAAGACTTTTCATGAATAGTACTTCAAGACAAGCATCAATAAGTCTTGCATAAGAGTTAACTCATAAAGCAATAAATCAAAGTAAAGGTGCTGAAGCAACACATAGGAAGATTAAGTTTCAGCGGTTGCTTTCAACTTATAACATGTATATCTCATGGATATTGTCAACATAAAGTAATATAACAAGTGCAATATGCAAGTATGTAGGAATCAATGCACAGTTCACACAAGTGTTTGCTTCTTAAGGTGGAAGGAGATAGGTAAACTGACTCAACAATAAAAGTAAAAGAATGGTCCTTCAATGAGGAAAGCATCGATTGCTGTATTTGTGCTAGAGCTTTTATTTTGAAAACATGAAACAATTTTGTCAACGGTAGTAATAAAGCATATGAGTTATGTAAATTATATCTTACAAGTTGCAAGCCTCATGCATAGTATACTAATAGTGCCCGCACCTCGTCCTACTTAACTTGGACTACCGGATCTTCGCATGCCATGTTTCAACCAAGTGTCACAAAGGGGTACCTCCATGCCGCCTGTACAAAGGTCTAAGGAGAAAGCTCGCATTTTGGATTTCTCGCTTTTGATTATTCTCAACTTAGACATCCATACCGGGACAACATGGACAACAGATAATGGACTCCTCTTAAATGCATAAGCATGTAGCAAAGTTATTATTCTCATATGAGATTGAGGATATATGTCCAAAACTGAAACTTCCACCATGGTTCATGGCTTTAGTTAGCGGCCCAATGTTCTTCTCTAACAATTTTGCATGCTCCAACCACTAAAATGATAGACCTTCAGACAAGACGGACATGCATAGCAACTCACATGATGTTCAACAATAGTTGACGGCGTTCCCCAGAAGCATGGTTATCGCACAATAAGCAACTTAATAAAATATAAAGTGCATAAGTACATATTCAATACTACGATAGTTTTTAAGGCTATTTTGTCCCATGAGCTATATATTGCAAAGGTGGATGATGAAATTTTAAAGGTAGCACTCAAGCAATTTACTTTGGAATGGCAGAGAAATACCATGTAGTAGGTAGGTATGGTGGACACAAATGGCATAGTAGTTGGCTCAAGGATTTGGATGCATGAGAAGTATTCCCTCTCGATACAAGGTTTAGGCTAGCAAGGTTTATTTGAAACAAACACAAGGATGAACCGGTGCAGCAAAACTCACATAAAAGACATATTGTAAACATTATAAGACTCTACACCGTCTTCCTTGTTGTTCAAAACTCAATACTAGAAATTATCTAGACCTTAGAGAGACCAATTATGCAAACCAAATTTAGCAAGCTCTATGTATTTCTTCACTAATAGGTGCAAAGTATATGACGCAAGAGCTTAAACATGAGCACAACAATTGCAAAGTATCACATTATCCAAGATATTTTACCAATTACTACATGTAGCATTTTTCAATTCCAACCATATAACAATTTAACGAAGAGGAAACTTCGCCATGAATATTATGAGCTAAGAACACATGTGTTCATACGAACCAGCGGAGCGTGTCTCTCTCCCACACAAGGATGAACTTATTCAGAGAACTAAGATAACAAAACAAAAACAAAAATAAAAGCACACAGACGCTCCAAGTAAAGTACATAAGATGTGACGAATAAAAATATAGTTTCACTAGAAGAAACCTGATAAGTTGTCGATGAAGAAGGGGATGCCTTGGGCATCCCCAAGCTTAGATGCTTGAGTCTTCTTAAAATATGCAGGGATGAACCACCGGGGCATCCCCAAGCTTAGACCTTTCACTCTTCTGGATCACATTATATCACCCTCTTCTATTGACCCTTGAAAACTTCTGCCACACCAAACTTCAAGCAAACTCATTAGAGGGTTAGTGCATAATCAAAATTCACATGTTCAGAGGTGACACAATCATTATTTTCACTTCTGGACATTGCATAATGCTACTGGACATTAGTGGATCAAAGAAATAAATCCAACATAGCAAAAGAGGCAATGCGAAATAAAAGGCAGAATCTGTCAAAAACAGAACAGTCCGTAAAGACGAATTTAGAGATGGCACCAGACTTGCTCAAATGGAAAAACTCAAAACTAATGAAAGTTGCGTACATATCTGAGGATCACGCTCGTAAATTGGCAGATTTTTTCGAATTTTCTACAGAGAACTGTGCCCAGATTCGTGACAGACAGCAATGCTGTTTCTGCGCAGCGATCCCAAATATAACATCAACTTTGACATAGAAACTTTACTTGGCACAACAAAACACAAAACTAAGATAAGGAGAGGTTGCTACAGTAGTAAACAACTTCCAAAACACAAATATAAAACAAAGTACTGTAGCAAAATAACACATGGGTTATCTCCCAAGAAGTTCTTTTCTTTATAGCCATTAAGATGGGCTCAGCAGTTTTAATGATGCACTCGCAAGAAATAGTATTTGAAGCAAAAGAGAGCATCAAGAGGCAAATTCAAAACACATTTAAGTCTAACATGCTTCCTATGCATAAGAATCTTGTAAATAAACAAGTTCATGAAGAGCAAAGTAACAAGCATAGGAAGATAAAACAAGTGTAGCTTCAAAAATTTCAGCACATAGAGAGGTGTTTTAGTAACATGAAAATTTTTACAACCATATTTTCCTCTCTCATAATAACTTTCAGTAGCATTATGAGCAAACTCAACAATATAACTATCACATAAAGCATTCTTATCATGAGTCTCATGCATAAAATAATTACTACTCCCAACATAAGAATAATCAATTTTATTAGTTGTAATGGGAGCAAATTCAACAAAGTAGCTATCAAATATAGGAGGTATATTGTAATCATAATCAAATTTATCCTCCATAACAGGTGGTAACAAAAGACTACTATCATTATAATCATCATAAATAGGAGGCAAAGTATCATCAAAGTAAATTTTCTCCTCAATGCTTGGGGGACTAAAAATATCATGCTCATCAAAGCCAGCTTCCCCAAGCTTAGAATTTTCCATAGCATTAGCAACAATGGTGTTCAAAGCATTCATAGTAACAACATTCCCATTAGCATGCATATAAAGTTCCATGGGTTTCTTAATTCTTTCTTCAAACACATCATGTCCTAATTCAAGATAAAGTTCATAAAGATCTCTCATATTTTTGTTGTTTTCCATTATGCCTAACTAGTGTAAACAAGAAACCAAATGTAATTGCAGAGTCTAAAGGAAATAGCTTCGAGTACTTACAACGGCGGAAAATAGCTTGGTAGCCGAGGTCCGGAGTGTGAGTACCTTTTACCTTTCCTCCCCGGCAACGGCGCCAGAAATTAGCTTGGTAGCCGAGATCCGGAGTGTGAGTACCTTTTACCTTTCCTCCCCGGCAACGGCGCCAGAAAATTGCTTGATGTCTACGTTCCCCCTCCTTTCCTGTAGAGTGTTGGGCCTCCAAGTGCGAGGTTTGTAGAACAGCAGCAAGTTTTCCCTTAAGTGGATCACCCAAGGTTTATCGAACTCAGGGAGGAAGAGGTCAAAGATATCCCTCTCATGCAACCCTGCAACCACAAAGCAAGAAGTCTCTTGTGTCCCCAACACACCAAATAGGTGCACTAGTTCGGCGAAGAGATAGTGAAATACAGGTGGTATGAATATATATGAGCAGTAGCAACGGTGCCAGAAAATAGCTTGCTGGCGTGTAGTTGATGGTGGTAGTATTGCAGCAGTAGTAACACAGTAAAACAGTAAACAAGCAGTAGTAACTCAGCAGTATTTAGGAACAAGGCCTAGGGATTACACTTTCACTAGTGGACACTCTCAACATTGATCACATAACAGAATAGATAAATGCATACTCTACACTTTTGTTGGATGATGAACACATTGCGTAGGATTACACGAACCCTCAATGCCGGAGTTAACAAGCTCCACAATAATGCTCATATTTTAGTAACCTTTAGTGTAAGATAGATCAAAAGACTAAACCAAGTACTAGCATAGCATGCACACTGTCACCTTCATGCATATGTAGGAGGAATAGATCACATCAATATTATCATAGCAATAGTTAACTTCGCAATCTACAAGAGATCATGATCATAGCATAAACCAAGTACTAACACGGTGCACGCACTGTCACCTTTGCACACATGCAGGAGGAATAAAACTACTTTAATAACACATCACTAGAGTAGCACATAGATAAATTGTGATACAAACACATTGCAATCATCAAGAGATATAAATAAGCACTTCACTACGCTCTTCAACAGTGAATAAGTACTTCGTGAAATATAGCCTAAGAGACCCACACGGTGCACACACTGTCACCTTTACACACGTGGGACAAGGAGTCTCCGGAGATCACATAAGTAAAACCCACTTGACTAGCATAATGACATCTAGATTACAAGCATCATCATATGAATCTCAATCATGTAAGGCAGCTCATGAGATTATTGTATTGAACTACATAGGAGAGAGATGAACCACATAGCTACCGGTACAGCCCCGAGCCTCGATGGAGAACTACTCCCTCCTCATGGAAGCAGCGGTGATGAAGATGGCGGTGGAGATGGCAGCGGTGTCGATGGAGGAGCCTTCCGGGGCACTTCCCCTCCGGCAGGGTGCCGGAACAGAGACTCTGTCCCCAGATCTTGGCTTCGCGATGGTGGCGGCTCGAACTTTTCTCGTATCGTGGCTTCTTCAAGGGTTTTCGATGCGGGCTTTATATAGGCGAAGAGGCGGCGCAGGAGGGTCAACGAGGCGACGAGACCATAGGGTGGCGCGGCCAGGGCCTGGCCGCGCCACCATGTCATCTGGGCCCACCAGGCTCCCCCTCGCGCTCGGGTGTTGGAAGCTTCGTGGAAAAATAGGAACCTGGGCGTTGATTTCGTCCAATTCCGAGAATATTTCGTTACTAGGATTTCTGAAACCAAAAACAGCAGAAAACAGGAACTGGCACTTCGGCATCTTGTTAATAGGTTAGTTCCAGAAAATGCACAAATATGACATAAAGTGTGCATAAAACATGTAGGTATCATCAATAAAGTAGCATGGAACATAAGAAATTATCGATACGTTGGAGACGTATCACCCGCTACCATTCGTTGACAACAACAGACACCGCTCAAAACCTTTTATGCTCTTTATATGATTTCAAAACTTGAAAAGCTCTAGCACATGATTTAATCCCTGCTTCCCTCTGCGAAGGGCCTGTCTTTTACTTTTATGTTGAGTCAGTAAACCTATTTCTCTCTATCTCAAGCAAGCAATTGAGTTGTTGTGAACCAATCATTTATGCTATGATTCAGTTGATCATGTCTTTTATACTTTCTTGTTTAGTACCAATTTTATCTGAATGAATATGACTTCGAAGTTATTAATGATTATGAGGAGATTGTTATGCTTGAATATGAAAGCTCAGCTATAAAATCTAATATGAAAGCTTTGCTTAGAAGTACAATCCGTTAGTAGTTCTCTGACCAAGAACAAAGTTTGCCATCACCAACTATGATTTCTCATGCACCTTTACTTGTGATTTCTCTTTACTTATTTCAAGATGAGTTATATGAGGAAGTTGTTTATTAGAATGTCTTGTGTGAATGAATATGATGCTTCTTGTCCGTATTTTATTTATCGACTCTTCACTCCATAAACATGTGGTCTTGTTTATCGAGCTCAGTTTCGCTTGGGGACAAGCGAGGTCTAAGCTTGGGGGAGTTGATACGTCCAATTTGCATCACTATTTTGTATCATAATTTGTTGTTATTCATTGATATATTTCATATTGGGACACAATACTTATGTTATTTCATCTATTTTGCATGTTTCATCATTATTGGAGGATCAAGCACCGGAGCCAGGATTCTGCTGGAAAAAGCACCGTCAGAACGCAATATTTCGGAAGATCAACTGTGGAAGGAAATTTCACGTAAATTCCTATTTTCCAGATGACGGAGGGAGCCAGAAGGGGAAGAAGAGGGGAGCCATGGTGGGCCCAGACCACAGGCCGGCGCGGCCCATGGCCTGGCCGCGCCACCCTGTGGTGTGGGGGCCCCACAACCCCTTTCGCCTCCTTTTCTTCGCGTACTCCTTCGTCCCGAAAACCTAAGCCAGAGGAGGACCTCACGAAGAGTTACAGCCGCCTCTGCGAGGCGGAGAACACCAGAGAGAAAAGAGCTCTCCGGCGGGCAGGAATCCGCCGGGGAAATTTCCTCCCGGAGGGGGAAATCGACGCCATCGCCATCGTCATCGAGCGGGACATCATCTCCACCATCATCATCATCATCTCCACCATCTACACCGCCATAACCATCGCTGCACCTCGTCACCGCTGTAACAATTTGGGTTAAATCTTGATTGTATGATAGGGGAAACTCTCCCGGCATTATTCTCTACTTGTTATAGATGCTATTGAGTGAAACCATTGAACCAAGGTTTATGTTCAGATTGTTATTCATCATCATATCACCTCTGATTGTATTCCATATGATGTCTCGTGAGTAGTTCGTTTAGTTCTTGAGGACATGGGTGAAGTCTAAATGCTAGTAGTGAATTATGGTTGAGTAATATTCAATGTTATGATATTTAAGTTGTGGTGTCATTCTTCTAGTGGTGTCGTGTGAACGTCGACTACACGACACTTCACCATTTATGGGCCTAGGGGAGTGCATCTTGTATTCGGTTGCTAATTGCGGGGTTGCCGGAGTGACAGAAACCTGAGCCCCCGTTAGTATATCGATGCAAGAGGGATCGCAGGATCTCAGAGTTTAAGGCTGTGGTTAGATTTATCTTAATTACTTTCTTGTAGTTGCGGATGCTTGCAAGGGGTATAATCACAAGTATGTATTAGTCCTAGGAAGGGTGGTGCATTAGCATAGGTTCACCCACACAACACTTATCAAAACAATGAAGATTATTAAGCCACATGAAGCGAAAGTACTAGACTAAAATCCCCGTGTGTCCTCAAGAACGTTTGGTCATTATAAGTAAACAAACCGGCTTGTCCTTTGTGCTAAAAAGGATTGGGACACTTGCTGCAATTATTTCTCTCGCATTTTACTTACTCGTACTTTATTCATCTTACATCAAAACCCCTTGAATACTTGTTTGTGAGCATTTACAGTGAATCCTTCATCGAAACTGCTGCCAACACCTTCTGCTCCTCGTTGGGATCGACATTCTTACTTATCGAAGATACTACGATACACCCCCTATACTTGTGGGTCATCAACATACAACTTTCTTGCAACAATAAAGATAATCCTCAAGTTACGGTACCATGATATGAAGTTTTATCAAGAAGTTTTCAGTTTCTCATTCTCAAGGAACACACTGAAGTTGATCGAAGCTACAACGCCGGTATTTGCAAAGAATTTTTTTAGACTAAGTTCATGATATTTAATTCAAGTTAACCTTAATTATAATGAACTCCCACTAAATTTATCATCCCTCATAGTTGTTTTGTGTTGCACGATCCAAAGTCACTATATGAAGTCCGATCATCATGTGAGATGACATAATTTCAATGGTGAACATCAACATGTTGATCATATCATTAATATGACTCATGCTTGACCTTTCGGTCGATGTGTTCCGAGGCCATGTATGTACGTGCTAGGCTTGTCAAGTTGAACCTTAGTATTTCTGCATGTGGAAAACTGACTTACACACAACATTTGCGCTCCTTTCTATGTAGATCTGGCGCATGTAGCAAGACTCAAACTCTCCCTCCTTGTGGATTCGCATTATCAAGGCTTAGTACAGAGGCCAAACAACTTCGTCCTCTCAAATCCCAGTGGTGCATATTGAAAGAGCAAGGCATCGCAGCAGTGGGTGATCATGAGCTCAAGCGAGATCTACGTTGCCGCCTATTGAAAGAACATCTCTCGGATTATGTTTTGTATGTATGATGTCAATATATGTGATACACTAATATTTGATGAAGTGGTGCAGAGAATAGATACATATATGTATATGGTTGTTTTGTGTGGAAAAACAAGACGAAAAGAAGCTGGCTGATTTTCTCCAGGCCGGATATTCCGGGCCGGATATTTGCAAAATATCCGGCCCCCAAAAATCGGCTAAGGACTTGGCTCGATGATACCCTGGATAGGGGCCGGATTTTTGGCCGGACATTTGGCCGGATTTTCCCCAGGGCCGGATATTTCAGGGGGGCCGGATTATTCGGCCCTCACTCACACCGGATTATCCGGCCCCCGAAAAGCCCCAACGGCTGGATTTTGGAAGGGGGTATTTATACCCCCCTTCTCCCTCCTCCCCAAGCTGGTCAATCATTCCCCAAGTTCATCACCATTAGAGCCAACTCAAGAAACACAAGAATCACAAGATCTCCTCCTCCACCCAACCAAAGCTCTTGATCTTTGGAGATTCGAAGGAGAAGACCCCGATCTACATCTTCACTGAAGCAATTTGCGTTTCCCCCTCATATGCTTGAGGGCCCCTTGCTAGTGTTCCTCTTTTGAGAAACCCTAGTTGTTTGTACTTGATATAGTTGTTGTTGTTACAGATTTGGGAGCCTCCAATTTGGTTGTGGATGTGTGCCCCAAGAACCTTGTAAAGGCCCGGTTTCCGCCTCGAGGAAATCCCTTAGTGGAAGTGGGCTAGGCCTTCGTGGCGGTGCTCACAGGAGACAGTGAAGCCTTCGTGGCGTTGGTCTGGCTTTCATAGCGACCACACTCCTCCGAACGTAGACGTACCTTCTTGCAAAGGAAGGGAACTACGGGAATCAACTCCGTGTCTCCGCGTGCTCCACTCTCGGTTACCTCTATCCCATTATCTCCCCTATATATTACGTAGCTATATCTTGCTTAGTCGTTGACCTTGTCATATAGATAAATTCACATAGTTGCATATCTAGAGAATTTACCTTTGTGTCAATCCTAAATTGAAAAAGAACTAATAATTGGTTAACACTGATACGTCCAATTTGAATCACTATTTTATATCATAATTTGCTGTTATTCATTGATATATTTCATATTGGGACACAATACTTATGTTATTTCATCTATTTTGCATGTTTCATCATTATTGGAGGATCAAGCACCGGAGCCAGGATTCTGCTGGAAAAAGCACCGTCAGAACGCAATATTTCGGAAGATCAACTTTGGAAGGAAATTACACGTAAATTCCTATTTTCCAGATGACGAAGGAAGCCAGAAGGGGGAGCCAGCTGGACCCAAGGTGGGCCCAGACAACAGGGCGGCGCGGCCCATGGCCTGGCCGCGCCACCATGTTGTGTGGGGGCCACACAACCCCTTTCGCCTCATTTTCTTCGCGTACTCCTTCGTCCCGAAAACCTAAGCCACAGGGGGTACCTCACGAAGAGTTACAACCGCCTCTGCGGGGCGGAGAACACCAGAGAGAAAAGAGCTCTCCGGCGGCAGGAATCCGCCGGGAAATTCCCTCCTGGAGGGGGAAATCGACGCCATCGCCATCGTCATCGAGCTGGACATCATCTCCATCATCATCATCATCATCTCCACCATCTACACCGCCATCACCACCACTTCACCTCGTCACCGCTATAACGATTTGGGTTGGATCTTGATTGTTTGATAGGGGAAACTTTCCCGGTGTTGATTTCTACTTGTTATTGATGCTATTGAGTGGAACCATTGAACCAAGGTTTATGTTCAGATTGTTATTCATCATCATATCACCTCTGATTGTATTCCATATGATGTCTCGTGAGTAGTTCGTTTAGTTCTTGAGGACATGGGTGAAGTCTAAATGTTAGTAGTGAACTATGGTTGAGTAATATTCAATGTTATGATATTTAAGTTGTGGTGTCATTCTTCTAGTGGTGTCGTGTGAACGTCGACTACACGATACTTCACCATTTATGGGCATAGGGAGTGCATCTTGTATTCGGTTGCTAATTGCGGGGTTGCCGGAGTGACAGAAACCTGATCCCCCGTTAGTATATCGATGCAAGAGGGATCGCAGGATCTCAGAGTTTAAGGTTGTGGTTAGATTTATCTTAATTACTTTCTTATAGTTGCGGATGCTTGCAAGGGGTATAATCACAAGTATGTATTAGTCCTAGGAAGGGCGGTGCATTAGCATAGGTTCACCCACACAACACTTATCAAAACAATGAAGATTAATTAGCTGTATGAAGCGAAAGCACTAGACTAAAATCCCGTGTGTCCTCAAGAACGTTTGGTCATTATAAGTAAACAAACCGGCTTGTCCTTTGTGCTAAAAAGGATTGGGCCACTCGCTGCAATTATTTCTCTCGCATTTTACTTACTCGTACTTTATTCATCTGTTACATCAAAACCCCTTGAATACTTGTCTGTGAGCATTTACAGTGAATCCTTCATCGAAACTGCTGTCAACACCTTCTGCTCCTCGTTGGGATCGACATTCTTACTTATCAAAGATACTACGATACACCCCCTATACTTGTGGGTCATCAAGACTATTTTCTGGCGCCGTTGCCGGGGAGTGAAGCGCTATTGGTAAGTGGAATTGGTAAGGAAAACCTTTACTGTTTGTGCTGATTTTATTTCTGCCTGCTGCTATAAGTCATTATGGAGAGATCTTCTCTTCAATTTCTATTTGGGAAATCTACTACTACTGCAACGGTAGTGGATGAAGCGCCAGGTGAGGAAGTGATACCATATAAAATACCTATGAAAATTATTGAACGTGTTATGGATAACCGCTATGAAGGGGATGGAACTGTTCATCCTGGTGATCATTTACTGTTTTTGCATGAATTATGCGGGTTATTTAAATGTGCAGGTATTGCTATGAATGAAGTTAGAAAGAAACTATTCACTATATCGTTGTCTGGTAAAGCGGCGCATTGGTATAAATTGCTGAAGAATGGTGATTCTCTTGATTGGGAGGACATTGTGCCTTTATTTTATTCCAAATTTTATCCTCCAAGTGAAATTCACAAAGATCGGAACCGCATATATAATTTCTGGCCTCATGATGGAGAGTATTGCCCAAGCTTGGGGGAGATTGAAGTCTTTAATGCTCAAATGCCCCATTCATGAGCTTCCTGGTAATGTTATTATTGATAATTTCTATGCAAGACTTTCTTTTCAAGACAAGACCTTGCTGGATACTTCTTGTTCTGGATCATTTACACGCAACAAAGAAGGGTTTAAAAGGGACCTTCTTGATCGGATCCAGGAGAATACTGAAGGATGGGAGAACGACAAGGATAGAGAATCAGGTATAATTTATGATTATAAATGCATTGAAGCTTTTATGGATACTGATAAATTTTGTAATATGAGTGCTACATATGGTCTTGATTCCCAAGTTGTTGCAAATCTTTATAAAGCTTTTGCCTCTCATTATGAATTGCCTAAGAAGAATTTTGATAAGTATCATGAACCGTATAAAGATAAAATTGATTCATCTATAAACAAATGTGTAGTGATTGAAACTGTTGATCATGTTATTCCTGAAGCTTATATTGAAAAAACTCCTTTCCCTGCTAAAATGAAGGAGTACTCTGTCATATCTAGTGCGGTTAATAAAAGTGAAAAGAAACCTATAGAACCGAAGAACAAATTAAAGTTGAACCTGCTGTTGCAATAGTTAAAGATCTTGTGACTGAAAATGTGGAGGATGGTCATATTATTTTCTGTGAAGATGCTTCTAATATTGTTTCACATCCTAATAAACCCAAACAAGTTAGTGTTCCTATGCTATCTGTTAGAATTGGTGATCATTGCTATTATGGTTTATGTGATATTGGCGCAAGTGTTAGTGCTATTCCTTGTGAGCTTTACACGGAGATTATGCACGAAATTGATTCTTGTGAACTTGAAGATATTGATGTGGTTATTCAGCTGGCTAATAGAGAAACTATTTCTCCAATTGGTATTGTTCGAGATGTGGAAGTTCTATGTGGTAAGATTAAATATCCTGCTGACTTTTTGGTACTTGGTTCTGCTGCTAGTGATTATTGTCCTATCATTTTTGGTAGACCTTTTCTAAATACTTGTGGAGCTATTATAGATTGCAAGAAAGAGAAAATTTTGACTAAATTTGCTGGTGAATCTTATGAGTTTAACTTCTCTAAATTTACCAAAACTCCTTATAAAGCTGATTTGCCTAGTAATGATTTTAAAATGGAGCAGTGTGCATCTATTGTTCTTGTTCCTAATAATCCTTTGCAGCAACATTTGGAGAATAGCGAGAGTGAAGTTTTCAGGAAAGAAAGAGATGAGCTTGAGGAAATTTTTCTTCGACAACCTATTCTCAAGCATGATTTACCGGTGGAAGACTTGGGTACAACACCGCCACCAAAGGAAGATCCTGTTTTTGATTTAAAGCCTTTACCTGATAATCTTAAATATGCTCATATTGATGATAAGAAAATATATCCTGTTATTATTAGTTCTAAACTTTAAGAGATTGAGGAAGAAAGGTTATTGGAAATATTGAAGAAACACCGAGGAGCTATTGGCTATACTCTTGATGATTTGAAGGGGATTTCTCCCTCTATTTGCCAACATGCTATCAATATGGACGATGATGCCAAGCCTGTTGTTGAACATCAGCGTCGTCTAATTCCGAAGATGAAGGAGGTGGTAAGGAATGAGGTATTAAAACTTCTTGAAGCTGGTATTATATATCCTATTGCTGATAGTAGATGGGTTAGTCCTGTGCATTGTGTTCCTAAGAAAGGAGGAATGACTGTTGTGCCTAATGATAATGATGAGCTCATCCCTCAAAGAGTAGTTGTAGGGTATAGAATGTGCATTGATTTTCGAAAAGTTAATAAAGTTACTAAGAAAGATCATTACCCTTTACCATTTATTGATCAAATGCTAGAAAGGTTGTCTAAAAATACTCACTTTTGTTTTCTTGATGGTTATTCTGGGTTTTCACAAATTGCTGTTAAAGCTAAAGATCAAGAGAAAACCACTTTCACTTGTCCTTATGGAACTTATGCTTATAGGCGTATGCCTTTTGGTTTATGTAATGCACCTGCTACTTTTCAAAGATGCATGTCTGCTATTTTTCATGGCTTTTGCGAGAGTATTGTAGAGGTGTTCATGGATGATTTTTCTGTCTATGGGAATTCTTTTGATAATTGCTTGCGAAACCTCGATAAAGTTTTGCAGAGATGTGAAGAAACTAACCTTGTTCTTAATTGGGAGAAATGCCACTTTATGGTTAATGAAGGAATTGTATTGGGACATAAAATTTACGAGAGAGGTATTGAAGTTGATAGAGCTAAAGTTGAAGCAATTGAGAAGATGCCCTATCCAAGGGATGTTAAAGGTATTCGTAGTGTTCTTGGTCATGCTGGGTTTTATAGGAGATTTATTAAAGATTTCTCTAAAATTTCAAAGCCTCTTACTAATCTTCTTCAAAAAGATGTACCTTTTGTTTTTGATGATGATTGTAAGGAAGCTTTTGAAACTCTAAAGAAAGCCTTAACAACTGCTCCTGTAGTTGAACCTCCTGATTGGAATTTGCCTTTTAAAATTATGTGTGATGCTAGTGATTTTGCTGTAGGCGCTGTTCTTGGACAGCGAGTAGATAAAAAATTAAATGTTATTCATTATGCTAGTAAGACTCTTGATGCTGCTCAAAGAAATTATGCTACAACTGAAAAGGAATTGTTAGCTGTAGTCTTTGCTTGTGACAAGTTTAGACCCTATATTGTTGATTCAAAAGTCACAATTCATACTGATCATGCTGCAATTAGATACCTTATGACAAAGAAAGATGCTAAGCCAAGGCTTATTAGATGGGTACTTCTTTTGCAAGAATTTGATTTACATATTATAGATAGGAAAGGTGCTGATAATCCTGTTGCTGATAATTTGTCTAGATTGGAAAATATTGCTTATGATCCTGTTCCTGTTAATGATAGTTTTCCAAATGAACAATTGGCTGTAATAAAGGTGAGCACGCGAGAGAGCCCTTGGTATGCTGATTATGCTAACTTTATTGTTTCAAAGTATTTGCCTCCAACCTTTTCAGCTCAGCAAAGGAGGAAATTCTTTTATGACTTGAGGCATTATTTTTGGGATGACCCACACTTATATAAAGAAGGAGTAGATGGTATTATGCGAAGATGTGTTCCTGAATATGAACAACAGGAGTTTTTATTGGCCAACACTTTTCAAAGATGCAAGGAAGTTTATCTTATCTTGTGATGAATGTCAAAGAGTTGGTAATATCTCTAGACGCAATGAAATGCCTATGAATTACACTCTTGTTATTGAACCATTCGATTGTTGGGGATTCGACTTCATGGGTCCTTTCCCTTCTTGAAGGTAACACTCATATACTTGTCGCTGTTGATTATGTTACTAAATGGGTAGAAGCTATACCCACAAAAAGTGCTGATGGTGAGACCTCTTTAAAAATGCTTTTAGATATTATTTTTCCTAGATTTGGAGTACCTAGATATATTATGACTGATGGAGGTTCTCATTTTATTCATGGAGGTTTTAGAAAAACTCTTGCTAAGTATGGTATTAATCATAGAATTGCTTCCGCTTATCATCCTCAAACTAGTGGTCAAGTAGAATTATCAAATAGAGAGATTAAATCTATTTTGGGAAAGACCATTAATAAATCTAGAAAGAATTGGGCTAGCAAATTGAAGGAAGCACTATGGGCTTATAGAACTGCTTATAAAAATCCCATGGGAATGTCACCTTATAAAATGGTTTATGGAAAAGCTTGCCATTTACCTTTAGAACTAGAGCACAAAGCTTATTGGGTTGTTAGAGAACTAAATAAAGATCCTAAACTAGCCGGTAATAAGAGGTTGCTGCAATTAAGTTCTCTAGATGAATGGAGAAGTGAAGCTTATGAAAATGCTAAACTCTTTAAAGAAAAAGTTAAGAAATGGCATGATAGAAGGATCATCAAAAGAGAGTTTAATATTGGGGATAAAGTCCTATTGTATCGGTCTCGTCTCAGATTCTTTGCAGGGAAATTACTCTCGAAATGGGAAGGACCATATGTTGTTGAGGAGGTGTATCGTTCAGGAGCAATTAAAATTAGCTCTCTCCAAGGCAATGCTACGCAAGTGGTGAATGGACAAAGACTCAAGCATTATATTTCGGGTGATTCTTATAATGTTGATGTTGATATTATTCAAGTGGAAACACCGGAGGCTTTCATCAAAGGACAAATTGACAGTCCGCCAGAACTCGACTTTGAATAGGTAACAGTACAGTAATAAAAGTCCGCGTTTAGCTTTCCGAACAATATTTCTGCTGTTTTTGGAAAATATGAAAAATTATCGAAACGGAGTGGAGGAGACGCACGAGGGCGTGCCCCCATAGGCGGCGCGGGCCCACCTGGCCGCGCCGCCCTATGAGGACACCGCCTCGTTGTCCCCCTCTGACTCTTGTTCGACCTGGAACCCTCCTTTTGTCGTAAAAATATTTGCTATATAATCCCCCGGACCCCTGGAGGTCCGTATATCGTTTTCTCGTCGTGTTTTGTTTCGAGCTGTTTTCTGCCAGGATCCGTTTTGATCTAGAAGCACCATGTTCTCCAACAAGAAGGACAAGGAGCCTTGGAAGGAAGAGATGGATGAGAGGATCAATAAGGAGAAGAAGAAGATAGCATCAGCAAAAGGAGAGTGGGAAACTATGGAGAGTAAGCCAATCTTGGTGGGATCGGTTAACACTGGGCGTTCTTTTTCTCATAACTTGCAGGGAGTTCTTCCGCCTGCTCTGGACCTCGACTCTTTCCCTTGTGTGGAGGAAGCAATACGGGTTGCCGATGAGTTTTGTGATCAATATCGTGCTCTAAGAAGGGAAGTGGAGATACTTCGGGAGGAGAACCAGCGACTTCGCAGAATGCTGGAATATTACTCAATTCCCAGCACAAGGCCGTCACCGCCACATTCAGATAACAATGAGTCTCTTCAAGTGTTGGTGCAGAATTGCAAAACTGAGAAGCTGAAGCTGAAGGAGATCCTTAAGAAGCGCAAGAAGAATCCATCACCATCATCACCGAAGGAGTAATTCATCATCGGTATTGGCATCCCCTTGGTTTGTTCCAAGCTTGGGGAGTGTCGCGGTATCACATCATCACTACCTTTATCTTTTACTATCAAGTAGTGTCATATCATGAGTAGGGAAGTTATCTTATGGAATAGTTTGCAATGTGGAAGTATCTCCCTTAGTTGGTTATCTATGTATCCGTTGGTGTGAGTTATCGTTATGGAATATTAATGAGAAGTCTTATCATTTACTTTTTGCACACCTTATTTTAGTTTGCAATCTCCATCATATGATTGCTCTTGACATTAGTATTGATTCACTTTGGGAGCATCAAGTAAATCTATTTGGTTTTGGCAAACTTAGCATTGGTCAATAGCAACAACACCGATGTTTAAATAAAAGAGAGAAATACTTAGATATATTACTCTATTATCTCTATGCTAATGAGTTTAGTATTCTGAAGTAAAAATTGTTTGTGCTTATGAGAAAGATGCATGATTGTTCTATCATATGTATATTTGTTTGTTTCCCTCAACCTTTATGCTTGCTATCAAACCTTGCTAGCCAAAGACCTGTATTGAGAGGGAATGCTTCTCATACATCCATAACTTTAGACCAAACCTATGCCATTTGTGTCCACCATATCTACCTACTACATGGTATTTTCTGCCATTCCAAGTAAATACTTCATGTGCTACCTTTAAATAATTCAAACTATACTACTCCTTATTTGTGTCAATGTTTTATAGCTCATGAGGAAGTATGTGGTGTTTTATCTTTCAATCTTGTTGGGCGGACTTTCACCAATGGACTAGTGGCACATCCGCTTATCCAATAATTTTGCAATAAGAGCTGGCAACGGGGTTCCCAGCCCCAATTAATAACTTTCATTAATAATTCTCTTCACATGTTTTGCCCTGATTTATCAGTAAGAAACTTAATTTTGCAATAGACACTCCATGGTATGTGAAAGTTGGAAGGCACCCGAGGATTCGGTTAGCCATGGATTGAGAAAGCCAAGGTTGGGGGGAGTGTCATCCATAATAAAACTAAAATACATGTGTAAACAAAAGAGAAGGGGGATGATCTACCTTGCTGGTAGAGATGCCGTCCCTCATGGGAGCCGCTCTTGGAAGGTTCGTTTGGCAAGGGGGTTAGAGTGCCCGCTACCATTCGTTGACAACAACAAACACCGCTCAAAATCTTACTTTTATGCTCTTTATATGATTTCAAAACTTGAAAAGCTCTAGCACATGATTTAATCCCTGCTTCCCTCTGCGAAGGGCCTATCTTTTACTTTTATGTTGAGTCAGTAAACCTATTTCCCTCTATCTCAAGCAAGCAATTGAGTTGTTGTGAACCAACCATTTATGCTATGATTCAGTTAATCATGTCTTTTATACTTTCTTGTTTAGTACAAATTTTATCTGAATGAATATGACTTTGAAGTTATCAATGATTATGAGGAGATTGTTATGATTGAATATGAAAGCCCTGCTATATAAGTTCTAATATGAAAGCCTTGCTTATTAAATAAGAGCAATCCGTTAGTAGTTCTCTGACCAAGAACAAAGTTTGCCATAACCATTTATGATTTCCTATGCACCTTTACTTGTGATTTCTCTTTACTTATTTCAAGTTGAGTTATATGAAGAGAATGTTTACTAGAATGTCTTGTGTGAATCAATATGATGCTTCTTGTCCGTATTTTATTTATCGACTCTTCACTCCATAAACATGTGGTCTTGTTTATTGAGCTCAGTTTCGCTTGGGGACAAGCGAGGTCTAAGCTTGGGGGGAGTTGATACGTCCAATTTGCATCACTATTTTATATCATAATTTGCTGTTATTCATTGATATATTTCATATTGGGACACAATACTTATGTTATTTCATCTATTTTGCATGTTTCATCATTATTGGAGGATCAAGCACCGGAGCCAGGATTCTGCTGGAAAAAGCACCGTCGAACGCAATATTTCGGAAGATCAACTGTGGAAGGAAATTACACGTAAATTCCTATTTTTCAGATGACGAAGGAAGCCGGAGGGGAGCCGACTGGACCCAAGGTGGGCCCGGACAACGGGCGGCGCGGCCCATGGCCTGGCCGCGCCACCATGTTGTGTGGGGGCCACACAGCCCCTTTCGCCTCCTTTTCTTCGCGTACTCCTTCGTCCCGAAACCTAAGCCACAGGGGGTACCTCATGAAGAGTTACAGCCGCCTCTGCGGGGCGGAGAACACCAGAGAGAAAAGAGCTCTCCGGCGGGCAGGAATCCGCCGGGGAAATTCCCTCCCGGAGGGGGAAATCGACGCCATCGCCATCGTCATCGAGCTGGACATCATCTCCATCATCATCATCATCATCACCATCTACACCACCATCACCACCGCTGCACCTCGTCAGCGCTGTAACGATTTGGGTTGGATCTTGATTGTTTGATAGGGAAACTTTCCCGGTGTTGATTTCTACTTGTTATTGATGCTATTGAGTGGAACCATTGAACCAAGGTTTATGTTCAGATTGTTATTCATCATCATATCACCTCTGATTGTATTCCATATGATGTCTCGTGAGTAGTTCGTTTAGTTCTTGAGGACATGGGTGAAGTCTAAATGTTAGTAGTGAACTATGGTTGAGTAATATTCAATGTTATGATATTTAAGTTGTGGTGTCATTCTTCTAGTGGTGTCGTGTGAACGTCGACTACACGATACTTCACCATTTATGGGCCTAGGGGAGTGCATCTTGTATTCGGTTGCTAATTGCGGGGTTGCCGGAATGACAGAAACCTGAGCCCCCGTTAGTATATCGATGCAAGAGGGATCGCAGGATCTCAGAGTTTAAGGCTGTGGTTAGATTTATCTTAATTACTTTCTTGTAGTTGCGGATGCTTGCAAGGGGTATAATCACAAGTATGTATTAGTCCTACGAAGGGCGGTTCATTAGCATAGGTTCACCCACACAACACTTATCAAAACAATGAAGATTAATTAGCTGTATGAAGCGAAAGCACTAGACTAAAATCCCCGTGTGTCCTCAAGAACGTTTGGTCATTATAAGTAAACAAACCGGCTTGTCCTTTGTGCTAAAAAGGATTGGGCCACTCGCTGCAATTATTTCTCTTGCATTTTACTTACTCGTACTTTATTCATCTGTTACATCAAAACCCCTTGAATACTTATTTGTGAGCATTTACAGTGAATCCTTCATCGAAACTGCTGCCAACACCTTCTGCTCCTCGTTGGGATCGACATTCTTACTTATCGAAGATACTACGATACACCCCTATACTTGTGGGTCATCAAGCACCTATTCACCCCTCTAGGTGCGGAATACGATCCTTTCAATTGGTATCGGAGCCTCAGCTCTTATTTCGGGCTTAACCACCTAAGAGTATGCCGGACGACGAGCCTGCGGAAGGGGCCGCAAAGATGGTCTCCATGGATGATCTCAAGTCGATGGAAGCATCCTTGAGGTCCTCCATGGAAGCTCAAATGGAAAGCATGAGAAAAATGATTTCCGAGCTTTTGACTCCGGTTCCCCCCATGGCTCCCGTCATAGAGGAAAAGGACAAGGGTGCGGTAGAAGAGGGAGGTGCTTCGGCATTACCTTCCTCTACCAAGCCCTTGGGTGGTGATCAGTTAAACACGATTAAAACCCCCATTGCTTCTCCTAGGGCAACTAGTGAGGGTGTGAGCTACAATAATGTGGCTCCACCTTTCCGCTCTCCCGATATCCCGGTTCCGCATCCCCATATAAACACTAGGGGTGATCCACCCAAATTCAATGATAAAGATTTTAGTACATGGCAATTTGAGTTTAAATCTTATGTGTGCAGTGCTTCCAATGAACTTTGGAGAATTATCTTGGAAGGTAACAAGCCTTAGAACCCCGAGAGGTTGACTAGAAGATAAGAGGTTGATAACCAACTCAACTCGATTGTCTTGCACATGATTCAAACTAGTGTGGGGACACAAGACTTGTATCTTATTCGGAACTTCACAACCGCCAAGGAGGCATGGGAGGGTTTGGACACAAGCTTCATGGGAAGTGAAAGCATGAAGAGAAACAAGTATAGTGCTCTTCGGAATCAAGCCAAAGGTTTCATGAGGTTGCCGGATGAAGATCATCAAGTCATGTATAGAAGACTTATCACAGTTGCCGATGCTTTTCGGCGGTCAATACCGTGGAAGAAGTGAACCCACAAGAACCATATAGGACATCTTGGAGCATGTCCTATCCAGAAGATTTGGAATACCACTACAATGGTCACATGCATTCCATGCAAAAAACATTTTGGGTTGATCCATCCAAGGCCAAGGAAGACAACATCAAGAGAAACAACTCAAGTGGTTTCAAGAGTTTGGGCCCAAAAACAAGATCTTGCTACAATTGTGGTGATAAGAATCATTTCATTGCCCAATGCCCCTATGAACATAGGGAAACTCGTGGTCGAAGGCTCATTCCCAAAGATAAGACCAAAAATCCAAAGGCCCCCAACAAGAAATTCTACAACAAGAGTAAGAAGGACAAGAGGCCATCAAGGATTGTGCTAGTGACCAAGGAAGAGTACTCCTCCGAGGACGATGATAGTAGTAGTGATGAAGAAGAAACCTCAAAGGAAGTGGCCGCCATTGCCACTACCAACATTCCCTCTTCATCTCTCTTTGAATCCCCCAATGAGAACCCTCGCATCAAGAATGCACATTGCTTCATGGCAAGGTCCTCCTTGGACACATCTATTGTGCTATCGACTCAAGAAGAATACACATCCGGGGATGATGATGATGATGAAGAAGATGAAACCTCCAATGGATTGGTTGCTCTTGCTTCCCTCTCCAAAAACTCTTCATCTCCAATTGAATCCCCCGATGAGGATATTCAAAAGGAGGAAGAAAGTTGCCTTGTGGCTAAATCTTCCGAGATATCATCCCCTAACCCCTCTATGCCTAACATATCAAATGATCTAGGGGTTGACCATGCTAGCTTAAAAGTAAAACAAGAAATGCTTTAGTTTGATGAATTCATTCTTAACTTACAAGGTGACACTAAAAGGCATGTTTCGAATCTCATGATTCGTCTAGCACAACTAGATGATACTCTTGATAAAAAAATGTCAAATAGAGAGAGAGTACTCTCTTGAAATACATGCTCTTAAAAATGCTCTTGAGGAAAGTCAAGAAACTATAGCATCTCTTGAAGAGAGGCTAGAAACTCTTGAAGAGCCTCAATATGAAATTAACAAGCTTACTAAAGCTAGAGATCTTGCTAGAGCTAAAGCAAAAGTGCTTAAAAAGGAAAAGGCCAAATTTGGTGTTGATCATGAGAAACTTGTGAAGGATCTAGATGAACTAGACAAGGCTCACAAAGCTTTGAAGAGTGAATACTCTCTCCTCTCCAAGTCTAATGAGCAACTTCAAATTAGGCTTGCTTCATATGACATAACTAGTTCCTCTACCTCTTCGTGTGATCATCCAAATATTGTTGAGGAAAATGCTAGGTTGAAGGATGAACTTGCTAAGGCCTCCTCTCCCAAAGTAAACTTTCTTTGGATGACCTTTTGAGTAAGCAAAGGTCAAACAATGGGAAGGAGGGCCTTGGCTTTAGTGCCAAGGCAAAGAAGTCAAACAAGAATAAGGCCAAGCCCGCACAAGAAAAGAAGAAAGTTATCACTAATGGTGAAGCCCCTAAGGGAAAAACGATTAATGATGATGATGCGGGAATTGCTAACCCTCACTATGTTCTATTTAAAGATTATTATGGTGATATCTATGCAAAATATGTTGGCCCATATGATGGTTATGTTGCTTGGTCTATTTGGGTCCCAAAGACCCTTGTTGCTACCAAAAGAGGACCCATTGAAAAATGGGTACCTAAATCCAAGAATTTATCTCATGTAGGACTATGCCGCCGGAGGTTCAAAATGGGTGCTTGATAGTGGATGCACAAATCATATGACCGGCGGCAAGAATCTCGTCAAGGAGTTGAGGCCTAACATTCATGAAATCACCGTCTCCTTTGGCGATAATTCTACATCCGATGTATTGGGTTTTGGCAAGGTTGTGGTTGCACAACATTACTCTTGTGGATGTCATGCTTGTCAAAACCCTTGGTTACAATTTATTATCCGTTTCCGCCCTTGGCAAGATGGGTTTTGCCGTCTTTATTGATAATGATATTGTGGTCCTCTTGTGGAGAAAGACTCTAAAAGTCGCTTTCGTTGGGTATCGCGAACGCAACTTGTATGTGGTGGACTTTTTGGGGGCCACCACTTCAAGTGCGATGTGCCTATTCGGAAAGGCGGATGTGGGTTGGTTGTGGCATCGCCGCTTGGCCCATGTCAACATGAGAAATTTTCAAAGTCTCCACAAGGGGAACCATATTGTGGGACTAATGGAAAATGTGTCTTTTGCCAAAGATCGTGTTTGTAGGGCTTGTGTTGAAGGCAAAATGCATGATTCTCCGCACCCAAGCAAGACTATTATCTCTTCCAAGAGGATCTTGGAGCTCCTCCATGTGGATCTCTTTGGTCCTACCACCCATGCAAGTCTTGGTGTGAAGAAATATTTCTTGGTGATTGTTGATGACTATTCAAGATACACTTGGGTCTATTTTCTCAAGAAGAAATATGAGACTTGACAAATCATCATTGACTTTGCTACCGAGGTGCAACGACAACACAATCTCCTCATTATGGCAATAAGAAGTGACAACGGCTCCGAGTTCAAGAACTACACACTCAATGATTTTCTTAGTGATGAGGGGATAAGACATCAATATTCCGCTGCATACACCCCTCAACAAAATGGTGTTGCGGAGAGGAAGAACCAGACTCTTATGGATATGTCAAGGTCTATGATGACGGAATACAAATCCCGCTATAATTTTTTGGCCAAAGCCATCTCCACCGCTTGTCATTCTTATAACCGGCTCTATCTCCGTAAGGGCTTGAACAAGACTCCATACGAAATACTCACCGGCAACAAGCCTAATATCTCATACTTCAAGGTGTTTGGGTGTAAGTGTTTCTATAAAATTAAAGGAGTTCGTTTATCTAAATTTGCTGCTAAAGCTTTGGAGGGTATATTTGTTGGTTACGGTGCCGAATCTCACACTTATAGAGTCTTTGATATATATTCCAAGATTATCATCGAATCTTGTAGTGTGAAGTTCGAAGAGATGATGGCTCCCAAGTGGGGTAAGTTGATGTATGTGCAGGTGATGAAATACCTCAAGATGCCATAATAAGAATGGGTGTGGGATTTTTCCGCCGCATTGAGGGACACGGTGTGGCGTCTCGGGAAGGACTATGCTCTACTATGGTGGAGCCCTCATCTTCACAACACCAACAAACTCCATCTCTTGAAGCTAATGATGCACCAACCCAAGAATAAGAAGAAAACCCTCCCTCTCATGTACAAGATCAAGGACAAGATCAACCAAGGATTCATGATGGCTCCGATGAGTATCCATTCGATATTTGCTTCTCACCAAATAATGTCCAAGATCAAGCACATGAGGTTGAGCATTCTCAAGAAACTGAGGAAGCTCAAATTGAAGGTCAAGATGGGGACCCAAACGATCAAGTTGATCAAGTGAAACCTCCAAGGCCTAGAAGAACCAAGGAGGAGATCGAGGCCCGTCGTCTTGCAAGAAGAGATATGAACCTTGAAATTCTTGAACACACTCATGAAAAGGTCCTACCACAAAACCCACCGGCGGGCAATGGTTAAGCAACACGAAGAGCCGGGAGGCTCCCAAGGCCGCTTAGTGGACCCTGGCACCTCGCGTCGTCCCGCAAGTCTTCCAGCCACGTCCTGGCGGTTGCTAGGGCGTGCCACCTGACCTAGACCCGATCGGGAAGGTGTTAGATTGCTTCGATTGTTCCTGCATGGTAGACATGTAAACATTAAATACGAGCCCTATCGGCTCTCGGGTTGCCTGTGGATCGGCTCACGCCGATCGCCCCATGGTTCACGTTGGATTTACAATGACATGGGGATCCTGCTTGATCAAAACAAAGCTAAACCGATCTACGACGTTTAGGGTTTTCACCGCATAACCGGAACGTCCTACGTGTAGTCGGGCCTAGCAGATACGGAAGATGATGCAAACTACCCCTACAAGAGGCCTAAAAACCAACATAACGTTAATTCCCGGAACATCCCTTGTAGGAACGGTAAACAACACCTAACGCACTACCGGATCGTCCGACCCCGCATAAGGCCTAACTATGCAGATATTAAACTAATCCTTGCGGAGCAAGGAGCAACTATAACAGATCGGATCTACTAAGTAACGAACAAGAAAGATGCTGCCCTTACACCCAGATAGGTGTAAGGGCAGCTAGGTGTCGAGGGACGGCATTGCCACGCATGTATGCACGAGAGCACCAATGCAAGCCCCTAAACACCTAAGGATAAATAGTGCTGCTCGCCATCAACAACGCTTCAGCACGAGCAGCACAAGGTAGACGAATAAACGTCCTAGATCGCGAGATGCGATCTAGGCAGCATGATGCTTACCCGGAAGAAACCCTCGAAGGAAGGGTGGCGATGCGCCTGATTTGTGTTTGTTGTGAACGTGATTGTCCTCCTTTTCCGATAACCCTAGATACATATTTATAGTCCAAGGGACTCTATCTGTTAATTCTAAACACGATATGATCTACTATATTACAGATACACGGGCAATTTAGCCCAAACTCTTAGCGCAAGGCCGCTTCGAAGATGCTCCACGTGTATGTCCTTCAAGCCCATCTTCACTTACGGCCCATCTCCTGATTTGGCCAAAATCTGTGATAACACATGCCCCCTGGTTTTGGTAATGATAATTTCAAAACCATCTGTTTTCCTTTGAGGGGTCATGTCGTGGCAGAGCAGAACCGTCGCAGTATTTTCTCATCATGGCGACTTGCCTTCTCAACTTCCCTGCACGATTCGACGGTTTTGGCACCACATCCTCGAAAACTGCTTAAGCATTAAATCGCTATATCCCCTTTTATTTAGCCACTTCTTGCAGTTCCCTTCTTCATCCCCTTCGCACTAGCACTCCCAAAAACCCTCCTCTGCCACCATGTCTTCCTCTTCTTCCTCATCGGGTCTTTCTGCGCAGTCCTCCCCTTCCGCGAGCCGACGCCGGAGTGGAACCCGGAAGAGGCCCATGCAGCCAACATCCGCCGCGCCATCGAGACCGGGGACGAGTCGAGCCACAACTTTCCATCTGGTCGAGGACGACCAGTCCCCGACCGACGGGGAGAGCGTCCTTCGTGCCTCGCCAATGGGGCAGCGGAGGAGGAGAGCGACGACGACGACTTTCCCTGGGAGGGGGTCACCTCCCGAGGAGGTGGAGGAGGAGGAGGAGGAGGAGATAGCTCCTCCGACGAGCCGCCGGCCAAGCGCCACGCCCGGCCCGGAACCTCAGCGATTTCGACAGCGAGACGACGACGAGACGAGAGGACGAGGACAACGAGGGTCCCGTCGGCGCCGCTACTGGCGAGCCGCCGGGAGCAGCGCGACGATGGCGACGACGACGACGACGACGAAGGGAGCAACGGCCCCTAGATAGGATCTTAGCTTAGGGCCAGCAGTAGCAGATGGGCAATGTATCCCCTAGGACATCCTTTTGAGAGCAATCAGCTCCTCATGTAAGAAATCTTGTTCATCAATGAAGAATTTTCCCAATTTTATTTTGCCGATTTCCTTTATGATAATTTAGCCGATCGTCCTTCGCATTGAGTCTGCCGATTGCCAATTCGGTCAATGCTCCACGAGCTGATGGCAACGCATCGGTCTCTCACGATAAATCTCAAGATAGATCCATCCGAACCTCCAAACTCTCGATCATACAGGGCCAAGCTACAATCGTGCAAACCCTCAGATCCTGGAAATGCAGATCCAACTGAATGGAATGCTAGACTTAGCGGCAAAACTCCTGAAATAACGTCCATTCTCCTCATTAACTTTAAATTTCAGACATTCTTCTGCCGCATTCTTCTCTTCCCGATCCTCCACAGGAGATCCCTAGGACTGTGCTGGATCAACTCGAATGCTGAAGCTAACACTTTGCAAAACAGGCACCATTCGCCCATAACTGTCCTTGTGATGCTCCATTTCTTTGCAGCAACCAACTGGTCCAGAGCCCATTGATGATCATGGCTCCCTCTTCAAATTCCTCTCATCAGCTCCGACAGTTCCCTTCTGCAATAATTCACCACCTTTCAAACGAGCGGTGATCCCAACAAAATCGGCTCTGTAGAACAAGAAACCTTAAGGGCGAACTGCCCCCCGAGCCTCAATCAAGGCGAGGATAAAAGTGGACCAGCCGAAGGGACCATCATCGGCTTCCCAACTGTAGTGCAGCGTCAGCCGAGTCTAACCAAATCGGCTTTCAGCAGAGAACCTTCAAGGTGAGCTGCCCCCGAGCTTCTTCTCCAATGATGCACTTCTGGGAATGCAGTTCAGTCCAATTGGACGATCGTCGGTTGTTCTCATGATCCTAGCCTGATCTGCACGTTCATGCTGTTCTTGTTGTTGGCCAGGGTTGCGATCCTCAAACTTGCCGGCAAATATCAACAGCTTAAATGAGAAAAAAGGCAGTCTTGGACGCCCAAACTGATGCTTCTGCTGGTACTGCCGAACTTGAAGTTTTGAAAAAGGAGTTGGAGGTCCTTGAAGAGAGGGCCTGAGTCACCAAGCAATCCCAATGAGGGGTTCCTCCAGTAGAGCCTCGCCACGTAACTCGATGACTGCTCCATTAGGCTTCTGCTTGTAACAGTTGTATCCCTTGAGTCGATGGCCATGCATCGGCTGTTAATTCTTAAGTCGATATCTGCGCATCGGCTGTGCCCAAAAAACTTTGGAGTTTTCCATTTTTTACGGCCGAGTTGTTTATGCATCGGCCCCCATACTTGAGCTGCTCTGCTGGGTGTTTGACATCCACTCCCAGCTTCGTATCCTCGTGTCTCATCCATCTATATGCCCCCCGAGCCGATTCTGTCAAGTAACTGATGGTATCGGCTCTTCAGGCATCTGTCGGATCAATGCTGAACACGGTCAAATCGCATGTCGAGGATAATTTTGGCCGATCGCTGGAATCGGCCTCCCTTTTCATTGCAATGCTTCGTGAAGGTTTAGCACTTCTTGGTTTTCCCACTGTAGCTACGTGGCATGCTGGAGATAAGATCCTTTGCTTTTTATTTTTTGAGGCCGATCGCAGGGATCGGCCTTGCCACGTACTTCCAATGTCTTGGACCTACTACTCTGTCCGGATCACGGATACCATGTTTGTACCAGCCGATGTCTCTACATCGGCATCAGCCGATGCCTGTGCATCGGCTTCGTTTGGGGCGCCATGCTTTGTTTGGCGGGCGCCTTGTTTCCAATGTTTGCTGAATTTTCACGGCCAGATCGGGACGCGCTTAACGTGTGCGTGCACGTGCTCCTTTCTTTCCAGGTTTCGCAGCGCCGCACCCTACGCTTCGAGAATGGCTGAGTTCATCGGGCACCACCTTGGTCGGTGATACCTATCTTCTTCTCCATCGACTCCTCAAAGTCTTCTTCTTGAGATGACTCAGGCTTGTTTATTATGAGGTGGGAGAGGTCCTAGACGCTCGAACACTGAAACTTCATTTGCCCTCCTCTTTTGATGTTTGCACTCCGGGCAGTTCTCGATTGTTGGCAATCGGCTCATTCCGAGTCCCAGCAATGTTTGAAGAAAGGACAGTTCCAGTGCTTATCCATGTTGTCTTGCTCCCTTGACCTCCCTCTAGCGTGAAGCTCGTACCCGTCGTTGTTTCTGTCTGCTGATACCTCCTGTCTGCTGCATCAGACCGACGATATCTTTCGTCGTCTTCGTCGTGGCGCCGACGTCGGTCGTACTGCTGCTCATATTTGTTGAGGAGATGCACGGATAGTGGGCGTTGATACCGTATGCTTCTCACCTCCTCCTCGGTTAGGTATCGTCTGTCATCATCCTGGGGCCGGTCGCGTGGAACGGCCTCCTCTTTATCTTTGCCACGAGAGTGGCTGCTCTCTGATTTATCTTTGCCACGGGAGTGGCTGCTCTCTGTTTTATCTTCGCCATGGCGGCCCACAAGCCCTGCCATATTGACATCAAAAGAGAACCCTGGTTCCCTTATGGAGTGGCTTAGGTCCACCATGTTGACGTCCGGAAACGGACGCATGTCTACCTTCATGGCAAACTGTCCGAAAGTTAATCGGCCTGATTCTATCGCCATCTGAATTTGTGCGTGCAATACTTTGCAGTCGTTGGTGGCGTGCGTGAACGTATGATGCCATTTGCAGTATGGCCTTTTGTTCATCTCTTGTGCCGTAGGGATCTTGTGGCCTTCGGGTAGCTTCAACTGTTTCTCTTTCAGTAGCAGATCGAAGATCTATTCAGCTTTGCTCACATCAAAGTCAAACCCTCTTGGAGGCCCGGTGGGTTCACCCATTTGCAGGACACGGTACGCCGTCCGAGTCCATTCGGCTCTGCGACTTCCTGATCTTCCGTGAATCTTCATCCTCATCGCATTGACCAGGCTTATCGCGCGCTTGAACTTGTCTTGGTACAGTTCTGGATGGCGCTGTTCATATAAGGTCAGTCTCTGGACCATGTGCGCCAGCGAGTTGTACTCCACTTGGAACGTCAGATCCTTGAAGGACGCTGCAAGGCCTGCACGGCCAGCTCGACTCTCTTTCTCAGTTAAATGGACCGAATAACATCGGTTCTTGACAGTTCTGAAACGCTGAATGTATTCGACACTGTCTCTCCTCGCCTTGCCGAACCTGTGCTAGTTCGGCAATGCCAGCTTCAGTAGCTTCTGAATGATATTGTGTGTGAAACTGTTCCTCTAGCTGCTTCCATGATCGCACTGAATTTGGCTGCAACGAGGTGTACCATCCAAAAGCTGGACCGGTGAGGGATTGCGAAAAGAACCTCACCCGCAGCTGATCCGATGCCGAAACCATGCCCAACTGGGCCAAGTATCGGCTCACGTGCTCGATTGAGCTAGACCCTTCTGACCCACTGAACTTGGTGAAGTCCGGGAGCCGGTACTTAGGTGGTAGTGGGATCAGGTCAAACTCATTGGGGTACGGCTTGGAATAGCCGATTATCTTCTTCTTCGGCAGGATGCCAACTGATCTCTCAGATGCACTGATCTGATCCGCGGTGGAGGAAGTAGCAGCTGAGCTGTCATGAATTGGTGCAGTGGCATACTTGGCTAGCCACGCCTGTTTCTCAACGTCTGCCCCAAACTCCCCGTTGCTGCAGCCGTTCCTCCTGTCGGAACAATTGCTCCTGCTCCGGCAATCCCTCCTGTCCGGAGCTGGATCGCCTGCGTCCGGTTGTTGCAGTCCGGCACAAACGTGCACACGTATCCGTGCGGGATCTCCTTGGGCGGCTCATAAGAACTGATACGCCCGGATCACCTCCAACCTTGTAGACAACGTATGCCGGCGAACCTTGCTGCTGTGGAGCTTCCACCGCGTACGGCAATGGTGGCCTGGTGTGGAGTTGCACCTCTCCCTGGTGAGTCCCTAGAGCAGGTCCTGAAGGGGAGTACTGATGCTCATGATCTCTTGCACCACCTGGAGCGCAACGCGCTCCAAAGCATTTACCAGGCTCTCAGAATGCCGATGCAGCGAATGAGCCACCACGTAGTTGATTTCCTGTCGCAGGGCTCTGGTACGTTCCTCTGAAGGGAGAGACAGATCCAACCCTTCGAGGACGCCTTGTGGCGTGAATCCTTTGAACCTGATGCCGTGCGACCGGGTCTTCTCAAAGGAGCCGATGAGCTCGGCTTCAACGATGGCCTTCACCTCATCGTATTTCTTCTTGTGTTCCGCAGGAAGATCTTCGTATGTGATCTGTTCCTCTGCCATCTCGGATGTCGGTGTTGACGTGGATGTTGCAGAAGATTGTCCCACCGGGCGTGCCAGAATGTGTTACCTGCCAAAACCCACCGGCGGGCAATGGTTAAGCAACACGAAGAGCCGGGAGGCTCCCAAGGCCGCTTAGTGGACCCTGGCACCTCGCGTCGTCCCGCAAGTCTTCCAGCCACGTCCTGGCGGTTGCTAGGGCGTGCCACCTGACCTAGACCCGATCAGGAAGGTGTTAGATTGCTTCGATTGTTCCTGCATGGTAGACATGTAAACATTAAATACGAGCCCTATCGGCTCTCAGGTTGGATCGGCTCAAAGAGCCGATCGCCCCATGGTTCACGTTGGATTTGCAATGACATGGGGATCCTGCTTGATCAAAACAAAGCTAAACCAATCTACGACAGTTTAGGGTTTTCACCGCATAACCGGAACGTCCTACGTGTAGTCGGGCCTAGCAGATACGGAAGATGATGCAAACTACCCCTACAAGAGGCCTAAAAACCAACATAACGTTAATTCCCGGAACATCCCTTGTAGGAACGGTAAACAACACCTAACGCACTACCGGATCGTCCGACCCCAGCATAAGGCCTAACTATGCAGATATTAAACTAATCCTTGCGGAGCAAGGAGCAACTATAACAGATCGGATCTACTAAGTAACGAACAAGCAAGATGCTGCCCTTACACCCGATAGGTGTAAGGGCAGCTAGGTGTCGAGGGACGGCATTGCCACGCATGTATGCACGAGAAAGCACCAATGCAAGCCCCTAAACACCTAAGGATAAATAGTGCTGCTCGCCATCAACAACGCTTCAGCACGAGCAGCACAAGGTAGACGAATAAACGTATCTGCCTAGATCGCGAGATGCGATCTAGGCAGCATGATGCTTACCGGAAGAAACCCTCGAAGGAAGGGTGGCGATGCGCCTGATTTGTGTTTGTTGTGAACGTGATTGTCCTCCTTTTCCGATAACCCTAGATACATATTTATAGTCCAAGGGACTTTCTAATTGAGGCGTGCATACGTCCAAAACGTATCTACTTTCCCGAACACTTTTGCTATTGTTTTGCCTCTAATTTGTGTATTTTGGATACAACTAACACGGACTAACGCTGTTTTCAGCAGAATTGCTCTGGTGTCTCGTTTTTGTGCAGAAATCCAACTTTCGGGAAAATCCTCGAAATTTATGCAGAAGGCCCTATTTTCCCATACGACGGAGCCAGAGAGAAGAGGTGGAGGCCCGAGGGCCCCACACCATAAGGTGGCGCGGCCTAGGGGGCCCGCGCGGCCCTATGGTGTGGCCCCGGCCTCCGACGCCCCCCTTCGGACTACTTATCGGGTTCGACCTAAAAACGCGGAAGGAGTCGAAATCGCCGAAACCCTCCAGAGAGCCGCCACATCGCGAAACTCCGTCGCGGGAGCCGAAGTCTCCGTTCGGCACTCCGGACGGGGAATTGGAGGAGATCATCACCGCCATCACCGCCAACGCCTCTCCATCGACCAGCCATGTTTCCCCCATCCATGTGTGAGTAATTCCCCCGCTGTAGGCTGAAGGGGATGGTAGGGATTGGATGAGATTGGTCATGTAATAGTCATAAGATTGTTAGGGCATAGTGCCTAGTATCCGTAGATGTCACTTTTATGATATTGTTGCAACTTGTTATGCTTAATGCTTGTCACTAGGGCCCGAGTGCCATGATCTCAGATCTGAACATGTTATTGATTCATGAAGATATTCGTTGTTTATGATCTTACCTGCAAGTTGTATACACATGTCGCTGTCCGGAACCAATGGCCCCGAAGTGACAGAAATCGGGACAAGCGGAGGGCGGTAGCGATGTGAGGATCACATGTGTTCACGGAGTGTTAATGCTTTGCTCCGGTACTCTATTAAAAGGAGTACCTTAATTTCCAGTAGTTTCCCTAGAGGCTGCCACCGGCTGGTAGGACAAAAGATGTTGTGCAAGTTTCTCATTGCGAGCACGTACGACTATATATGGAACACATGCCTATTGATTGATTAGTACTTGGATACCGTTTTATTATTATCTGCAAATGCCCCTGCTTTGATTGTTATATGAGTTTCTCTCATCCATGCAACGCCCGTTAATCCGTCCCTGTGCCTACAGTATTTTAATCCTGCTGTTTACTATAATCACTACTGCTGTCTTTATTTCACCACTGCTGTTATTTCACTATTCCTACTGCTATAAAACTGTTGCTACTGATAAACTCTTGCGAGCAAGTCTGTTTCCAGGTGCAGCTGAATTGACAACTCCGCTGTTAAGGCTTACAAGTATTCTTTGTCTCCCCTTGTGTCGAATCAATAAATTGGGTAATACTTCCCTCGAAGACTGTTGCGATCCCCTATACTTGTGGGTCATCAAGACTATTTTCTGGCGCCGTTGCCGGGGAGCATAGCTTTATTTGGAAGTTCACTTGGATTGATATTGTTCGCTGCAAATTCTCCATCATGGGTAAACCTCGCGATACTAAGATCGCCATATTACCATCCACTACAAGAAAAGGTACAACTCTTAGTACCTCTGCTGCTCTTGATTCACCATCTGTGATAAGTAAACTTGTTTCACCACCACAAGCTTCAAATGCTGGTACTTCTGCTGAATCTGAAAATTCCTCTCATAATTGTGATGATGCTTCTGCTGTGCTTGATAATGATGGTTCGTTAGGATCTTTTCTAGATGCTACAATTGCTAAGTCTAGACAAATTGAAAATACTGAAAACTCCTAATGAAAATGCTGCTACACCTGTTAATTCACCTGAGTCTGTTGAATATTCTAGTGATGATCTTGATGAATATTATGTAGAGCTTGATGATGATTTTATTGAAAAATGCAATGCTACTACTGATGCAAGAAAAATTAAAAAGTTGCTTGCAGAACATGCTGTTAGATATAAACTATCTCCTGATCCTAAATTTGCCACATCTCCTATAAACATTAGGGATAAAGATTATGATTTTTCTCTTGATTTATCTCATATAGCTATTGTTGAGAAAACACCCTTTTGTGGTACTGAAAAAGAAAGTGCTGTTGAACACATGACTGAGTTATCTACTCTTAGTGGCTTGTTTTCCGATGATATTAAGATGCGTACTTATTTTGTCGCTAAATTTTTTCCTTTCTCATTAAAGGATGATGCTAAAACTTGGTATAATAATTTGCCTCCTGGTTCCATTAAAAGTCCAAAAGAATTGCTTGATGTTTTCTTCCGGAAATACTTTCCTGCTAGTGCTCAACATGCTGCTTTGCAGAGAATTTATAATTTTGACCAGGAAGATGGAGAGAAATTGCCTGAGGCTTGGGCGAGATTTTGCTCTCTTATTAGAGCTCAGCCTGACCATGATTTGGAAAAGCATGATTTACTTGATATATTTTATAGTGGACTAACCATTGAGTCTAGGGCATACCTGGATAGTTGTGCTGGTTGTGTTTTCAGGAAAAGAACTCCAGATGACGCTGAAGAATTATTGGCTAAAATAGGCCAAAATCATGATGATTGGTCTACACCTGAACCAACCCCGACACCGATAGTGAATAAGAGGGGTATGATTAAATTAAATGATGAAGATATGAGGGAAGCCAAGAAGTCTCTTAAAGAGAAGGGTATTAAACCCGAAGATGTGAAGAATTTACCTCCTATAGAAGATTTATGTGAGATAACTCCCCCTTCATCCATGATTGAGGTACACTCTCTTCAACGCTTTACTAGGGAAGATATTCCATATTCAAAACCTCCTGCTCAATGCTTAGATGAGTTTGATAATTATATTGTTAAGCAAGAAAACTTTAATATGAGAGTAGAGAATCATTTAATGGAAAATTCCCGAGCTATTAGTGAATTGCATGGTATTGTGGAGAGAACCTCCAATGATGTTAAGATACTTGTTAAACATTTTCAAATGGTTCAAACTCAAATTGATCAACTTACTAAAGTGCAAAATGACTTGTTGGGAAATAATTCTAAAGAAAAACATGCTTATGAAGTAACAACTAGAGGTGGTGTTTCTACCCAGGATCCTCTATATCCTGAAGGGCATCCCAAAAGAGTTGAACAAGATTCTCAACTAATTAAAACTAGTGCTCCATCTAAGAAAAAGAAAAAGAAACATAAGAATATTGTAGAATCCTCTGAACCTGTTAATGATCCTAATAGTATTTCTATTTCTGATGCTGAAACTGAAAGTGGTAATGAACATGAGGAAGATAATGATAAGAATAATACTCCTGATAAAGAAGAAATTGAAAAAGAACCTGAAAAGCCTGCTAAAAATAAAAAGTACACTAAAGAAGATTTTATTACTGAGAAACATGGTAATGAAAGAGAACCTTGGGTTCAAAAGCAAATGCCTTTTCCTGCTAAGAAACTAAAATCAAAGGAGGAGGAACATTATAATAAATTTTGTGATTGGATGAAACCTTTATTTTTGCAAATCCCTTTGACTGATGCTATTAAATTGCCTCCTTATTCAAAGTATATGAAAGATATTGTTACTAACAAAAGGAAAATCCCAATGAGGAAATTTCCACTATGCTCGCTAATTACTCCTTCAATGGTAAGATTCCAAAGAAGCTTGGAGACCCAGGTATACCGACTATTCCTTGTTCCATCAAGAATAATTATGTTAGAACTGCTCTATGTGATTTGGGAGCAGGTGTTAGTGTAATGCCTTTTTCTCTTTATAAGAGACTTGATTTAGATAAGTTAATACCAACTGATATATCTTTGCAAATGGCTGATAAATCTACTGCTATTCCTGTTGGTTTATGTGAAAATGTTCCTGTTCAAGTTACTCAGCATTGCTTGATATTAACTGATTTTGTTGTGTTGGAAATGCCTGAAGATGATAATATGTCCATTATTCTTGGAAGACCCTTTCTTAATACTGCAGGGGCTGTTATTGATTGCAATAAAGGCATGGTTACTTTCAATGTTGATGATAAGGAACACACTGTCTATTTTCCCAAGAGGATTGATAAAGTATGTGGAGTTAATACAATTTTTAATGTGAAAACTATCAAAGTGGGATCCATTGATTGTCCTATATATGAGCCTAAAGAAGAATATCAAACTCTTGTGATTGGATCCATATCAATTCAATATAAGGTAACATGATTGATTTGAGGTTTATTTCTTCTTATGTCATATAAAATTTATTTGGTAGCAAGACTTGATCAACCTTGTTAACAAGTATATTTTAATGCATAAGAGAGCTAAACAACATTTCTTTCTTTCTTTCTCCCTCCACTTATTTTACTTGCTGTAGCACTTTTGTTTTGCAATATGCTTTAGTTGTTTAAGATTTTAGAAATCATTTTCCTGCGCAGTAATCATTAATTTAATACCCATAAATGTGCATTTTTCGAAGTTCTCTAAAAATTACAAAAATTACACCGTTGGTCCTATTTTTCGACGAGGCACCTGGGAGCACCAGAGGATGACCTGTGGGGCACCAGAGGGTGCCACACCACAGGCCGGCGTGGCCAAGGAGGTGGGCGCGCCACCCTGTGGTGTGGGCCCCTCCTTGCCCCACCACTTCATCTCTTCCTCCCAGAATCTTCTCTCTCCCGAAAAAACTCGCACCAAGTTCCTCTCACTCGTGTTTCTGCTCAAGAACTCGCGATTTTTCGATCTCCTTGCTCAGCCCAGATTTCTGTTTGAAATTTGGCACATTTACTCCTTGGTATGTGACTCCTTTGATTGTCCAATTAGAATTTTGTTTGGTTGAGTATATCTTGAATATTTTGCTGCTATAGATAACATGTTTAGTGAGCTTGCATGCTTGTTCTAAGTGGAAGAAACTAGTTTTGATGCATGTTTAGTACTCTAGCAAGTTCCTATAGTAGTTCCCTTCAATTATATACCTCGAAATCAAATTTTATAATGGTTGTTGAAAATTTCAGAAAATGGAGGGGAGTATGCACCAACTTAACCAACAAGAGTTGGAGGTACAGCAAGTCATGAGAGTTCATCGTGAAGAGGGAGTATACCCCTCTTATTACCCATGCACGGATTTTATGCGGAATGCAGGAATCCTGCAAGATGTTCAAACACTGATTTCCAATGCAGGGTTGGAAGGTTTTACTGTTGGTGAACCTCACCAATATGCTAAACTAACGGTGTCGGTTGTGCAGGATTTCGAATTTCATCGGTCTCAAACTAACCCCATGGTCCGGTACAAGATTTATAACAAAACTATCAACTTGCCTTTCAGTGATTTTTGTGCAGCAATTAGAGTGCCGCGGTGGGGATCCTGCGAGAAGATCAGGGGAACGCCGCGGGAGCTCTCAAATCTTTATACAATGATTTGTAATGGGAGGAGCTTCTCCAATGATAGTGGTAAGATTAGTAGCATTCAACAGCCAGCTATCCGCTACTTTGCTTATTTCGTTACAAAGTGCGTTCTTGCGAGAAAGACTGGAGGTAAATTATCTGTCCAAGATTTGGCTTTCTTAGCTGCTGCTTTGCAACAGGATAGGACTTATAATTTGGGTGCTTTAATAGCTTGTAGACTTGCTACTAACCGTGAGAAAGGAGGAATTTGTGGAGGTCTTATCGCCTCTCGCTTATTAGCTATGCATGGTGTAGGACCTCACCATTTAGATATTCCGCTTTCTATAGAGAAGCTTGATGTTGTTTCCATGATTAAACATGAATTTATTTCAGATGCATCTAATTTGAACAACCTGCATTATATGATAACTTTGTATAAGAAAAATTGGAGCATAACTAAGAAAATTGAAAAACTAGTACGATTGCCTGCACCTGCTCTGTTTAACCTTGATGCCAGGAAAGGGTGGTCGATCACAGAAAATGAGCTAAACGCATACATAGAAAGGGAAAGCCGTCGTGCAAGGGAAGGTGTGGAGGAGGCCGAGGAGCACCCCGACTCTTCATCCGATGCAGCGAGCTCCTCATATCAACACCATGGTCATGTGGAGCCTCCACGATATTCTTCTGCGCAGGGGCCTTATTATCACTCCATGTATGACCCACCGGCGTGGAACTCCGACCCTCGTTGGGAATGAACTCCACTTGGGCCAAAAGCCTAAGCTTGGGGGAGGTATACCGGCATCACTCATTCTTTGCATATTATGATTGCTGGATACTTGTACATACTTGTTTAGTCTCTTAGAGTGGTTTTCTAATGAGAGGGAGATGATATTTGGGGAAGTGCTGTCCAAAAACAGATTCTGGGCTGTTACCAAAAAAATTCGTACGCACAGCCAGAACGTTATTTTGAGTTGCCAATTTTTGAGCATGTGCCCCAGGTTGTTATCTAACTTTCATTAGTTGAACACTTTTTGGTCTGAGCAATGGAAGATTTTTGTTAATTTCGATTTCTGTACTGCTGTCAGGATTTGGCAGATTTCTGTCATCCTGCTTTTCTGTGTTTCTGTTAGTTTGCATTCTTTTGTTTTCGCTTTGTTTCTTTCCTAAAACACAAAAAGACCAAAAATATTTCTGTTGTTTCTCTTCACCATTTGTTTATTTGGTTCCTTGCTCTTAGTTTACTTTATTTGCTATCGTTGGTTTGCTATGAGAAAACCCAAAAAGATTTTGCTTTGTTTGCTTGTTTTCTTTTGTTCTTGTTTCTAATTCGAAAACACCAAAAATATTTGCTGTTCTTCTTTGGTTTGTAAAGTTCATCATGAGTTCAATGGTCTTCGGTGGCTGGAGCGTGGTTTTCATTTCATATTATCCAAGCTACACAAGTGAAAAGGCAATAATGACGATCTACGACAATCTGATTGTGGTGAGAGGCTGGTATGAACTCTATTTGTTTTCATTTTTGTACATATACTCATCCATGTGAGCATGCTTAGTTGGTTCATGTGAGGTATATGTTATTTGAGAAAGTCTAGTAGTTCATGATCTCTCATGTTTAGCTCCAATTTATTAATATGAGTAGCATGTCATGGATGTTCGCTTGCATTGTTTTATTCATAAGTAAGTATGGCATTGTGGTATCCTCCTCTGAATAATTCATTTATATCTACTTGGCACATGCTCACGCATGCATATGACTGAACAAAAAGTCAATTAAGCCTCGATGATTTATATTGCTTCAGAGTTCTTGCATCACTTTTATGCCTCCGTTAACTTATTTTGCCGCAAGCATGATTATGACAGTTACTGCTCTCTTGATTTGTCGCTCCCTAGTATTTTGCTAGCCTTCACTTGTACTGAGCGGGAACGCCGCTCGTGCTTCCAAACACCTGAAACCAAGTTGTTCCAAAGTGTCCACCATAAACACCTATGCATGGCATTTCAAACCATTCCAAGTAAATTCTCATGTGCTACCTTTAAAACTTTCAAAATGCTTCTCAATTTGTGTTAATGTTTCATAGCTCATGAGGAAGTATGTGGTGTTTAGCTTTCAACCTTTTCATTTACTTTTGACGGACTCTCATATGGACTAGTGGCACATCCGCTTATCCAATAATTTTGCAAAAAGAGCTGGCAATGGGATTCCCAGTCCCGAATTAATTAACTTAAATAGACACTCCTCCATGGTTTGTGATTGTTGGACGGCACCCGGATTCGGTTAGCCATGGCTTGTGTAAGCAAAGGTTGGGGGAGTGTCATCATCATAATAAAACTTAAATAAAAAGGCACTCCTCCATGGTTTGTGATTGTTGGACGGCACCCGAAGGATTCGGTTAGCCATGGCTTGTGTAAGAAAGGTTGGAAGGAGTGCCACATAAACATACAATTCATGGGAGCTGCTCTTGTGAGTCCGGTTGATGAGGTAGTTAGTGTACCCATTACCATTCGTTGACAACAACAAGCACTTCTCAAAATAATTTTACTCCTGTTTTAAAAATGAAAAGCTCTAGCGCATGTTAATCCCTGCTTCCCTCTGCGAAGGGTCAATCTTTTACTTTTATGTTGTGTCTCCATTCTTTCTTTGAGTACTATCTTGAGAGCACAACTGTCATTCTTAGTATAATATGCTTGTCTCAAAATATGATTGATTGTGGTATAACTTTGATGCTTTTATCTTTGACAATCACTATTTCTAGTCTTTCTATGAACTCCAGGTGCCTCGGCATTTATGTTTTGCCGATCAAATACGGGCAAGCGAGATACCACTTTATCATATTCTCTTATGAACATTGCAATCCTGCTTATATACATGATTCATGGTGCTTATTATTAATTGTTGGTACCTCTCCATGATTGATATAGCTGTTGGATGATCTTATTTGCATGTATCTCATTATGAACTGCTTAAGTATTAGCCATAGCATGAGAATATATACATCATATGAGCAAATGTGTTCGTGAAAGTTCTTTTATCGCTCAGTTGTTAACTGAATTGCTTGAGGACAAGCAATAAGCTAAGCTTGGGGGAGTTGATACGTCCAAAACGTATCTACTTTCCCGAACACTTTTGCTATTGTTTTGCCTCTAATTTGTGTATTTTGGATACAACTAACACGGACTAACGCTGTTTTCAGCAGAATTGCTCTGGTGTCTCGTTTTTGTGCAGAAATCCAACTTTCGGGAAAATCCTCGGAATTTATGCAGAAGGCCCTATTTTCCCGAATACTGAGCCAGAGGGAGAAGTGAGGTGGAGGCCCGAGGGCCCCACACCATAAGGCGGCGCGGCCTAGGGGGCCCGCGCGGCCCTATGGTGTGGCCCCCTCGGCCGGCCTCCGCGCCCCTTCGGACTAATTATCGGATTCGACCTAAAAACGCACGGAAGGAGTCGAAATCGCGTAAACCCTCCAGGAGAGCCACATCGCGAAACTCCGTCGCGGGAGCCAAGTCTCCGTTCGGCACTCCGCCGGACGGGAATTGGAGGAGATCATCACCGCATCACCGCCAACGCCTCTCCATCGACCAGCCATGTTTCCCCCATCCATGTGTGAGTAATTCCCCCGCTGTAGGCTGAAGGGGATGGTAGGGATTGGATGAGATTGGTCATGTAATAGTCATAAGATTGTTAGGGCATAGTGCCTAGTATCCGTAGATGTCACTTTTATGATATTGTTGCAACTTGTTATGCTTAATGCTTGTCACTAGGGCCCGAGTGCCATGATCTCAGATCAACATGTTATTGATTCATGAAGATATTCGTTGTTTATGATCTTACCTGCAAGTTGTATACACATGTCGCTGTCCGGAACCAATGGCCCCGAAGACAGGACAACCGGAGGGAATGGTAGCGATGTGAGGATCACATGTGTTCACGGAGTGTTAATGCTTTGCTCCGTACTCTATTAAAAGGAGTACCTTAATTTCCAGTTTCCCTAGAGGCCCGGCTGCCACCGGCTGGTAGGACAAAAGATGTTGTGCAAGTTTCTCATTGCGAGCACGTACAACTATATATGGAACACATGCCTATTGATTGATTAGTACTTGGATACCGTTTTATTATTATCTGCAAATGCCCTGCTTTGATTGTTATATGAGTTTCTCTCATCCATGCAACGCCCGTTAATCCGTCCCTGTGCCTACAGTATTTTAATCCTGCTGCTATAATCACTACTGCTGTCTTTATTTCACCACTGCTGTTATTTCACTATTCCTACTGCTATAAAACTGTTGCTACTGATAAACTCTTGCGAGCAAGTCTGTTTCCAGTGTGCAGCTGAATTGACAACTCATTAAGGCTTACAAGTATTCTTTGTCTCCCCTTGTGTCGAATCAATAAATTGGGTAATACTTCCCTCGACTGGCGATCCCCTATACTTGTGGGTCATCAGCGTGCACCTAACCGTGCACGGGCCAGACTCTATCTGTTAATTCTAAACACGATATGATCTACTATATTACAGATACACGGGCAATTTAGCCCAAACTCTTAGCGCAAGGCCGCTTCGAAGATGCTCCACGTGTCCTTCAGCCCATCTTCACTTACCCACTTGATTGGCCAAAATCTCATGATAAGGTCCTTGGTGATGTTAGAGGAAGGTTTCCACAAGAAGGCAATTGGCTAACTTTAGCAATCATCATGCTTATATCTCCTTAGTGGAACCCAAGAAAGTGTTTGAAGCTCTTGAAGATCCGGATTGGTTGGAAGCTATGCACGATGAACTCAACAACTTCAAGCGCAACAAAGTATGGTCGTTAGTAGAGAAGCCAAAGGAGTGCCGCAATGTTATAGGCACTAAATGGATTTTCAAGAACAAGCAAGATGAATTTGGAAATGTTGTGAGGAACAAGGCAAGATTGGTGGCTCAAGGTTTCTCTCAAATTGAAGGAATTGACTTTGGAGAAACTTATGCTCCCGTGGCTCGCCTTGAGTCCATCCGTATCCTTCTTGCTTATGCATCACATCATAATTTTAAGTTACAACAAATGGATGTGAAAAGTGCATTTCTTAATGGTCCTTTGCATGAAGAGGTTTATGTTAAGCAACCCCCGGGGTTTGAGGATCCCGACTTTCCTAACCATGTCTATAAGCTTGATAAAGCACTTTATGGTCTCAAACAAGCTCCTAGAGCTTGGTACGAGCACCTTAAAGAATTGTTGATAGACCGTGGGTTTGATGTTGGGCTAATCGATCCCACTCTTTTTACTAAGAGGGTCAATGGGGAGCTTTTCGTTTGCCAATTATATGTTGATGATATTATCTTTGGCTCTACTAACAAAGCTTTCAATGATGAATTCTCAAAGCTTATGACCGATAGGTTTGAGATGTCTATGATGGGAGAGATGAGGTTCTTTCTTGGTTTTGAAATCAAGCAATTGAGAGAAGGGACTTTCATCAATCAAGCCAAGTATCTCCAAGACATGCTCAAGAGGTTCAAGATGACGGAAATGAAGGGTGTAGCCACTCCAATGGTTACTAAATGTCATCTTGCACTAGATCCCAATGGTAAAGAGGTGGATCAAAAGGTATATCGCTCCATGATTGGATCCTTGCTTTACCTTTGCGCATCTAGACCGGACATAGTGTTGAGTGTTGGTGTGTGTGTGCAAGGTATCAAGCTTCTCCTAAGGAGAGCCACTTGATGGCTCTCAAAAGAATCTTTTGATATTTGGTTGATACCCCAAGATATGGTCTTTGGTATCCTAAAGGCTCAAGTTTCATTCTCAATGGATATACCGATGCGGATTGGGCGGGAGACAAGGATGATAGGAAATCAACCTCCGGGGCTTGCCAATTCCTTGGTCGGTCCTTGGTGTGTTGGTCTTCTAAGAAGCAAAATTGTATATCTCTCTCCACCGCCGAAGCCGAATATGTTGCCGCCGCAAGTGGATGCACTCAATTGTTATGGATGAGGCAAACTTTAAAGGAATACGGTGTCACTTGTGACAAAGTGCCTCTTTTATGTGACAATGAAAGTGCCATCAAGATTGCTTATAATCCGGTGCAACATTCAAGAACGAAGCATATTGAGATCCGGAATCATTTTATTAGGGATCATGTTGCCCGTGGTGATATTGAGCTATGCTATGTTCCTACCAAAGATCAACTTGCCGATATATTCACGAAGCCTCTTGATGAAGCAAGGTTTTGCTATTTGAGGAATGAGCTAAATATCATTGATTCAAGGAGTATAGCTTGACCATCTTGCAAACACACCTTTGTCTCAAAACTTTATTTGGTTTAGATGTGGGCATGGAAATAGGGGAGTGCGGTTTAAACTATTGAACTATCCCTCCCCCCATAATGCCAACATTAAGAAATCATTCTTTTTATATCATGCGTTGATATGTGAGCTTCAATGACGAGTAGTGGTTTTGGGCCCAAGATATATCTTCGCGGTGCCATGCCATAACACTCATATATGGTGGCCTAGGCCACCACACTCTTCTTTGTGAAGAGTTGAGGTTATTTGGATCTTAAATGAATTTTATTTGACATCTACATGTTCTTATGGGAAATCACTCTAGTTTGGCCTTATTTGCTCGTATCTTGCAAACTTGAGTGATCATGTACCATTATCGGTTTGATCTTTCTAAACCCAAGCCCACACTCATCTATAAGTGTCAACACCCGGATTTTTAAGTCCAGATGCCTGTTATGCCATACATCGCAATCCCAGGAATATTGTTGTTGCGAGACATAACAGTTGAATATCATAAGTCATCATTCATTACATATCATAGTCGTCTTACAAATAGATCACATGATCCAATATTACAATAATAGTTGAACTATTGTTTCAACACACATCACAAATACATAGCGGAAGCGTAGATAGAAGGGGACTCTATAGTCCACAGGCCAACGCTTGACGTCAGGAGTAGTCCTAGTTGTCGTAGACGTCCTGCTGTTCATCCTCTTCGTACTGCTGCTCCTCTTCATAGTCTGGCCATTTGAATAGCCAGGGACAATGCCATGAGTACTTTAAAGTACTCGCAAACTAATACTAATGTAAGCAATATCAACTATAGTAAGGGGGTGCTAAGCTCTAGGTTTATTTGCATAAAGCCAAGTTTATTTCATAAACATTTAGTAAAGATGCTTGAGTCGCTAGACTAACCCAAGTGGGAACATTAGTGTCATTCCCACAACTCTGTTGTGATTCAAGTCAAGGTCACCATTTCAAGTTCAAATCACAAGTCACCCTTCACATGTCACATTTTTGAAAATGGTCTGATGACGGAACAGTATGGCCTTTCCAACCGTCCATAACCGTGGACGCGGCTATTCGAATAGTTCTACACTCTGCAGAGGTCGTACACTTGTGCCACAACATTTGCAATAATCCGTCAGGGTTAACTGGCCCTGATTTATCACACTCCGTGCGCGGACTACCAACCATAACCTTTCACTTACATACCCTAGTATAGGCATCTCTCCCCATGAGCTTGGCCTCCCGTGAAGACAAACTGTCAAAGGAACCACAGGGCTTGGGCCGGACAATTCACCTCATTCATGTCATTTCACATCAATTCACTTTTAACGGAGGCAGCCTCGGCATAACCCCTATGACGCTTGTTTAGAGGGAACCCATACTAAGATACATAAACTTCCAGTTAAGCCCTTACCCATAATCAGGTATTGTGGGGGTACTTGCAAAATTGGAATGGTATCGCATCCGAACCCAACCATCAGTTTTTGTAAAGTTCACCATGTCATTCACAAGTCACATTCACCTTCAAAATCTTTCAATAGAATGACTCAGCATTCCAAGGTTTTCGAATTCATTTCAAACTCACAAGTTCCCATCTAGAGTAGTCAATTTTAATTTAGCACTAGCATCTAAGTATGGGGGGTGCTAAGTAATTTGCTTTGCTTCTAGGCTAACATTGATACTCTTGTACTAACCCAATACTAACCAAGTGAATCATGAATCAAAAAAGGTAGTTTGATAAACAAAACTTAAAAACTTGTAAAGTAAAAACTTGGGATAGGATCATTAAACATAAAGTATGAGGTAGTGGTGCCTTGCTCTATTAGAGCTTTGCACTTGGGTAACTTGCAAGAATATTAGCTTGCATAGGTGTTAGCTTGCCTTGGTTGTTGAGGTGGTCAAAGTGATCTTCTTCTCCTTCCTCTTCGTAGAAGACCTCCTCCTCCTGATAGTCTCTGGTACTAGCGTCTAAAATACGAATACGAGGATACAATCACCAAGCTAATTCAATGGCTATCACACATATTCACACAAGCTACTCTAAGCACACAATTAATATAATTAGGGTGCATTGGTGGTGTTGCTTGAGGACAAATAATTTCCTCTCATTATATATGTAAATGATAGTTTCCATATGGTTCTTGAGAAATAATTTCCTCTCATTGAAATCTTCTTAAGATTTAATTTCTCAAACAATCACACATGAATTCATGTTGACCTAAGTCAACCATTCATCATCATCATTTGAGAAAATGATTTAAATGAGGTAGAGTACCTCATACTATTTAACAATGCTGATTATGATTTAACTTCACCAAGTATTTCATGTAAGAGTATTTGACCAGGGGTCAATACTTCATATGAAAGTATTTGGGACAAGATTTAAATGAAGTGAAGCACTTCATACAATTTAATCCTAACATGGTAGTGATTTAATGTCACCAAATAACTCAATATGAGATTATATAGACCATGGTCACTACCTCATGTTGAATTACTTGAGAACAAGATTTAAATGAGGGGAATACCTCTCATATGATTTAACACATAGTTGTAACTAAGTTAACAACTACTATTGAGGTGAGTTAATATCATCAACAATTCATATGAGACATATATGACCAGAGTCTCTACCTCATTTTGAATTGTTCATGACAAGATTTAAATGAGAGAAAAACTCCCCTATGATTTATTAATAGTTTTGGACAATATCTTTGACTAGAAATAGCCATATAGTCCTTTATTTAAACTATGGCATGATCATGCAAAGTAAGCATGGTATATTTTTGCATAAACAATTAGTACAAGTGTAATGTGACTTATAGGAGTTGGAATTAACTTAAAATCATTTGTGGTTGATTTTTAATAATTATTCTAAGGCAGAAAAGTCCATGTCTTGTTTATTTTGCTACTTTAATTCTACAACAGATATTGGTTTCATTCCAGTGGCATTGTGTAGATAAAACTCTAAGCTTTCCAAAAATATAAAGTTTGTAAAATTTGGCCAAGTAGATTTGGAGTTATTCAATTTATAGCAAAGCATCTGATAGCAAATTATCTAAAAAGAAAAACACGTAATTTGAATTTAAACGGGGGCGGGAAACGAAGTTGGGCCGAATGGAATTAAAACGGCCCACGTCCAGCCCACCACGCGTCCACGCACGCGTGGGCTGTCTGACAGTGGGATCCACCAGTCAGCGAGTCATAACACTCGCGGTACCGTTTGATGGTGGCCGTGCGATTAGATGTGGATCCGATGGTGCAGGCCGTCTTTGTCTGGGGGAGGCGTGCTGTAGCGGCGGAGGTAGGGGGTCGGCGGTGCTCCTGGACTCCGGCGAGGGTCAGCGACGTGCGGCGACGACGTTGTCGAGGAAGGAAGCAGCTGGTACCAGCGGCGTCTCCGATGGTGGCCGAAATCGATGGCGGCGATCTCAGTACCTCCGCGGGCTCCGTGGATAAATTGGATGGCTAGCGGCGGCGATGTGCAGTGGAGAGAAGCGGAGGATCTTGAGAAGAGAGAGGGGAGTGAGTTTGTTGTGGAGGTGAAGGCGCGGGGACGGCTCCTTTTATAGGGCGCGAGGTGCCGTGAGGGGCGCGGCAAGGGTGACAGTGACGCGGCGATTCCGGCGAGGGATAGGGGTAGGCGAGGTGGGCGCTAGGTAGGCGACATCAAGACGGTTCGGTGAGCGTCAACGGCGTGGCAAGTCTTGGCGTACGGTGGTCGGGCGAACGCGTGTACTGGCGCGGCCGCGGCGGGTGGAGTCGTCCTCTCCGGCGACGGCAGGTACAGGTGACGCGAGCGTGTCCGCGCGCTCCACGTGGCGTGGCGAGTACCATGGCGAGAGGAGGCGGTTGGGGTACGGCGGAGTACGGCGAGGCAACGCGTGGCCGGTGACGTCCGCGGCGTGTACTGGCGCGACGTCATCGGCATCCAGGGAGATCTGGGCGCGCGATGTCTGGGTCATGTCGTCATCCTCGTGGTCAATGGCGAGTACGGGCGGATCCAGGAGATCTTTGGCGTCGTGTTTGGCAAGGTGGTGAAGGGTGGAGAGGCAGAGATGAGAGGGGAGGGTGTCGAGGTGGAACGGGATCGGCATGGCCATGGCCAGCCATGTTTTGGTAGTGTCCATGTCGATCTCTTGCATGGGCTAGGTAGGGTTGGGTCAGGGGAGTATGGCTAGGTCAATTGGTGGTCAAGGTTTGGCAGGATTTGATCACATTTTGAAAATTGTGAATCTTGCATATGTTTCAAGGTCTCCTCTTTGCTTGATCCTATCTCTTGATCCAAAAAGAATTTGGGGTGATGGTCTTTACAGAAAATGTTCACCTTGATGAGTACTTGGATGGCATGCAAAGATTTGAATTTGTTTAGTTTAGAAATCTTGAAATATAGATGCTCAAAGTGGTGACCAGATTATAATGGGCAGATTTGACCATTATTCTATGTGAGCAAGATTTGTATTTGAAATCCATTTGATTTGTGATTCTTTGATTCCAAAAGTTGTAATAAGTGTTTAGTATCATTATTCAACTCTTGGTGAAGGCCAAATTGGTCTAGGTCAAATATTTGGAAAAATGGCATAAACCATATGTGAGGGTTTTGTGAATTTCTAACTATTTATTCTTTTATTTTTCTTGGCCTCACTTTGACAAGGGTGAGGTTTATTTGATGTTATATTGTGTGGGGACAAAGGTTCAAACCATTTTGAGGCAATGGGGGTGTCTTGGTTAAGATTTGCAAAATTGGCTAAATGTGTATGTGAGTGAAAATGGAATTTTCTCACTATTTGATTTCTCTCCATTTGATTTGACTTTTATTGACTCTAATGTGATTCTTATTAGTTTAGAAACATTTTCAAACCATTGAAACTATTTCAAATAGTCTTGTTCAAAGATTTGCAAAAATGGCCATAACACATAAGAGGTGATGTGTCAAATTTCATTAAACTTGTAAATTGTTCCCATTGCTTTACTTGGGCATGGGTTAGGGTCAATTTAGTGTTATATTAGGTTGAGAGATGGTTTCACATCATTTGGGTAAGGTTTAAAGTCATAGGGCAAGAATTGAGTATTATGGCTATGTGCCACATATGCCTCTATGCATATGTTGCATTTGATTTTTAGTTTGACTAGGCTTGACCCAATTGATGTTGTTGAGTGTTGAAATGGTATATAGGAGTGATCCAACCATTCACTACAAGTCTTAGGGTCAAGATCCTCAATTTCACAAATTTGATATTTTGCTCTCATATGCCTCTATGGCATTATTACTTTCTTTTCAAAATCTTTTGTTTCACTTTGGATTGTGTTTGAGAAGTACTAGATAAGGTTTGTGAAGGTTTTCCAATCCTCTAAATAAAGTAGAAAGGCCTAGGGTAAAGTTTTACAAAAATAGCCATAGGCACATATACCTCTATGCATATGTTTGATTTTATTTTCTTTCTCACTTGAATTGGTTGATAATTACTTAGTTGGGTGTGTTGATGTATTTCAAATCATATACCAAGGTCAACACTCAAAGTTGGAGCATTTGCAAAAAGTAGCCATAGGCTTGCATATGCCTTTATTATTTAATATCATTTCTTTTTATTTTGTTTTAAATAGATGGTGATAATGAAGATGAGGTTTAGGTCTTAGTGGGGTTTACCATGGTTCATCACTATTTAGAGAAGAAAGAATGGTAGAGTTCAAAATTTATATATTAGAGCTATAGGCCCACATATGTCTTTTTCTTTTATCTTGGTTTCTCAAAATAGATCCAAATGATTTTTGAGAAGGTTAGGGTTTAGGGTTTTTCTTATTTGATTTCTTTCTCTTTTATTTTATTTGGTTGGTGATCTTCACTTGATCACTTTAGGGTTTTAGGGTTTATCACATAGCAAAATAACACACATCATGACAAAACACAATTATTATGTATGAGCACTAGACATAGTACTCTATGTAAGAAAAGTTTTTGTTGGTTCTCATTTTTGGAAAAAGGAAATTCATTTTCTCTTTGCTTTAAAATTTGGGGTGTTACAAACCTTTCCCCCTTAAACAAATCTCGTCCCGAGATTTTAAGAAAAGTTAGGTTCCTAAGAGAGATTGGGCGATATGATTTTAGCAGGGAACATACTTGGCATGGCTTGAGGTGCTTCTTGGTCTTCTGCGGCAGTCATGTTGTAGAGGCGGCCGTTGTTGTTATTCTGGTTCCTTCTTGCGGCAAAGCGGCGTTGGTTCTGAGCAGGTGCAGCGGGGTTGCCGGCAATCTTGGCGAGTCTCTTGGGGCACTCGTTGGAGTAGTGTCCCACAATTCCACATTCATAACAAGTTATGGTTGACTTGTCCTTGGGGTTGATGGGGATGGCATTACTTCCAGTCTTTGGGGCAGTGTTGTTGTTGTTGTTGTTGTTGTTGTTGTTGTTGTTGCTGTTGTTGTTGTTGGTGCGATTGTGGTTGTTGTTGCCTCCGGGCTTCGGGGGTCCTCCGTGGTTGTTGGTGTATTTTGGGCGGTAGTTCTGTGCAGGGGGCTTGTTGTACTTTGGAGTATATCCTCCAGATGAGTTGTTGCGGTACTTCTGTGTATTGCTGGACCCATGCTGATTCATCATCCGGCGCTTGCGATTCTCATTGGCTTGGTGAAGCTTCCCTTCCATCTGGATGGCGGAGTCCACCAGAGCTTCTAGGTCAGCAAAGGGAATGTTGACCAGTACGGTCTGCATCTCGTCATGGAGTCCGTTCAGAAATCTTTCTTTCCTTTTCTCATTTGTATCGGTCTCATCCGGGGCGTACCTTGACAGAGTAAGAAATCTGTCGCGGTATTCTACCACGGACATTCTGCCTTGCTTGAGTTCGCGGAACTCGTCTCTCATCTTCTTGATCAGTCCTTGGGGCACGTGATACTTGCTAAACTTCAGCTTGAAGTCTTCCCAGGTCATCATTTGTCCCGCATTCATTGCGCGGGCACTCGTCCACCAGGCTCGTGCAGGTCCTGACAGGTAGTGTGTGGCGAACAGTACTTTCTCTGCGGCTTCTACTCCCGCAACTTCCAGGTTATTCTCCATGGTCTGTAGCCAGTCATCTGCATCGAGGGGCTCTTCGGTCTTGCTAAAAATGGGTGGGTTGGTGTTCTGAAAGTTCTTGAGCTTTGACCCTGGGTGATCATGGTTTCCATGGCCGTTGTTGTTCTGAGCAATCTGCTGCAGTGCAGCAATGTTGGCTTGGCGTTCAGCTCTCTCGGCTTCGCGGTCGGCCATCATCATCTCTAGCATCTGCATCATGGCGTCTTGGTTGGCGCTGCGGGTTGGTGGGGCCATCTGAAGATTGAGATAGATGATAAGATAAGAGGGAATTTTCTATGGTTTGTTTGAGTTAAAGTTCAAAAAGTTTCAAAGGTTCAAAACTTGAAAACTTGAGTAGTGTTGAAGGGGTAAAACCAACAACACTTTTTCATTCATACCAAACATCACACATTACAAATCTAACACACCGTTGGTTTGAAGAACCATTCATTCGCTCTACGATACAAGGGGATCCTGATACAACTCACACCTACTTAAGTGCTGGAGTGATACTACTCTTCTGGGTGGATTCTTCGTCTTCACAGGTGATGTGCTTGGCGAGAGGCGAGGGCGTTGTCCAAATCCCTGCGGGTTTTGTACTGCCTAAAGTCCTGGTGTGCTACATAGGAGTTCATCTCCATGTGTGGTGGCCTGGTCATCGATCTTCCCATGGAGTCATGTCTTGGGTAGTAGATGAAACGAGTGTTCCGGATCTTGTTCTCATTTTGTCCACACAGACGGGCGATTGCTTCTTGCATAGCTTTGACTAGTCCTTCCTTCCAGGTGTTTCCCGTTACAGAAAACCATATGGTTTCCCATACCGGGGCTCCAAGCTTTCTTCCTAGATCAGCAGAAACTTCCCACCGAGGTGATCCTCCCAACTGATTATTGAAGGATGTTCCGAAGAACTCAGGGTACGGGTGTCCTAGATATTCCACTAGTTGCTTCAAATCCTTTTCGAACTTCAGTTCTCCTCCATGACCAAGCTGATAGCACTCCCATTGGTATTCCATCTGTGAGCAAAGAGGATGAGTAAGCTAGAGAAGTAGTCAAGTGTGCAAAATTTTAGGTAAGCTTGCAAAGAAAAGTAGAGCATAGATTTCTCATTTTTTTGAAAAAGATCTCAAGGATAAGAGTGAGAATAAGTTTTCACAATTATTCATTTCATTGGTTTTTGAAACTAAGTTTTTCAGACGTCCATTCTAACTAGGGTCTCCTAAGGTCAAACAATGGCTCTGATACCAACTTGTCAACACCCGGATTTTTAAGTCCAGATGCCTGTTATGCCATACATCGCAATCCCAGGAATATTGTTGTTGCGAGACATAACAGTTGAATATCATAAGTCATCATTCATTACATATCATAGTCGTCTTACAAATAGATCACATGATCCAATATTACAATAATAGTTGAACTATTGTTTCAACACACATCACAAATACATAGCGGAAGCGTAGATAGAAGGGGACTCTATAGTCCACAGGCCAACGCTTGACGTCAGGAGTAGTCCTAGTTGTCGTAGACGTCCTGCTGTCCATCCTCTTCGTACTGCTGCTCCTCTTCATAGTCTGGCCATTTGAATAGCCAGGGACAATGCCATGAGTACTTTAAAGTACTCGCAAACTAATACTAATGTAAGCAATATCAACTATAGTAAGGGGAATGCTAAGCTCTAGGTTTATTTGCATAAAGCCAAGTTTATTTCATAAACATCTAGTAAAGATGCTTGAGTCGCTAGACTAACCCAAGTGGGAACATTAGTGTCATTCCCACAACTCTGTTGTGATTCAAGTCAAGGTCACCATTTCAAGTTCAAATCACAAGTCACCCTTCACATGTCACATTTTTGAAAATGGTCTGATGACGGAACAGTATGGCCTTTCCAACCGTCCATAACCGTGGACGCGGCTATTCGAATAGTTCTACACTCTGCAGAGGTCGTACACTTGTGCCACAACATTTGCAATAATCCGTCAGGGTTAACTGGCCCTGATTTATCACACTCCATGCGCGGACTACCAACCATAACCTTTCACTTACATACCCTAGTATAGGCATCTCTCCCCATGAGCTTGGCCTCCTAGTGAAGACAAACCGTCAGCCTGGGAACTGCACAGGGCTTGGGCCGGACAATTCACCTCATTCACGTCATTTCACATCAATTCACTTTTAACGGAGGCAGCCTCAGCATAACCCCTATGACGCTTGTTTAGAGGGAACCCATACTAAGATACATAAACTTCCAGTTAAGCCCTTACCCATAATCAGGTATTGTGGGGGTACTTGCAAAATTGGAATGGTATCGCATCCGAACCCAACCATCAGTTTTTGTAAAGTTCACCATGTCATTCACAAGTCACATTCACCTTCAAAATCTTTCAATAGAATGACTCAGCATTCCAAGGTTTTCGAATTCATTTCAAACTCACAAGTTCCCATCTAGAGTAGTCAATTTTAATTTAGCACTAGCATCTAAGTATGGGGGGTGCTAAGTAATTTGCTTTGCTTCTAGGCTAACATTGATACTCTTGTACTAACCCAATACTAACCAAGTGAATCATGAATCAAAAAAAAGGTAGTTTGATAAACAAAACTTAAAAACTTGTAAAGTAAAAACTTGGGATAGGATCATTAAACATAAAGTATGAGGTAGTGGTGCCTTGCTCTATTAGAGCTTTGCACTTGGGTAACTTGCAAGAATATTAGCTTGCATAGGTGTTAGCTTGCCTTGGTTGTTGAGGTGGTCAAAGTGATCTTCTTCTCCTTCCTCTTCGTAGAAGACCTCCTCCTCCTGATAGTCTCTGGTACTAGCGTCTAAAATACGAATACGAGGATACAATCACCAAGCTAATTCAATGGCTATCACACATATTCACACAAGCTACTCTAAGCACACAATTAATATAATTAGGGTGCATTGGTGGTGTTGCTTGAGGACAAATAATTTCCTCTCATTATATATGTAAATGATAGTTTCCATATGGTTCTTGAGAAATAATTTCCTCTCATTGAAATCTTCTTAAGATTTAATTTCTCAAACAATCACACATGAATTCATGTTGACCTAAGTCAACCATTCATCATCATCATTTGAGAAAATGATTTAAATGAGGTAGAGTACCTCATACTATTTAACAATGCTGATTATGATTTAACTTCACCAAGTATTTCATGTAAGAGTATTTGACCAGGGGTCAATACTTCATATGAAAGTATTTGGGACAAGATTTAAATGAAGTGAAGCACTTCATACAATTTAATCCTAACATGGTAGTGATTTAATGTCACCAAATAACTCAATATGAGATTATATAGACCATGGTCACTACCTCATGTTGAATTACTTGAGAACAAGATTTAAATGAGAGGAATACCTCTCATATGATTTAACACATAGTTGTAACTAAGTTAACAACTACTATTGAGGTGAGTTAATATCATCAACAATTCATATGAGACATATATGACCAGAGTCTCTACCTCATTTTGAATTGTTCATGACAAGATTTAAATGAGAGAAAAACTCCCCTATGATTTATTAATAGTTTTGGACAATATCTTTGACTAGAAATAGCCATATAGTCCTTTATTTAAACTATGGCATGATCATGCAAAGTAAGCATGGTATATTTTTGCATAAACAATTAGTACAAGTGTAATGTGACTTATAGGAGTTGGAATTAACTTAAAATCATTTGTGGTTGATTTTTAATAATTATTCTAAGGCAGAAAAGTCCATGTCTTGTTTATTTTGCTACTTTAATTCTACAACAGATATTGGTTTGATTCCAGTGGCATTGTGTAGATAAAACTCTAAGCTTTCCAAAAATATAAAGTTTGTAAAATTTGGCCAAGTAGATTTGGAGTTATTCAATTTATAGCAAAGCATCTGATAGCAAATTATCTAAAAAGAAAAACACGTAATTTGAATTTAAACGGGGGCGGGAAACGAAGTTGGGCCGAATTGAATTAAAACGGCCCACGTCCAGCCCACCACGCGTCCACGCACGCGTGGGCTGTCGACAGTGGGATCCACCATCAGCGAGTCATAACACCCGAAGCGGTACCGTTTGATGGTGGCCGTGCGATTAGATGTGGATCCGACGGTGCAGGGAGTCGTCTTCGTCGGGGAGGAGCGTGGGGCGGCGGAGGTAGGGGGTCGGCGGTGCTCCTGGACTCCGGCGAGGGTCGGCGACGTGCGGCGACGACGTTGTCGAGGAAGGGGAAGCAGCTGGTACCAGCGGCGTCTCCGATGGTGGCCGAAATCGATGGCGGCGATCTCAGTACCTCCGCGGGCTCCGGCGATAAATTGGATGGCTAGCGGCGGCGATGTGCAGTGGAGAGGAGCGGAGGAGGAGAAGAGGAGGGGAGTGAGTTTGTGTGGAGGTGAAGGCGCGGGGACGGCTCCTTTATAGGGCGCGAGGTGCCGGGGGCGGGGCAAGGGTGACAGTGACGCGGCGATTCCGCGAGGGATAGGGGTAGGCGAGGTGGGCGCTAGGTAGGCGACATCAAGACGGTTCGGTGAGTCAACGGCGTGGCAACTTGGCGTACGGTGGTCGGGCGAACGCGTGTACTGGCGCGGCCGCGGCGGGTGGAGTCGTCCTCTCCGGCGACGGCAGGTACAGGCAGGGACGCGAGCGTGGCGCTCCCGGCGGCGGCGAGTACCATGGCGAGAGGAGGCGGGCGGCGGAGTACGGCGAGGCAACGGTGGCCGGTGACGTCCGCGGCGTGTACGGCGCGACGTCATCGGCATCCAGGGAGATCGGGCGCGCGATGTCGGGTCATGTCGTCATCCTCGTGGTCAATGGCGAGTACGGGCGGATCCAGGAGATCTTTGGCGTCGTGTTTGGCAAGGTGGTGAAGGGTGGAGAGGCAGAGATGAGAGGGGAGGGTGTCGAGGTGGAACGGGATCGGCATGGCCATGGCCAGCCATGTTTTGGTAGTGTCCATGTCGATCTCTTGCATGGGCTAGGTAGGGTTGGGTCAGGGGAGTATGGCTAGGTCAATTGGTGGTCAAGGTTTGGCAGGATTTGATCACATTTTGAAAATTGTGAATCTTGCATATGTTTCAAGGTCTCCTCTTTGCTTGATCCTATCTCTTGATCCAAAAAGAATTTGGGGTGATGGTCTTTACAGAAAATGTTCACCTTGATGAGTACTTGGATGGCATGCAAAGATTTGAATTTGTTTAGTTTAGAAATCTTGAAATATAGATGCTCAAAGTGGTGACCAGATTATAATGGGCAGATTTGACCATTATTCTATGTGAGCAAGATTTGTATTTGAAATCCATTTGATTTGTGATTCTTTGATTCCAAAAGTTGTAATAAGTGTTTAGTATCATTATTCAACTCTTGGTGAAGGCCAAATTGGTCTAGGTCAAATATTTGGAAAAATGGCATAAACCATATGTGAGGGTTTTGTGAATTTCTAACTATTTATTCTTTTATTTTTCTTGGCCTCACTTTGACAAGGGTGAGGTTTATTTGATGTTATATTGTGTGGGGACAAAGGTTCAAACCATTTTGAGGCAATGGGGGTGTCTAGGTCAAGATTTGCAAAATTGGCTAAATGTGTATGTGAGTGAAAATGGAATTTTCTCACTATTTGATTTCTCTCCATTTGATTTGACTTTTATTGACTCTAATGTGATTCTTATTAGTTTAGAAACATTTTCAAACCATTGAAACTATTTCAAATGGTCTTGTTCAAAGATTTGCAAAAATGGCCATAACACATAAGAGGTGATGTGTCAAATTTCATTAAACTTGTAAATTGTTCCCATTGCTTTACTTGGGCATGGGTTAGGGTCAATTTAGTGTTATATTAGGTTGAGAGATGGTTTCACATCATTTGGGTAAGGTTTAAAGTCATAGGGCAAGAATTGAGTATTATGGCTATGTGCCACATATGCCTCTATGCATATGTTGCATTTGATTTTTAGTTTGACTAGGCTTGACCCAATTGATGTTGTTGAGTGTTGAAATGGTATATAGGAGTGATCCAACCATTCACTACAAGTCTTAGGGTCAAGATCCTCAATTTCACAAATTTGATATTTTGCTCTCATATGCCTCTATGGCATTATTACTTTCTTTTCAAAATCTTTTGTTTCACTTTGGATTGTGTTTGAGAAGTACTAGATAAGGTTTGTGAAGGTTTTCCAATCCTCTAAATAAAGTAGAAAGGCCTAGGGTAAAGTTTTACAAAAATAGCCATAGGCACATATACCTCTATGCATATGTTTGATTTTATTTTCTTTCTCACTTGAATTGGTTGATAATTACTTAGTTGGGTGTGTTGATGTATTTCAAATCATATACCAAGGTCAACACTCAAAGTTGGAGCATTTGCAAAAAGTAGCCATAGGCTTGCATATGCCTTTATTATTTAATATCATTTCTTTTTATTTTGTTTTAAATAGATGGTGATAATGAAGATGAGGTTTAGGTCTTAGTGGGGTTTACCATGGTTCATCACTATTTAGAGAAGAAAGAATGGTAGAGTTCAAAATTTATATATTAGAGCTATAGGCCCACATATGTCTTTTTCTTTTATCTTGGTTTCTCAAAATAGATCCAAATGATTTTTGAGAAGGTTAGGGTTTAGGGTTTTTCTTATTTGATTTCTTTCTCTTTTATTTTATTTGGTTGGTGATCTTCACTTGATCACTTTAGGGTTTTAGGGTTTATCACATAGCAAAATAACACACATCATGACAAAACACAATTATTATGTATGAGCACTAGACATAGTACTCTATGTAAGAAAAGTTTTTGTTGGTTCTCATTTTTGGAAAAAGGAAATTCATTTTCTCTTTGCTTTAAAATTTGGGTGTTACAATAAGCCATTTCCATCTTGCTCCTATGTCATGTTTTGGTAAAAACTTGGAGTTTGAGGAGTTTCGGCCGGCTGATCTCGGTTGCCCCATCTTATTGGTCAATTTGCATCTTATATGTGATGTGATATCTTATTGCATCACATATGGGCTTAAGAAAATAACCAACAAAAGATAGGCATGATTTCCGGTATTCTTGAATTTTCCAGAAAACCGGATAATCCGGCCCTTCGGCAACCCGGAAAATCCGGCCCGGCCGGATTATACGCCCTCACTTAGGGCCGGATTATCCGGCCTGGGGGCGAAGGGATTTGAGGGGCCGCGGGGTGAACGGTTCAACTGTTCCCCCTCTCTCTCTCTCTCTCTCTCCCTCAACTCGAAGCTCCTCCTCGCCGGAGCCGCCCCGTCCGCTCCCTCTCGGAGTTTTTGGGTGGATCGGGTGCTCCTCCTCCCTAGCTTTCATCCCCTCCAAGCGGCTCCTCCAATGGAAGAGGGTATGGCTCACAATCCCTAACCCTAGGTGTTGTGATTTATATGTGCTATCTTTTTGATGGGGATGATGTCTAGTTGTTCCAAATCGTGTGTAGTATACTCCTTTTGCATGCTATGAGGCCGATCTGGTTTTAGACAAGCTTTTGCTTGGGATTTCTACAGATTCGCAGGGCCAGATTATCCGGCCCGGCCGGATTATCTGCCCCTCGGGGACACCGAATTATCCGGCCTGGAGCTATGTTGCTGCTGCAGTTTTGATTCAATCTATCATGTCTAAACTTTTACCGACTCATAGTACGTTTCTAGAGTACACTTCTGTATCATACATGACTTATGAGCATTCTTTTCCCCTTGCTATCCATCTTTGTCTATCACAGGTAATACCTCTCGTAGGCGTGCTCGGACTCAAAGGTCGAGTGATGATCTTGCTCAAGATGCTCCAAGGAAGTCCGCAACTCTGAGGCGGAAAGTCAAAGCAACAAGGGATAACTACAAGACTATGTATATTGTCTCATATGGTGTGATACGTCTCCAACGTATCTATAATTTCTTATGTTCCATGCTAGTTTTATGACAATACCTACATGTTTTGTTCACACTTTATGATGTTTTGATGCATTTTCCGGCACTAACCTATTAACAAGATGCCGAAGCGCTAGTTGTTGTTTACTGCTATTTTTGGTTTCAGAAATCCTACAAAGGAAATATTCTCGGAATTGGACGAAATCAACGCCCAGGGTCTTATTTTTCCACGGAGCTTCCAGAAGACCAAAGAGCATACGAGGTGGGGAGACGAGGCACCCGCACCACAGGGCCACGCGGCCAGGGTGGGGCCCGCGCCGCCCTATGGTGTGGGGCCCTCGTGCCTCCACCGACCCTGCCCTTCCGCCTACTTAAACTCTCCGTCGTGAAAACCCTATTATAGAGAGCCACGATACGGAAATACTTCCATAGACGCCGCCGCCAATCCCATCTCGGGGGATTCAGGAGATCACCTCCGGCACCCTCGGAGAGGGAATCATCACCGAGGGCTCTACATCACCATGCCCGCCTCCGGACTGATGCGTGAGTAGTTCATCCTTGGACTATGGGTCCATAGCAGTAGCTAGATGGTTGTCTTCTCCTCTTGTGCTATCATGTTTAGATCTTGTGAGCTGCCTAACATGATCAAGATCATCTATTTGTAATGCTACATGTTGTGTTTGGTGGGATCCGATGAATATGGAATACTATGTCAAGTTGATTATTGATCTATCATATATGTGTTGTTTATGTTCTTGCATGCTCTCCGTTGCTAGTAGAGGCTCTGGCCAAGTTGATACTTGTAACTCCAAGAGGGAGTATTTATGCTCGATAGTGGGTTCATGCCTCCATTGAATCTGGGACAGTGACAGAAAGTTCTAAGGTTGTGGATGTGCTGTTGCCACTAGGGATAAAACATCAATGCTTTGTCTAAGGATATTTGTGTTGATTACATTACGCACCATATTTAATGCAATTGTCTGTTGTTTGCAACTTAATACTGGAAGGGGTGCGGATGCTAACCTGAAGGTGGACTTTTTAGGCATAGATGCATGCTGGATGGCGGTCTATGTTCTTTGTCGTAATGCCCTGATTAAATCTCATAGTGATCATCATGATATGTATATGAATCTTTATTTGTCAATTGCCCACCTGTAATTTGTTCACCCAGCATGCTATTTATCTTATTGGAGAGACACCACTAGTGAACTGTGGACCCCGGTCCATTCTTTTACATCTGAAATACAATCTACTGCAATCTCTGTTCTTTGTTGTTCTTCGCAAACAAACATCATTTTCCACACCATACGTTTAATCCTTTGTTTTCAGCAAGCCGGTGAGATTGACAACCTCACTGTTAAGTTGGGGAAAAGTACTGTGATTGTGTTGTGCAGGTTCCACGTTGGCGCCGGAATCAGGTGTTGCGCCGCACTACACTCCTCCACCAACAACCTTCACGTGGCCTTCATCTCCTACTGGTTCGATAGCCTTGGTTTCTTACTGAGGGAAAACTTGCTGCTATACGCATCACACCTTCCTCTTGGGGTTCCCAACGGACGTGTGCTTAGCGCGTTATCAAGCTCTTTTTCTGGCGCCGTTGGGGAGATCAAGACACGCTGCAAGGGGAGTCTTCCACATCCAATCTCTTTGCTTTGTTTTTGTCTTGCTTTACTTTACTTTATTTTCTGTCTTGTTTGCTTTATATCAAAAACACAAAAAAATTAGTTGCTTACTTTCTGTCTTGTTTACTTGCTCTATATCAAAACACAAAAAATTAGTTACTTGCATTTACTTTATTTACCTTTTGTTTATTTCATCATGCTTCCTCCTAAGTTCACTCTGAAAGATATACCGGTAGGGCAAGGGTCTATCATTGGAAGAGATAATATAGAAGAATTTTTCACTCATGTTAGTATAGTTGAAGATTTTGAAGATAGATCCTTGGTAGAACTTGCTCCTAATTATGAAATTGCTACTGCCTCTTTAGTGCACATGTTGGAAGCTAGATTTGTTAATCTTAATCCAATAATGCAACATATGTTTCTTACACTTTCTGATATGGAAATGGGAGAAAAGAGGGATTTTGTTTTAGAGGTCCTTCTTAGAGAATTTGGTGATATAGCTAAAGAAGCTAGAAAAGTTTTTATTAAGCATAAGAGGCTTGGCTTTTATACTGATTTTGCAAAAACACTTAAAAAGATGGACATGGATAGATTAAAGTACACTAATAACGTCAATGGTGAGGGGGAGATCAAAGTACCAATACCTAGTAAGCTCCTAGGGATGCATGAAGCTTTAGAAAATAACTATGCTTGGCTTGTTCCTGAAAATTTGTTTGATGAGGATAGTAAGCCTAAGAGCAATGAAAGAGGAGTTACTTACATAGACCAGATACAATGCATTGTTGAGAAAACTCCCAACTCCCCTGGTAATAATGTTGATGCTTCTTCTCTGGATAATACTTGATTTGCACTTTCTGCGCCTAGCTGAAAGGCGTTAAAGAAAAACACTTCTTGGGAGATTACCCATGGTTTTATTTTTACTACTGTTTTGTTGAGTCTTGGAAGTTGTTACTACTGTAGCAACCTCTCCTTATCATGTTATTGTGCCAAGTAAAGTCTCTGATAGTAAAGTTGATACTAGATTTGGATTACTGCGCAGAAACAGATTTGATGTCTGTCACGAATTCGCGTCCTTCTCTCTGTAGAAGAATCAAAAAAATCTGCCAATTTACATGCGTGATCCTCAGATATGTACGCAACTTGCATTAGTTTTGAGTTTTTCCATCTGAACAAGTTAAGTGCCTCAGAAAAATTCGTCTTTACGGACTGTTCTGTTTGACAGATTCTGCCTTTTTATTTTTCGCATTTCTTCTTTTGCTATGTTGAATGGATTTCTTTGTTCCATTAACTTTCAGTAGCTTTGTGCAATGTCCAGAAGTGTTAAGAATGATTATGTCACCTCTTAATATATGAATTTTTGATTATGCACTAACCCTCTAATGAGTTTGCTTTAAGTTTGGTGTGGAGGAAGTTTTCAAGGGTCAAGAGAAGAGGATGATATAATATGATCAAGAAGAGTGAAAAGTCTAAGCTTGGGGATGCCCCCGTGGTTCATACCTGCATATTTCAAGAAGACTCAAGCATCTAAGCTTGGGGATGCCCAAGGCATCCCCTTCTTCATCGACAACTTATCAGGTCACTTCTAGTGAAACTATATTTTTATTCCGTCACATCCTATGTTCTTTACTTGGAGCGTCTTTTTGCTTTTGTTTTTGTTTTGGTTTGAATAAAGTTGGATCCCACAATCCTTGTATTGGAGATATACACGCTCCGCTTTTTCATTTGAACACTTGTGTTCTTAGTTATGCTTTAATGTTCATGGCGAAGGATGAAAACTGCTTCGTTGATTGCTATTTGGTTGGAATCAGAAAATGCTTCATATGGTTTTGAATAATTTGATACTTGGCAATTGTTTTGAGCTCTCATAGATCATGTTTAAGCTCTTGCATCATGTAGTTTAAATCTATTAGTGAGAACTACCGTAGAGCTTGTTGAAATTTGGTTTGCATGATTAGTCTCTCTAAGGTCTAGATATTTTCTGGTAAAGTGTTTGAACAACAAGGAAGACAGTGTAGAGTCTTATAATGCTTGCAATATGTTCTTGTGTAAGTTTTGTTGTACCTTTTCATACTTGTGTTTGCTTCAAACAACCTTGCTAGCCAAAGCCTTGTACTGAGAGGAAATGCTTCTCGTGCATCCAAACACCTTGAGCCAAAACCCATGCCATTTGTGTCCACCATAACTACCTATATGTGGTATTTTTCTGCCATTCCAAAGTAAATTACTTGAGTGCTACCTTTAAAATTTCATTCCTTTGTCTTTGCAATATATAGCTCATGGGAAAATAGCTTAAAAACTATTGTGGTGATGAATATGTAGCTATGTATCTTAGTTCTTATAAGTTGCTTGTTGAGCGGTAACCATGTTTCTGGGGACGCCATCAACTTTTTACACATTTGTTGAATATCATGTGAGTTGCTATGCATGTTCGTCTTGTCTGAAGTAAGGGTGATTTATCATGATCAAATGGTTTGAGTATGCATATGTTAGAGAAGAACATTGGACCGCTAACCATGTATCATGGTGGAAGTTTTCAGTTTGGACATTAATCCTCAATCTCTTATGAGAATATAATCTGTTGAATGCTTATGCATTAAAGAGGAGTCCATTATCTGTTTTCTATGTTGTCCCGGTATGGATGTCCTAAGTTGAGATCTATTAAAAACGAGAAATCAAATGCGATTTATCTCCTTGGACCTTTGTACAGGCGGCATAGAGGTACCCTTTGTGACACTTGGTTGAAACATATGTTATGCAATGATAATCCATGTAAATCCAAGCTAATTAGGACAAGGTGTGGGCACTATTGGTATTCTATGCATGAGGCTTGCAACTTGTAGGAAGTTTTATGCATAACACATATGAATTATTACTACCGTTGACAAAATTGTTTCTATGTTTTCAAAATAAAAGCTCTAGCACAAAAATAGTAATCCATGCTTCCCTCTGCGAAGGGCCATTCTTTTACTTTATGTTGAGTCAGTTTACCTACTTCTTTCTATCTTAGAAGCAAACACTTGTGTTAACTGTGTGCATTGATTCTTACATGTTTACTTATTGCACTTGTTATATTACTTTATGTTGACAATTATCCATGAGATATACATGTTACAAGTTGAAAGCAATTGCTGAAACTTAATCATCATTTGTGTTGCTTCAAAACCTTCTACTTTGAATCTATTGCTTTATGAGTTAGCTCTTATGCAAGTATTGTTGATGCTTGTCTTGAGAGTACTATTCATAAAAAGTTTTGCTATATGATTCAGTTGTTTAGTCATTATCTCTTTGTTAGCAATCTATTGTTTCAAATCACTCCATTCATCTCATATGCTTTACAATAATGTTGATCAAGATTGTGTTGGTAGCATGTCACTTCAGAAATTATTGTTGTTATCGTTTACCTACTCGAGTAGGAACTAAGCTTGGGGATGCTTGATACGTCTCCAACGTATCTATAATTTCTTATGTTTCATGCTAGTTTTATGACAATACCTACATGTTTTGTTCACACTTTATGATGTTTTGATGCATTTTCCGGCACTAACCTATTAACAAGATGCCGAAGCGCCAGTTGCTGTTTTCTGCTGTTTTTGGTTTCAGAAATCCTACAAAGGAAATATTCTCGGAATTGGACGAAATCAACGCCCAGGGTCTTATTTTTCCACGGAGCTTCCAGAAGACCGAAGAGCATACGAGGTGGGGCGACGAGGCGCCCACACCACAGGGCCGCGCGGCCAGGGTGGGGCCTGCGCCGCCCTATGGTGTGGGGCCCTCGTGCCTCCACCGACCCTGCCCTTCCGCCTACTTAAACTCTCCGTCGCGAAAACCCTATTACCGAGAGCCAGGATACGGAAATACTTCCAGAGACGCCGCCGCCAATCCCATCTCGGGGGATTCAGGAGATCGCCTCCGGCACCCTGCCGGAGAGGGGAATCATCACCGGAGGGCTCTACATCACCATGCCCGCCTCCGGATTGATGCTTGAGTAGTTCATCCTTGGACTATGGGTCCATAGCAGTAGCTAGATGGTTGTCTTCTCCTCTTGTGCTATCATGTTTAGATCTTGTGAGCTGTTGGAGATATGCCCAAGAGGCAATAATAAAGTGGTTATTATAATATCTTTGTGTTTATGATAAATGTTTATATACCATGCTATAATTGTATTAACCGAAACATTGATACATGTGTGTTATGTAAACAACAAGGAGTCCCTAGTAAGCCTCTTGTATAACTAGCTTGTTGATTAATAGATGATCATGGTTTCGTGATCATGAACATTGGATGTTATTAATAACAAGGTTATGTCATTAGTTGAATGATATAATGGACACACACCCAAATGAGCATAGCATAAGATCAAGTCATTAAGTTCATTTGCTATAAGCTTTCAATACATAGTTGTCTTAATCCTTCGACCATGAGATCATGTAAATCACTTACACCGAAAGGGTACTTTGATTACATCAAACGTCATTGCGTAAATGGGTGACAATAAAGGTGGGATTAAGTATTTGGAAAGTGTGAGTTGAGGCATATGGATCAACAGTGGGATTTGTCCATCCGATGACGGATAGATATACTCTGGGCCCTCTCGGTGGAATGTCATCTGATTAGCTTGCAAGCATATGAATAGTTCATAAGAGATCACATACCACGGTACGAGTAAAGAGTACTTGTCGGTGACGAGGTTGAACAAGGTATGGAGATACCGATGATCAAACCTCGGACAAGTAAAATATCGCGAGACAAAGGGAATTGGCATCGTATGTAAATGGTTCAATCGATCACTAAGTCATCGTTGAATATGTGGGAGCCATTATGGATCTCTAGATCCCGCTATTGGTTATTGCTCGGAGAGGAGTCTCGACCATGTCTGCATAGTTCGCGAACCGTAGGGTGACGCGCTTAAGGTTCGATGTCGCATAAGTAGATTTGAGTATGGTATGGAGACGAAATTTGTTCGGAGTCTCGGATGTGATCCAGGATGTCACGAGGAGGTCCGGAAGAGTCCGGAGAATAAGATTCATATAAGGGAAGTTGATTTCTGGGTTTTCGGAAATGTTCGGGATTGTTCCGGTGTTGACTGGAAGGTTCTAGAAGGTTCCGGAAGGTTCCACCATGGGGCCCACGACCCGGGAGGCCCACCGTGGGCCGAGGGGATGCTCCCTGGCCTAATGGGCCAGGGGCACTTGGCCCCCAAGGCCCAGGCCGGCCAACCCCCTAGGGTTTCCCTGGGGGGGATCAACTTGGGGGAGGGGAAAGCCCCTCTCCCCCCTTGGCCGCCGCCCCCCCAACCCTAGATGGGAAGGGGGGCCACCTTGGCCGGCCAGCCCCCTATATAAAGAGGGGAGGGGGTGGCCGGCCACACCATCCCCCCATTGCCTCCTCCTCTGGCCGCCTCTCCCTCCACCATACGCTGTCCGGGCTTAGGCGAAGCCCTGCAGTTTTCTTCCTCCACCACCACCACCACGCCGTCGTGCTGCTGGACGTTGGAGGAGATCTACCACACCTCCGCTGCCCGCTGGAACGGGAGAGGAAGGAGCTTCATCGACACCGTACGCGCGACCGAGTACGGAAGTGCTGCCGGATTGCAGCACCGGGGACGATCGTCTACACCAACAACGAGATTAATCTCGTAGGCTTTGGAATCTTCGAGGGTTAGTCTCATCTCCACCTCGTTGCTTAGATCTAGTAGATTGGATCTTGGGTGTTCCATAGATTAGATCTGTTGGTTTTATTCGCTTTGCGGTAGGAAAATTTTTGTTTTCTATGCAACGAACCCCAGTGGTATCAGAGCCACGTCTATGCATAGATCTGTTGCACGAGTAGAACACAATGGTTTGTGGGCGGTGATGCTTTTGTTGCTTTAGTTTGTGTACTTTGCTTCTTGCGGGATGGTGGGATGAAGCGGCCCGGGCTAACTTTACATGACCGCGTCTCATGAGACTTGCTCCACGCTTGACATGCAACTTGTATTGCATAAGTGGCTTTGCGGGTGTCTGTCTCTCCCACCATAGTGAAGATTGTAATTTGCACTTCTATTGTCAACACTAGTATCACCGTTGTGGTTCATGTTCGTAGGTAGATTGGATCTTACTCGAAAACCCTAAACCACGTAAAAGATGCAAACCAAATTAGAGGCGTCTAACTTGTTTTTGCAGGGTTTGGTGATGTGATATGGCCATAATGTGATGATGATTATATTCGATGTATGAGATGTTCATTGATGTATTATGGCAACCGGCAGGAGCCTAATGGTTGTCTTTAATTTTTGTTAAAGACCTGCGTGTCTATTCATCATGTAATAGCTTTATTCCAAGTAGTTGTTATAGTAGCTATAAGTGATGGACAACCATGAAGCGGCGCCACTGACCTTGACGCCATGCTGGTGATGATGGAGATCATGTCCGTGCTTTGGAGATGGAGATCAAAAGCACAAGAAGAAAGGCCATATCATATCACACATTATGAATTGCATGTGATGTTAATCCTTTTATGCATCTTATTTTGCTTAGATCGCGACGGTAGCATTATAAGATGATCCCTCTCACTAAATATCAAGATAATAAAGTGTTCATCCTTAGTATGCACCGTTGCTAAGACTTGTCGTTTCGAAGCATCTCGTGATGATCGGGTGTGATAGACTCTACATGTGCATACAACGGGTGCAAGCCAGATTTGCACACGCGGATACTAAGGTTGCCTTGACGAGCCTAGCATGTACAGACATGGTCTCGGAACACGGGATACCGAAAGGTAGAGCATGAGTCATATGAATGATATGATGAACACTTTGAGTGTTCGCCTTTGAAACTACATCTTTTCTCGTGAAGATCGGACTTGGTGTAGTGGATTTGGTTCGTGTAATCACTAAGACAATGCGAGGGATGTTGTTTTGAGTGGGAGTTCACCTAGTTAATTTAAGAATTAAAACTGAACTCATTTTATCATAAACTTAGTCTAAACTCTTTGCAAATATGTTGTAGATCATGGCGCCCCCCTCCATCAATTTTAACCAGTTCCTAGAGAAAGAAAAGCTTAAGGGCAATGGTAGCAACTTCACTGACTGGTCCCGTCATGTGAGGATTTTCCTCACTGGCGTGAGCATGCAATTTGTGCTCGAAGCACCGCTAGGTCCCCCACCACCTCCTGCAGTGTCCGAGGACATAAAGAATGTTTATGAGACTCGGGTAACTCGGTACTCCGAAATTCAGTGTGCCATCTTGTGCAGTTTAGAGGCAGAGCTCCAAAAGCGTTTTGAGCACCACGACCCATGTGAGATGATGCGTGAGCTCAAACTTATCTTTGAGACTCATGCAGCCGTGGAGAGCTATGAGGCCTCGAAACAGTTCTTTAACTGCATGATGGAAGAGGGCAGCTCCGTTAGTGAGCACATGTTCGCCATGTCCGGACATGCGAAGAAGCTCAGTGACTTGGGGATTGTGATCCCTAACAAGCTGGGTATTCATCGTGTCCTCCAATCACTGCCACCAAGTTACAAGAACTTCGTGATGAACTACAACATGCAGAACATGAACAAAGAGTTACCTGAACTCTTCTCCATGCTGAAGTCTGCTGAAGTAGAAATTAAGAAGGAGAACCAAGTGTTGATGGTCAACAAGACCACCAGTTTCAAGAAGCAGGGCAAGCCTAACAAGGGCAACTTCAAGAAGGGCGGCAAGAAAGTTGCAGCGCCTCCTGAGAAGCCTAAGGCTGGTCCTAAGCCTGAGACTGTGTGCTACTACTGCCAGGGGAAGGGGCACTGGAAGCGGAACTGCACCAAATACTTGGCCGATCTGAAGAGCGGCCATGCCAAGAAGAAAGGTATATTTGATATACATGTTATAGATGTCTATCTTACTGGTTCTCGTAGTAGTGCCTGGGTATTTGATACTGGTTCGGTTGCTCACATTTGTAACTCGAAACAGGAACTGCGGAATAAACGAAGCCTGGCAAGGGACGAGGTGACGATGCGCGTTGGAAATGGATCCAAGGTCGATGTGATCGCCGTCGGCACGCTCCCCCTACATCTACCTTCGGGATTAGTTTTAAACCTTAATAATTGTTATTTGGTACCTGCGTTGAGCATGAACATTATATCTGGATCTTGTTTGATGCAAGACGGTTATTCGTTTAAGTCTGAGAATAATGGTTGTTCGATTTATATGAGTAATGTCTTTTATGGCCATGCACCTGAGATGAATGGTTTATTCTTGTTAAATCTCGATAGTAGTGATACACATGTTCATAACATTGATGCTAAGCGAATTAAATTGAATGATAATTCTACTTATATGTGGCACTGTCGTCTTGGTCATATTGGAGTGAAGCGCATGAAGAAACTCCATTCCGATGGACTTCTTGAGTCACTTGACTTTGAGTCACTTGACAGATGCGAAGCATGTCTAATGGGAAAAATGACTAAGACTCCATTTTCTGGCACAATGGAGCGAGCTACAGACTTATTGGAAATCATACATACCGATGTGTGCGGACCAATGAGTGTAGCATCGCGCGGTGGTTATCGTTATGTTCTAACCTTCACGGATGATCTGAGTAGATATGGGTATATTTACTTTATGAAACACAAGTCCGAGACTTTTGAGAAGTTCAAGGAATTCCAAAGTGAAGTAGAAAATCAACGTAACAAGAAGATTAAGTTTCTGCGTTCTGATCGCGGAGGCGAATATCTGAGTTATGAGTTTGGCATGCATTTAAAGAAATGCGGAATACTTTCACAGTTGACACCGCCGGGAACACCACAGCGTAATGGTGTGTCCGAACGTCGTAATCGAACTCTCTTAGATATGGTTCGTTCTATGATGTCTCTTACCGATTTGCCATTATCGTTTTGGGGCTATGCTTTAGAGACAGCCGCATTCACTTTAAATAGGGCACCATCTAAATCCGTTGAAACGACACCGTATGAATTATGGTTTGGAAAGAAACCTAAGCTGTCGTTCCTTAAAGTTTGGGGTTGCGATGCTTATGTAAAGAAGTTACAACCTGACAAGCTAGAACCCAAAGCGGAGAAATGCGTCTTCATAGGATACCCTAAAGAAACAATTGGGTATACTTTCTATCACAGATCCGAAGGCAAAATCTTTGTTGCCAAGAACGGATCCTTTCTTGAGAAGGAGTTTCTCACTAAAGAAGTGACTGGAAGAAAAGTAGAACTCGACGAGGTTGATGAACCTTCTCTCATAGATCAGAGTAGCGCAGTGCCGGAAGAAGTTCCTGTGCAGCCTACACCGATAGGAGAGGAAGCAAATGATGATGATCATGAAACTTCGAACGAGGAAGCTACTGAACCTCGCAGATCGACGAGGGAACGTACCACTCCTGATTGGTATGATCCCTGTCTAAATGTCATGATTGTGGACAACAATGATGAGGACCCTGCGACGTATGAAGAAGCGATGATGAGCCCAGATTCCAACAAATGGCAAGAAGCCATGAAATCCGAAATGGGATCCATGTATGATAACAAAGTATGGACTTTGGTAGACTTACCTGATAGCCGCAAGGCTGTCGAGAATAAATGGATCTTCAAGAGAAAAACAGATGCTGATGGTAATATTACTGTCTATAAAGCTCGACTTGTCGCAAAGGGTTTCCGACAAATTCAAGGAGTTGACTACGATGAGACTTTCTCACCTGTAGCGAAGCTAAAGTCTGTGAGGATTTTGTTAGCAATAGCTGCATTTTTCGATTATGAGATTTGGCAGATGGATGTCAAAACGGCGTTCCTTAATGGTGACATTGAGGAAGAGTTGTATATGGTACAACCCAAAGGTTTTGTCGATCCTAAAAATGCTGACAAGGTATGCAAACTTCAGCGTTCCATTTATGGACTGAAGCAAGCATCCCGGAGTTGGAACCTACGCTTTGATAGAGTGATCAAAGATTTTGGTTTTATACGGACTCATGGTGAGGCCTGTATTTACAAGAAAGTGAGTGGGAGCTCTGTAGCGTTCCTAATATTATATGTAGATGACATATTATTGATTGGGAATGATATAGAACTTTTAAGCAGCATTAAAGGTTATTTGAATAAGTCTTTTTCAATGAAAGACCTTGGTGAAGCAGCATACATTTTAGGCATCAAGATTTATAGAGATAGATCAAGACGCCTAATAGGCCTTTCACAAAGTACATATCTGGACAAGATTCTAAAGAAGTTTAGAATGGATGAAAGCAAGAAAGGGTTCTTGCCTATGTTGCCAGGTAAGGTCTTGAGTAAGACTCAAGGTCCGGCTACGGCAGATGAAAGAGAGAGGATGAGCAAGATCCCCTATGCTTCGGCAGTAGGCTCTATCATGTACGCCATGCTGTGTACTAGACCGGATATCGCACATGCTGTTAGTTTGACCAGCAGATATCAAAGTGATCCAGGAATGGAACACTGGACAGCGGTCAAGAATATCCTGAAGTACTTGAAAAGGACTAAGGATATGTTTCTTTGTTATGGCGGTGACCAAGAGCTCGTTGTAACCAGTTACACCGATGCAAGTTGGAACACCGACCCTGATGACTCTAAGTCTCAGTCTGGGTACGTGTTTATATTGAATGGTGCGGCAGTAAGCTGGAGCAGTTCCAAGCAATGCACGGTGGCGAAATCTTCAACAGAATCTGAATATATAGCGGCTTCAGAGGCTTCATCGGAAGCGGTATGGATGAAGAGGTTCATTGTTGAGCTTGGTGTGGTTCCTAGTGCATTGGACCCGCTAGTCATTTATTGTGACAACACGGGTGCCATCGCCAATGCAAAGGAACCAAGGTCACACAAGAAGCTGAAGCATATCAAGCTGCGTTTTCATTCGATTCGCGAGTACATCGAAGATGGTGAAGTAGAGATTTGCAAAGTACACACGGATCTGAATGTTGCAGATCCGTTGACTAAAGCTCTCCCAAGGGCAAAGCATGACCAACACCAGAATGCCATGGGTGTTAGGTACCTTACAATGTAATCTAGATTATTGACTCTAGTGCAAGTGGGAGACTGTTGGAGATATGCCCAAGAGGCAATAATAAAGTGGTTATTATAATATCTTTGTGTTTATGATAAATGTTTATATACCATGCTATAATTGTATTAACCGAAACATTGATACATGTGTGTTATGTAAACAACAAGGAGTCCCTAGTAAGCCTCTTGTATAACTAGCTTGTTGATTAATAGATGATCATGGTTTCGTGATCATGAACATTGGATGTTATTAATAACAAGGTTATGTCATTAGTTGAATGATATAATGGACACACACCCAAATGAGCATAGCATAAGATCAAGTCATTAAGTTCATTTGCTATAAGCTTTCAATACATAGTTGTCTTAATCCTTCGACCATGAGATCATGTAAATCACTTACACCGAAAGGGTACTTTGATTACATCAAACGTCATTGCGTAAATGGGTGACAATAAAGGTGGGATTAAGTATTTGGAAAGTGTGAGTTGAGGCATATGGATCAACAGTGGGATTTGTCCATCCTGATGACGGATAGATATACTCTGGGCCCTCTCGGTGGAATGTCATCTGATTAGCTTGCAAGCATATGAATAGTTCATAAGAGATCACATACCACGGTACGAGTAAAGAGTACTTGTCGGTGACGAGGTTGAACAAGGTATGGAGATACCGATGATCAAACCTCGGACAAGTAAAATATCGCGAGACAAAGGGAATTGGCATCGTATGTAAATGGTTCAATCGATCACTAAGTCATCGTTGAATATGTGGGAGCCATTATGGATCTCCAGATCCCGCTATTGGTTATTGCTCGGAGAGGAGTCTCGACCATGTCTGCATAGTTCGCGAACCGTAGGGTGACGCGCTTAAGGTTCGATGTCGCATAAGTAGATTTGAGTATGGTATGGAGACGAAGTTTGTTCGGAGTCTCGGATGTGATCCAGGATGTCACGAGGAGGTCCGGAAGAGTCCGGAGAATAAGATTCATATAAGGGAAGTTGATTTCTGGGTTTTCGGAAATGTTCGGGATTGTTCCGGTGTTGACTGGAAGGTTCTAGAAGGTTCCGGAAGGTTCCACCATGGGGCCCACGACCCGGGAGGCCCACCGTGGGCCGAGGGGATGCTCCCTGGCCTAATGGGCCAGGGGCACTTGGCCCCCAAGGCCCAGGCCGGCCAACCCCCTAGGGTTTCCCTGGGGGGGATCAACTTGGGGGAGGGGAAAGCCCCTCTCCCCCCTTGGCCGCCGCCCCCCAACCCTAGATGGGAAGGGGGGCCACCTTGGCCGGCCAGCCCCCTATATAAAGAGGGGAGGGGGTGGCCGGCCACACCATCCCCCCATTGCCTCCTCCTCTGGCCGCCTCTCCCTCCACCATACGCTGTCCGGGCTTAGGCGAAGCCCTGCAGTTTTCTTCCTCCACCACCACCACCACGCCGTCGTGCTGCTGGACGTTGGAGGAGATCTACCACACCTCCGCTGCCCGCTGGAACGGGAGAGGAAGGAGCTTCATCGACACCGTACGCGCGACCGAGTACGGAAGTGCTGCCGGATTGCAGCACCGGGGACGATCGTCTACACCAACAACGAGATTAATCTCGTAGGCTTTGGAATCTTCGAGGGTTAGTCTCATCTCCACCTCGTTGCTTAGATCTAGTAGATTGGATCTTGGGTGTTCCATAGATTAGATCTGTTGGTTTTATTCGCTTTGCGGTAGGAAATTTTTTTTTTCTATGCAACGAACCCCTTCATGAGCTGCCTAACATGATCAAGATCATCTATTTGTAATGCTACATGTTGTGTTTGGTGGGATCCGATGAATATGGAATACTATGTCAAGTTGATTATTGATCTATCATATATGTGTTGTTTATGTTCTTGCATGCTCTCCGTTGCTAGTAGAGGCTCTGGCCAAGTTGATACTTGTAACTCCAAGAGGGAGTATTTATGCTCGATAGTGGGTTCATGCCTCCATTGAATCTGGGACAGTGACAAAAAGTTCTAAGGTTGTGGATGTGATGTTGCCACTAGGGATAAAACATCAATGCTTTGTCTAAGGATATTTGTGTTGATTACATTACGCACCATACTTAATGCAATTGTCTATTGTTTGCAACTTAATACTGGAAGGGGTGCGGATGCTAACCTGAAGGTGGACTTTTTAGGCATAGATGCATGCTGGATGGCGGTCTATGTTCTTTGTCGTAATGCCCTGATTAAATCTCATAGTGATCATCATGATATGTATATGAATCTTTATTTGTCAATTGCCCACCTGTAATTTGTTCACCCAGTGATGTCTACGTGTGCTTCTATTCTTGTAGACAGTGTTGGGCCTCCAAGAGCAGAGGCTTGTAGAACAGCAACAAGTTTCCCTTAAGTGAATCACCCAAGGTTTATCGAACTCAGGGAGGTAGAGGTCAAAGATAGTCCTCTCAAGCAACCCTGCAATTAAGATACAAGAAGTCTCTTGTGTCCCCAACACACCTAATATACTTGTCAGATGTATAGGTGCACTAGTTCGGCGAAGAGATAGTAAAACACAGGTGGTATAGATGGTGGTAATATTGCAGGAAGTAAAGATGCAGTAAAACAGTAAACAAGCGATGTTTGCAGTATTTGGAAACAAGGCCTAGGGATCATACTTTCACTAGTGGACACTCTCAACATTGATCACATAATAAATAAATAACTTCTCCTCACTTGTGCTACATACACTCTCTTGTTTGATAACAAACACCATTCATTGTGTAGGGCTACAAGAGCTCCCTCAAGCCGGAGTAAACAAGCTCCACAACATTCGGAGTTCATATTTAAGTAACCTCTAGAGCATAATAGACCGTTGCAATTTAGACCGAGTACTAACATAGCATACACACTGTCACCTTTAAGCTATGAAAGGGGGAATAGATCACATCAATACTATCATAGTAATAGTTAACTCCATAATCTACAAGAGATTACAATCATAACCTACGCCAAGTACTACATGATGCACACACCGTCACCTTTACATCATGAAGGAGGAATAGACTACTTTAATAACATCACTAGAGTAGCACATAGATTAATAGTGATACAAAGCTCATCATATGGATCTCAATCATGTAAGGCAGCTCATGAGATCATTGTATTGAGGTACATGAGAGAGAGATTAACCACATAGCTACCGGTAGAGCCCTCAGCCTCGAGGGAGAACTACTCCCTCCTCATCATGGGAGACAGCAACAGCGATGAAGATGGCGGTGGTGTCAATGGAGATGGATTCAGGGGGCAATTCCCCGTCCCGGCGGCGTGCCGGAGCAGAGACTTCTGTCCCCCGAAACGGAGTTTCGCGATGGCGGCAGAGCCCCTGGAGTCTTTCTGGAGTTTCGTCAATTGGTATCGGGTTTTTAGGTCGCGAGGGACTTTATAGGCGAAGAGGCGGCGTCGGAGGGGCACCAGGGCGCCCTCCCCATAGGCCGGCGCGGCCAAGGGGCCACCCGCGCGGCCCTGTGGTGGGGGCCCTGGGCCTCCTCCCGTCTCCCCTTCGGTGTTCTGGTCCGTCTTGGTGAAATAAGATGTTTGGCTTTCGTTTCGTCGAATTCCGAGAATATTGCCCGAACAGCCTTTCTGGAACCAAAAACAGCAGAAAATAGGAACTGGCACTTCGGCATCTTGTTAATAGGTTAGTTCCGGAAAATGCATGAAATCATTATAAAGTGTGAGCAAAACATGTAGGTATTGTCATAAAACTAGCATGGAACATCAGAAATTATAGATACGTTGGAGACGTATCACCCAACATGCTATTTATCTTATTGGAGAGACACCACTAGTGAACTGTGGACCCCGGTCCATTCTTTTACATCTGAAATACAATCTACTGCAATCTCTGTTCTTTGTTGTTCTTCGCAAACAAACATCATTTTCCACACCATACGTTTAATCCTTTGTTTTCAGCAAGCCGGTGAGATTGACAACCTCATTGTTAAGTTGGGGCAAAGTACTGTGATTGTGTTGTGCAGGTTCCACGTTGGCGCCGGAATCACTGGTGTTGCGCCGCACTACACTCCTCCACCAACAACCTTCACGTGGCCTTCATCTCCTACTGGTTCGATAACCTTGGTTTCTTACTGAGGGAAAACTTGCTGCTATACGCATCACACCTTCCTCTTGGGGTTCCCAACGGACGTGTGCTTCACGCGTTATCATGGTGCTATCAGACAGAAGAACTGGTATGAGGATGTTGAGAGGGACTTTGAGATTGAGGATAAGCGCTTAGGTGCATGGAGCGAGTTACATTTTCAAGGATATATATGAACCTATGAAGAAGGTGAGACCTATGCAAGCCATTGATGTGGAGCTTTTGGCTGTGAACAATCACTTTGAGGATGCCATTTGGGTCACTGGAAGGATGGGCTTGCAGGATCTAATGAAGGTACAGTGTGACTACATCTGATTTGATCAAGAAATTCTTTGCTACTCGGCATTCAAGAAGGATGAAGAGCGCACTATTCAGTGGATTGTCAGGCTCCTCTTCTTGTGAGGCTACTTTTCGCCGGTTTGCTGCAATTCTTGGTCTTCCCGCTGAAGGTGGTCGTGATAACCCACAAGTATAGGGGATCGCAACAGTCTTCGAGGGAAGTAAAACCCAAATTTATTGATTCGACACAAGGGGAGGTAAAGAATACTTATAAGCCTTAACAACTGAGTTGTCAATTCAGTTGCACCTGGAAAAGCACTAGTAACAGGGGTGATGTGAAAGCATCAGTAATATGAGAGCAGTAGTAATAGTAACACAGCAGTAGCAGTAATATGAGAGCAATGGCACCAGAAAATAGTTGATACTACTTCCAATGACATGTAGAACGAGTATATGATGATGCGAGATGGACCGGGGTTCCCAGCTATCTACACTAGTGGTAACTCTCCAATAACAAGTGTTGGGTGAACAAATTACAGTTGGGCAATTGATAGGATTGAAATAGCATTAAGACAGAACATCAAGATTATTAATCATGTAGGCATGTTTTCCATATATAGTCATACGTGCTCGCAATGAGAAACTTGTACAACATCTTTTGTCCTACCAGCCGGTGGCAGCCGGGCCTCTAGGGAATCTACTGGAAATTAAGGTACTCCTTTTAATAGAGCACCGGAGCAAAGCATTAACACTTGGTGAAAACATGTGATCCTCACACCTACGCCTTCCCCTCCGGTTGTCCCAATTTCTGTCACTTTGGGGCCTCGGGTTCCGGACATAGACATGTGCAAACAACTTGTAGATACAATCTAAGCAATAAGTATAGAGCTTAAATCTAAGATCATGCCACTCGGGCCCTAGTGACAAGCATTAAACACAACAAGATTGCAGCAACAATAACTTCACAAACTTTATAGATAGACTAATCATAATGTAACAATCCATCGGATCCCAACAAACACAACACCGATTACATCAGATGAATCTCAATCATGTAAGGCAGCTCATGAGATCATTGTATTGAAGTACATGGGGGAGAGAATACCAACTAGCTACAGCTAGAACCCGTAGTCCATGGGGGAACTACTCACGGAGCATGATGGAGGCGGTGGCGTTGATGGAGATGGCTTCCGGGGGCACTTCCCCGTCCCGGCAGGGTGCCGGAACAGAGACTTCTGTCCCCCAAATTGGAGTTTCGCGATGGCGGCGGCGCCCCTGGAGTCTTTCTGGAGTTTCGTCAAGTGGTATCGCGTTTTTAGGTCGAAAGGGCTTATATAGGCGAAGAGACGGAGTCGGAGGGTGCACCCCTCCCCTAGGCCGGCGCCGGGCCGGCGCCGCCATGTTGTGTGGTGGCCCCCTGGCCCCTCTCCGACTCTCCTTCGGTGTTCTGGATGCTTCCGGGAAAAATAAGATGTTGGGTCTTCGTTTCGTCGAATTCCGAGAATATTGCCCGAACAGCCTTTCTGGAACCAAAAACAGCAAAAAACAGGAACTGGCACTTCGGCATCTTGTTAATAGGTTAGTTCCGGAAAACGCATAAAAACATTATAAAGTGCGAGCAAAACATGTAAGTAATGTCATAAAACAAGCATGGAACATCAGAAATTATGGATACGTTGGAGACGTATCAGCATCCCCAAGCTTAGTTCCTACTCGTCCTCGAGTAGGTAAACGATAAAAAGAATAATTTCTGAAGTGACATGCTACCAACATAATCTTAATCATACTATTGCAAAGCATATGAGATGAACGAAGTGACTCAAGGCAATGATCTATATTTGCTAACAAATAGATAACATATAGCAAAACTTTTCATGAATACACTACAAGAAAAGTTCTGATAGACAACGTCCCAAAATCGTCCACTAAGGGGTATTTTTCGTCGCCTATGGGCCTAACCCGACGATATGGGTTCTGTTGTCGAAACTGCGTCAGGCAAAGTCCAACGACGATTTTTTCGGTCCGTCGCGCTTGGGCGCCCTTCCGCCACGGAAAATCGGACCGTTGCGGAAGTGTTTCCGGGAGCCCGTTGACTGCTGACGTCATGCAAACTGACACGTGGCAGACGCCGTTGGCAGTTAACGGCGTTAACCGGCTGAAACCCCGTGGTAGATGGTAGGCCCACACGAGGCCTGCCACGTCTTAAGCGGGCCGGGCCAGATGACATAGTTTGACCGGTCAACTATATAGCTGGGCTGGTCCATTAGTTACGTGGGCCGGGCCTAACCTCTAATGTTGACTGGTCAAAACTTAAATGGGCCGGCCCATTTAACATGTGGGGTCCACCTTACAGCAACTGGGCCGGCCCAAGAAGCAAGTGGGCCGGGCCAAAAACACAGTGGGTCCCACTATCCTGTTAAAAGGCCGGCCCATTTAGTGTGTGGGGTCCACCATATAGCAAGTGGGCCGGCCCAACAAGCTAGTGGGCCGGGCCAAAAACACAGGTGGGTCCCACTATCCTGTTAAAGGGCCGGCCCATTTAGTATGTGGGGTCCACCATATAGCAGGGCCGGCCCAACAAGATAGTGGGCCGGGCAAAAACAGTGGGTCCCACCTTCTGTTAAAGGGCCGGCCCATTTAGTATGTGGGGTCCACCATATAGCAAGTGGGCTGGCCCACCAAGATAGTGGGCGGGCCAAAAACACGTGGGTCCCACATTCCTGTTAATGGGCGGGCCATTTGGTATGTGGGCTCCACCATATAGAAAGTGGGCCCAACAAGATAGTGGGCCAAAAAACACAGTGGGTCCCACCTTCCTATTAAAGGGCGGCCCATTTACCATGTGGGACCACCATATAGCAAGTGGGCTGGCCCAACAAGATAGTGGGCGGGCCAAAAGCACAGTGGGCCCCACTTTCTTAAAGGGCCGGCCCAATTAGTATGTGGGGTCCACCATATTGCAAGTGGGCCGGCCCAACAAGATAGTGGGCCGGGCCAAAAACATAGGTGGGTCCCACTTTCCTCTTGAAGGGCCGGCTTTAGTATGTGGGGTCCACCACAAAAGCAAATGGGCTGGCCCAACTAATTAGTGGGCCGGCCCAGTAGTGGTGGGGTCCACCTTAAAGCAAGTGGGCCAGCCCAATTAGAGTGTGGGGTCCACCGTAACTCAAATGGGCTGGCCCAAGAAGTAAGTGGGCCAGCCCGTTTAGTTGCTTTTTATGCCGGCATAATATGCGCTTTAGGATTTTGCGGGCAGGCACATATGTGATTTCGCTTAATTGGGCCGTTTAAGGGATGGGAATTCGTGATTTAGATACTGAGAATATTTACGCAGCATTGATTTCTGTCGGATAGCCTCACTTACCACAAGCACCAAAGAAAAAATGCGCGAAAGAACTATAAAAACTAACTAAATATTACATCAGCTGCAAGGCATTGAAAAAATATTACAGAACCCAGAGAAATTGAATGGTAATTAAACCTAGCAATACAATGAAGCGATCCGGCAATCTTTTAAGTTGTCCATGCAGCACCTATATCTGAAACAAAGACATTACAAGTTAAGACAGCAACAATGGAAAGGCAAAGACACTACAATATTGTTTGGCAAAGAATTTGGAACTCATCATTTCGTCGTTATAACAAGATCATTGTAATGCGCACAATAAGCAAACAAAGAGTGCATGCCGCATACCAACAGCCAATATAACAGAGCATGTTAGAATGAAACAACAGACTTACTACTGTCGAGTCCCATGCAAACCAACATGTTCAGGGAGTACAAAATTGGCATGAACAACATAGTAGCAGGCTATAAATTTTGTAACAACGACTGAGCAAGATGAAGTTATGATGGCTACATCTACAGAGCAGGGAATGTAAACCAAAAATAGAAGTTACGATGGCAAAAGCTAAAGAGGAGGGAATGTGAACCAACATGTGCCAAGTGCAATTACTTCATTTTGGCCGTGAACTAAATAATACTCCTGAACTTATAGTGAAGGGGATGCAAATCAAGATGTTTCGGGATATAAACTTGTAATGAGCAACACATAGAGGATAGTTAATGCTGGAGCTTAGGATGGACCAGATACAGAATATAGTGGGATCACCTGTGAACTTGTATAAGAGGGAATGCAAACCAATATGTTCAGCTTTCCATATGTGAGCGTCATGCCAAGTCAGAGAAACAAGTCAATAATGCAGCTTTTGAAGAACAAGATGGCACGCAAAATTATTATCTAGTAGTATGACAAGTTTATTTGTACTACAGGCTAGATAGCAGAGTGATAGCATGCCAAACTAAGTCCTTACTTTGTTAGCTTACAATGAACTAGATACAAAACAATGGCATCACCTGTAGTACAGGGAATGCAAGCCAACATGTTCATGGAGTAAAAAATTGGCACAAACAACATAGTAGCAGGCCATAATTTTTGTAACAACGACTGAGCAAGATAAAGTTATGATGGCTAGATCTACAGAGCAGGGAATGTAAACCAAATATAGAAGTTACGATGCCAAAAGCTATAGAGCAGGGAATGCGAACCAACATGTGCAATTACTTAAAATTGGCCATGAACTAAATAATAGCAGGATGTTACTATAATACCTATAATTTTTGTAACAACGACTGAGCAAGATAGAAGTTATGATGGCTACATCTACAGAGCAGGGAATGCAAACCAAAATGTTCAATCGCTTAAAGTTAGCAATGAAGTAGAAAATAGCAACGTGTTACGGTCATAGCTAGGAATGAACTAAAAGAGCTTCAGACAAACAAGAATCTGAACCCAGAACATGGCGCTAAAACAAGGGACTTACATTAGGAGAAGCACTCTGTGGGAGTCACAGCAGATCTTCCTGGGGTTGATAGATCCGGTGATGAAGTACACTACATGTGCTACTTGGGGTTGGAGAGACGGCCATTACACTTCATGGTTACTCATCTCATCTGCAAAAACGTAACGGCGCGTCGTTAGCACAAACAGGTTCCCCCAAGATTAAACAAGAACTTGCAGGCAAGCAATAGAAAAGCGACAGTAGAAGAGTTTAGATCATGCACGGATACGTCTCCAACGTATCGATAATTTCTTATGTTCCATGCTACTTTATTGATGATACCTACATGTTTTATGCACATTATATGTCATATTTATGCATTTTCTGGAACTAACCTATTAACAAGATGCCGAAGAGCCAGTTGCTGTTTTCTGCTGTTTTTGGTTTCAGAAATCCTAGTAAAGAAATATTCTCGGAATTGGACGAAACTTTCGCCCAGGGTCCTATTTTTGCACGAAGCTTCCAGAAGACCGAAGACCTAACGAAGTGGGGCCACGAGGCAGCCAGGGGGTGGCCGGCGCGGCCTAGGGCTTGGCCGCGGCCCTGCCCCCTGGGCCCTCGTGTGGCCCCCGCGTTGACCTTCCGCCTACTTAAAGCCTCCGTCGCGAAACCCCCAGTACCGAGAGCCACGATACGGAAAACCTTACAGAGACGCCGCCGCCGCGAATCCCATCTCGGGGGATTCAGGAGATCGCCTCCGGCACCCTGCCGGAGAGGGGATTCATCTCCCGGAGGACTCTTCATCGCCATGATCGCCTCCGGAGTGATGAGTGAGTAGTTCACCCCTGGACCATGGGTCCATAGCAGTAGCTAGATGGTCGTCTTCTCCTTGTTGTGCTTCATTGTTGGATCTTGTGAGCTGCCTAACATGATCAAGATCATCTATATGTAATTCTATATGTTGTGTTTGTCGGGATCCGATGGATAGAGAGTACTATGATTATGGTGATTATCAATCTATTGTTCATGTGTTGTTTATGATCTTGCATGCTCTCCGTTATTAGTAGAGGCTCTGGCCAAGTTTTTACTCTTAACTCCAAGAGGGAGTAATTATGCTCGATAGTGGGTTCATGCCTTCATTGATACCTGGGACAGTGACAGAAAGTTCTAAGGTTGTGATGTGCTGTTGCCACTAGGGATAAAACATTGATGCTATGTCTAAGGATGTAGTTATTGATTACATTACGCACCATACTTAATGCAATTGTCTGTTGCTTTGCAACTTAATACTGGAGGGGGTTCGGATGATAACCTGAAGGTGGACTTTTTAGGCATAGATGCAGTTGGATGGCGGTCTATGTTCTTTGTCGTAATGCCCAATTAAATCTCACTATATTTACCATGTCATGTATATGCATTATTATGCCTTTCTCTATTTGTCAATTGCCCGACTGTAATTTGTTCACCCAACATGCTTTTATCTTATGGGAGAGACACCTCTAGTGAACTGTGGACCCCGGTCCTATTCTTTACATAGCATACATTCTACTTGTTTTACTGTTTTCTTTGCAAACATCTTCCACTCGATACGTTTAATCCTTTGTTACAGCAAGCCGGTGAGATTGACAACCTCACTGTTTCGTTGGGGCAAAGTACTTTGGTTGTGTTGTGCAGGTTCCTAGTTGGCGCCCTGGTGTTGCGCCGCATCACATTTCGCGACCATCAACCTTCAACGTGCTTCTTGGCTCCTACTGGTTCGATTAAACCTTGGTTTCATACTGAGGGAAAACTTGCCACTGTGCGCATCATACCTTCCTCTTGGGGTTCCCAACGGACGTGTACATCTACGCGCATCAAGCACTTTTTCTGGCGCCGTTGCCGGGGAGATCAAGACACGCTGCAAGGGGAGTCTCCACTTCTCAATCTCTTTACTTTGTTTTTGTCTTGCTTTATTTTATTTACTACCTTGTTTGCTGCACCTAAACAAAATACAAAAAAATTAGTTGCTAGTTTTACTTTATTTACTGTCTTGCTCTCTATATCGAAAACACAAAAAATTAGTTACTCGCATTTACTTTATCTAGTTTGCTTTATTTACTGTTGCTAAAATGGCCAACCATGAAAATACTAAATTGTGTGACTTCACAAATGCAAATAATAATGATTTCCTATGCACACCTATTGCTCCACCTGCTACTACAGCAGAATTCTTTGAAATTAAACCTGCTTTACTAAATCTGGTCATGAGAGAACAATTTTCTGGTGCTAGTTCTGATGATGCTGCTGCCCATCTCAATAATTTTGTTGAACTTTGTGAAATGCAAAAGTATAAAGATGTAGATGGTGATATTATTAAATTGAAAGTGTTTCCTTTCTCATTAAGAGGAAGAGCTAAAGATTGGTTGCTATCTTTGCCTAAGAATAGTATTGATTCATGGACTAAATGCAAGGATGCTTTTATTGGTAGATATTATCCTCCCGCTAAAATTATTTCTTTGAGAAGTAGCATAATGAATTTTAAACAATTAGATACTGAACATGTTGCTCAAGCATGGGAGAGAATGAAAACTTTGGTAAAGAATTGCCCAACCCATGGACTGACTACTTGGATGATCATCCAAACCTTCTATGCAGGACTAAATTTTTCTTCGCGGAATTTATTGGATTCAGCTGCTGGAGGTACCTTTATGTCCATCACATTGGGGGCGGCTACAAAACTTCTTGATGATATGATGATAAATTACTCTGAATGGCACACGGAAAGAGCTCCACAAGGTAAGAAGGTAAATTCTGTTGAAGAAACCTCTTCCTTGAGTGATAAGATTGATGTGATTATGTCTATGCTTGTGAATGGTAGATCTAATGTTGATCCAAATAATGTTCCTTTAGCTTCATTGGTTGCTCAAGAAGAAAATGTTGATGTGAATTTCATTAAAAATAATAATTTCAACAACAATGCTTATAGGAACAACTCTGGTAATAACTATAGGCCATATCCTTCTGCTAATGGTAATGGTTATGGTAATTCTTATGGGAATTCTTACAACAATAATAGAAGTGTACCCTCTGGTCTTGAAGCCATGCTTAAAGAATTTATTAGTACACAAACTGCTTTTAACAAATCTGTTGAGGAAAAGCTTGATAAAATTGATACTATCGCTTCTAGAGTTGATAGGCTTGCCTCTGATGTTAATCTTTTAAAGTTGAAAGTTATGCCTAATAATGATCTTGATAATAAGATTACTACTACAGCAAATGCCATCCAAGTTAGAATTAATGAGAATATAAGATTAATGGCTGAACTGCGTGCTAGGTGGGATAGAGAAGAAAATGAAAAACTAGCTAAAGAGAATAATGTAGCTAAAGTTTGGACTATTACCACCACTAGTAATGCTAATTCTTCACATGTTGCTGCACCTCCTACTATCAATGGTAATATAATTGGTGTTGGCAATGTTTCTACTCCTAGTGCAAAGCGTACAAAACTGCCTGAAATGCTAAAACTGCTGAAACTGCTTGTGATAAAACTGCTGAAATTTTTTCCAACCTTGGGAACAATGATCCCATTGCTGTAGCTCATAATGATTTAGATTTTGATGATTGCCACATCTCTGAAGTTATAAAGTTCTTACAAAAACTTGCTAAAAGTCCTAATGCTAGTGCTATAAATTTAGCCTTTACAAAACATATTACAAATGCTCTCATAAAAGCTAGAGAAGAGAAACTAAAACTTGAAACTTCTATTCCTAGAAAGTTAGAAGATGGTTGGGAGCCCATCATTAAAATGAAATTCAATGACTTTGAATGTAATGCTTTATGTGATCTTGGTGCAAGTATTTCTGTTATGCCTAAAAAGATTTATGATATGCTTGACTTGCCACCATTGAAGAATTGTTATTTGGATGTTAATCTCGCCGATAATGTTAAAAAGAAACCTTTGGGGAGGATTGATAATGTGCATATTACGGTTAACAATAACCTTGTCCCCGTTGATTTTGTTGTCTTGGATATCGAATGCAATGCATCTTGTCCTATTGTGTTGGGAAGACCTTTTCTTCGAACTGTTGGTGCTGTTATTGATATGAGGGAAGGTAATATTAAATATCAATTTCCTCTCAAGAAAGGTATGGAACACTTCCCTAGAAAGAGAATGAAGTTGCCTTTTGATTCTATTATTAGAACAAGCTATGATGTTGATGCTTCTACTCTCGATGTTACTTGATTTGCACTTTCTGCGCCTAGCTGAAAGGCGTTAAAGAAAAGCGCTTATGGGAGACAACCCATGTTTTTACCTACAGCAATTTTTGTTTTGTTGAGTCTTGGAAGTTGTTTACTACTGTAGCAACCTCTCCTTATCATGTTTTTGTGCCAAGTAAAGTTTCTATGTCAAAGTTGATGTTATATTTGGGATCGCTGCGCAGAAACAGCATTGCTGTCTGTCACGAATCTGGGCATAATTCTCTGTAGAAAATTCGAAAAAATCTGCCAATTTACGAGCGTGATCCTCAGATATGTACGCAACTTTCATTAGTTTTGAGTTTTTCCATTTGAGCAAGTCTGGTGCCATCTTAAAATTCGTCTTTACGGACTGTTCTGTTTTTGACAGATTCTGCCTTTTATTTCGCATTGCCGCTTTTGTTAAGTTGAATGAGTTTCTTTGTTCCATTAACTTTCAGAAGTTTTGTGCAATGTCCAGAAGTGTTAAGAATGATTGTGTCACCTCTGAACATGTGAATTTTGATTATGCACTAACCCTCTAATGAGTTTGCTTGAAGTTTGGTGTGGCAGAAGTTTTCAAGGGTCAATAGAAGAGGGTGATATAATGTGATCGAGAAGAGTGAAAGGTCTAAGCTTGGGGATGCCCCGGTGGTTCATCCCTGCATATTTTAAGAAGACTCAAGCATCTAAGCTTGGGGATGCCCAAGGCATCCCCTTCTTCATCGACAACTTATCAGGTTTCTTCTAGTGAAACTATATTTTTATTCGGTCACATCTTATGTACTTTACTTGGAGCGTCTGTGTGCTTTTATTTTTGTTTTTGTTTTGTTATCTTAGTTCTCTGAATAAGTTCATCCTTGTGTGGGAGAGAGACACGCTCCGCTGGTTCGTATGAACACATGTGTTCTTAGCTCATAATATTCATGGCGAAGTTTCCTCTTCGTTAAATTGTTATATGGTTGGAATTGGAAAATGCTACATGTAGTAATTGGTAAAATGTCTTGGATAATGTGATACTTGGCAATTGTTGTGCTCATGTTTAAGCTCTTGCATCATATACTTTGCACCTATTAGTGAAGAAATACATAGAGCATGCTAAAATTTGATTTGCATATTTGGTCTCTCTAAGGTCTAGATAATTTCTAGTATTGAGTTTTGAACAACAAGGAAGACGGTGTAGAGTCTTATAATGTTTACAATATGTCTTTTATGTGAGTCTTGCTGCACTTGTTCATCCTTGAGTTTGCTTCAAATAACCTTGCTAGCCTAAACCTTGTATCGAGAGGGAATACTTCTCATGCATCCAAAATCCTTGAGCCAACTACTATGCCATTTGTGTCCACCATACCTACCTACTACATGGTATTTCTCCGCCATTCCAAAGTAAATTGCTTGAGTGCTACCTTTAAACAATTCAAAAGTTATTACCTCTTATTTGTGTCAATGTTTTATAGCTCATGAGGAAGTATGTGGTGTTTATCTTTCAATCTTGTTGGGCAACTTTCACCAATGGACTAGTGGCTTCATCCGCTTATCCAATAATTTTGCAAAAAGAGCTGGCAATGGGATTCCCAGTCCCAAATTAATTAACAAAAATAGACACTCCTCCATGGTATGTGATTGTTGGACGGCACCCGAAGGATTCGGTTAGCCATGGCTTGAGAAAGCAAAGGTGGGGAGGAGTGTCATCATAATAAAACTAAAATAAAAAGGCACTCCTTCATGGTATGAGATTGTTGGCAGGCACCCGAGGATTCGGTTAGCCATGGTTTGTGAAAGAAAGGTTGGAAGGAGTGCCACCCAAAAATAAAATAAAATGGGAGCCGCTCTTTGAAGGTTTGTCTGGCAAGGGGGTTAGAGTACCCGCTACCATTCGTTGACAACAACAAACACCTCTCAAAACTTTATTTTTATGCTCTCTTTATGTTTTCAAAATAAAAGCTCTAGCACAAATACAGCAATCGATGCTTTCCTCTTTGAAGGACCATTCTTTTACTTTTATTGTTGAGTCAGTTTACCTATCTCCTTCCACCTTAAGAAGCAAACACTTGTGTGAACTGTGCATTGATTCCTACATACTTGCATATTGCACTTGTTATATTACTTTATGTTGACAATTATCCATGAGATATACATGTTATAAGTTGAAAGCAACCGCTGAAACTTAATCTTCCTATGTGTTGCTTCAACACCTTTACTTTGATTTATTGCTTTATGAGTTAACTCTTATGCAAGACTTATTGATGCTTGTCTTGAAGTACTATTCATGAAAAGTCTTTGCTTTATGATTCACTTGTTTACTCATGTCATTACCATTGTTTTGATCGCTGCATTCATTACATATGTTTACAATATGATCAAGATTATGATGGCATGTCACTTAAGAAATTATCTTTGTTATCGTTTTACCTGCTCGGGACGAGCAGAACTAAGCTTGGGGATGCTGATACGTCTCCAACGTATCGATAATTTCTTATGTTCCATGCTACTTTATTGATGATACCTACATGTTTTATGCACATTATATGTCATATTTATGCATTTTCTGGAACTAACCTATTAACAAGATGCCGAAGAGCCAGTTCTGTTTTCTGCTGTTTTTGGTTTCAGAAATCCTAGTAAAGAAATATTCTCGGAATTGGACGAAACTTTCGCCCAGGGTCCTATTTTTGCACGAAGCTTCCAGAAGACCGAAGACCTAACGAAGTGGGGCCACGAGGCAGCCAGGGGGTGGCCGGCGCGGCCTAGGGCTTGCCGCGCGGCCCTGCCCCCTGGGCCCCTCGTGTGGCCCCCGCGTTGACCTTCCGCCTACTTAAAGCCTCCGTCGCGACCCCCAGTACCGAGAGCCACGATACGGAAAACCTTACAGAGACGCCGCCGCCGCGAATCCCATCTCGGGGGATTCTGGAGATCGCCTCCGGCACCCTGCCGGAGAGGGGATTCATCTCCCGGAGGACTCTTCATCGCCATGATCGCCTCCGGAGTGATGAGTGAGTAGTTCACCCCTGGACCATGGGTCCATAGCAGTAGCTAGATGGTCGTCTTCTCCTTGTTGTGCTTCATTGTTGGATCTTGTGAGCTGCCTAACATGATCAAGATCATCTATATGTAATTCTATATGTTGTGTTTGTCGGGATCCGATGGATAGAGAGTACTATGATTATGGTGATTATCAATCTATTGTTCATGTGTTGTTTATGATCTTGCATGCTCTCCGTTATTAGTAGAGGCTCTGGCCAAGTTTTTACTCTTAACTCCAAGAGGGAGTAATTATGCTCGATAGTGGGTTCATGCCTTCATTGATACCTGGGACAGTGACAGAAAGTTCTAAGGTTGTGATGTGCTGTTGCCACTAGGGATAAAACATTGATGCTATGTCTAAGGATGTAGTTATTGATTACATTACGCACCATACTTAATGCAATTGTCTGTTGCTTTGCAACTTAATACTGGGGTTCGGATGATAACCTGAAGGTGGACTTTTTAGGCATAGATGCAGTTGGATGGCGGTCTATGTTCTTTGTCGTAATGCCCAATTAAATCTCACTATATTTACCATGTCATGTATATGCATTATTATGCCTTTCTCTATTGCCCGACTGTAATTTGTTCACCCAACATGCTTTTATCTTATGGGAGAGACACCTCTAGTGAACTGTGGACCCCGGTCCTATTCTTTACATAGCATACATTCTACTTGTTTTACTGTTTTCTTTGCAAACATCTTCCACTCGATACGTTTAATCCTTTGTTACAGCAAGCCGGTGAGATTGACAACCTCACTTTCGTTGGGGCAAAGTACTTTGGTTGTGTTGTGGGTTCCTAGTTGGCGCCGGAATCCCTGGTGTTGCGCCGCATCACATTTCGCGACCATCAACCTTCAACGTGCTTCTTGGCTCCTCTGGTTCGATTAAACCTTGGTTTCATACTGAGGGAAAACTTGCCACTGTGCGCATCATACCTTCCTCTTGGGGTTCCCAACGGACGTGTACATCTACGCGCATCTGCGCCGGTGAAGCAGATCCGGTTCATGCACAGCGGTGTCGGTGAGCAAGATCCGATGCGGTGGACGACGGATCCGGCGAAGCGGCTCCGGCGGGGTGGACGATACCGCAGCTGAAGCGACTGCGGTAGACTGCTGGATGAGCATATGGTTTCGAGGTTCGGCGGGGATGATCCGGTCCGGTTGATGACGGCGTCGATGAAGCGGCTCCGGCAGGCAGCCGGATGACGAGGATCGCGAGGGCTCGGGTAGGCCAGGGAAGTCCGGCGGGGATGTTCCGGTGCGGTGGTCGTGGAGGTGGTAGAGAGAGGGACTTGGGAAGTTCCGGTGGGTGGTCTGAGGGAAATGAATTTTTTTGGGAGGGTTTCCGGGCTAGGGAGGTGGTGATCCAAAAAATGACGGGCAGACCCCCCCACCAACCGACTTTGCTGTCATCTCCACAAGGGTAGAATGGGAATTTGAAAGCGTGTGAATTTTTTGTATTTTGTGGGCGGGAAGTTTTGCCGCTATGAGATTTTGAATTTGGCTAAGGTCCAAGTATAATGATAAAAAATTGTGAGACCGTACTAGTACCTCTGTTCAAGGCCGAGTGCAAAATCAAATCATCATCACCTTGAATATCGGTTACTATCATCGTGTTCTATCTTCTTATCCCATTCAAAAACACGCCTGAAATATTTCTAGATTGGCGGGAGATTTTGCCGCCCGACTGAGATTTGATTTTGAATATGGCTATGGTCAAGTAATATAATATAATACTAATATAAAGACGGTACACCTGGTTAAGTACTAATTGCTCTGCTTCGGCAGTTAAGGCCAGCAGCCACATCAAGCCATCATCATTACAAACAAAATCAGTCAAATCTAGAAGCTAGTATAGGATAAATTCACAGCAGCATAATAAATCCAGAAAACTAAGTATAATACTACATAAACTGCATACAAGAGCCAAAAGCAGCCAATAACAATGTTAATGTTCACGACAAACTAATCTGAAAATAATACAAGACACAATGTATGGCCAACATGAAGATTAGGATACCCCAGGATGAACGAATATGTTCTTCATTCAGCATATATTTCTTCGTCACTCCATTGAAGGAAATTTTCATTGAACTCCTTCCGTCTGCAGTGTGCAGCCAATACATCCTCCAAACGGTATGGCCTTTGTTCATTTCTCATACCGTAGTTTCCTAATCTATTCACATGTATTGGCCACTCATCCCAGGCCTTTATATCATCAAAGTACTCTCTGATATAACCAAAATCTGTGTAGTAGATGCAGCCAGGTCGAAGTGTCGGGTGCACTCTGGTGTCGACGGAGATACACCGGATATAATGGACGAAGAAGGCACGACTGCCAATGTTATTGACGGCATGGAGAGAGCGGCTCTCAGTGTCCACACGGTACACCAATGGTTGACCTTCCTCCAAATGCTTGTTGTCCAACAACACAAGCAGCAGAGCACCATCCGACTTCACAAGGTAGAACTTGTTATTTCCAAGTTCTGGAAATGAAAATAGTGTATCCATTTTGACAGTGCTCGCACGCTGCTCCAACTGGACATTGTTGGTGCACACTAATTTTCCGAACTCAAAATTGTTCACAGCTATTGCATACAATTCACCATTGAACGGGGTAATGCAACGCAGACAATGGTGCTCGATCGAAAATCTTCCTTCTCCCCAATCTTCATCTATACCCTTAGTTGGAGTGCTCTCATCGACCCAAGCAATTTCCGCCGGGTAATCTTTGGAAACGAAGACCATAGTCGGGGACTTCATCACAGCGACTGACTTCAGAATAACGTTTGGCATATGCGCCTCAAACATAGTATTCAATGTCTTTGTGAGTGGGTTCAGAAGCCGTATCTTGTGCGGCTGGTTCTTCTGGGCAAGCACGATGACGCCACGGCAAAAGCCGACAAAGTAGTATCTAAAATATATTGATGAAGATAACATTCAGCACTAAGATGTTTACGATTGAAAATAAAAATAGATTAACTCTATAGATATGGAGGAATTTGAACCTTGCATGAACTTCCGTTAGATCGATGGTGACGTAGCGGGATGTGCGGAGGTGGAGGAAGGTGAAATCAGCAGCGCGTGGAAGGCCGTGGTCTAGCATGATCCATTCGTGCAGGTGCACGTCGGGCTCAGGTAAACCTGAGCGCCAATTTCTACAGACTTGCCTCATAGCAGAGTAGGTGTCAGCGTACTGCTCGTTCGCCAGTAAGCATTCGCCGATCTTGTGAAGTGGTCCATCAGCCGAGAGAGAGGCCCAGTTCACGGAGGCGACGGCCGCCGGCGCATTCTTCTTGTCCATCGCCGGCAGGGAGCGCGCGTGGGCGGTTGGTGTTTTTTCCTTCGATTTGGAGAAGTTGATGGGACGTGAGAGGCGTGGTTGCGTGCGTGAGTGAGAATGAGACTGTGTGCAGAGGGAGGGAGAGAGGGGGCTCTGGCAACGTGACGGTTGGTCTCGGCAGTTTCTCAAAAAAGCTAGACGTTTGGTCTCAACACGCGCACCGCCTAACCGCTGTGCACCGCGACACGCGTCCGTGGTACTGCACGTCTGCACCGTTACGTGTACTCAGTTAGCCTTACACTGGAAAAATATCTGCACTCAGTTTTCCCCTCGAGTACTAATACTGGCTAGTGCATTACCTCATAAAAAAAATACTGGCTAGTGCAATATACTCAGTTTTACCCTCAAGTGGCTGATCAACAGAGAGTCAACAAATGGGATTAAGCTATCTAATTGAGTAATTTCATGCGCAAAAAAAAATCATAGTGCCTCCTACTCATGGAGTCTTGTTAAGAAGAGGAGGTCTAATACGTGGAAAACAGAATAGCACACCACAGGTCCGAAATGATGGAAAGGGCTAGGCAATCCACTTATTATAGAACTCAACAAAAACCACATGGAACTATATTAAACTTATGCAGTAGCCAACGCAACCAAAAGTCAGAAGTGCAGGCTGAATCCCAAAGGCACAACACAATAAGGAAACTTGCAACCTTATATAAAAGGGGCTATGCAACCCACTTATATACACATTAACAGCCATCCTCGTGTGTGACAAGAGAAATTCAACACTGGATTCGGAGGTAGGCACATGAAGCTTTACAAGGGCCAATGGGGCACCAACAATTTAAGGATGAATTGAACCACACCGTCAACAATTCAAACTCGAGACCTTGGCTCTAATACCATTTAAGTTCGAACGGATTGAAAAGGCTAGGCAACCAATTTCTAAAACATCCACAGGAACAACTACCAAGTTGATCCCAGCCGTAGATAAATGCATCCACCAACAAAATAGGAACAGTGCCTCAGTCTCAGTAAACATTTCACAATACCAAGGTACTCACATGTCAATGTCAGTGTTTTCATCTCCAATTATCTATGGCATTTTATTAGTCTTTTGAGAGATTATAACAAACTTGATTGGCCTCCTGCAGTAGGGCATCACATGCTTCTGATCTCGATCTCAACATGTCAACTTGGTTTCTTAACACATCTGCTGCAGCTCGTTCTATTTGGATTTGTTCCTCCAGAACTTGTGCAGAGAAAGACTTGGACTTGGACTTGGACTTGGACTGCAAAAACCCAGCATTTCGCAGGAAAGTGTTTTTGGTGATATCTTTATTTTTAAGTACCATGGTAAATGTCTCCATACATTCTTCTAGAGTTTTTTCCATACCATCTTTCCCGGGTTTTGCCATCTCCAATTTCATATTTGCCTGAAAAGTTTTGAGTCGTGTAAAAATAAAAGTTATTACAGAGAAACATGCAGACGGTAGATTTAATGTGTATGAACTACTTCTAATCCTACAAGTTGGTATGCCTGATTACACATCAAATGCATTTTCACAAAAACGCCTACAAGATCATATTGACATATTGCTCCTACAAATTGGCAAGTGTGTAGTTAAAAAATTTAAATCATAAAGAAGACTTACAATAACACTTTCTGCAAGTTCTCCTATCACATTATGTTTGTTCTTCTGGCATGCCTCGAACTGCTCTGCCAGAGTCATCTCTTTGTCTGGTTGCATGTTGTTTGCATGATCTACTTTCTGCATTTTTGTACAATCATATGGAGATCAAATAACGTGGTTGAAATGGAGGATGGAAATATAACATGCACACGGAGTTCTACACAATTTACGAGTAACATATGTAGCAGTACAGACCAGCGGGGCATTACTTTTTGCCAGAGATGCCCAACCAAGTGACGAGATCCTGTACGGCTTGGTAAACGTTGTTTCAAGCGGTTAGCCTGGTTCCTTTTAGACAACGTCTGCAAAAGGAGACTAGTGAGACACTGGCGCAAAATAAGTATTCGGAATTTAATCTGGTTTCACGGTCCTCATAAGCCATACCACATTCTTTGGATCAGACCAATGCTTGACAAGATCTCCCCACTGCTCGTCAGTCATACAGGGTGCAGGAGACTTTGTTCGAACATTGGCAGTAATCTGGCCAGTGAAGTATGTCGCCTTAAGCTTATAGCGGTGCTGGCGCAACAATTCTTTGAATATGGAAGCGATGACAAACTTTACATCCTCATTATCCTCATCGAATTCAAACCTTAACTGCTCACAACGGTGGAATGATTGGTGAGTTATATAGCATAGAAACAACAGTAAGCTACAAGAAATGGGACAGATCAATGTGGAATAATTTATCATTACCAGGAGAAGCATGACTTACGTGTAAATTATGCACTAAACTCTCGAACTGTGAAGGGGTGTCAACGTGCTGCTTCCACAATGGGAAGGTAGGAAGTTCATTCCTGATAAAATGGCCAACCTGTGATACAAGATATGAAGATTCATGCGGATGAAGTGGCCTTCTGCCACCTACAATAGATGTGATGCGAAATCTTGAACCCATTCCGGAAATCTTAGCTGCAAGTTTTTTTCCTACCGTTGGCCCCCTCGTTTTTATTGATCGTGGCGAACCTACCAAGTTAAGCATTACATCAAGCTATCATGGTATATAGATACATAAGGGAGCATTAAACTACAAGTCTTGAAAAAAGTATTACCTTTTTTGGCGTGGGTCTCATCATCGGGAGAGGAGTTGTCTTTCGCAGGACTAAGGGTCGGAGGGAGATCATCACCAGTTTGCTGGTGTTGTGGCAGCACTGTTTGGACATTTGAGGCTGTATCATCTGGGACTAGCATCATGTGTCCTTGGCCATTATTACCTACCACCACTCCTGATGGTGCCAATTCTTGGCTAGAATTTGCTGTGGAAACTGGTTCTGTTGGCAATTGTTGCTGAGAAACAGTATTGGCAACTGGTGGTTGTGGAATGTGTGGGCTGGTACATGCTGGGGCTACTTCTGTCTGATTCGATGGTTTGTGGTTTTTACGAGACCTTTTACTGTTATCATTCTTGGCCTGTTCGCCACCTCGTGTCAGTCTCTTGTTAGACCTTGTAATAGGAGGAGCAGCACGAGCATCAGGCTTAACTCTTTTTTTATTACGCACTGTCACCCATCCTCCGGTATCAGCCTGAGGTTCCTGTTGAGTGTTCTTCCTCCTATTCGTTCTTGAAAAGTTCTTTCCCGAATCTGCAGATGCCTGTCACACATAAATGATATTTCAATGTACAATATTATATGATGATGATATGCAGATGGAATGGAAAAACAGTAAGGCAACATATGCCAAAACATATATGAGGCGTTAACTAAGCAGGAAAAATTGTAGTAATGAGATTGAACATGGCATGGGTAACATATTTGGTAGGACTGGGATACAACAAATGGAAGTTGGGACAAATAATTCGATGACAGGACAGAGAAAACTCACCTTGTTGTGTTGCAGACGATAGTCGACCAGGGCATCTTCCTGAGTCAGCTCGCCATCACAATCAGCAGGATCAAATTCTGAATCAGAGGAATGTTCCGTATCCTTTGTGAGGGAGGTGGGTGGCGTTTTTGCACTAGACCTTGTAGAAGGATGTAGTGTTAGGCCCAACGAGGCTGCAACTCGGCTATTATGCAGAATAGTTTGCCTCCGTTGCTCTTCGTACTCATTCTCGAGTGGAAGACCTAACATGCATTGGCGAGAAATGCAGATGAGATTTATCATGGAACTGTGCATATAAGAACAAATTAATAGTAGCAGTGAGACTGCTCAAAAGGTGTAATGACAAACAAACTATGGCTCAAAAATAATTGATGTTCATATTGTCAAGCTTCATGCACTAGCCAACGCAACCGGAAGTCCGGACTGATGGAAAGGGCAAACAAATTATGGCTCAAAAATAATTTATGTTGGGCAACAAAGGGCAGCAGCAACAATTTTTAGGATAAGTATGATGTCAAGCTTCATGCAGTAGCCAACGCAACCAAAAGTCCGAACTGATGGAAAGGGCTAAGCAATCCACATATAGACTCAAACACATATAAGTGTCATTTTCATGCCAATGGTTAACCATATGGAATGGCGTGTGCTTAATATAATTGCCTAGGGTCTTCCAAGTTCCAACAGATCGATCTATTGGATGAACTTGCTAGAGCATGCAATTCGAAATGGTATCAGACCTACAAGGTCCTGAGTTCAAATCCTAGCAAGTAGCAACGCAGTATTCAAAATAAATATTTGCAGCCTTCCTAAAAAAATATCTAATGATACATGCCTAAGGCTCGGTCTATTGAATGAGTGGTTTTATCACTTAGCACCACAAGTTGGGGATTTTTAATCACAAAACACCAACATTTGGGGAAATTATTTCACATAACACATTATTTGTCATTAGTCGGCTTGACAAGAGCATGACCCTACAGCGTGACACCAATTTACAGTACGTGAGCATGTTTGCTACAAACAAATGAATTTTGGTGTGAAATTTTGTAGACACTCTGTGGAAATGAGAATATGAGTCACACTTGTTACATATGCTACACACAAATGAATTACCATATGACAAATATCCACAAGAAATTATAACCACACAAGAACATGAGATTTGGGTAATATATTCTGTACCAGCATAAGGTTTTGATAATGTTTACCAATACAACTACCCTGGACATAAGATTTTATTTTGAACTGTCTGGACATAAGATTTAACAACTAGTGTTGACAAACAGCTTTGTATTTGCGTTTAACAGCAAATACCACAAAATAAAGTCTAATTGTCTTTCTCCTGCGGTCACTCTTAAACTGACGGTGGCCGGAGGTCACTAATGGGCTATCAAACAGAGATCATGTATTCTGCGAAACAATTACCCCAAATGTTAGTGTTTTGTGATACAAATTTCTAGGGTTGTGGTTCTGTGATAAAAAAAATCCTGAACTTCTGGTGTTAAGTGATAAAACCTCATTGGATGAACTGGCTAGAGCATGCAATTCCACATGGCGCACACAGAGTTGCAAATAGAAAAAAATACAGGCAGTTTAATACTATCAATAAATTGCTCTCCTAGCTTGACTGCTATCATAACCTTTGTAATACGTACTACCACCATCCCGAAGTTTTTATCAAAAATCATTAACATGCAAAATACAAATTTAATATCATTAAATAGATAACGAATATATTTTCGTACGGTATCTACAAAATATTATATTTCTTGATAGATTGTTCTGAAAGTTTGGTCAAACTTTACTTGGTTTGACTTTTATAAATAAGCCTTCAGGTTTGGGGTGGAGGTAGTAATGTAGTATACTTCAAACCCCAAAAAAGTACCGCACAGAAGTGATATTTGGAAAAGAAATGCGTAACGAAAGCGGACATAAGCTCTGCCTCTCCATCAGCAGATGTAAGGTTACGATCAGCAGAGTTCCGAGATAAAAAAAATACAGGCAGTTTAATACTATCAACAAATTGCTCTGCTAGCTTGACTGCTATCATAACCTTTGTAAAATGCATACTTCAAACCCCCAAAACATATCACACAGAAGTGATTCTCGGAAAAGAAATGCATAACGAAAGCGGACATAACCTCGATCTTCCTCTCGATCAGCAGATGTAAGGTTAAGATCTCATATAGCTACGCGGCAAACAACTATCTACACTGATCTAATATCAGCAAGAATGCATTGCAAGAAAGCAACGAAAACTAGTGTAAGAAATCAAATGCATATAACAAAAGCGGACATGTAAAGTATTCATCAACCTTCGTCTGAGGCCCGGGCGGATTTACTCTTTGGTTGGGGGTGGTCGACTTTGGGGCCGCGTTTTTTGCCCATCTCGATCTCCGGTGAGGTGGACTACAGAGTCGGGGAAGCAGATCCGGAGGAGATATGGCGCGGTGAACGTCGGCGTCGAGGAAGCTAATCCGGCTTGCTAGGCAGCAAGGGAGCCGGTAAAACGTGGTCGGTCACTACGGTGGCCGGTGAGAAGGCAGTGATGGTGAGGAGGGGCGGTGGGGCACGGCCGTCGTCGTGGGAGTGTGCCTGGTAGAAGCATGAGAAAGATGTGGTGTTCGAATTGTGCTCTACAGGGAAATATCCTCTGTGGACCGATGTTTATAGGCCGACGGGCAAACCGCAGGTTTTGGGGTAGCTTGAAAATGGGACGCGCCAACAATTTCGGCGCGTGTTTTGCGGCAGAGATGAAAGTCACCCATAAGAAACTTTCCTCATGGATGCTTGTTGCTTGGTCGTGTGGACAACATATATAGTGGGAGATGCCCATAGCTAGCTAGGCCATTCATATCAAACTCGAGTGATTATCACTAAGTTTACAATGAATATATTTCATGACACTTGATATTGGCCGGATAGTAGAAAATATATTTCATGACTATCGATCCCATATTAGTTAATTTATATTATTTCAATTGCTAAAATATTTTCATATTCTTTTAGAGTTCTAAAAAACACACTACACAATGACAATGGATATCACTACCTTCTAGGTCCCGGTCATCAGATTTAGAGTAAAGTAGCTTAGCGACAGATTTAGACCTTTGTGCAACAAATACATGAGTTGGTGATATGTGCAAAAGAACAGGTTAAGTGAGTGTTTTGTGCAACAATGACAACAATAAGTGGAGTTTCGATCGTGCAAAGGATAAAAGGTGGAAGAGGGATCACACGGAAGGAGAAAGAGAAAGGGAGAGCAGTGCCTCACGGGGCCGCTGTTATTTATGGTGAAAAGAAATGCTTCACTTTTTTCGGTGAGTGATGTTGACTGGCACACAGGGTTTCAGTTATGTAGACCTGCAGTGCAGGCTACGCGCCCGTCTAATATTCATTTTTTTCAGCGACAAAAGGGAGAGAGAGAGAGAGAGAGAGAGAGAGAGAGAGTCTTGACGACGCGTCTTTACTTAACAAAGAAGATTGCTGGGAGTTTGCCTACCTACCGCACGTGACTTGTGCTCACTGATGTGTGGGACCTACACGCATGGGACCACACGTAAGTGACCGACCTACTTTATTCTAGGGGTGCCCCTCAAGCTAATACATAGTCTGCAACATGAAACTATATTCGCTTATAAAATCTGAACTTTGAAATCCAATTTAATTTAAGTCTATTATTGGTCATATCAACTATCAAGTCTAAAATTACATTCTGAAACTTGTTCAACGCTTTCTCATGAATTATTATGGTAGTTTTTTAAAATCAAATGCTAATTGATTTGAGATAATAAAAAAACATATATTATTGCACAACAATGGGATATTAAAATATCTATTTGTAAATAAAAATAAGAAGTCAATGTTGTGGTAAGTTAGGAGGTTCAAAGGGTAAACCAAATATAACGTTTTGTTCAATCTCATAGTTCATATTACCAAGTTTGATTATCCCTGGACAACATTGTTTGTTATAGTGTTCCCTAATTGGGCATGGTGGTGCATCTTGCCATTTCTAACAATGTTGATGACTAGACTTTTCAAGTTTTCGGTATAAAAAATCGTTTTTCATTTTCTAGATGATAAAATATGTTTTTTTGTGCATGGGGTAGAAAAGATATGGGTCAAAATGGCGCATCTACATTTTTTAAATAAATTACGCCATATTTTAATGACAAATCCCAAATTTACGGTTTTTAGTGCTTTCTAGCTAGTTTCGCACATTTAAATGACTTTATGCTGATTTATTGAAAGTAATTCAAATTTGAATTGTAGATATGTTATAACTTGGTCCTACAAGTCCCCATAAATAATTTTTATATACATATTACTTACTATATATAGAAACCAGCGATAGTACTGAAATATTCAACCCCTTTGCAGGATAATCATGTAAAACATTTTGACCTGGTTTTGAAATAAATAAATGAAACTGAAGAAAACCTGAAAAATGAAACCCTTCTGCATGGAGTGTGCTTGTATGTGTTAGTTGACAGGGAAAATAAGAAACATGTGATAGGGTAGTGAAAAACAAAATGTCTTCACAAAGCGGACTATCGTGTATGAAGATTCATGGTTTGCAAGCCAAATGATATAGTTATGGCCATATTTGTGGCACAGTTTGTTACAATGTGCCCAAATTGGGCATGGTGGTGCATCTTGCCATTCCCAACAATGTTAATGACTAGACTTTTCAACTTTTCGGTATAAAAAATATTTTTTTCATTTTCTAGATGACAAAATATGTTTATTTTGTGAATGGTGTACATATAAGATACGGGTCAAACTGGCAACTCTACATTTTTTAGATAAATTACGCCATATTTTAGTGCCAATTCCCAACTTTTACGGTTTTAGTACTTTCAAGATAGTTTCGCACATTTAAACGACTTTATGCTGATTTACTGAAAGTAATTCCAATGTGAAATGTGGGGGTGTTATAACTTCGTCAAAGAAATCCCCCAAAAACATAGTTTAGGGTTGGGGGTAGATACGGAGTACATGATTTGTATGTTTTGAATATGTCTAGACCTTGTTTATCAACTTGAATGCTTAATTACTATATATATGACGTAAGAAGGCTATGTGCTTTGGGTTTTCATTTTTTTTGATTTTTTCTGAATTTTTATGCTCATTTGAATCTTGGTCAAATCCTAGGTTTGACTAGGATTTAAACAAACTTAAAACATGAAAATGAAAAGGTAAGCCTGGATCCTTCCTAGTCACTCTAAAATTAAGCTTTTGGGAAGTTTTAGAAATTTCCATGTTTGAAACCCGAAACCACTTCTCTTCATGCTTGACTTCATAAGACAAAGTTAAGGGTTAGGGGTAGATACATGCCTTTTCTGTTTTGAATATGTCTAGACCTTGTTCATCAACTTGAATGCTTACTATATATATATATGACATAAGAAGGCTATATATATATGTGCTTTGGTTTTTGGTTTTTGTTTTTTCTGAATGTTTATATATGCCCATTTGAATCTTGGTCAAATCCTAGGTTTGACCAAGATTTAAACAAGTTTAAAACATGAAAGTGAAAAGGTAAGCATGGATCCTTCTTAGTCATTCTAAAATGAAGCTTTTGGGGGGTTCTTGAAATCTCAATGTTTGAAACCCAAAACCACTTCTCTTCATGGTTGACTTCATAAGACAGATGAGTTTAGGGTTATGGGGTAGATACATGATTTGTCGGGTTTGAATATGTCTAGACATGCTTGTTTATCAACTTGAATGCTTACTATATGACCTAAGAAGACTATGCATGTGCATTGGTTTTTCATTTTTTGTTCTTTCTGAATGTTTATGCCCATTTGAATCTTGGCCAAATCCTAGGGTTTGACCAAGATTTAAACAAGTTTAAAACATTAAAATGAAAAGGTAATCATGGATCCTTCTTAGTCACTCTAAGATGAAGTTTTTGGGAGGTTTTCGAAATTTCCATGCATGTTTGAAACCCAAAACCACTTCTCTTCATGTTTGACTTCATAAGACAGAGTTTAGGGTTAGGGCTAGGGGTAGATACATGATTTTCTAGTTTGAATATGTCTAGACCATGTTTATCAACTTGAATCTTGGCCAAATCCTAGGTTTGACCAAGATTTAAACAAGTTTAAAACATGAAAATGAAAAGGTAAGCCTGGATCCTTCTTAGTCACTCTAAAATGAAGCTTTTGGGAGGTTTTTGAAATCTCAATGTTTGAAACCCAAAACCATTTCTCATCATGCTTGACTTCATTAGATATAGTTTAGGGTTAGGTGTAGATACACGATTTGTCTGGTTTGAATATGTCTAGACCTTGTTTATCAACTTCAATTCTTACTATATGACATAAGAAGACTATGTGCTTTGGTTTTTCATTTTTTGATTTTTTTGAATGTTTATGCCCATTTGAATCTTGGCATCCTAAAGATTTCTTTAGTGTGTTAAAATTAATCATAAATCTTAATATGTTTCCAAATTCTATAGAAATACAAATAAATTATTTATACATGCGAAATGTAAATCACATGCGTAGAAAGAATCTCTGGTCGTCTCTAGTCCCTTGTTGTTATGTTAGTATGATGGTGCTGTGAAGAACCTGTTACTATGTTGGCTGCTGTGTATGCAGCTTATTATCTAGGGAGGGATCCCTATTATCTATCCATATTATCTATCCCTATTCTACTATATTTTGTTGGCCGTACTTAGTTTTCTCGATTTACTATGACTGTGAATTTATCGTACATTACCCTGGAGATTTAAACCAAGTTCATACATTTGGTACTCGAGAACCCAATTATGTCCTTCACAGGCCACCATCGTCAATATTTTTGGAACAGCCATGCTTTATCGTCCAATATATAGTTAAAATATCAAGTAAATACACGGTTTGTATGCTGAAATTACTTTCAAATTTAGGGCGAGTGGTTCTACAAATGGTGGACTTAACTTCTTTGATTATATGATCAATGAAGGTATTGACTTTTTTGAGATTTTCTTCCATCTTTTACCAGTACATTATAAAACAGGGCTAGAAAATATCACCAAAACAATACATTAATGAACATATATGTGAAGTTTGTGTATGACCTTAAATGGGTCCATAGAACTTAGAAAAGTTTAGAACATGAGCTAGTCAGTAGGTTTTATATGTGACATTGAGTAAGTATTCAAGGCTAACCATCACATTGATAAGTACACACGGTTTTCTTGAGCAATGATCATAAGTACAAAAATATTTTTTCTTAATATAAGGTAAATTAAACAATTTTATCTTCGTTAATATATAGGTCGATGAAAGATTATGAATTTTACTCTACATTTATATGATCTTTTTCTACATCTTGTTTCCTTTATTTGTTGTAAAAATATGTGACCCTCTCATGTTGTGAAATACATAACGTTTTAGACATGGATAATCTGCAATATACAACTTTGGCTATTAAACATATTTTGTAATACCTTTTCTCACTAATTTATCAGTGTTAGTTTCTATTGTCATGTTTTAGTAATATATTTACTTATGAATAACAATAGCATACCATTTAGATGTAATATTGCGCTTAACTTTTCTAAATATGCTAAGTTAAACCTATTCTTCAAGGATTCATTTTGCGTGCTTGCTCCCTTATATTTGTCGTTTGATGAAACATGACTACACTATTATGGACGACTTGACATCTTAATCGGTCACTTTTTTTACATGATTGTAAATTCTAATGGCTTAGGCAACATGAGGGTGTCTCTAGCATCATTGCGCGTTCGATGACTTAGGTCTCATATGCATTCCCAAAACATGCAAGGTTAATTTAACGTGTACAAAAATGGTTTTCAAGTTTTGTATTATTCATAGTTTCTAAAAAAGTAGGTTTTGTATTATACAGTGATATTTAATTGAGGGAATGTATTCCCCAGGGATCACTTATTTCCCATCCTCTGCATATTGCATGCGACGCGTGTCTTACGGGCCCACCTTATCGGTTCCTTCACACACACCTTTCTTCCCACGATGTGTGAGAGAGCAGAGCTGCCCAAGATCCATGGGCGACCTCACCCGATGCACCGCCGCTGCGCCCGACCCTAGTGCCCACCCCCTCACCCAACCACCGTGCACCTCACTGCCTGCCCCCATGGATACTGCCTGAGCTCCGGCTACCGGCGAGGTATGGCAGACGGGGCACAGACCATGGCCTCATGCTGCTCCTCTGTACATCGCCCCGCTGAGCTCATGACCTCGTGCTTCTCCTGCCCCTCCCCATGACATCATGACCCGTGTTGCTCCTCCGCAGAGCCTAAAACCACCACCTAGCCGTTGTGTTCCCGTGCTACCGCTGCCGCGTGCCCTGGAACCCGCAGCCGTGACCCCATAGGCTCCCGCCATCACGCGGCGAGGCCCTTCTCCGGCTACGGACGCTCCTCCATGAGCCTGCCCCGCGCGTCTCTGTGTCGTCGACTTCAAGGCCGGCACCGCCTCCTGCTCCGCCGTCGGCATGACGTCCTAGACCTCACATGGCCTCCTCTACCTTCCATGGCCCCGCTCATGGCCTCCTCCTCCCAAGGCCGAGGTCGTCGGGGCATGTTGCCATCGACTGTGCTGACGTAGGGCCGCCGCCTTCCTCCTCATCGGCCATATGGATGTAACTCCGAGCGCCAGTCGCTGCAAACTTGTGACAATGTTGCTACCGTCGACATCCGAAGATGCTATCGACGTTGGTCGGTGATGCTACAATTGTTTTGTTGTTTTGCTTTTTTTGGTACAGAGATTGTGCTACAATATGTCTCCGGTGAGTTCTTTGTCGATATCTTCGATAAGCTAGAGTTTGCTAAGATAGCACATTTTTTTGCTACAACTTTTCTGCGGTTTTGCTACAATTGCAAAATATTTCTGCTAAGGTGTTTCTGGCGAGGTCTCCCGCGAAGTGTCCGGTGAATTCTCCGGCGAGTTCCCCGTCGATGTCTCCGACGATACCTTTTTTGCTACGCGCTCTCCGGTGACGTTTCCGGCAAGTCTCCGGTGATCTGACCGGCGAGCTCAGCCTCTTTCTTTTATTTCATGGTAAACCGTTTTTTGCTACATTGAAGCAAAAAAAAAAAAACAACAGGATTTTTTTTGCTACCTAGCAGCAAAAATGACACGTGACAGGAGGCTGGAAAATCAGGGGAATGCTCGGTACTGTCCTAAAGCAATCCAACTTTATTTTATTTGCCAAACTGATCCTATCCTACCGGATTTACACCTTACCACCATCACGTTCAAGTTTTTTTTTTGGTTGATACAAAAGTACGATACAACGTCTAGTCATATATATATAAGAGGTTATTACTTATATGATTCCAGGGAAGTACATAAGAGTCCCGCCTCTTCACGTTATATATCCTCTCAACACGAACCCTGCCAGATATGTTACGCTACAAATAATTTGGCACGTTAAATATGTTACCTGACTAATCTGGCATGTTACATACGTTACGTAACTAATAATTTTTCATTAAATCCTAACCGTAACTTTTAGATCTAACTGTCACAGTAATTTAGATGATGTGGATTAACGTGGTGCCACTATTATACATCCTTATTTTGCTTTTAGTATATAATAGATTTTATGCCCATTTGAATCTTGGTCAAATACTAGCTAGGTTTGACCAAGATTTAAACAAGTTTAAAACATGAAAATGAAAAGGTAAGCCTCGATCCTTCTTAGTCACTCTAAAATGAAGCTTTTGGGAGGTTTTTGAAATTTGCATGTTTGAAACCCAAAACCACTTCTCTTCATGCCTTACTTCATAAGACGGAGTTTAGGGTCGTTAGGGAGTAGATACATGATTTGCCTGGTTTGAATATGTCTAGACCTTGTTTATCATCTTGAATGCTTACTATATGACAGAAGAAGACTATGTGCATTGGTATTTCATTTTTTTTTGAATTTTCATGCCCATTTCAATCTTGGTGAAATCCTAGGTTTGAGCAAGATTTAAACAAATTTAACACGTGAAAACGAATAAGCATGGATCCTTCTTAGTCACTCCAAAATGTACCAATTGATAGATGTGTTAACTTTGCTTCATGGAAAAATTAATGTCATGTAAATGAGTTAACTTGGATTTCCTACCGTTGAATCCATAGGAAACTTTGTTCTAATGCACTATAATAATCAACCGTGTTTTTACACCAACATTGCCAACAGGTCTGTCACTTACGTGTGGTGCCCATGCGTGAGGTCCCACACTTCAGTGAGCACAAGTCAAGTGCAGTAGGTACGCAAACTCCAAGCCATCTTCTTTGTCAAGAGAAGACGCATCAGGATGCGTTTTGGAAGTCTGTGGGTCCTTCTGGATCCTTCGGTTGTCCCTCTCACAAAAAAAACAAATCTCTCTCATTCTCGGCCTCGCTCGACTCGCTCGCTCGCACCTCCTGCTCACTGACAAACCCTGCACAAAAGTCAACATCATCACCCGAAAAAGGGGAGACACCATAATGCTCTCCCTTCTTCTCTCCTTCCGAGTGATCCCTCTTCCTCCGAGTTTCACTCGACGGGCAAACACACATGTGCTGCATAATAATAATAAAGGTAGAAAAATCAACCTACGAATCTATAATTAAATACGTTAAACTAGGGTTTTGCCCAGTACTACAGATCAAGTTCATAAAAAATCCAACTACGGGGTTCGAACAACCCCATTTCTAATCCAAGATTTTTTCGACCTCATCCAAATGGCCTCAAACTATAGGGTTAATTAGCATCTAGTGCAGTATGTGTGAACATGTATGCACTATGTGTGCTATAACTTGTATGTCTTTCAAATTTGAACCAAATTTGAAATATATGAAATGGGGCTTTTGGCTTAAACGTTTGAAACCCAAAACGACTTCTCTTCATGCTAGGCATCATAAGACCGAGTTTAGGGTTAGGGGGTAGATACAGGATTTGTCTGTTTTGAATATGTCTATACCTTGTTTATCTACTTGAATATGCTTACTATAGATATATATGACGTAAGAAGACTATGTGCTTTGGTTTTTTTATTTTTTTTTCCAGAATTTTTATGCCCATTTGAATCTTGGTCAAATCCTAGGCTTGACCAATATTTAAACAAGCTTAAAACATGAAAATGAAAAGGTAAGCTTGGATCCTTCTTTGTCACTCTAAGATGAAGTTTTTGGGAGGTTTTCAAAATTTCCATGTCTGAAACCCAAAAACACTTCTCTTCATGCTTGACTTCATAAGACAGAGTTTAGGGTTAGCCAGGGACAGGGTAGATACACGATTTTCTAGTTTGAATATGTCTAGACCATGTTTATCAACTTGAATGATCATTATATGACAGAAAAAGGCTAGGTGCATTTTTTATTTTATTTTATACCCATTTGAATCTTGATCAAATCCTAGTTTTGACCAGGATTTAAATAATTTTAAAACATGAAAATGAAAAGGTAAGCCTGGATCCTTCTTAGTCACTCTAAAATGAAGCTTTTGGGAGGTTTTTGAAATTTCCATGTTTGAAACCCAAAACCATTTCTCATCATGCTTGACTTCATTAGATATAGTTTTATGTCGTGGTATCGTCATGACATATGCCATAGGGTGGCTAATCGAAGTGGTTCCTTGTGGTCTCACGGCGGTATCCGGATGCGGGTATGGGCACGAGCGACACGGCGACGTACCCAGGTTCGAGGCCCTCCGATGGAGGTAACACCTCTACTCCTGCTAGAGTGTATATGATGATCACACAATACAATGGTGCTCCTAGAGCTGTGTCCGGCTGCTCCTGGGAGGCTAAGGTAGACGAAGGTCTCTCTCACAGGGCAGCGCTAAGGGTGGAAAGAAGTGAGAATGATCGATCCCCTGCACGAGAGGGGGTAGTGCGGCTTATATAGGCACCGGCACTTTACATATAAGACCCTATAGTTTACTGGCCGGCTTGGCCGGCTCCGGCTTCCGCTCCTTCCCGAGGCAGTGACGTCAGGAGCCGTTGAGGCCTCATGGCCTGTCCCATCCGGCTGCCACGGTCAGCGGTATGGAGAGGAGGTGTCCCTGTCGCCGTCAGCCACTGTAGCCAGTACGGATCGTCGTAGGCCATGATGGCCTGTCCGGCGCGTGGCACTATTGCTCCACAGTGCCCCGCGCTTTACGGAAGATGAAGTCAGCGTGGACTTTGGGAACCCGGATCACCAACCCGGTTCCTTCCAGTGCAAGACTCGCCAGCCTCGAGTCGGTCTGAGGTACAAACCCCTAGTCGGATATGGCTTGTAGAAGCCGGCCCAGCTACAGCGTTGAAGGCCGCAGCCAGGCCGACTAGGACCTAGAGCCAGCCGGCTTCCGGACCAGCCGGCCACGGCGCCAGCCGGCTGCTCCTCAGCCGGCCTTTGCCGCGAGCCGGCCAGTGGTCAGCCGGCTGCTCCGCGTCCATTGCCCTACCCGGGGTCTTCCCCCCGACATTAGCCCCCGAAGCTGGCAAGGTCCTGCGTTTAGAAGGACCTAGGCAGGTTTTCCTTGCTCTCGAATATGGCGGCACTGGAGGGGCCGACTGAGAATTTCCATTCAGCCGGCTGCGCCCTCATCCGGCTCGTTCCTGCCGGCTGCTTCTAGCCGGCCGCTATACTTTACGCAACTTTTGCTCTCTCGCAAGTTTTGATGGCTTCTCCGCCTTGATGACTTTTGATCCGAGTCGAATTTGTTGTCCCTCCGGCTTGCGGCACACCGGAGTCTCCGCCGCCTCGGGCTCTGCGACTTGACCGATCCGACGCCTGGGCTCTGCCGCCGGTTCGTCTGGTCACATCAATGTCCCCTCCGGATTTGATGCGGTTGTGGGCGACGTGGTGTGGCGGTTTCCAGTAACGGCATCGGTCGTGGGGGGAGTTAATGCGCAGAAGATCTGGGCGACATGGCCACGATCGCCACTTGGAGGCTAACCGCCCGCCGCGGTCGGCTATAAATGCCGCGGGGGAGGTACCGAGGCGGCCACTTGCCTCACTTCGTCTTCCTCGCGCTCCTGCTCTCCTCGCTTCCTTCTTCGCGCTCGAGCTCGTTGCTGCTCCGGCGAACGTCTCCCGGGCAAACCCGGCGAGCGAATCTCCGCCAATCCGCCGCCGCTACTCGTCGAGCCGGCGCCACGGGGCCCCGCATTTCAACGGAGCGTCCTCAACCGCCGTCGTCGCCGCCGCCGTCGCAAGGCTCTTCCTCACCCTTTCGCCTCTCGTGGTCATCTTCGTGTTCCTCCTCGACGATGGCCTCCACCAGCGGGTCCTGGAGGGGCTCGTACATGCGGGAGGACGATCGAGCGGCTGGTGCGCCTCCGCCGGGTTCCTCGGGAGGTGATCATGCGAGCGCCTGGCGGGGAGGTGGAGCCCAGCCCGCAGCCCGGCGAGCGCGTCGTCTTCGGCGCGCATCTTGACCGCGGGCTAGGCCTGCCGGTCTCCGCCTTCTTCCGCCGGTTCCTCGACAACTTCTTGCAGCACCATCTCCCGGCCAACGCGTGCATCCTCCTCAGCTGCTTTGTGGCATTCATGGAGGCCTACGCCGGCTTGTGGCCGGACATCGACTTCTGGAGCCGGCTGTTCTACCTGAAGGCGCAGACGGACGGCCGCTGCGGGCCTGCGGCGCCGCCTCGATCTACACTCGGCCTGGTACGCCTTTCCCCAAGATTCCAACCGTTGACTCGGTGAAGAACTGGCAGATGTCATTCTTCTACGTGCGCAACGAGGGCCAGCTCGTCGACCGGATCAACCTGCCGGAGTTCAATCCGGCTCCTCCAGTCGGCCGGATCAACTGGAGCTACAACGCCCGTACGGCGGATCCGGATGCCGAGGTGAATCAGCTCTGGGACTTCCTGGGGGGGCGTCAACCGGCTGACCGCCGAGGACCTCCTCTGCACCATCGCCGAGCGCCGGGTGCTGCCGCTCCAGATGCGCACCCACAAGATCGGGCATATGTCCGGCCGGCTCGATCCGAACCGGACGTCCAAGGTGGCGCTCACCAAGGCCCAAGTCGCCCACCGGGTGAACAACGTCACCAAGGCGAACATGCCGGAGTGGAGCTACGGGCTGGCGCCCATGACAGGGACCACCCACCCGGTAAGTTTTGCGTCTCCGCCGACTTCCGCTTGCGCTGCGAGGCCGACTTCCTTTTCTCCGCCGACTTTCGGCTTGTTGTTTGCTTATGTTCTATTTTTCTAGCTCTTCGACCGTCAAAACGTCGAGGATGGCGACCTGGCGACGAGGAGATGGGTGCCGGATCACGCCGATCCGGCTGACCAAGCCGGCGACCGGCCGGCGACGACGACCTGCTGCAGGCGCCTGACCTAGGCGGCCAGGGGGAGCACAATCCGCCCCCCTCACCGGAGCAGCAGGAGGACGAGGAGCCGGCGACGTCCGCCACGGGGCCAATCCCTGCCGTGCCCCTGCGCGCGAGGCCGCCAAGCACCACGGCGACTTCGGCGCGGGGAAGCGGGCCGGCGACCCCCACGCCGCCTTGGAGGCGAAGGTGAAGAAGCTCGCCGGCTTCAGCCGAAGAAGGTTCCGGAGCAGGCCGGGTGAGTTATTTTTCTCTTTGTTTGATTCTTTTTCTTTCCTTGCTTTTTATGCTTATCTTTTCCTTATCTGTTCGGCTAGGGCTCCCATCAAGTTTGCCCAGGGCGGCGGCTCCCGGCAGACTCCGCGTGTCGTGTCGCCGCCTCCTCGACAAAGGAGGGAGTCGAAGCCACAGCCTCCAACGCGTGCACCTATGCCGCCGCCGCCTGCGGGTACTCCACCTCCCGCAGGGGCGCCTTCCTTCGCCGTGCCGCTGGCTTCAGCGCCTGATCGAGGCACGCGGGTCGAGCCGACGCGCCAGCCGACGCTGGACGACATGTTCCCGCGCCGGTCTCGTCTTCTGGACCGCCGGGGCCGGCAGGGCATGCCGCCTTCGACCGGCCGGAGCCGGCAGCACCGCCCGCGACCGGGCCGGGCCGGGCCGAATGTGGTGGTCTGGATGAAGACCCGGAGGGGCATCTCGGGCGCCGGAGATGGCTGCGCCGCTGGGCCATCGCCGCCCAGCGTCGCCACCACCGGATCCGACGACGGGGGAGCCGACCACGCAGGAGCCGGCAAGGGATGAGCCGGCGCGCACGAAGGGCGCCGACTCGCGCGCTGGTGAGGACGGGAGCCCCATCGGTGCCGCAGCAGGGCCTGCATGTGGCCAAGGGTGCCCGGCTGGCGGCGTGCCGTCCGCCTCGGACTCCAGCTTGGCTCGGCTGGCACCATGGAGAAGGCCTGGCACCAGGACTCCTGCGAGGTAATCAGCCGGGAGGGGCAGCCTGGCACGGCGCCCATGAAGATGCTTTACTCCGGCTACCGCGCCAGCCTCAAGAACAAGGCCGCCGAGGCCATGGCCCAGCTGGCGCCGCTGGAAGATGCTGACAAGGTATGTGGCTCTCATCTTATTTTTTTTTTTGTTATCCTGGTAGCCCTCCGAGGCATGGGCCGGCTGCTCGGAGCCGGCCCAGGTTTCGCCTAAACGATTGACTCTTTTTCAGGCGGTTGAGGAGCGCCGCACCGTCTTGTACAACAAGGTGGTGACCAGCTACCACAAGGCCAAGATTGAGCGGGCCACCTTGGCTCGTGAGCTGGAAGCCGTCAAGGGTAAGCTCTTGCTTCTTCCGGCTCGATGTCTTCTTTCTTTTGTCTTTGTTGGCTGACATTTCTTTCCGGCTGCCTCGCAGTTGAGGCCGCCAAGGTCCCGCGGCTGGAGGCGGATCTCCGGGCTGCTCGCGCTCAGTGCGCCGAGAGCGAGGAGGCGGGCCGATCTGCAGCCGCCAAGCTCAAGGTGGCTGATGGGGAGTTGACGCGGCTGCGCCGCTGGAGAAGAACCATCTCGCCGAGCTCGCCTCCCTTAGGACGGCAGAGAAGGAGAAGGTGGAGGATTGATGCCGTAGATGTACACGTCCGTTGGGAACCCCAAGAGGAAGGTATGATGCGCACAGTGGCAAGTTTTCCCTCAGTATGAAACCAAGGTTTAATCGAACCAGTAGGAGCCAAGAAGCACGTTGAAGGTTGATGGTCGCGAAATGTGATGCGGCGCAACACCAGGGATTCCGGCGCCAACGCGGAACCTGCACAACACAAAAGTACTTTGCCCCAACGAAACAGTGAGGTTGTCAATCTCACCGGCTTGCTGTAACAAAGGATTAAACGTATCGAGTGGAAGATGTTTGCAAAGAAAACAGTAAACACAATTGCAGTAGATTGTATGCTATGTAAAGAATAGGACCGGGGTCCACAGTTCACTAGAGGTGTCTCTCCCATAAGATAAAGCATGTTGGGTGAACAAATTACAGTCGGGCAATTGACAAATAGAGAAAGGCATAACAATGCATATACATGATATGATAAATATAGTGAGATTTAATTGGGCATTACGACAAAGTACATAGACCGCCATCCAACTGCATCTATGCCTAAAAAGTCCACCTTCAGGTTATCATCCGAACCCCCTCCAGTATTAAGTTGCAAAGCAACAGACAATTGCATTAAGTATGGTGCGTAATGTAATCAACAACTACATCCTTAGACATAGCATCAATGTTTTATCCCTAGTGGCAACAGCACATCCACAACCTTAGAACTTTCTTGTCCCAGATTCAATGGAGGCATGAACCCACTATCGAGCATAAATACTCCCTCTTGGAGTTAAGAGTAAAAACTTGGCCAGAGCCTCTACTAGTAACGGAGAGCATGCAAGATCATAAACAACACATGAACAATAGATTGATAATCACCATAATCATAGTACTCTCTATCCATCGGATCCCGACAAACACAACATATAGAATTACATATAGATGATCTTGATCATGTTAGGCAGCTCACAAGATCCAACAATGAAGCACAACAAGGAGAAGACGACCATCTAGCTACTGCTATGGACCCATGGTCCAGGGGTGAACTACTCACTCATCACTCCGGAGGCGACCATGGCGGTGTAGAGTCCTCCGGGAGATGAATCCCCTCTCCGGCAGGGTGCCGGAGGCGATCTCCGAATCCCCGAGATGGGATTCGCGGCGGCGGCGTCTCTAAGGTTTTCCGTATCGTGGCTCTCGGTACTGGGGGTTTCGCGACGGAAGCTTTAAGTAGGCGGAGGGTCAACGCGGGGGCCACACGAGGGGCCCAGGGGATAGGTCGGCGCGGCCAGGGCCTGGCCGCGGCCACCCCCGGCCTCCTCGTGGCCCCACTTCGTTAGGTCTTCGGTCTTCTGGAAGCTTCGTGCAAAAATAGGACCCTGGGCGAAAGTTTCGTCCAATTCCGAGAATATTTCTTTACTAGGATTTCTGAAACCAAAAGCAGAAAACAGCAACTGGCTCTTCGGCATCTTGTTAATAGGTTAGTTCCAGAAAATGCATAAATATGACATATAATGTGCATAAAACATGTAGGTATCATCAATAAAGTAGCATGGAACATAAGAAATTATCGATACGTTGGAGACGTATCAGCATCCCCAAGCTTAGTTCTGCTCGTCCCGAGCAGGTAAAACGATAACAAAGATAATTTCTGAAGTGACATGCCATCATAATCTTGATCATACTATTTGTAAACATATGTAATGAATGCAGCGATCAAAGCAAAGGTAATGACATGAGTAAACAACTGAATCATAAAGCAAAGACTTTTCATGAATAGTACTTCAAGACAAGCATCAATAAGTCTTGCATAAGAGTTAACTCATAAAGCAATAAATCAAAGTAAAGGTGTTGAAGCAACACATAGGAAGATTAAGTTTCAGCGGTTGCTTTCAACTTATAACATGTATATCTCATGGATATTGTCAACATAAAGTAATATAACAAGTGCAATATGCAAGTATGTAGGAATCAATGCACAGTTCACACAAGTGTTTGCTTCTTAAGGTGGAAGGAGATAGGTAAACTGACTCAACAATAAAAGTAAAAGAATGGTCCTTCAAAGAGGAAAGCATCGATTGCTGTATTTGTGCTAGAGCTTTTATTTTGAAAACATGAAACAATTTTGTCAACGGTAGTAATAAAGCATATGAGTTATGAAAATTATATCTTACAAGTTGCAAGCCTCACGCATAGTATACTAATAGTGCCCGCACCTCGTCCTACTTAACTTGGACTACCGGGTCTTCGCATGCCATGTTTCAACCAAGTGTCACAAAGGGGTACCTCCATGCCGCCTGTACAAAGGTCTAAGGAGAAAGCTCGCATTTTGGATTTCTCTCTTTTGATTATTCTCAACTTAGACATCCATACCGGGACAACATGGACAACAGATAATGGACTCCTCTTAAATGCATAAGCATGTAGCAATGATTATTGTTCTCATATGAGATTGAGGATATATGTCCAAAACTGAAACTTCAACCATGGTTCATGGCTTTAGTTAGCGGCCCAATGTTCTTCTCTAACAATTTTGCATGCTCCAACCACTAAAATGATAGACCTTCAGACAAGACGGACATGCATAGCAACTCACATGATATTCAACAATAGTTGATGGCGTTCCCCAGAAGCATGGTTATCGCACAACAGCAACTTAATAAAATATAAAGTGCATAAGTACATATTCAATACTACGATAGTTTTTAAGGCTATTTTGTCCCATGAGCTATATATTGCAAAGGTGAATGATGGAATTTTAAAGGTAGCACTCAAGCAATTTACTTTGGAATGGCGGAGAAATACCATGTAGTAGGTAGGTATGGTGGACACAAATGGCATAGTAGTTGGCTCAAGGATTTTGGATGCATGAGAAGTATTCCCTCTCGATACAAGGTTTAGGCTAGCAAGGTTATTTGAAGCAAACTCAAGGATGAACAAGTGCAGCAAAACTCACATAAAAGACATATTGTAAACATTATAAGACTCTACACTGTCTTCCTTGTTGTTCAAAACTCAATACTAGATATTATCTAGACCTTAGAGAAACCAAATATGCAAATCAAATTTTAGCAAGCTCTATGTATTTCTTCATTAATGGGTGCAAAGCATATGATGCAAGAGCTTAAACATGAGCACGACAATTGCCAAGTATCACATTATCCAAGACATTTTAGAATTACTACATGTAGCATTTTCCAATTCCAACCATATAACAAATTAACGAAGAAGAAACTTCGCCTTGAACATTATGAGTAAAGCCTAAGGACACATGTGTCCATATGCAACAGCGGAGCGTGTCTCTCTCCCACAAAGTGAATGCTAGGATCCATCTTATTCAAACAAAAACAAAAACAAACCGACGCTCCAAGTAAAGAACACAAGATGTGACTGAATAAAAATATAGTTTCAGGGGAGGAACCTGATGATGTTGTCGATGAAGAAGGGGATGCCTTGGGCATCCCCAAGCTTAGATGCTTGAGTCTTCTTAAAATATGCAGGGGTGAACCACGGGGGCATCCCCAAGCTTAGAGCTTTCACTCCTCTTGATCATAGTATATCATTCTCCTCTCTTGACCCTTGAAAACTTCCTTCACACCAAACTTCAAGCAAACTCATTAGAGGGTTAGTGCATCATTAATAATTCACTCATTCAGAGGTGACACAATCATTATTTTCACTTCTGGACATTGCATAATGCTACTGGACATTAGTGGATCAAAGAAATAAATCCAACATAGCAAAAGAGGCAATGCGAAATAAAAGACAGAATCTGTCAAAAACAGAACAGTCCGTAAAGACGAATTTAGAAATGGCACCAGACTTGCTCAAATGGAAAAACTCAAAACTAATGAAAGTTGCGTACATATCTGAGGATCACGCTCGTAAATTGGCAGATTTTTTCGAATTTTCTACAGAGAATTGTGCCCAGATTCGTGACAGACAGCAATGCTGTTTCTGCGCAGCGATCCCAAATATAACATCAACTTTGACATAGAAACTTTACTTGGCACAAAAACTTGATAAGGAGAGGTTGCTACAGTAGTAAACAACTTCCAAGACTCAACAAAACAAAAAATTGCTGTAGGTAAAAACATGGGTTGTCTCCCATAAGCGCTTTTCTTTAACGCCTTTCAGCTAGGCGCAGAAAGTGCAAATCAAGTAACATCGAGAGACGGTGTGTCAACCTTACCTTGGGCTTCATCCTTACCTTTCTTATTGTTTTTCTTTCCTTTTGGTTTAGGAAATATATGATTTCCCCCTGGTATAGAGGTGAATTTCAGAGTGCCTTCTCCCACATCAATGACTGCTCCCAATAGTTTCAGCAAGGATCTTCCGAGTATGATTTTTCCTGTTTCAATAATAAGATAATCAATGGATATTGTTCTTCCATGAATGGTTGTATGCACACCTGCAGCTATTCCCTTAGGAATTATAATAGAGTTATCAATGAGAGCTATTTCTTCTCCCCCTTCATCGACTCCCCAAAGTTTCAAAGATTTATAAATGTTTTCAGGCATAAGGCAAAATTCATACATAATATCACAGTAGGCATGAAGAGTTCGATCACCGATAACAATTTTAACAGAAGGGTCCCATAATGAAGGTTTAGGATTCTCTAAGACTTGTTCAAGACGATTACGAACACAGTGATAATTGTCATTTAAGCGAGATGTACTTATCTCGAGATTGTTCAATCTATTATAAATGCTAATAAGGGCTGAATCAAAGTTATTAGCTGAATCATGTGATGCAACCAATTTCTTTATGGCATTAAAAGCTTGATCCCCATTACAATGAAGGAAATCTCCTCCTACTAAAGTGTCCAAAGCATATCTATAGCGAACCATAAGACCAAAATAAAAATTACTAAGGAGCAAACTTAGAGTCATTTGAGGTTCAGTTTTACGATAAGAAGTAAAAATTCTAGACCAAGCATCCTTAAAACTCTCCTCATCCCCTTGCTTGAAAGTAAAAACTAAGTCCTCAGGTGAAGAAGTAACAGGTTCAGAGCTAGACATGGTAATAAAAGTAACTAAATTTTTTTGTATTTTAAATATAGAGTGCAGGACAATAAAGCAAACTAGATAGAGTAAATGCAAGTAACTAATTTTTTTGTGTTTTTGATATAGAGAGCAAGACAGTAAATAAAGTAAAACTAGCAACTAATTTTTTTGTGTTTTGATTTAGTGCAGCAAACAAAGTAGTAAATAAAATAAAGCAAGACAAAAACAAAGTAAAGAGATTGAGAAGTGGAGACTCCCCTTGCAGCGTGTCTTGATCTCCCCGGCAACGGCGCCAGAAAAAGTGCTTGATGCGCGTAGATGTACACGTCCGTTGGGAACCCCAAGAGGAAGGTATGATGCGCACAGTGGCAAGTTTTCCCTCAGTATGAAACCAAGGTTTAATCGAACCAGTAGGAGCCAAGAAGCACGTTGAAGGTTGATGGTCGCGAAATGTGATGCGGCGCAACACCAGGGATTCCGGCGCCAACGCGGAACCTGCACAACACAACAAGTACTTTGCCCCAACGAAACAGTGAGGTTGTCAATCTCACCGGCTTGCTGTAACAAAGGATTAAACGTATCGAGTGGAAGATGTTTGCAAAGAAAACAGTAAACACAATTGCAGTAGATTGTATGCTATGTAAAGAATAGGACCGGGGTCCACAGTTCACTAGAGGTGTCTCTCCCATAAGATAAAGCATGTTGGGTGAACAAATTACAGTCGGGCAATTGACAAATAGAGAAAGGCATAACAATGCATATACATGATATGATAAATATAGTGAGATTTAATTGGGCATTACGACAAAGTACATAGACCGCCATCCAACTGCATCTATGCCTAAAAAGTCCACCTTTAGGTTATCATCCGAACCCCCTCCAGTATTAAGTTGCAAAGCAACAGACAATTGCATTAAGTATGGTGCGTAATGTAATCAACATCTACATCCTTAGACATAGCATCAATGTTTTATCCCTAGTGGCAACAGCACATCCACAACCTTAGAACTTTCTGTCACTGTCCCAGATTCAATGGAGGCATGAACCCACTATCGAGCATAAATACTCCCTCTTGGAGTTAAGAGTAAAAACTTGGCCAGAGCCTCTACTAGTAACGGAGAGCATGCAAGATCATAAACAACACATGAACAATAGATTGATAATCACCATAATCATAGTACTCTCTATCCATCGGATCCCGACAAACACAACATATAGAATTACATATAGATGATCTTGATCATGTTAGGCAGCTCACAAGATCCAACAATGAAGCACAACAAGGAGAAGACGACCATCTAGCTACTGCTATGGACCCATGGTCCAGGGGTGAACTACTCACTCATCACTCCGGAGGCGACCATGGCGGTGTAGAGTCCTCCGGGAGATGAATCCCCTCTCCGGCAGGGTGCCGGAGGCGATCTCCGAATCCCCCGAGATGGGATTCGCGGCGGCGTCTCGTAGGTTTTCCGTATCGTGGCTCTCGGTACTGGGGGTTTCGCGACGGAAGCTTTAAGTAGGCGGAGGGTCAACGCGGGGGCCACACGAGGGGCCCAGGGGATAGGTCGGCGCGGCCAGGGCCGGGCCGCGCCGGCCACCCCCTCCTCGTGGCCCCACTTCGTTAGGTCTTCGGTCTTCTGGAAGCTTCGTGCAAAAATAGGACCCGGGCGAAAGTTTCGTCCAATTCCGAGAATATTTCTTTACTAGGATTTCTGAAACCAAAAACAGCAGAAAAGCAACTGCTCTTCGGCATCTTGTTAATAGGTTAGTTCCAGAAAATGCATAAATATGACATATAATGTGCATAAAACATGTAGGTATCATCAATAAAGTAGCATGGAACATAAGAAATTATCGATACGTTGGAGATGTATCAAGGATCTGAGCCGGCGGCTGACTGAGGTGGAGAAGCAGCGGCTTGCGCTTCAGGAGGAGGTCACCACCAGGTCCACGGAGCTGACGGCTGCGCCGTTGGACGGACTTGCTTGGCGCGATTGATCGTGGCTTCTCGGGTGAGTGTCTCTATGTTCCCTTCCCTTTGCCGGCTTTCGGCTGTCGGCTGCCGACCTCCGTTGGTAGCCGGCTGCAGAAACTTGTCTTTCGCTATCTCCGTCTTCGCAGGGGTTGGCTCGTCTGCTGCGCGGCTTTTTTTTTTTTTTTTTTTAGAGCTTCGGAATCTCCATCTTCGGTGGGGGCAGTCGGCTCGTGCTTGCCGCCAGTCTTTCTTTAGAGCTTTGGAATCTCCATCTTCGGGCTGGGGGCAGTCGGCTCGTGCCGGCTGCTAGTCTTTCTTTAGAGCTTCGGAATCTCCATCTTCGGGCTGGGGCAGTCGGCTCGTGCCGGCTGCCGCCAGTCTTACTTTAGAGCTTCGGAATCTCCATCTTCGGGCTGGGGGCAGTCGGCTCGTGCCGGCTGCCGCCAGTCTTACTTTAGGACTTCGAAAATTTGCATTTTTCAGCTTATTTCGGCTTTGATGACTTCTGACATGCTTTTTTCTTGCAGCGGCCTTCCCGGAAACGCAGGATGCGGCCTTGGCAGCCGTTGGCGTTGCGCGCGAGTCCAGGAGGCGGGCGACTGGCGAGGGCAGCTCGGAGTGCTTCACCATGGAGGACTACATGTCGTCCCTGGCTGCCCGCGTCGAGCCCATCACCAAGTTTGGCTGGGAGCTCCGGAAGGCGGCTGAGGAGCTGGTCCCGATGCTGTGGCCCGCGGAGGCGGTGCCGCAAGATATCTCCAGCCTCACCTCTTTGATCGAGCGGGCGCCGGATCGCTTCCTCGACTGGAAGGAGTCTGCCACGCGCGCTGGTGCCGACATGGCGCTGTCCTTTGTCCTCTCCTGGTACAACGAGGTGGACCTGGGGCAGCTCGAGTATCGGCGAGCCGGCGTGGAGGAGGAGCTCTCAGCCGATCAGAAGGCCGCCCGTCTTGCCCGAGCCAGCGCCATCGCCGACTTCGTCGACAAGCGCCTCTTCGTCGCGGACCCGAACCCTCACTCTGATGAGGAGGAGGAGCTTGAAGATGAGGAGGTGGAGATGCGCCCGATCCGCTGGCTGGATGCTCCTCCAGCTGGTGTTTAATTTCCTGTTTATGCAGTTTTGCTTTTGCCAAGACAATTTGTTAAATCCCCGGAATGCCGGGTGCATATGTAAGACAATATTATCGCCTTTTTATTAGGGCGCACTTTAATGTGTTTGTTAATCATTTGTGTGCCGGCTTGCTTTCTTTCGACTTGTTCGCTTTTTCCCATCCGCCCCACTCTTTGGCTGTGCTCTTGCCGGTCGTACGTCCGACTTGCGATCCGTCGCCGGATCAAGAGCGTGCCGCTGGGTGAGGCCGATAGTATTTCAGTCGAACGAGTCGATTTCGGCAGTCCGACACTTTTATGAAAAGTTGCAAGTCAACTCGCTTTTACTCTTTCCTTAGTCGTTTTTCGCGTGCCGGCTCCCTAGGCCTTACTCCCGCCAGCCGGACAGCCGGGTTGCGGTCTGTAGCTGGTCGGAAGCCGGCTGTCGGAAATCGGATCACGTTACTAAGCCGTCGCGTGAAAGGGTTCAAGCCAATTGGCGAAACGAAATAGAGTGCGCGAAAAACTTGTCGGAAACGGCGCTCTCGGCGCATGCTTTTTCATAGCTTACAAAAGGGGTACAAGGGATACATACATTCCTGCTCTCAAGTGTAAAATGGTCGAAGCAACCTGACATTCCAGGGACGTTTTGTCTCCTCGTCAGTTTTGCTCGCCTTGTTCTTTTTGGCCTCTTGGGCATCTATGAGATAGTAGGAATCATTGCCTACTGCCTTGCTCACGATGAAGGGACCCTCCCATGGGGATGCTAGTTTATGCTGTCCGGCTGTCCGTTGGATCAGCCGGAGCACTAGGTCTCCTTCTCGGAATGCTAAGGACTTGACCTTCCGGCTGTGATAGCGACGGAGGCTTTGCTGGTATACGGCGGACCTGGATTCGGCCATCAGCCGGACCTCTTCGACCAGGTCGACTCCATCTTCGCGAGCTTCTTTGGCTTCGGCTTCTGTGTATAGCTTGATTCTTGGCGCGTCGTGCTCGATGTCAGTCGGCAGGACGGCTTCGGCCCCGTATACGAGGAAGAAGGGTGTGAAGCCGACTGAGCGGTTTGGTGTTGTGCGCAGGCTCCACAGCACGCTGGGCAGCTCTTCAATCCAGCAGCCGGCTGAGCGCTCAAGCGGCTCCACCAGCCGGGGCCGGATGCCGGCTAGGATCAAGCCATTTGCCTTCTCCACTTGGCCGTTGGTCTCCGGGTGTGCTACGGACGATAGGTCCATTCGGATCCCCATCTCCCCGCAGTAGCGCTTGAATATGCCTTCGGCGAAGTTGCTGCCGTTGTCGGTGATGATGCTATGCGGGTAGCCGTATCTCGCGATTATCTCCTTGAGGAATGTGACGGCTGTGGAGCCGTCCAGCTTCTTGATCGGCTTGGCTTCGATCCACTTAGTGAATTTATCAATCATCACCAAGAGATGTGTCATGCCGCCTCGGGCTGTCTTGAATGGGCCCACCATATCCAAGCCCCATACGGCAAACGGCCAGGTAATGGGGATGGTTTTTAGGGCGGAAGCCGGCGTTTGCCTCTGCTTTGCGAAGCGCTGGCAGCCGTTGCACTTCTTCACCAAGTCTTCTGCGTCTCTGAGCGCAGTCGGCCAGTAAAAACCGTGCCGGAAGGCTTTGGCCACTATGGCTCTGGAGGAGGCGTGATGGCCGCACTCTCCCTGGTGGATTTCCCGTAGGAGCTCAATCCCTTCAGCCGGCTCGACGCACCGCTGGAACACCCCACTTACGCTGCGTTTGTACAGCTCGTGGTTGATGATTGTATAGGCCTTGGCCCTTCTCTCAATCTGCCTGGCTTGAACCCTGTCATTGGGCAGCACACCATCGGTGAGGTAGGAGAGGAATTCTTGTGCCCATGATGGTACGCATTTTATTTCAAATACGCTAACCACCAAGGCCTCCATCTTCGGAGCTTCCGGTTTCGACTGCGTGGTCGCCGGGTTCGGCTGTGAAGCCGGCGGGTTTGGCTGAGAAGCCCCCGAGTTTGGCTGAGAAGCCCCCGCGTTGGACCGATAAGCCCCCGGGTTCGGCTGAGAAGCCGGCGGGTTTGGCTGATGAGCCCCCGACTTGGGCGATGAAGCCCCCGGGTTCGGCTGAGAAGCCCCCGGGTCAGCCGGCACGAATATGGAATCCGAGTCCGGTGACGGTATGATGGACGGTTTCTTGAGAATCGCCAAGGCAACGCCCGGCGGAATGGCTTGCCGGGTTGAGCCAATCTTGGATAGGGCATCTGCCGCCTCATTGTTTGCTCGTGGCACATGGTGGAATTCACAGCCATCGAAGAAGCCGGATAGCTGCTGGACGTGGAAGCGGTACGAGGCCATGTTGGCGTCCTTCGCGTCCCAGTCGCCCGATGCTTGCTGTATAACCAAGTCGGAGTCGCCGAAGCAGAGGATGCGACGCACGCCGATCTCCTTGGCCAGCTTCAGCCCATGGATGAGCGCTTCATACTCCGCCACATTGTTGGATGCGGCGAAGTGGATCTGCAGGACATAGTCCAGCCGATCTCCCTTGGGGGAGGTGACGACGATGCCGGCTCCCAAGCCGTTTCGCATCTTCGAGCCGTCGAAGTGCAGCTTCCAGTGCGTGGAGTCAGGCACAGGCGGCAGGTATTGCATCTCGGCCCAGTCGACGAAGAAGTCCGCGAGGATCTGCGACTTGATGGCCGTGCGCGGCTCGTAGATGATGGTGTGGGCGGCTAGCTCCAGGGCCCACTTGGCGACCCGGCCGTTGGCGTCCTTGCTGCCAATGATTTCCGCCAAGGGTGCTGTGGCCACCACCTTGATGGGATGCTCCTGGAAGTAGTGCTTGAGCTTCTTGGCCGCCATGTACACGCCGTAGGTGACCTTCTGGTAGTGGGGGTAGTTCTGCTTTGACTGGGACAGCACCTCGCTGAGATAGTAGACTGGGCGCTGGACCGACTGCTCCTTGCCGGCTTCCTTGCGCTCCACCACCAGGACGACGCTAACCACACGATTGGTGGCAGCGATGTACAACAGCATCGGCTCCATCGAAGCCGGCGATGCGAGGATGGGCGCGGTCGAAAGTACGCGCTTTAAGTCACGGAAGGCTTCATCCGCCTGCGGTGACCAGACGAATTTGTCCGATTTCTTCAGCAGCTGGTACATGGGCAGTGCCTTCTCCCCCAGCCGGCTGACGAAGCGGCTCAAGGAGGCCAGGCATCCGGTGAACTTCTGGACGTCCTTGAGGCACTGCGGCAGCTCCATCTTCTCAATGGCACTGATCTTCTCCGGGTTGGCTTCGATTCCTCGCTGAGAGACGAGGTAGCCCAGGAGTTGGCCGGCTGGCACGCCGAACGTGCACTTGGCCGGGTTGAGCTTCATCCGGAATCTTCGCAGATTGGTGAAGGTTTCTCTCAGGTCATCAAGGAGGGTAGGCATCTCCTTGGTTTTTACAACGACATCATCCACGTATGCGTGAACATTTCTGCCGATTTGATCCTGCAAACACTTTTGCATGCACCTTTGGTAGGTGGCGCCTGCATTTTTCAAGCCGAACGGCATAGTCGTGTAGCAGTAAGCCCCATACGGGGTAATGAACGAAGTCTTTATTTGATCAGCCGGATTCAAAGGAATCTGGTGGTAGCCTGAGTAGGCATCTAGGAAAGACAACAGTTCACAGCCGGCAGTCGAGTCTATGACTTGATCTATGCGCGGCAGGGGGAAGGGGTCCTTCGGGCACGCCTTGTTGAGGCTGGTGTAGTCGATACACATGCGCCAGGAGCCGTTCTTCTTCAAAACCAGGACCGGGTTCGCCAACCAGTCCGGGTGCAGCTTCCATGATGAAGCCGGCAGCTAGGAGCCGGGCGATTTCTTCACCGATGGCCTTCCTTCGTTCTTCGGCGAAGCGCCTGAGAGGCTGCTTCACCGGCTTGGCTTCAGGCCTGACGTGGAGGTGGTGCTCAGCCAACTCCCTCGGCACACCCGGCATGTCTCTTGGAGTCCATGCGAAGATGTCCCGATTCTCACGGAGGAAGCTGGTGAGCTCGCTTTCCTATTTGCTGCTCAAGCCGGCACCGATGGTGACGTACTTGTCCGGCTGCGCCGGGTCGAGCAGGATCTTCTTGGTGTTGTCGGCCGGCTGGAAGTGAGTCGTCCCAGCCGGGTTGCCCACAGCCGGCATGTCCGCCTGCGCGGCCTTAGCCAAGGCGACGGCGTCGTGGATGAGCTGCTTCTCGGTGGCGATGACCAGCGTCTGGGCCATCTTGGAGCTCTGCGTGGCGCAGTCCATGGAGCGGCGGTAGTCGCCGGCTACGGTGATGACCCCTTTAGGGCCAGGCAGCTTCATCTTCAGGTACCCATAGTGGGGCACCGCCATGAACTTGGTCAGGGCCGGCCTGCCCAGGAGCGCGTGGTAGGGACTCACGAGGTCCACCACCTCGAACTCGACGTTCTCCGTGCGGAAGTTGTCCGGCTTGCCGAACATGACCTCCAGCGTGATCCGGCCGATCGGCTGGCAGCAGTGGCCTGGCACGATGCCATGGAAGACGGTGGGGGTGGGGCGCAACTCGGCCTCCTGGATGCCCAGCTTGCGGGCGGTGTCGCGGTAGAGGATGTTGATGCTGCTGCCCCCGTCGATGAGGACACGCGAGAAGCGCACGCTGCGCCGGGTTGTGCCGATGGTGGGGTCGAGGACCATGGCGTAGCTGCCCGGCTTCGGTAGGACAGCCGGTGTGTCGCGGCGATCAAATGTGATGGCCTGCTCTGACCAGTTTAGGTACTGGGGGACCGGCGGCATGACCGCGTTGACTTCGAGGGAACGGCGCTGCTGGCTCGTTTTGTCCTCGGGCTCGGAGGTGAAGATGATGTAGGTGGCATCCTCAGCCAGGTACCGGCCGCCATGGTGCACTTGGTTAGCCTCGTGGTGCTCGAGGTTGTTGGCTTCTGCGCCGGCTTGGCCACCCGGCCCGCCGGCTGGTGGAGGTGGGGGTGGAGGCGGAAGGGGCTCGCCGCTCGTCAGCCGCTTCATGAAGTGGCAGTCGCGGGTGGTGTGGTTGGAGGGGTTCTTGCCGCTGTGGTACTTGCACGGCGAGTCGAGCATCTGCTCGAAGGTGTACTTCGGCTTCCAGGGCCGGTCCGTCTGCTTCTGGCGCCGGCTTCCGCCAGCCGCCGCGTGGTCTGACACGGCTGCCACATGGGCGGAGCCGTACCGGCGGTCCGGCTGGTCGCTGTGCCTCTTGCCGCGGTAGTTGTCCCGCCGGCTGCCGTGGTGGCCGCCCTCGGCCGGCTTGTGCTCGGCCGGCTTGTTGTTGTCCCGCCTGGATGGAGCCGGCGAAATCTCAGCCGGCGTGCTGCTGGTTCCTTCAGCCAGCGCGTACTTGTCTGCGATGGCCATCAAGGCAGCCATCGTCTTGGGTTCACTGCGGCGCAGCTTGTGCCACAGCATGGTGTTGGGCCGGCAGCCGGCCATGAAGAAGCCGACTGCCTGGATCTCGTGCACGCCCTCGCAGGAGTTGCGCATTTCGCACCAGCGCGTCAGGTATGCACGGTCCGTCTCGTCCGCGCCCTGCTTGCACATCTCAAGCTGTTGGGGGCGACCCGGCCGGCGGTAGGTGCCGGTGAAGTTGCTGATGAAGGCGTCCTCGAAGTCGAGCCAGCCGTTGATGCTGCCGGCTGGCAGGTTGTTGAGCCATGTGCGGGCGGAGCCGAGCAGCATGAGGGGGGAGTAGCGCACGGCCCAGCGCTTGTTGCCTTTGGCGATGCCGACTGCGGTGGAGTAGTCCTGCAGCCAGTCCTCCGGCTTGGCCGTGCCGTCGTACTTGGGCGTGTCGCGGGGGAGCTGGAAGCCGTCGATCATGGGCTCGTTGAGGATCCGCGGCCCGAAGCACTTGGGGCCGGCTGGCCCTTCTTCCTCCGCGATGCGGGATTCGACCAGCCGGTCGAGGCGATCTCTGGCGTCGGTTGGCTCGACGCGCGGGCCCAGCCGGGAGCGGGCCGGCTGGCTGGCCTCTGGAGCCGCGCGGTGCTTGATGGTGGATGGCCTCTCGTACTCGTTCTTCGTCGTCGTGCCGGCTTGATGGTGGCCGGCTGCGGCCGCTGTTGCCACTGGGCGGCCGGCTTGTGCGGCTGGAACTTGCGTGGGTGTTCCGGGAGTCCCGCGCCGGCTTGGTGCGGGGGAGGCGGACTCGGCCGTGTCCCTCGGGCCGTCCCGGTCGTTGCCTGCAGCGCCACGAGCGTGAGAAGCTCTGGGGGCATGGGCGTACCTGGGGTCTTTGGTCAGCCGGTTGGCCGCCTTCAGCAGCTCAGTCACCCGCTCAGTTTGGCGGCGTAACTCTGCGCCTTCGAGGCGGTGCAGCTCTTCCGCGGCAGCTTCAGCCGCGAGCATGTTCTTGTCGGGGGTGTTGTAGACGGGTTGCTCCGCGGACGGAGCCGGCGATTCTGCGCCGTCCCGGGCGATCTCTGCGCCCAGGGCGCCTCCTCTCCGGCGGATCTGGCCGGCTCGGCTTGGGTTGTCGCCGGCGGGCGTGAGGCCGTGGGCGCGGTTGAACTCGCGCTGGGAGATCTCCCACTGGCGCTTTGCAGCAGCCAGCTCTTCTGTTTGCTTGAGGAGGAGCTGGCGGTGCTCCTCCAGGTCCTTCTCGATGGTGGTGGGGTCGGCGCCAGGCGTGAGCGGGGTGCTCAGCTTTGCCCGGACTTCCTCCAGCCGGGACGGTGGTGGCGGCGCCTTTGCGCCCGAGGCGGATGCGCCGGCAGCGGCTTCGCGCTCCAGCACTGGCCCACGGATGCGCGTGGACTTGCCCTGGCCATGACCTCCTGCATGATGCAGGGGCCGGTGGTGGTGAGGCTGGCGCCGGCTCCAGGGGGAGGGCTTGCACAGCGCACGATCTCGCGCGGGTAGCGCGGTGGTGCGACGGTGGCGACGTAGACGTCGAAGCCGCCGAAGCTGATGATGTTGCCGCCGGCAGGGAATGGCCGGTCGGCGAAGCAGCCAGCGTTGTCGCTGACGCAGTCGAGGGAGCCGAATCTCCAGACCAAGCCTGAAGCGACCCTCTCGCCGGTGGTGGTGGTGAGGCCCGTCCGGATGAAGACACCGGCCGCGGACGCTGAAGGCCCCACGGTGGGCGCCAAATGTCGTGGTATCGTCATGACATATGCCATAGGGTGGCTAATCGAAGTGGTTCCTTGTGGTCTCACGGCGGTATCCGGATGCGGGTATGGGCACGAGCGACACGGCGACGTACCCAGGTTCGAGGCCCTCCGATGGAGGTAACACCTCTACTCCTGCTAGAGTGTATATGATGATCACACAATACAATGGTGCTCCTAGAGCTGTGTCCGGCTGCTCCTGGGAGGCTAAGGTAGACGAAGGTCTCTCTCACAGGGCAGCGCTAAGGGTGGAAAGAAGTGAGAATGATCGATCCCCTGCACGAGAGGGGGTAGTGCGGCTTATATAGGCACCGGCACTTTACATATAAGACCCTATAGTTTACTGGCCGGCTTGGCCGGCTCCGGCTTCCGCTCCTTCCCGAGGCAGTGACGTCAGGAGCCGTTGAGGCCTCATGGCCTGTCCCATCCGGCTGCCACGGTCAGCGGTATGGAGAGGAGGTGTCCCTGTCGCCGTCAGCCACTGTAGCCAGTACGGATCGTCGTAGGCCATGATGGCCTGTCCGGCGCGTGGCACTATTGCTCCACAGTGCCCCGCGCTTTACGGAAGATGAAGTCAGCGTGGACTTTGGGAACCCGGATCACCAACCCGGTTCCTTCCAGTGCAAGACTCGCCAGCCTCGAGTCGGTCTGAGGTACAAACCCCTAGTCGGATATGGCTTGTAGAAGCCGGCCCAGCTACAGCGTTGAAGGCCGCAGCCAGGCCGACTAGGACCTAGAGCCAGCCGGCTTCCGGACCAGCCGGCCACGGCGCCAGCCGGCTGCTCCTCAGCCGGCCTTTGCCGCGAGCCGGCCAGTGGTCGGCCGGTTGCTCCGCGTCCATTGCCCTACCCGGGGTCTTCCCCCCGACAAGTTTAGGGTTAGGTGTAGATACACGATTTGTCTGGTTTGAATATGTCTAGACCTTGTTTATCGGCTTCAATTCTTACTATATGACATAAGAAGACTATATGTGCTTTGGTTTTTGATTTTTTGATTTTTCTGAATGTTTATGCCCATTTGAATCTTGGTCAAATCCTAGGTTTGACCAAGATTTAAACAAGTCTATAACATGAAAATGAAAAGGTAAGCCTGGATCCTTCTTAGTCATTCTAAAATGAAGCTTTTGGGGGGTTCTTGAAATCTCAATGTTTGAAACCCAAAACCATTTCTCATCATGCTTGACTTCATTAGATATAGTTTAGGGTTAGGTGTAGATACACGATTTGTCTGGTTTGAATATGTCTAGACCTTGTTTATCAACTTCAATTCTTACTATATGACATAAGAAGACTATATGTGCTTTGGTTTTTGATTTTTTGATTTTTTCTGAATGTTTATGCCCATTTGAATCTTGGTCAAATCCTAGGTTTGACCAAGATTTAAACAAGTCTATAACATGAAAATGAAAAGGTAAGCCTGGATCCTTCTTAGTCATTCTAAAATGAAGCTTTTGGGGGGTTCTTGAAATCTCAATGTTTGAAACCCAAAACCACTTCTCTTCATGGTTGACTTCATAAGACATGCAGAGTTTAGGGTTAGGGGTAGATACATGATTTGTCGGGGTTGAATATGTCTAGACATGCTTGTTTATCAACTTGAATGCTTACTATATGACATAAGAAGGCTATGTGCTTTGGTTTTTCATTTTTCCGGTTTTTTGAATTTTATGCCCATTTGAAGATTTTGGGAGGTTCTTGAAATTTTCATGTTTGAAACCAATACGACTTCTCTTCATGCTAGACTTCATAAGATCGACCGAGTTTATGGTTAGGGGGTAGATACATGATTTGTCTGGTTTGAACATGTCTAAACCTTGTTTATCAACTTGAAAGCTTACTATATGACATATATAAGAAGACTATGTGCTTTTGTTTTTCATTCTTCTATTTTTTTTATTTTATGCCCATTTGAATCTTGGTCAAATCCTATGTTTGACCTGGATTTAAACAAGTATAAAATATGAAAACGAAAAGGTAAGCCTGGATCCTTCTTAGTCACTCTAAAATGAAGCGGCTTTTGGGATGTTCTTGAAATTTTCATGTTTGAAACCCAAAACCACTTCTCTTCATGATTGACTTCATAAGACAGAGTTTAAGGTTAGGGGCAGATATATACATGATTTTCTAGTTTGAATATGTCTAGACCTTATTTATCAACTTGAATGCTTACTATATGACATAAGAATGCTATGTGCTTTGGTTTATCAATCTTTTGGTTTTTTCCTGAATTTTTATGCCCATTTGAATCTTGGTCAAATCCTAGGTTTCACAAAGATTTAAACAAGTTTAAAATCTGAAAATTAAAAGGTAAGCATGGATCCTTCTTAGTCACTCTAAAATGAAGCTTTTGGGAGGTTTTTGAAATTTCCATGTTTGAAATCCAAAACCACTTCTCTTCATGCCTTACTTCATAAGACGGAGTTTAGGGTCGTTAGGGAGTAGATACATGATTTGCCTGGTTTGAATATGTCTAGACCTTGTTTATCATCTTGAATGCTTACTATATATGACAGAAGAAGACTATGTGCATTGGTATTTCATTTTTTTTTGAATTTTCATGCCCATTTCAATCTTGGTGAAATCCTAGGTTTGAGCAAGATTTAAACAAATTTAACACGTGAAAACGAATAAGCATGGATCCTTCTTAGTCACTCCAAAATGTACCAATTGATAGATGTGTTAACTTTGCTTCATGGAAAAATTAATGTCATGTAAATGAGTTAACTTGGATTTCCTACCGTTGAATCCATAGGAAACTTTGTTCTAATGCACTATAATAATCAACCGAGTTTTTACACCAACAGGTCTGTCACTTACGTGTGGTGCCCATGCGTGAGGTCCCACACTTCAGTGAGCACAAGTCAAGTGCGGTAGGTACGCAAACTCCAAGCCATCTTCTTTGTCAAGAGAAGACGCATCAGGATGCGTTTTGGAAGTCTGTGGGTCCTTCTGGATCCTTCGGTTGTCCCTCTCACAAAAAAACAAATCTCTCTCATTCTCGGCCTCGCTCGACTCGCTCGCTCGCTCGCTCGCTGCTCACTGACAAACCCTGCACAAAAGTCAACATCATCACCCGAAAAAGGGGAGACACCATAATGCTCTCCCTTCTTCTCTCCTTCCGAGTGATCCCTCTTCCTCCGAGTTTCACTCGACGGGCAAACACACATGTGCTGCATAGTAATAATAATAAAAAGGTAGAAAAATCAACCTACGAATCTATAATTAAATACGTTAAACTAGGGTTTTGCCCAGTACTACAGATCAAGTTCATAAAAAATCCAACTACGGGGTTCGAACAACCCCATTTCTAATCCAAGATTTTTTTCGACCTCATCCAAATGGCCTCAAACTATAGGGTTAATTAGCATCTAGTGCAGTATGTGTGAACATGTATGCACTATGTGTGCTATAACTTGTATGTCTTTCAAATTTGAACCAAATTTGAAATATATGAAATGGGGCTTTTGGCTTAAACGTTTGAAACCCAAAACGACTTCTCTTCATGCTAGGCATCATAAGACCGAGTTTAGGGTTAGGGGGTAGATACAGGATTTGTCTGTTTTGAATATGTCTATTGATGGCGTGTAACTCACACGTTCGTTGGGAACCCCAAGAGGAAGGTATGATGCGCACAGTAGCAAGTTTTCCCTCAGAAAGAAACCAAGGTTTAATCGAACCAGGAGGAGCCAAGAAGCACGTTGAAGGTTGATGGTCGCGAAATGTGATGCGGCGCAACACCAGGGATTCGCGGAACCTGCACAACACAACCAAAGTACTTTGCCCCAACGAAACAGTGAGGTTGTCAATCTCACCGGCTTGCTGTAACAAAGGATTAAACGTATCGAGTGGAAGATGTTTGCAAAGAAAACAGTAAAACACAATTGCAGTAGATTGTATGCTATGTAAAGAATAGGACCGGGGTCCACAGTTCACTAGAGGTGTCTCTCCCATAAGATAAAAGCATGTTGGGTGAACAAATTACAGTCGGGCAATTGACAAATAGAGAAAGGCATAACAATGCATATACATGATATGATAAATATAGTGAGATTTAATTGGGCATTACGACAAAGTACATAGACCGCCATCCAACTGCATCTATGCCTAAAAAGTCCACCTTCAGGTTATCATCCGAACCCCCTCCAGTATTAAGTTGCAAAGCAACAGACAATTGCATTAAGTATGGTGCGTAATGTAATCAACAACTACATCCTTAGACATAGCATCAATGTTTTATCCCTAGTGGCAACAGCACATCCACAACCTTAGAACTTTCTGTCACTGTCCCAGATTCAATGGAGGCATGAACCCACTATCGAGCATAAATACTCCCTCTTGGAGTTAAGAGTAAAAACTTGGCCAGAGCCTCTACTAATAACGGAGAGCATGCAAGATCATAAACAACACATGAACAATAGATTGATAATCACCATAATCATAGTACTCTCTATCCATCGGATCCCGACAAACACAACATATAGAATTACATATAGATGATCTTGATCATGTTAGGCAGCTCACAAGATCCAACAATGAAGCACAACAAGGAGAAGACGACCATCTAGCTACTGCTATGGACCCATGGTCCAGGGGTGGACTACTCACTCATCACTCCGGAGGCGACCATGGCGGTGTAGAGTCCTCCGGGAGATGAATCCCCTCTCCGGCAGGGTGCCGGAGGCGATCTCCCCCCGAGATGGGATTCGCGGCGGCGGCGTCTCAAGGTTTTCCGTATCGTGGCTCTCGGTACTGGGGTTTCGCGACGGAAGCTTTAAGTAGGCGGAGGGTCAACGCGGGGGCCACACGAGGGGCCCAGGAGGTAGGTCGGCGCGGCCAGGCTTGGGCCGCGCGGCCACCCTCCTGGCTGCCTCGTGGCCCCACGTTATCTCTTCGGTCTTTTGGAAGCTTCGTGCAAAAATAGGACCCTGGGCGAAAGTTTCGTCCAATTCCGAGAATATTTCTTTACTAGGATTTCTGAAACCAAAAACAGCAAATGGCTCTTCGGCATCTTGTTAATAGGTTAGTTCCAGAAAATGCATAAATATGACATATAATGTGCATAAAATATGTAGGTATCATCAATAAAGTAGCATGGAACATAAGAAATTATCGATACGTTGGAGACGTATCAGCATCCCCAAGCTTAGTTCTGCTCGTCCCGAGCAGGTAAAACGATAACAAAGATAATTTCTGAAGTGACATGCCATCATAATCTTGATCATACTATTTGTAAACATATGTAATGAATGCAGCGATCAAAGCAAAGGTAATGACATGAGTAAACAAGTGAATCATAAAGCAAAGACTTTTCATGAATAGTACTTCAAGACAAGCATCAATAAGTCTTGCATAAGAGTTAACTCATAAAGCAATAAATCAAAGTAAAGGTGTTGAAGCAACACATAGGAAGATTAAGTTTCAGCGGTTGCTTTCAACTTATAACATGTATATCTCATGGATATTGTCAACATAAAGTAATATAACAAGTGCAATATGCAAGTATGTAGGAATCAATGCACAGTTCACACAAGTGTTTGCTTCTTAAGGTGGAAGGAGATAGGTAAACTGACTCAACAATAAAAGTAAAAGAATGGTCCTTCAATGAGGAAAGCATCGATTGCTGTATTTGTGCTAGAGCTTTTATTTTGAAAACATGAAACAATTTTGTCAACGGTAGTAATAAAGCATATGAGTTATGTAAATTATATCTTACAAGTTGCAAGCCTCATGCATAGCATACTAATAGTGCCCGCACCTCGTCCTACTTAGCTTGGACTACCGGATCTTTGCATGCCATGTTTCAACCAAGTGTCACAAAGGGGTACCTCCATGCCGCCTGTACAAAGGTCTAAGGAGAATGCTCGCATTTCGGATTTCTCGCTTTTGATTATTCTCAACTTAGACATCCATACCGGGACAACATGGACAACAGATAATGGACTCCTCTTAAATGCATAAGCATGTAGCAAAGTTATTATTCTCATATGAGATTGAGGATATATGTCCAAAACTGAAACTTCCACCATGGTTCATGGCTTTAGTTAGCGGCCCAATGTTCTTCTCTAACAATTTTGCATGCTCCAACCACTAAAATGATAGACCTTCAGACAAGACGGACATGCATAGCAACTCACATGATATTCAACAATAGTTGATGGCGTTCCCCAGAAGCATGGTTATCGCACAACAAGCAACTTAATAAAATATAAAGTGCATAAGTACATATTCAATACTACGATAGTTTTTAAGGCTATTTTGTCCCATGAGCTATATATTGCATAGGTGGATGATGGAATTTTAAAGGTAGCACTCAAGCAATTTACTTTGGAATGGCGGAGAAATACCATGTAGTAGGTAGGTATGGTGGACACAAATGGCATAGTAGTTGGCTCAAGGATTTTGGATGCATGAGAAGTATTCCCTCTCGATACAAGGTTTAGGCTAGCAAGGTTATTTGAAGCAAACTCAAGGATGAACAAGTGCAGCAAAACTCACATAAAAGACATATTGTAAACATTATAAGACTCTACACTGTCTTCCTTGTTGTTCAAAACTCAATACTAGATATTATCTAGACCTTAGAGAAACCAAATATGCAAATCAAATTTTAGCAAGCTCTATGTATTTCTTCATTAATGGGTGCAAAGCATATGATGCAAGAGCTTAAACATGAGCACAACAATTACCAAGTATCACATTATCCAAGACATTTTAGAATTACTACATGTAGCATTTTCCAATTCCAACCATATAATAATTTAACGAAGAAGAAACTTCGCCATGAACATTATGAGTAAAGCCTAAGGACACATGTGTCCATATGCAACAGCGGAGCGTGTCTCTCTCCCACAAAGTGAATGCTAGGATCCATCTTATTCAAACAAAAACAAAAACGAAAACAAACCGACGCTCCAAGCAAAGAATACAAGATGTGATTGAATAAAAATATAGTTTCAGGGGAGGAACCTGATGATGTTGTCGATGAAGAAGGGGATGCCTTGGGCATCCCCAAGCTTAGACGCTTGAGTCTTCTTAAAATATGCAGGGGTGAACCACGGGGGCATCCCCAAGCTTAGAGCTTTCACTCCTCTTGATCATAGTATATCATACTCCTCTCTTGACCCTTGAAAACTTCCTTCACACCAAACTTCAAGCAAACTCATTAGAGGGTTAGTGCATCATTAATAATTCACACATTCAGAGGTGACACAATCATTATTTTCACTTCTGGACATTGCATAATGCTACTGGACATTAATGGATCAAAGAAATAAATCCAACATAGCAAAAGAGGCAATGCGAAATAAAAGGCAGAATCTGTCAAAAACAGAACAGTCCGTAAAGACGAATTTAGAGATGGCACCAGACTTGCTCAAATGGAAAAACTCAAAACTAATGAAAGTTGCGTACATATCTGAGGATCACGCTCGTAAATTGGCAGATTTTTTCGAATTTTCTACAGAGAATTGTGCCCAGATTCGTGACAGACAGCAATGCTGTTTCTGCGCAGCAATCCCAAATATAACATCAACTTTGACATAGAAACTTTACTTGGCACAAAAACATGATAAGGAGAGGTTGCTACAGTAGTAAACAACTTCCAAGACTCAACAAAACAAAAAATTGCTGTAGGTAAAAACATGGGTTGTCTCCCATAAGCGCTTTTCTTTAACGCCTTTCAGCTAGGCGCAGAAAGTGCAAATCAAGTAACATCGAATGAAGAAGCATCAACATTATTACCTTGGGAGCTGGGAGTTTTCTCAACAATGCATTGTATCTGGTCTATATAAGTAACTCCTCTCTCATTGCTCCTAGGCTTACTATTCTCATCAAACAAATTTTCAGGAACAAGCCAAGCATAGTTGTTTTCCAAAGCTTCATGCATTCCTAGTAGTTTACTAGGTATTGGCGCTTTAATTTCCCTACCATCATTAACATTATTAGTATACTTAATTCTATCCATATCCATCTTTTCAAGTATTTGTTTAAAATTAGGAAAGAAACCAAGCCTCTTATGCTTAATAAAAACTTTTCTAGCTTCTTTAACTATATCCTCAAATTCTCTAACAAGGACTTTTAAAACAAAATTTCTCTTTTCTCCCATCTCCATATCCGAAAGTGTAAGAAACATATGTTGTATTATGGGATTGAGATTAACAAATCTAGTTTCTAACATGTGTATCAAACAGGCAGAAGCACTTTCATAAGTAGGAGCAGTTTTTAATAATGGTATATCTTCAAAATCTTCATCCATACTAACATGGGTGAAAAATTCTTCTATATTATCTCTTCCAATGATACACCCTCGTCCTACCGGTATCTCTTCCAAAGTAAACTTAGGATTAAGCATGATGAAATAAGCAAAAAGTAAACTAGGCAAATAAAGTAAATGCAAGTAACTAATTTTTTTGTGTTTTTGATATAGAGAGCAAGACAATAAATAAAGTAAAACTAGCAACTAATTTTTTTGTGTTTTGTTTAGGTGCAGCAAACAAAGTAGTAAATAAAATAAAGCAAGACAAAAACAAAGTAAAGAGATTGAGAAGTGGAGACTCCCCTTGCAGCGTGTCTTGATCTCCCGGCAACGGCGCCAGAAAAAGAGCTTGATGGCGTGTAACTCACACGTTCGTTGGGAACCCCAAGAGGAAGGTATGATGCGCACAGTAGCAAGTTTTCCCTCAGAAAGAAACCAAGGTTTAATCGAACCAGGAGGAGCCAAGAAGCACGTTGAAGGTTGATGGTCGCGAAATGTGATGCGGCGCAACACCAGGGATTCCGGCGCCAACGCGGAACCTGCACAACACAACCAAAGTACTTTGCCCCAACGAAACAGTGAGGTTGTCAATCTCACCGGCTTGCTGTAACAAAGGATTAAACGTATCGAGTGGAAGATGTTTGCAAAGAAAACAGTAAAACACAATTGCAGTAGATTGTATGCTATGTAAAGAATAGGACCGGGGTCCACAGTTCACTAGAGGTGTCTCTCCCATAAGATAAAAGCATGTTGGGTGAACAAATTACAGTCGGGCAATTGACAAATAGAGAAAGGCATAACAATGCATATACATGATATGATAAATATAGTGAGATTTAATTGGGCATTACGACAAAGTACATAGACCGCCATCCAACTGCATCTATGCCTAAAAAGTCCACCTTCAGGTTATCATCCGAACCCCCTCCAGTATTAAGTTGCAAAGCAACAGACAATTGCATTAAGTATGGTGCGTAATGTAATCAACAACTACATCCTTAGACATAGCATCAATGTTTTATCCCTAGTGGCAACAGCACATCCACAACCTTAGAACTTTCTGTCACTGTCCCAGATTCAATGGAGGCATGAACCCACTATCGAGCATAAATACTCCCTCTTGGAGTTAAGAGTAAAAACTTGGCCAGAGCCTCTACTAATAACGGAGAGCATGCAAGATCATAAACAACACATGAACAATAGATTGATAATCACCATAATCATAGTACTCTCTATCCATCGGATCCCGACAAACACAACATATAGAATTACATATAGATGATCTTGATCATGTTAGGCAGCTCACAAGATCCAACAATGAAGCACAACAAGGAGAAGACGACCATCTAGCTACTGCTATGGACCCATGGTCCAGGGGTGGACTACTCACTCATCACTCCGGAGGCGAACATGGCGGTGTAGAGTCCTCCGGAGATGAATCCCCTCTCCGGCAGGGTGCCGGAGGCGATCTCCAGAATCCCCCGAGATGGGATTCGCGGCGGCGTCTCTGGGTTTTCCGTATCGTGGCTCTCGGTGTGGGGGTTTCGCGACGGAAGCTTTAAGTAGGCGGAGGGTCAACGCGGGGGCCACACGAGGGGCCCAGGAGGTAGGTCGGCGCGGCCAGGGCTTGGGCCGCGCCGGCCACCCTCTGGCTGCCTCGTGGCCCCACTTCGTTATCTCTTCGGTCTTCTGGAAGCTTCGTGCAAAAATAGGACCCTGGGCGAAAGTTTCGTCCAATTCCGAGAATATTTCTTTACTAGGATTTCTGAAACCAAAAACAGCAGACAGCAACTGGCTCTTCGGCATCTTGTTAATAGGTTAGTTCCAGAAAATGCATAAATATGACATATAATGTGCATAAAACATGTAGGTATCATCAATAAAGTAGCATGGAACATAAGAAATTATCGATACGTTGGAGATGTATCATCTATACCTTGTTTATCTACTTGAATATGCTTACTATAGATATATATGACGTAAGAAGACTATGTGCTTTGGTTTTTATTTTTTTATTTTTCCAGAATTTTTATGCCCATTTGAATCTTGGTCAAATCCTAGGCTTGACCAATATTTAAACAAGCTTAAAACATGAAAATGAAAAGGTAAGCTTGGATCCTTCTTTGTCACTCTAAGATGAAGTTTTTGGGAGGTTTTCAAAATTTCCATGTCTGAAACCCAAAAACACTTCTCTTCATGCTTGACTTCATAAGACAAAGCTAGTTTAGGGCTTTAGGGGGTAGATACATGATTTGTCTAGTTTGAATATGTCTAGACCTTGTTTATCAACTTCAATTCTTACTATATGACATAAGAAGACTATATGTGCTTTGGTTTTTGATTTTTTGATTTTTTTGAATGTTTATGCCCATTTGAATCTTGGTCAAATCCTAGGTTTGACCAAGATTTAAACAAGTCTATAACATGAAAATGAAAAGGTAAGCCTGGATCCTTCCTAGCTAGTCATTCTAAAATGAAGCTTTTGGGGGGTTCTTGAAATCTCAATGTTTGAAACCCAAAACCACTTCTCTTCATGGTTGACTTCATAAGACATGCAGAGTTTAGGGTTAGGGGGTAGATACATGATTTGTCGGGTTTGAATATGTCTAGACATGCTTGTTTATCAACTTGAATGCTTACTATATGACATAAGAAGGCTATATATGTGCTTTGGTTTTTCATTTTTCTAGTTTTTTGAATGTTATATGCCCATTTGAAGATTTTGGGTGGTTCTTGAAATTTTCATGTTTGAAACCAATACGACTTCTCTTCATGCTAGACTTCATAAGATCGACCGAGTTTATGGTTAGGGGCTAGATACATGATTTGTCTGGTTTGAACATGTCTAAACCTTGTTTATCAACTTGCAAGCTTACTATATGACATAAGAAGACTATGTGCTTTTGTTTTTCATTCTTCTATTTTTTTTATTTTATGCCCATTTGAATCTTGGTCAAATCCTATGTTTGACCTGGATTTAAACAAGTATAAAATATGAAAACGAAAAGGTAAGCCTGGATCCTTCTTAGTCACTCTAAAATGAAGCGACTTTTGGGATGTTCTTGAAATTTTCATGTTTGAAACCCAAAACCACTTCTCTTCATGATTGCTTCATAAGACAGAGTTTAAGGTTAGGAATAGATATATAC